>CM040094.1:0-1200000 GCA_022496805.1 Pohlia nutans
TTTGTCCTCTCCATACCAGTAGTATGTTCGAGTGTCTGCAACATAAAGAATGCCCTCACCATGTGCTTGAATGGTCTTGCCATCCGTGTCTCGCCATTCTCTGCCGGGGGGCAAAAAATACCCCTGCCTCACTGCCCGACGTCTTGGTTGGATCCACGGCAAATCTCCTGCCTGGGAACAGCAGAGCTAGCTTTGAAGAGCTGCAAGTTCCCTGGCTTCCTCCTCAGCCCTATCCCTGACCTTATTCTTGAACGGAGCGTCAAGAGAAAATCTACCTTTCGTTTTTAGCCCTTTCTGCTGCTTTCAGCACCGGCTGCTTCTTTCCAACAGTAGCAATTCTATTACTCTTGTGACTCCGCTGGTAAATCTCTGGGTCATTGTAAGCATCCTGGGGACGCCTTACCCCATGGCGTGCCAGGCTCCGGAAGCTCTATGCTGGAGGGGAATAGAGTATTATACACCTGAAGAAACAGAATCCACGCTGCTAGAGACCAGAGTAGAGTGGACAAACAGCATTTGCTTCCCACATTATAGCTTTTTAGCAACCTGTAGAGCATTGCATTCATTTCATCTAGGGCTCTATTATTATTATTACTATCTGTTCTGGCTTATCCTGGCCAATCGATATCAGATATCCCTTGCAACATCCATACGGGCCTTGGCCGCTACCAGCGAAATGACCTAAATTGAAACTTCGGGCTCTTTGTAGCTGTGTACTCACTCCCTGTGTCGAAATCTGCACAACAAACAACTTCTTACTCAAAGATAGTGATACTCTAAGCCTCGTAACAGCGGGGTGACGACTACTACTGGTTCCATCAATACGACACATACATACTTTGACAGAGAGGGTAAAAGAAATGAAATCCAAATGTGAGCTCAGAAAATTGACATTGTGATAATATACAAAATCAAACACGGAGGTAGCAACACAGAGGTGAGAATAAACATTGAAAGAAAGAAAGTACTCGTTTACATGTAGTAAGTAAGGATCCTCAGCAATCAGCGACGAAGTCGTCGCTACTGGCAATTGATCGTTTCACGTAGCTCCTATTATTATTCTTAAATTTAGAAGAATGATACATTCTCAAACTCCCGACGACCTCGACTGTACTCAAAGAAGGAAAACAGCGAGACCTCAAAGAGCCTCCTACGATGCCGGCGGCAAAACCTAATCGGAGTGAGGGTTTTACTACATGCGAATAGGGCATGCACTGACTGTCCAGTTCAGTCAGAAATTTCTAAAAGTGAGATGCTCCCAAAATGAAATCCTGAAGAATATGTGCGTGCGTGCGTGCGTGCGGCTGTGTTGAGAGGAAAAGACTTGACAGAAATGCCCGAAACCTATGGTCAGAAACTTTGAATATTAAGCCCCTCCCTTGATTGCGCACAAAACCAAGTATAGACCGAAAATTCTACCTGGCACGCGGAAAGGAGAGGGTTCCAAAGGGACCAGTGAAATTCTACAATAAAACTTCCATTCCGAAAGCCTGGTGCAGGACAGACAATATTATTATTATTCTCGATAAAGAGAGCTAGAGAGCTCCGCCAAATCAACACAACACAAAAACCCAAGTAAAGTGATATTTGCTCAAATGCCGCTGCGCTAACCGCCCTGTGCCGGACTGCACAGACAACCCAAAACAGAGAGAGAGAGAGAGACAGAGACAGAGACAGAGAGAGACAGAGAGATTGAGGGAGAAGAACGACACAAAGGCCCGCATCCAGGGTTACAATTCCCACCTGTCACTGGCCCCAATTTCCGTGGAAGGGCACGATGTCCGAGAAAGGCAGACGAACGCCCGGCCGTGGAGATCGCCAACTGAACGGACGGTAATCTGGCACTCCCTGTCAGCCACTCAAGAGGAGCGCAGGCAGGCAGGCAGGCATGCGAATCCAAGGCGCAACCAGAAACAACGCCATCGCTGCCTGCCAGCCACGGAGCAATGCAATAACTTAATAAGTTAATGCAAGGATGGAAGATCTCGATCAACAAGCAGGCAAGGAAAGACAACAGAAGTCAGTCAGTCGGTCGATTGTGCAGCACCAAATTCAGTTCAGCCGGACAATTAAAAATGGTTCCCAACGAAGGATCGATGTTCAAGTGCTAGCTGTACGTGGGGGTGGCACTGAGTGGCGAAGGCTGGATCGAGAGGGGAAGGAAATCAAGGAATGCTTGCTTGCTGGCTTGCTTGCTTGCTTGCAGGAATGGCGTTTGTGTGTGCGGTGGCAGGCAGCAGCGAGGAATGCAGTGAGAGTGTGAAATTTATTTATTTGTTGCATCATTTGCGGTGCTCCTCATTCCGCAGGCTCCCGGCTCACTCTCTCCCGTACGTACACTCCCCGTGGGGACCGGTGCCTGTGTGTAAAGTGCAGTGCCTTCACTTGCAGTGTGATTAAGTTATGTAACTTAAGTTATCTCCCCTGACCCTGTCACTCACTGCATGCCCTACTCAGTTACATACAGGGAGGGAGGGAGGGAGGGCTACACCACACTACACCCACTACACTACCGCTACACTACACTACAATACCTCTTCAACTGCTGGATCGGAGTCCGTGCTTGTGCATGTCCTGTACTGTACAATACACTACACTAACTGCATCTCTTCTGTTTCTTCCATGTTAGTAATTTTGGATGCGCTTCTACGTTCTAATCATAGTCATCTTGCTTTCTATTCTCGTGAGGATCCAAAGTTTCAGTTTTCTTTCTCAGGTAGTATGATTGTATGCTGTGTAGCCATTGAGGATCCTCAATGCAAAGCATATACAGTCAGGAGCAGTATGAGCATAGTATTGCTAGAACCTCCCTAGTTTTTGTCCCAATGTAGACGACATTATGTGCAGTAGTCGTTTGGCCTTCTTCTTAGAATTTTATTATTATTTGATGAGCCCTTCAAGGCAAAGTCCAAACTATCTTGGAACATGAGCATGCATGCTTTTAAGTCAATGGTGACGCCAAAATAAGAATCAATCAAATGCACCAATATAACAAGATAGCGTGTCTATTGTTGTAGTTCCACCCCTCATTGGGTCTTCACTTTCATCAACTTACACGACAAAACTGAGCAACTAATATTATCCATGGAACATGAGCTTCAATTAGTTCATGGATCCCATAGGATACCATACCAAGAATACATTGAGGATGTTGTGATGACACTTAATAGAATGAAAGAAGGAAAGAAGAGTGTAAGGCGGTTATCCCATTCCCAACTGGCTCCTTATTCCAACGCCTATAGTTTGGCTCCAAATCCCACGGTTGGAAACTCAAAAACCAATGGCACTTCATGGGCAGTTGGAAATGGGTTGAGTTTTGGACATAAATAGTAGTGGGAATAATGGTTTAGGGGGCGGAGAGGACTGGGATTAAGATGTATTAGTATAAAGTTGAGCAACATTCATGGGAGTGGGAGGAGTGGGTTCACTTGGTGGGAGATGGTGGTTTAGGATTTAAGGGGGATGTTAGAAATGAGTGTCAAAAGCAGTGGGACCGTGGCTTAGTGGACATGGTTGACTGCATGGGGTTAAATGGTTGATTCTAATTTGAAGATGGTATTGGGAAATACCCAAGTGGAAATAGGCAATGCATGTGGAATATGGGGGCAGGAAGCGATGGAAATAGAGGAGTCTAGGTGTTGGGAATAGAAAGGCCACCTTTGTTCATTCAGAAATTTATAACTAATTTGAAATGACTCTTAAAATTCTCAAACCACTTGCATTGGTTTTTTGTGACCATGATTATACCATGATTATACTGGTAGCCTGCATTGTGACCATGATTATCACATGCGTTAACCCCACAGACAGACAGACACGATTATTGTCAGTGTCAGTGCAAGACTCGCAGTAACTTATAATCCACTGAGTCACACCATCCACAACAGTCATGCACGAGTAACTTAATTTAATACCAGCTCCCAATGCAACATGCGAGAATGATCTCACCAACACCTACAATCCCTTCCTCAGTAACCTATCAGTGCACCCATCAAACATTCATCGCATACCCAGAAACTGTCCAATTCAATTCAAGATGCACAGAAAGTTGGATAAATAATCAAAAGGCAAAAAGCAAAAATTTATGTACATTTTGAACCACTGACTAAGTACTGTCTTGTGAAGGTAATAATTAAGTTAGGCAGTTGTATTTCAGAGTGGCAGCATCAGGATTCAGGAAGTCATGGCAGTGTCAACTTATTACAAAATGGTGAAGAAGAAAAATGTTAACTTAGACTACGGGAAGGATCAATGCAAGGTGGGATGCATGTATTGTATGGCATACAGATGTTGTACATAGATTGACAATTGTCAGAAACCTACCAGAGATGCGTCTTGCAGTAGAACCTTGGAATGAATGCCGGGTTTGGATGATATTCTCCAATATTCATACCGTACATACATACGTACGTTCTCTCCATTTCAACCCAGCTAAACAACATTTGGCTAATTTTTTGCCAAAATCTTATCTTATTTTGAGAGTGGCTATTTTAAATTTTTTAAATGGGTAGAAAGTGCCCAATAAAGTCTTTCTTAATAAATGTTGAAATCGCCACTATTTGGATGAAAATGCCTTATAATATACATTTTTTATGTATGTATATGGACGATTCTATCTATTTTTCCCATACCTAGCTACATTCCACAGTGCATAACATTCAGTAGTCATCATGCCCACTGCCTTTCTTTCATGCACTTTACTCATCACCTTGAGCCTCCACCTGTTCACTCAGCTAATGATGAAGTATACTTTGGTGTGAAATATTCCATACTATCTACCATAAAAGCCAAATAGATAGATAGAAACTCCGGTCCTCTTTCAAAGGCCGGCGTGAATAAAGTGTCCGTTCGTAATGTCAATGACTCAGTGCCCACCAGACAAAGAGTCATTAGAACAAAACTACTCTTCCCTCCCAAGAATGGACACTATAGTAACAGTAACACAATAAAAGTAGCAATGCACTGATAGTTGGATATTTGTTTGGATATAAAGTATGTTTTGAGTTTAGTGGTGTCGCTAAGTCATGAATTCTTTGATTGGTTGATGAAGGGCGATGTATCACATTTATGTGGTCCGGGTTCGATTCTCATTGGGTCCGTTTGAGCAATGGTGTGATATACATAACTTGGTACTGATGGTGAGGTGTCATAGCAGTAAACTTGTACCAACTAGCCGGCTCTATCTTACCCCTGAGACAAGTGTATGTATTAAGCTAGTGTTTGAAAGAGTAACTAGCAATGGTTTTACCACTACCTAACCCCCCCCCTTTTCTTTTCTTTTTTTTCTCCTTGCTATTCTGTTGGTATTGGTTGTTTGTTTTCTATTCTTCTTTTGTGTAGAAGGATTGATCCGGTATATTGTATGACAATAGTGTTTATTGTTTTGAATGTGTGTTTTATGGAGGTTTCACAAAGATTGAATTTTGTTTCAAGTTGTTACATTGAAGGGGCGTGTGTGGTTCCTCTAGCTCTAGCTGTGATGACTATCAGTGGGTCTACTTTCTATCCTTGTTGAATGATACTATTAATTAGTGGTTGGTATTTTAGTATTTTGTTACCAATTATTTTTGGTGAGAATTTGTCATTGGTGTAGGTGAATTCAATAAATTGTATTGTGAGATTGTCTTCGGGGTTGAACAGCGGGGCACTTTGGTATGGGAGGCCTTTGATGCATAAGATATTTGGTTTGAATCTAACATTACAGTGACATCTTTGTTGTTCACATGTGCATGGTAAGAACCATGAGGGTATTGTCTTTTCTTGTGGATTGTTATTAAATGTGCCTGCATTCATCAAAATGTAGCATCTTGATTTTTTTGAAGATAAAATTATTATTTTTAGTTCCCATACTGCTTTGTTATGTCTTTTGGTCATAAGGGCATGTATGTGGTGTTGTTTACACAAAAAGAGTACGTGAAGCTATGTGTTTGCATCTTGTGAGTTGCAAATGGGACATGTTCTTGAAGGGAATCTTTGGATACCAAAGAATAGTTGTTTCCTAGCATGTCCCATATATTGGCCAGTTCGGAATTTTAACAAAAAAAATTTCTATGAGTCTGTTATTGTTGGGTTAGTTCAAAAGTCGTTGGATAGTTTGTTATCTATAATGGGATCCATTGTGCATTTATTAATGTTGGGGAATTGTTCTGCCAATATTTTTAGGTTGTTTTCGCGGTTGTATTTAGTAATGTATTTTTCTAAACATATGATTGGTTCTTTGTGAAATCTTTTACTGGATTCAAGCCATATGTCTTTTTGAAAGTAGTATGGTGTGGTGTGTGCAAATTTGTATGGTTTGGTGGCAAATTGGTAGTCTCTTGTTTTGATACCATCTCTTGCAAGTTGGTCTACTTGTTCATTTCCGTTAATTTTGGCGCGTGCTTTTACTTTGTATATTGTGGTGGGTTGTGTTTGTTTTTTTTATCATTTCTACCATATCTATTAAAATTGTTTTATCCGCATGATTGTTATGTTGAGTTGGGTGTTCTAGTTGTGTGTTGAGAACATATATACAGTTGAGGCAGTTTGTGAAGATGTGCGCTGGTTCATTGGAGTATTTGGTAGTAATTAATGTAAGTGTTTCATGCAAGGCCATTAGTTTGGTTCTAAAGCTAGTTTGAAGGTCTGGTAGTCTTTTTGATATTTGTACTTCTATTTTTGATAGGTTGTAAATTCCATAGCCTGCTTTTTCTTTTATCCAATGTTCATTGTCGTTTTGTTTTCGTAGTACAAAGAATCCATCTGTGTAGTAGCTATGTGGTGGAAATTTTAGTATAGTGTTAATTTTGTAGTTTAGTAATGGTATTGTGTCCATGTCTTCTATATTGGTGTAGGGTGGATATGTTAGTTTATTCCACTTGGTGCTTTTGTTTACAAGTGTATCAGGGGGTTTAGGTGTGGCTTTTTGTATGTAGTATTGTGTTATTTGTAAATCATCAATTATTGGGTTTAGTGTGTCTATTTGGTTATTTGTGCCAATGTTGGAGTTTTGGTGGTGAATACAAAAATATGTATTGCAAGTGGTTTTATTTGTGGTTTATTAGAGTCTGATGTTATTGTTGGGTCTTCATATGTAATGGTGTTAGCGGCAAAGTGTGCAATGACATGTGTGTCTGGAAAAGGCCTTGTATGTGGTGAAAGGTTTTGGTGCCAGTTAATGTCTGGCAGTGTTATAATGGTGATGGTATTTGGGTCATATTTTGCTGCTAGGCGTGTCCAATGTATTACTTGTTGTGTTGTTTCTTCATTATTTGGGTGGATATATCTAATATCTTTCCATTTGTATTGGAAAGTTGAGCCGATTGAGCCGAAGATTTGATCTCTTGAGAATGGGGAGTAGAATTTTGTAATTTTTGTGGAGCACGTTATCGGTGAAGAGAAGTAAGAGTCGGTAATTTTATATGTTGTTGTGAGGGAGTCAAAAATGTTGGTTGGTAGAGTATGTTGTGATGCTTTTATTGTTTCTTTTTTGTGGGTTTTATGATTGTATCTTTGATAAAGCCAGACGATTTCTGTTTTGAATGGTTGGGTGGGTGGTGTTAGGTTGTGTGTGTTGTAGTTGTATTTGTTGTATTGTTGCCATACATAACATTCAGTAGCCTTCCAACAGGGTGCCTTTTAGTTTCATCCACCTTTATATATGGAGTGACCAGTGATTTGTAATTGAATGAACTATTGAATCAAATAAACAATTACAAATCACTGATGAATTGTGATGGAATCAAAATAAACAATAACAAAACACTATTGAGTTGTGAATCAATCAAATAAACAATTGCAAAACACTGTTGAGTTGTGATTGAGTGAGTGCTTTTGATTATTGCTCACCATGGTTGATTGTCCTTGCTTAATGCCACGTGCCCCCATAGCTACTGATTTGATGTGAAATATCCCACATCATTTCATTGGGAGGATGAAATGATGTGGGATATTCCATATCATTTCATCCACGAGAGGGCGGCAGCCTGTAAGGCTACTGAATGTTATGTGATGTGTTTACCAGTGTCATTGTATATGTGGGTTATTTCGTTTTGTGTTTGGATGGCATTTTTTGTTACCGTAAAACCAAGATAAAAACAGTGCATGCTACTGAATGTTATGTGCCTGTCACACTACCAACGAGACATCCAAAAATAAAATAAAAATTGTCTGTTTCAACCTCCAGTCAAATTTTCTTCTAACGATAGAGTTAACCGAAAACAGAAGGGGAGTCGAAGAGGAGTTGGAGGGGAGTCTTCTCTCTATAAATAAATTTTTTGACAATCATTGTTCATGAATAGTCCCCATGGTCGGGGCACTTGGCATGCGGGAGCGGATGGGAACCCTCCTCTAGCATTGGGGAGGTCACGAGTTCCACGCCCCATAGTGATGCAGGGTCTTGCTTTAGATTATTCTCCAACTCACCTTGAACTAGTTTTGCCGTTTTTTTGAACTAAAAATGAATTGAAGGTGAGTATGAGATGAGTTTCCACTTTAAGACACTCTTTTCGGTTAACTCTGAAATAGCCTATCAAACTCCCTTTTCTATTTATTTTTTTGTTAGTGCAAATGACCAGAATATCAAACTCCCTTTCCCCATATAAATATACAATCCATTTCTGTACCATGATAGTACTGTACATGATAGTTGTAGTAGACTTTAGCGAGGTCAGCCAAGTGAGGCTCCGTCCGTCAATACTGCAACTTGACCCTTAACCCCTACAGGTTGGGCCTATGACTATGGAATCATGTTTTATTTGCCACATTCAATTTTTCTACTAAAAATAATACAAGAATTCAAAATTATATTTTTAGTATATGAAGTCACATGTCTACTACAAATCATGAATATTTCATAAATTTTGGTGAAAATTTGAAATTACTATGGTTTTATGAAGTGATTGTAAAGAAAATCTATATGAATTACAAAATGTATTAGAAAATTCTAACTCTTTTATCTAAGGTGTAAATTACAATGAAGAAAAGTTTAGTTGATGAAAATCATCCATGTAGAGTTTTTGCTACACTTTGGTGATACCTACCGAACTTGTAACTACAATAAAACACTCAATTTTTAGATTTTTTCAAAATTCAAAGTAGATTAGAAACTCAACTTGGCAAGCTTCATTTTGTTAATTAAGCTCAAATGCATTGAAACTCATTTTTATGGCCTAAATTTATTTTAAGTAGAACAAGCAAAAAAATTCAAAATACACAACATGGTGAACCGTTTTTACGGCTCTTTTTGTAGTTGGGACCCATGTAAAATCTAAAAATAACTTGAATGATTTGAATTTACCTTGAAGGGGTGGCATCACCAGCAAAGCCTTTCACATAAAGAGTTGGATGAAAATCATCCACGCAGCAGTTGGAGTTGAATAGTTGACTTCATTCATAAGCCATTTTTGGTCTTGCCGGCAGTTAGGGGTTAACCCTTAAACATAGCAGGGTGTCCCTGGAATTGACAATTTGAGAAAAATCACCATAAAGTACTATTTAGAAGAATATTTTGGAATTAATAAAAAAATGAAAAATCTAAAACTTGAATTTTAAATTCCTTTCCTACGGTTTGATTCACCAATACTATCACCAATAATTAATTATGAAATTTGGAAGTTAAAATTTAAAAATTCCTTCGAAATTCGATTACAAACAAAATTTTAATATTTTTTGAGTAAAATTTGTTGGAATGAATTTGAAATGAGATACTCTTAAACGTGGTGATTCTTTGAAACTAAATTATGTGTTCCTTAACCCCTAAACGCTTGAACGACCAAAATCTAGTTGATTTCATTTTTCATCATTCATAATTTTCATCCATTTGAATTTTTTCATCCATTTTTTTATTATGTTGTACGTTGTTGATGAATCAATCAAATGGTGTATAAAAAAAATTCAAATTAAGTTGATTATGAATTTTAGTGCCTCATGAAAGCCAAAATCGTCAATACCATGTAATGATTCACAATTTCATTTTTTTTGCAGCTAAAATACAATTTTGACCATCGAGATGATTATTTTGTGAATTTAAGAAAATTTAACTTAGAAAGTTTCGTTTTCACTCCATTTTCGAATTTTGAAAAATTCCTAAAATTGAATGATTTATAGCAATTACAAGATCATGATATATCACCATGGCTCCTCAACGGTATTCCATGGTTTTAGGTTTTTCCTTTATATCTTCAAATTTAGATTTTTTTTTTTAGCATGGTAAACAACCTGATGTTTTCATTGTGATGTACGCATTTGAAAAAAATTCAATTTTTTTTATATGTTTTGAAATTGAGATGATTTTCTTTACTTTTTTTTACTTTCAAAAATTATAACAATTTAAAATTTTCATTAATAATTTTGAAATAATTACAAATTGTAGTTCACATTTGGTCTCATGTAGGAAAAATATGATTTATATTTATTCTGTCAATAATTGTGGTGAAATATAGCATATGATCCAAAGTTTTTACCAAGGTGATAGGCTTAAGCATTTAGAGGTTAGATCTATTACCTCATTTTTTGCAAGGCCATTTTTGAACTACAGTCAATGTAATTTTGGCTTGGTAAACAACTTGACATACTTCTACATTTGTAATTTAGAAAATATGTACTCATGTATCACTAAATCCAACCATTAGATAGGACAACAACTTGCTGAAGTGTCTCTAAAAAATTGAATAACTTCCGTTCAAGTATTGAAGAGGACGTAGGATGAGTTTGAATCTGTTAATCATTCAGAAATTGGTCGTTGTGACGTTTAGGGGTTATACGTCAAAGTAAGCTCTATGGGCTTAGTTATGATAATGAAAGAAAAAAATGGATTTTCCCAACCAAAATTGAAATGGATTGGCGCTTTGGGAAGCTGATGACAAGGCAAGGCTTGATTCCTGGGCATAATTTAAAATCAATTGTGGAACTTGCAATAAATGTCTAAAGGAATCCAAAGGGGAGGGAGGTGGTGTTCGAGCAACATAGGCGAGCAGACAAATGCCACTCTGGTATGAATTCTATCAACTGGCGGACCCACCATGTAAGTTAAGGTATCCAGTGTGGACGAATTGGATGGCACCTCACTCACTGTGGAAGAGTCGACCAGCCCTGTTGAGGGACAAGCATAAACACAAAGTATGAGCATCAAAGAATGAGCCGGAGCTCTATTCCACTAAGATTATATTCATGAGTGAAGACAACTGTTAGATTGGTTAGGGTTTAGGATGTGACTGGATTTATCATCCATCTACCTTATCCCTATCTAACGGGTAGGTATGTTGACTAAGCTATGGATCAAACCGGAGAGTGAATGGTTGACATTCATCCTGTCTTAACACTCCTCCTCGAACGATGATCTTCTTCGTTAAAAAAACTTCATGATGTTGCGAAGGAAAAAGAGTAAAGTCATCGTTCGCCATCTAATTCACTCTAGTTCAGTGAGGGTCCTTATACCAGCCGCAGTGATGAGCTTGCGGTGCTGAGGGGCTGGTAGTGCCTTGGTGAGGACGTCCGTAATGTTTTCTGCTGATGCAATCTTCTTGACCTCAATCTGCTTGGTCCCCGTGAGGTCTTGAGTATAGCCAAAGAGGTGAGGACTGATGTGTTTGACACTGTCGGCTTTGATGAATCCGGAGGAAACTTGCTCGATGCAGGCCGTGTTCTTTTTAAATATGGTCGTGGGTTTGTCCATCGATGGAAGGCCGCTCATTTGGAGGATGGCCTGCTGCATAGTGCGTAGCCAAACGGCTTCATGAGAGGCCTCATGGAAGGAGAGTAGTTTGGCATGATTTGTAGACGTAGCGGTCACGGTTTGCTTGGTGGAGCGCCAGGAGATCGCTGCGCCGTTTTTGATGAAGATGTAGTTGGTTTGAGACTTGCCTCAAACGGGGTCTGTCTTGAAGCCAGAGTCTGCGTATCCAATGATGTCACTGGAAGTATCCTTGCAAAAGTGTAGGCCAAGATCCTCCGTGCCGCGGAGGTAGCGCAGGAGATGCTTGAGGCCTTGCCAATGCCGGGAGGCTGGTTTCTGACTGTGACGCGTGAGGACGCTAACGGCGAATGAGATGTCGGGTCGGGCGTTGGTGGCGAGGTACAGAAGAGCTCCAACTGCGGCTAAGTACTGCGGCTTGTCGATCTCCTCCTCGTCGTCATCTGCTAGTCGGTAGGAATCATCTTCAATGTGACTCTTGCGAATCATAGGAGCTGAAAGCGCGTTGGCGTTGTCCATGTTGAATGTGCGGAGTAGTTTCTTCACATATGTTTGTTGATGAAGTAGTAAGCTCCCATCTGCATAACGTTTAATCTGTAGTCCAAGACAATAGGATGTGCGCCCCAACACTTTCATTTCAAATTGTTTGGTTAGTAGGTTTTCCACATGCTTACTCAAGGTTGGAGTGCCAATAGAGTTTAAGTCATCGACATAGACTGCGATGATGACAAAACTAGTGGTGTTTTTTAACGACAAAGACACAAGGTAGGGCAGGGTGAATTTGGAACTCATGAAAAATCAAGGACTTGAGGTGATGGTACCATGCCCGGCCTGTTTGCTTTAGGCCATAAAGGGCTTTGCATATCCTCAATCCAGAGAAGCGCCCAGGCCGTGCAGGTGTAGTATGTGGTAGGAAATCTAGAGGAGGTTTGATATAAATTTGAGCATCTAAGTCACCGTTGAGATAGGTTGTGACTACGTCGAGGAGACGGGTTTCTAATGCCATTTGGACTGCTAGACTTAGGAGGTAACGGAAGGATGTGCTATATATAACATGGGAATATGTTTGTTTAAAATCTATCCCTGGTTTTTGTGTGTAACCTTGGGCTACTAATCTCATTTTGAATCTAAGAATGTTACCATGTTTGTTTTGCTTACGAGTGAAGATCAGTTTGTGTCCTATCGGTTTGGTGATGAGATTCGTGACAAGGGGTCCAAAAACGCCTCGTTTTCTAAGTGATTGGTACTCGGCCTGTAAGGTTTTTTCCCATTGTGGCCACTCTGCACTCTTCTTGGCCTGGTCAAGTGTCATAGGATCTACATTAGGGTTGGTGAGATATGACTCGAAGTCATCCCACAAGATATCAAAGGGTTGACTATGTTGATCATCCGGGTTGCGGTGGATGCGCATAGAGGCACGGGTTCGGGTTTGCGGGGTGACAACAAGCTTTCGTTTCTTAACTCGAGTTGTTAGAACATGGTTGTCAAAACCGGGTACGGGGCTCCTAACTATGGGTGGTCCCGAGTGGAAACCATCGGGGATATTCTCAGCAAGGTGCTAAAGAGTGAGGAGTTTTCTAACTTTTGAGTCTGCTAATGTTGTGCGAGGATCTGGGTTAAGAGTGAGTGTTTCTAAGTCTTTAAAGTTCAAGCTTTGATCGGTTTTAGTTTGAGAGTCGGGGAACTTGTTTTCTATGAACTTACAATTCTGAAATCTAGCTTTGTAAAAATCGTCTCTCCGGGGTAGTTTGTAGCTGATAATGCTAGGAGAATCATAACTAAGGTAGATTCCTCAAATTCTATGGGGTATCATGGTGTGTTGTTTGGGATCTGAGACTGGAGCCTATACTTTGCATTCGAAGGTGTGCAAGTGGGCTATATGAGGGGTTCTACCAGAGCTAAGTTCTAATAGAGTTTGTGTGTGCTGCAGGGTGGGTCTAAGTCTAAGAAGGACTGCTGCATGCAACACGGCATGACCCGAAAGAGTAGGAGAAAGATTAGCATGAAAGAGGAGAGGGCGTACTATGAGTTGTAATTTCTTGATGTATGCTTCAGCTAGGCCATTTTGAGTGAGTTCTATCCCTAAGGCTATACAAAAGTCTTCGAATGCTTGTGATCTAAATTCTATGGCATTGTTCATTCTAAGAAAACAAATCTGGTTGTCAGGGAAGTGGTTGCAGAACCTAAGGAGCATGGCTAAAGTCTAGGGGAATACCATGTTTCGGGTTGTAAGAAGTGATACCTCGGCGTGTCTACCTGAAGCATCAACAAATACAAAGAAGTACTTGAATTGACCTGACTGGGGAGAGATGGGGCCGCACCAATCGCCGTGGAGACAAAACAAAACCGCTAGCATTTTGGTCAGGAGCTTCCACCGTAATGGCTGCGTGATGAGCTTCCCTTGAATGCACATTGCGCACTCCTCCACGCGCTCCGCATCACTCGTACATAGGTCGTGACTAGTCAAGATGGGAATCATTTTCCGCATCATGGTCGTCCCGGGGTGCCCCAACCGGCGATGCCAGATGTTGGCTTTGGAGTTGGGGGCTAGAAAAGAAGCCAAAATGAATTGATCAAATAAGGTTTTAATTTCCTACACTCATGCAGTATACAAAAATAAAATAAAATAAAAATAAAAACTTCACATAAAAATTGAAAAGGTTTAAAGATTTTAAAAGAGACTTTTTGTAAAAAAATCAAAATTTTTCCTAGTGCTTAAAAAATTCAAAACATTTGTTTAAAATATCCTATGACTTCATTTTGGTACCAATTTTTTATATTTCAAATATGTGTTATTTGAAATGATTAATTTGAACATTTAAATATATCATTTATTTTTTACTACAATGCCTACAAAAGTTAATTTTTGGCAATTTTTCTCACAAAGCATAAATGTATGAGAATCAACAAATTAACCCTTAACTACCCAACCATGCATATTTTGCATGATGTATAGAAGCAAACTTTGTTTTCTCATCAATAATGCATTTTTTGCAGTGTGAATATTTTATTGAATTTTCTATGGGAGGTTAGCTTCATGCATGTGTGATCCAATTAGAAAGTTGATGATTTGTGAAACTTTTATACCTCATTTGTGTTGTAGTGTTTCACCAAAAATTTCAAAGATTTTAGTCCAAAAGTGCTCTTTAAAAAGTCAACTCATAAAATTAACCATTAAAAAAATCTCCAAAAATCACTACACTTAGAGTATTGCATTTCAACCCATCACAACAAATTTCATCCACAAATTTTCAATATTTGTTTGTAATCAAATTACAATATAATTTTGAATTTTGAGTTAAAAATTTTATACAAAAATTATTAGTGATAGCAATGGTAGATCTAACCATACATTGAGAATCTAAAATTCATAATGTACAACTTTTATTCATACATCAAGTTCAAAATATCTCTTTTAGTTGCATTTTATGATTGCATCTTTGCAAAACTGCCAATTTGGATAGGGGTTAGGATGTTTAAGGGTTAAAATTGAAATTTTGGACTTCAATTAAAGTGTTTCATGTCATCTAGATGTGGATATTTTTATTTATAATTTTAGTCAATTGAAATGAACAAATCTGTCAAAATTTTGTCAAAGATTTTTTGAGTCAATTGAATAAATTAATTATTGTTTTTATTTAAATAGATATTCACACTTGGGTGACATGAAATATTTTAACTCAAGTAACATTCTTTAATTGAATAAATTAAATTTCATGTTTACATGTTTTGTGAAAAAAATTGCCAAAAATCAACTTTTGTAGGCATTGTAGTACAAAATAAATAATATTTTTAATCGTTCAAATTAATCACTTCTAATATCACATATCTAAATGTACCAAAAATGACATCATTGGATATTTTAAACAAATGTTTTTGAATTTTTTAAGCAACTAGGACAAATTTTGATTTTTGTACAAAAAGTCTCTTTTTAAATCTTTAAACCTCTTCCATTTCTACGAGAAGTTTTTTGTTGTGTAACGCACGAGTGATATGAAATCAAAACCACATCCGGTTGATTTTATTTTTATTTTGCTTTGAAAAGCAGCTCATTCAAGGTTGCCATAGGAGCTGATTTTAGAGTTCAAAGGGCTTTTTGGTGTACCCATATCATTTTATCAAAAATAAAACTACTTTGCCACTCTTTTTAAAATATGTAGGAAAAAACTAAGCTCTTGAAAGAGAAATTTTAAATACATATTTGAAATCCTTTAGTATTTATTGTAGTCATGTTTTGGCTCTATTTCTCAAGAAAGCCCAATTTACACAAATAAAGATCAAACCATCGTTGCCAAGAAGAATCTTGATAGTTCTTCAGCATGTGTGCTATCATCTAATTGTTTCTCTTCAACCCATAGAAGAACAAATCTTTCTTTGTATACTTATGTTTTATTAGAATTACATTTTTAATGTTTCAAATCCCCCCGCAAATCCCCCCGCAAATCCCCCATCTATTAGCAATTTCAAAAGTATCTATTTATGATTAGTAATTATGAATAGATTTCTAACATAGCTTTGGCTAGAATGTATAGTTTATCGCCTAAGTGCCTACAAATTTAGGGCAATACGTAAATGTATTCTAAAATGAGGTTACTTTAACTTTTTTGAGCTTCGACTTTGAAGAGCATATGTAAAACATCCTGATTAAAAAACATCTGTACAATTGATTTTGAAATAAAAATGCCCAAATACTTTTAAAATAAATTTACAACCACAAAGACTTTGAAAGTACACTAAAATTACTATTTTTATACTCTCGTCTTATAAGTCATATGCTTCAATATTATTTAAGTTGTTCATATAATTTTTATTATAGTTCAATAAAGTTATGTATATTATATTTTAATATTTTTTTGTTCAACTACTATGATACCAAATCTTTTAGCTATGTAGATTCAACAAATCCAAAAATGAAGATATCTGGAAATAACACGCAATTCGCTATTTATGCACTTGGCCAAGTGCGCTCATTTCATAAACATATTAAATATGTTATTAGGAATTTTTGCACTTGGCCAAGTGCATTGTCCGATAGCCATGGCGGTGCTAAATTTGCACCTTTTTGAAATTTTACTCCCCTGAGGTTTCATATATTTTCATTTTCAAAATAACAACACATTCATTCATATCAAATTTTCCATGTATTAAAAGAAAATCAAACATAATGTGCAATATTTTTTTTTTACTATCCGATAGAAAATCAAAACAAAACGCTTCATTCCACATATAAATGAAGGCACGCACTACAAAGTAAATAATATTTACATTATCCTACTACATCAAAGGGTTCCACCTACATTCCTTTCCCAATCTGTACTACTGCTCCATCTCTTGGGTCTCAAGAATCACGTGAGAGGACTGAGTTTCTACCTCCTCTCCTGTTTCGCTCTCCAACTGTTGCTCCCTGATCAGTGCTCTAATCTCGAAAGGGGTTCCGGGATCAGCATAATCCAATGCTCTCGTCACCATGGCTTCCGCCACCGGAGAAGGAATGCTACCCGCGTTCAAGTCACATTCTAAAATAGAGGCGACCTGCTCATATGTGTAGTTACCCTCTTCTCCCACACGACGATACTTCACTCCCTCGAGGTCATGGTAGAATCCGTCATCTCCAAGTGTCATATGATGATCTGCCAAAGCCCATGCAAATGAAAGCGTCGTAGACTCCGTACCAGTAGTCACTCCATGTGAAGGTAACACCACTGAGCTTGGTGCAACAATTACATCTGAGAACGAAGTTGTTGCCTCCATAGGTTCTTCGCGTACCTCTAGAACATCACAAATACTAGACGGAGTACTTTGGAATGTAGCACCTACCCCGACAACTCCAACTGCTGGTTCTTGTGCTATAATGCGCTCCTCATTCCTGTCAAAATGTTCCTCGGTCTCCTCAGCCAAACTGTTCACGTCCTTCAAGGCTGATGACTCCTCTTCTACGTCAGATGAATTCCCTGGATCATAATCCTCATCCTCTGAACTATCGTCTCTTTCACCAAAAGCCATGTACTCCCATGATCTCTCATGTGTATCTTCGGAGTGCAAACTTTCGCCATCCTCCTCTTCATCGTCATCGTTATCTGTGAACTCAGATATCGTATCCTCAGAATAATCCTCAGAATCATTCTCTGCGTCATCTTCAGAATCACCTTCTGACTCCTCTCCCAGCTCTTCTTCATCTGTCTGCTCTTCTTCATCGGCCTCCTCGTCTCTAGGTTGAACAACAGAGATAGAAGCACGTTCAACACCGATAGTAGGAACTGTGGTCGATGGCCCTGCAGTATCTCCAATATCATCGCTACATATCATCTGCAACTCTGAACCAAATACCTCCTGTAAAGTGTTGTACACAAAACGTGTACGAGTGGATGAACTATCAAAGAGAATCACCTGATCACCGACAAAACCATCCTGCACAATGTCTACTATAGCAGTCGTAATACCCAATACCACTAACCCCCACTCCTCTGGTAAATACGCCTTCACGAGCCTACACAACTCCGATGGCGATCTCTCAAATCTGTCTGCAGTCCGTGGCATCCTCTCTTCGTTCCACGTGTCGAAGAATGCCAAAGGCAAGTTCTCTGTACTATGCCGTAGATTTGGTGTAGCACTAGAATCCTTCGGAAACGGCATAAGGATCCCCACGTCTCCAATAGGCTGCATACAACGTTCTAGTTCCCTACCATGCACCAGATCACGCACATTAGTTGGCACCGTCTCTGATTGAAATATCCATACGCCTCGTCGTATAGTGCTCTGTGGAGGCATCACCATCAAGTCCCGCATCCTCTCGTCAAAGTCTATTCCGACAGGGAACAAGAACACCGCATTACATCGATGAACTCCTGCCATCCACTTTTGTAGCTGCTCCAAAGACCTCCTGTAGTCCACATCTGTTCATGATACATCATCTCCTCCCATGCCTCTCCGCCTGCAATCAAATATCCATAGACAAGGCTGTCCTATCTCCACGACCTCCTCCTCACAAAAGCCTCCCCTACATCGAATAGGAAGTTGATCGATGTTGTTTCCTCCTATAGCACGCGGCACTTGTACTTGCCAATCCCACCGAGCACTTGCAATGTTTGCAACTCCTCTCCGATATCCTTGATATCCTGTACTTCCGGCAAAAATGTTGGAATAATGTTGTCTGATCGTTGGAGGTATCAGATGTTCAAACTTCTTCAAAGCCTTCACAGTCTTCACCGCTGGAGCGGCCCACGCAATCTTCATGGGCTTGTCGATGTCGGAACCCAACACTTGGAAATGACGATGCCCTCCGCCTCCAAACTTATCTACCGAAATGGCGAAGAACTTCGACATTGACTTTGGCTACTGCTCCCCAAACTCCACCAACATCCACCGCACTGCATTTCGGACTGCTTCTCGCCTCTGAATCCGATCCACCACCCACGCTAAAGTCTGCTTCGGGGGCTTTGCACTTGAAGCTTTGTTGAAGTAATATTTTTGTTTTGGTCTGGTTCCATCCACAACTGCTCGTGCTGCCATGCTCCGAGCAAGACGCAGGTATTGCTGCTGGGGAACCCTAGACAAAGGTCTCAACCAAAGCCGCTCCATCCTTCTTCGATCTTGACGCACGTCCACGTTGCGATCCAACGAATGCTTCTTTGCATATTTCTCCCACTTCCTATAATCCTCCTTGTTGTACCAAAGCAATCCCTCCTCATAATCCTTGCACACTTGGAGGACAGCCCGGTAGCACTCATCATCCTCATACCAAGCATGTCGAGTAATCTCCAGCATCCGCTTTGCCAACTTGCCCAACGGTTCAGACTTTCCCACAAGCGATACAGTCCAATGTAATGCACTCGCTGACATTGCAACCACCCTCGCCCTCTGAGCATCATCTGATCGAATCTCATGATTCGGTCTACCGCATGCATTCCAAATGGCCCGCAATTTCACCATATCCTCGTACAATGCCGTATAGAAGCGTCGCTCAAATTCCTTCGCGTTTATTCTCACCGATGCCTCAATATATAGCTGTGGATTGTTGAATACAATGAACTGTGCCTTCCGCTGCGCATATGTTTTGTTGAAAGCCTCAGTGGACAAAAGTCCATTCCGCTCCTCCGTTTGTGCATGCTTACAAGCTGCTACAATGTGTTGACTGTCCACCGGCTCCCAAATGATGTGGTTCCGCAACCAATCCATCCTACGCATGTTGCCGGCAATTGGATCCTCCATCATATAGCGCAAATAAGCAGCCTCGAATTCCTGCACAACACGGTCCGCTCGAAATTTCACTTCCCTCTGCTGCCTCTGACCATCCAAACCAATCAGCTCCTCCACTATGTAGGCAATGGGTCGAAGTGTGAGGCACGTAACAAGAGGCTCATCCAGCCCGGCTAGTCGATGATACATAAGCCTCACTCGTTCCTCCAACAAACAACGATGGTTGGTCTCCACATTCTGTACTGAACGGATGTGGTCAATCGGAGCATCAAAAACTGCATCCATTCCCCAAATATACCCAGCCCGATACTCTTCGTCTGAGGGAAATGATAGCACTCTTCCTCTTGTTGTCCCAGTTCTTGGAATATGAACACCTTCATCATCATGAGGGACCACATCAATGTCCTCGGCTTCCTCTTCGTTCCTGCCCCGACCCCTTCCAACATGTTGTCTTCGTGGAACGCTCCTTTGAGTACCGGCTACTGGAGCTGTCATAGCCCTTGGAACACGAGGCTGAGATAGTGTCTCCATCCGAGCTGACGTCCTCCTCTCAAGTCTCTCAGAACCCATTGTTTCTGATAAATTTGCTCCACGCTCAGCTGCCGAAGACTCCCCTTGGACTACGGTGGGTAGGACCCCGCTTCCTTGCTCTTGGCCCGTAGAAGCAGATGACAACCATGGTCCTCTCGCTGAAGAAATTGAACTCCGTGCAGATACATCCTGTGTTTGTACTGGTGCTGATGCAGTACGATCGGTTGATGCTCTGGGTGGTGCTTCATCAGTCCTACTCCAAACCCTGCGGGATGCACTAGTCGTGGGTGGTGTAGGTTCCACAGTATCTTGAACGGGTGCCGGTGTCGAGCGCCTTCGAGACTCTTCTACTTGCGGCGGTACCCAATTCACGTTCACAGCTGATGCAAGAATCCTATAGATTGGATCGATTCTTCTGGTTCCTGCAACGAAGAACGATCTTCTAGATTGTGAGGCAACTCCCTTGCCAGCTCCTCGTATGCTGTGTGCTCCCGAACAGCTTTGTAACATCTTGTGGGGTAAATTCTTTGAACTTCACCACGGACGTCTCACGTGCTATACGAAGGTTCTCAAGCATAGTGGACCAAAGCACCTTTAGAGGCTTCAATCCCCTCAATGGTGGATTAACCTCAAGCAACACCTCCGGAACAGGGGCCATCAGGAACTTCCTTTGCAACCTGATCTTTGTCATGGGTTCATTCTCTACTTTCACAGAGAATACCAAAACATCGTTCGGTGCGGTACCAATAGATAGTATTTACCCAAACAACGTACCTAACGTTGCCCAACATCGTCCCTCTAGTATAGCCTGCTCTGTTATCCACAACATGGGTTTGAGTGAATTTTCGGCCTCAATCCACCATCCATGCTCTTTCCACTCGTTTAGAGTCTTCAGCGCCATAACTGTACAAAGAAAACAAATCAAAACACAATTACTACTTCAAGCCTTTAGATTGTGTTGAACATTGTTCGATATTGATATGCATTCTAGATTAAAAAATAGGTGGGGAAAACATAAACACAACAAATAATCAAAAACATAAGAGTGAGATTTCAAAACAAATAATCAAAAAGAAAATACAAAACATAAGAGTGAGATTTCAAACAATATAACTTAATAGCCTTCTAGTTAATTATATACAATTCCTACATGCCTTTTTAATCCCATTATTTTACATTCAAGTAAAAAAAAATAGTTCTCCAAATTAAAAGATATCTATTATTAAAAAGTAAAAGAACTTTAACAATTTAAAATAAAAGTCTTTTATTTTTCTCTAAAGTAATTTCTTTTACATTTTTATAAAACCTTCTAAACTACAATTCAATCTAACAACAATTATCACATTCTATAATTTACTTTATACACTAACAAAATAAGAGGCCGATACATTCAATTAACACATAAGTTATGCTCAATAGGCAAAATCTGCTACAGTGACAACCATTTGACAACAAATCCCCAAACTCAACTTTACAATCGAAATGCCCCTCATCTCTAAAATCACTGACAAATTTTTTGTCTTCTAAATTATGAAAAAATACGTCACATTTCAGCATTTCTGCTAGAAGCTGCTAAATTTAGCAAATTCAAATCTAAATTTTCGGAACCCAACATGAAAATTGGATGCCCCTAACCTCTACAAGCCTTTACAAATTGTTTGTTTATCGAATTGTGGAAAATTACGTCAAATTTGAGCATTTATGCAAAAAGTTGCTAAATTTAAGAGCTCTTGTCTTAAATTTTGGGAACCCAACATCCAATTTGGGTGCCCCTAACCCTCACAAGCCCTAGCAAATTATTTATCTTTCAAACTATAGAAACTTTCATCAAATTTGAGCATTTATGCAAAAGTTGCTAAATTTAGTACATGTTGTCTTGACTTTAGGAAACCCAACATGAAATCTGGGTGCCCCTAATCCCTACAAGCCCTAGTAAATTTTTTGTGCTTCAAATTGTGGAAAATTACGTCAAATTTGAGCATTTATGCAAAAAATTGCTAAATTTAGCAGCTTGAGACTTCAATTTTGAAAACCCAACATCAAATTTGGGTGCCCCAAACCTCTACAAGCCCTAGCAAATTTTTTGTTTTTGAAATCGTGGAAAAATACATCAAATTCTAACATTTATGCAAAAAGTTGCTAAATATAGCAGCTTGTGACTTTAATTTTGAAAACCCAACATCAAATTTGGGTGCCCCATACCATTGCAAGCCCTAGCGAACTTTTTGTTCTTCAAATCGTGGAAAAATACATCAAATTTGAGCATTTATGCAAGAAGTTACTAAATTTAGCAGCTTGTGACTTTAATTTTGAAAACCCAACATCAAATTTGGGTGCCCCAAACCTCTGCAAGCCCTAGCAAACTTTTTGTGCCTCAAATCGTGGAAAAATACATCAAATTTGAGCATTTATGCAAAAAATTGCCAAATATAGCAGCTTGTGACTTTAATTTTGAAAACCCAACATCAAGTTTGGGTGCCCCATACCACTGCAAGCCCTAGCGAACTTTTTGTTCTTCAAATCGTGGAAAAATACATGAAATTTGAGCATTTATGCAAGAAGTTGCTAAATATAGCAGCTTGTGACTTTAATTTTGAAAACCCAACATCAAATTTGGGTGCCCCAAACCTCTACAAGCCCTAGCGAATTTTTTGTTCTTCAAATCGTGGAAAAATACATCAAATTTGAGCATTTATGCAAGAAGTTGCTAAATATAGCAACTCGTGACCATAATTTTGAAAACCCAACATCAAATTTGGGTGCCCAAGTCCTAGCAAATTTTTTGTCCTTCAAATTTGGTTAAATTTGAACATTTATGCAAAAAGTTTTTGAAAACATACGATTATAAAAAATATAGCTTACCTGCAGTTGTAATGAGTCACAATGTTCTCTCCAATGAATCACACCTACAAAATTTTGAAGAAATCCATGTTAAAATCATGCATTTTAAGAAAATTGATGAAAAGAACTAGGGTTATATGTCATACAATGACTATATATCAATCATTACAACCAAATCTAGTGTCATTTGCAAAAAAATGAGTGGTGAGAGCAATACCTTTGAGAGGAAATATGTGAAATGTGGTGTTTTAGGTGGGAGGGTGGCCTTGTGTAGTTAGAACTATTAGTAAATGGCTTTTAAAAAAGCCATTTGATGCTTGGGCGCGTCCTTCCATAGGACGCGTCTGCCAACCCCGCGGAGCTCCGCGGGGTTGGCAAGGCTAGCCAACCTTTGGGCTAGGCGAGGCCTGGCCCGGCTAACAGGCCAGGCCGGGGGTCGGCCGGCTCCTGACCCGCCCCGTCCCGCCTGAGCAGCGGGCGGGCCAGAGCAGCAGCAAGCTGCTGCAGTAAACAGCAACCGCTACTGCTATTACTGGTTTTTTTTAATTTTTTAATTTTTTAATTTTTTTATCTTTTTAATTTTTAATTCTTTTTCAAATTTTCAAATTTTTCAAATTTTTTAAATTTCAAATTTTTTTAAAAGAAAATTTTAAATAAGAAAATAATCGTTTTGAGTTTTTTTTTTTTGCTTTTTTTCTTTTCACTTCTAATTTTTAGTTTATTTTTCGTTGTCTTCTAATTTATTTTTCTTCTCTTTAAATTTTGTTTCTTCTTGTTTTTTTCTTCTCTTTAAATTCTCTCGTCTTCTCTTTTCTTCTCTTTTGTTTTACTTATCTTCTGTTCTATTTTATTTTCTTCTCTTACATGTAGTACGCAATTTTTTTTGAATTTATAAGATTGTTTGTTTTAAATTAAGTTTTGAATTTTCCGCTTATTTCTCTTCTCTTCACTTCTAAATTTGTTATCTTCTCTTGTCTTCTGATTCTCTTATCTTTCATCTAGTACACACTTAAAGAGAAGGGTTTTATTGAACCATGTACTTTGGAATTTGTTCAGGTCACATGAGATGGATGAAATATGAAGTGGCGAAAAAAACACATCTCATTATGCGAGGTACGGTAAAACAATTTCACCTATGTTGTATATAAAGTAGAATAGTAACATTCTTTGAGTGTAATTTGTTGGAATGAATTGTTAACTCCTAAACGTTCTCACCCTTTTCAGATTTGACAGTTTTTCAAAGATGCATTATAAAATGCAATTGAGAGGGATATTTTCAACTTTATGAATGAATAAAAGTTGTGCATTATGAATTTTGGATTCTATCCATACGGTTAGATTTGCTATTGCTATCACCAATATTTGTCTATAAATTTTCAAGCTTAAAATTTAGAGCTCTTTTGTAATATGATTACGAATAAGATATTGACAATCTAATAATAAATGAGAATTTTTGGGATGGGTTGAAATGTAATACTTTAAGTGTAGTGATTTTTGGAGATTTTTTGGTTGCTCAATTTTAATAGTTGACTTTTTCAAGAGCACTTTTACACTAAAATTTTCCAAATTTGGGGTGGAACACTACATGAAATGAGGCATATTTTTTTTTGCAAATCATCCCCTTTCTAATCGGATCACACATGCACGAAGCGAACTTCCCATAAAAGTTTCGATAAAAATTTCACACTGCAAAAAGTGCATGATGGATGAGAAATCGAAGTTCAAATCGGAACATCATGCAAAATATGAATGGTTGGGCGGTTAGGGGTTAAAAAGGTTCTTTTGACATGACAAAATTTATATATTTTTTTCAGTAATTGTATGAATTCATTATCACAATGCGATTTTGAACTAGAGTCAATGAATTTTTTGAATTTTAATCAATGAATTTAATAGTCTCAAAATTAGACATTGGCATATATAACGGTAAATGGTAGCAGCCTCTTATGATTAACCTCTAAATGTCCAACAGAGAAGAATGTGGATGATGTACAAAATCAAACAAAGATTTATCATCCATATTGAAGTTGGATTTTTAGTATATATTCAATGGGAATTTAGCTTTATGAACGTGATCTGATTAAAAAGGGAATGATTTGTGAAAATTGTATGCCTCATTGCATGTTGTAGAGATTTAAATTAAATATTAAAGATTTCAGTGTGGAAGTGCTCTTAAGTTTTTCACTTCACAATTTAAGCAACCCTAAAATTCCAAAATGTCACTACACTTAAATTATTACATTTCAACCAATTACCAAAAAAATTCATGTACAAATTGTAAATATCTTATTTGTAATCAAAGTAGAATAGAATTTTCAATTTTGAGTTTCATTTTTTATACAAAAATATTGTTGACAACTATCATATATCTCAATGTATAGATAGAATTAACAATTCACAATGTACAAATGTTATTCATATATCAAGTTCAAAATATCTCTCTTAGTTACAGTTCATCTGAATTGTGAATCAAAAAAGTAAAGGCGTTTTGAGGTATGCTTGAGGTGTACCTCAAACATACCTCAACCCGCTTTTACTTTTTTATGTGAATTTTATTCTAAAATAAAGCGTGTTGAGGTAGGCTTGAGGTGTACCTCAAACATACTTCAACACGCTTTTACTTTTTTATGTGAATTTTATTTTAAAATAAAGCGTGTTGAAGTAGGCTTGAGGTGTACCTCAAACCTACTTGAACATGCTATTATTTTTTAATTTGATCTACAATAAACCCCTAAACGTCCCAAAGTCTAAAAATTGAATGTCTCGGGTGTCCGTTGTGCCTTTTGCAGGGGCAAAACGGGTGTGCCATCTTTCAACCTCGCTGGTAAAAATACCCGATTTTCCTAAGTTGTTGGACGTTGAGATGTGAATGTCCACGTAGCAGCGTCCAAACAACTTGCACTTAGATTATTACAATCACCAAAAGAATTTATGTACAAATTGAAAATATCTTATTCGTAATCAACTTACAAAATATTTTTCAAGTTTAAGTTTCAATTTTTATACAAAAATATTTTTGACAACTATCATGGATCGATCCATACGGATGGAATGAAAAATTCATAATGTACAACTTTTATTCATATCTTAAGTTCAAAATATCCTTCTCACCTACAATTTTTTTAAAGTCTTTGCAATTCTCAAATTTTGAAGTGTCCGAGTGAGGACATTTAATAGTTAACCTCTAAAAATCCCATCGAGTATTGAACAAAACATAGATGTATTATAGTATGTGCCTTCCATATGTTTGATGAAGTTTGGTTCAATGAACAATATGTATGACATCATCTCTACAGATTGTTCATATCATGGCCAAACTTCAAAAGGAAATTGTAGATATTTTTCTAGTGAATTTAAAAGCACTATCCTTTAAAGAATTGTGTAAATTATAATTTTCACAAATAGAGTTCAAAATTTATCATGACTAGTTTAAATTGGTTTTTCAATTGTAAACTTTGAAAAAGAAAAAAAAAAATGATTGAGGGAGCGAGGGAGCGAACATCGTTACTTTCTCCAAATTGCAAATTTATAACATTAAGACAATGTTGAGGTGATTCACTTTAAAAAATAATTCCCGGTGGAGTTGAACTGGGATAGATATAATTCAAATTAGGTTGAATAGTAGATTTGAGGAAGCAATTTAAAATATTATTTATTTCTTCAAATACTTTTATTTTGTTTTATGTAGCTCGTAAAAATCAGGCAGCGACAAAAATATGGTCTCTTGGAAGCGTAGGGGTGAAAGAATACATTTTCAAATACCCGTACACATAATTAGTTTCTAATTGTAAGTTCATTTTAGTCTCATTGCATAAGGGTATTGCCGCCCATTACTATAGAATGTTATTTCTATTTTTTAAATGTGAAATTATTGAATGTTTTTGTAGTAAAATGAATGAATGGATTTGCAGTTTGAGTAGCCATTTTTTTTGGAGTGGAAGAAAAAATGGACGGGAGAGCATTTGGAAGTCCTGTAGCAGCGGTGAATGCAACCACATGTGCACCAATAAGTGCGGGAGAGAGAATTATTCAAGCTACTCGCATCCGACTATTTCAAGAACCTTGTCCATCGACACAACAAGGCACGGAGGTCCGAGAAAGAGGCATTGTGGAGCTTCTAAATGCAAACAACATTGTTGTTGGGACGGGAATGATAGACAACAGCCTCAAATGTGGAATGGAGTTAAATGCGGTGAAATTATGTCCTTTTGAAGTTGCTATCCGTGTTGTGCATGTTTATGATGGTTCTTTATAGACAGGGGAACTTGTTGGAGAACGCTTAAGCGAATGTGTGGGTCTTACCATACGATGGGAGAAGGCACGTGTACGTACTGTAGAGGAGACGTCCACTAGTATTGGCCAATCAAGCAAAGAACAAAATTTCTCATTTCCTACAGTTGTAGCATCGCAATTTGAGTTTGAAGATGAAGTTATGCCTTCCAACCACTCTAATAGTGTATCAAATACCCTAGAGGACTCTGATACTATATGGAACATGTCTCCTTTGACAGAGGGTTCACGTTGTAGCACTGAAGAGATCCCTTGTGTTCACGGTTTACCAATGGAGACCCAAACAAGGCGTTATCATATGCAGAACCGCAGGAGGCGAGTACAGACGCCACGTGAGAGGGGAGAACCACTGGGCCAAAAAGTTACATTAGATAGTGTTTTGGCAGCAAAGAGGCAAGGGGGTGCAAACAAAACTGTTTGAGGAATGTGGATGAGAAGTACATACTAGACCAACGATATATGACATGGGGTCAAAAGTATGAGCAACGGGCGACATGGATTTTGCAGATGTTGAATGCGTTCTACTCGCGAACGGATGGGATAAAGAGGGACAAGTTTAAGACAAAGTTGGACGGCTTGGACGTATGCAATGCATGTTATGCAAAAGCCCTTGGATACTCTTAAAGGCGGTTCAAGCAATTGAAGGTGTCTCACCAAGTATACGGAAGAGTTGCAGCTGTGCATGGAAACACGTACAAGCTAAGAGAAGGTGCAAAGATGTCTGCAGCACGTGAGTGTTTCGGGGAGTTTGTGAGAGAAGCCGGTTGTACACAACCGCATCGACAGATACGGCGGAAGCTGGACAATACCATCGTGCCTCTGATTTTGCTGCCCATGAACACAACAAAGGCGGATGTGTTCTACTATGTGAACGAGGAGGTGAAGAAGCTGGTTGATGAGGAACCGCATTCAATCACTTCATTTCATAGATTGTGGCGTACCAAATTTCCCCACGTTCAAATACCGCCATTCTCTAGATTCTCAAAGTGCTATCATTGTTGGGAATAGAAGTGTGGAATGGAAGCAACTACTAATGCAGCTGCAAGAGTGGAGATCAAGAAGCTGTACATCGTGCACATCAATCATCAAATGGAAGAGAGACGTGACTACTGGTTGTTGAAGAGGTCGGCAATGATAACTCCTGATTTCTACATGTGTTTGATTGTGGATGGCATGGACCAAAACACGACTATGGTTCCGAAGATGAGGCAGACGGTGAAGAACATAGAGTCGAGATTTGCGAAGACTCATTTGTGTGGGGTACTTGTGCACGGGATTGGTTTGTATGCTGATGTTTGGATAGATGCACACCACAAGCACGACAACAACCAAGTGATTACGACAGTGATGCATGTGATTGCTGACGTGAAGAAGAGGAAGGGAAAATTGGCGCCGACATTGCGAATTCAAGCGAATAACACAACCCGTGAGAACAAGAACATTTACATGTTTGCCATGTGTGCATCACTCGTGGGATTGGGGTTTTTAAGGAGTTGCAACTTTGTTTTCTTGTAGTGGGCCATACACACGAAGATATTGATCAGCGCTTCAGCATCATATCAAACACGTTGAAGAGAACAAACATTGACTCATTGAAACAGCTTCTACAACTGGTGGAGAAAGGATCATCATATACAGAGGCCTTTGTGAGCGCAAGACATTTGGAGAATGTGAGGGAAAGACAAGTCCATATTGACACAAAGTGGTCTTTGCGTCATTATGGACTTGTCTTTCCGGACATTTAGTCACTAAAGACTTGTCACATAAGACATGATTTCTACTAGTGGGACTGGAAATCGTTTATTACACCTCATCTTTTAACAGGGGGCGATGCACTCACCGGCATAACCTTCCTACACCACATGAGATTTTATATGGAGAATGGTGTGCCTCGCGTACGATACAAACATTTCAGCAAAGACGCATGGGAGCCAACAGAGGGGCATTTATGTTTACGTTCCGTGCCTAGCGTGTCGGAGAAGCCTGATCTGGCGAAGGTGTTTGGTGCAGATGAAGGGAGTTGAAAGCTCTGGATGAATTTATTGGATACAAAGAAAGATGTGTGGAGAGATTACAGAATGTAGAGAGGAATCTGGAAGCCATTGAGGAAATGAAATGGTTGGCCTCATATCTACAAGAGTTTCCGAATATTAACAGGGATGATGAGAGGGCAAAACCATTCTGGGTGGATGAGCCGGGAAGAGATTCAAATGTGATACTGAACCAGATGGAATGGTTGAAGGGGACGATAACACAAATGCAATGAATACGGAGGTTGGTTTGATCATAGCAACTATGCCAAATCCAGAAGCTCGATGGTACTTTGGTCCTCGCAGGGGGAGACCATCGACAGTGGCCGTGACAACGGTACCGAGGAGAAGAGTTGTGGTTGCTATAGATGGAGCAACAACCACAACATCTACTGTAGGAGCTGAAGATCCTTTTCCACCGTTCAATCCGGAAAGTGACATCAGAGTTGGGCACTTTGTGGCTCTCACTGTGGAGCCAGTAGAAGTGCGAGTTGGTGTACCATTCTATGTGGGGAAGGTGCTGGAGTTTGGACAAGGCAAATGGGCTGCAAAGATGAAGGTTGTGTGGTATTGGCCCATAAGAGGATGGGGAATGCAAGACGAGCGGGATTCTAGTAGAGCGAGGTATACGAATTGCATGGAAGCATTTTGGGAGCCATCTGGTGAGGGATACGGATGGGTTGCCAAATATGCGGCTATATTTTCATGGGAAAATGCACCGATAAGAACAAGGAGTGGACTTGTACATGAGAACAATGTGCCAGTGCATGGCGAGCTGACGGAGGCAAAGATTAAAATTTCAATAGAAGCAAAACCTCATTTGGTGGAATATATTGCACTACAATTGGAACAGATGGATAATGAACGTTTGCAGAATGACCTTGATGCATATTAATAGGTTTAGTACGTCGTATGAGACACATGATACTATGAGTTGTATTATGTAGCAGCAATAGCTGTATAGTATAGCGCAACGTGTATTATTCAGTTGAATGTGCATGAGTGATTTGAATGACTTGATGTTTTGGTAGAAAAATGTCCATAACTTTGTATCCATTTTGACTACTTTCCTTAATACATTGGTTTGGAATAAACGGAGTACCAATTGCAACATTTTAAAATGCATGTGTGACCAAATATGCTTGACTGAAGTAAGTTGAAACCCCCAAAATTCCCACTTTAACACTTCCTAAATTCTCGGCATGTAAAACCCACGAGTACCAAAATTATACCCCCCAGCAATTTGAAAAAGGTCAATTTTCATCCGACGGGCGACAAGTGCATTGTCATATGGCCAAGTGCAAAAATTCCTAATTCGGTCAAATTTTGACGTTAAAAAGAATCGGTTAAAAAGTTCTCTAAAAAACATCAATATTATCTTTCTACAATCACTTAAATTGTAAAAAAATAATTATTTTAATTATTTTTTATTCTTATCTTTATCTTTTCTTTTATTTTTTCTTTTTTATCTTGATTTCTTTCTTGTCTTCTTTCTTGTCTCCCTCTTGTCTTTCTTCTTGTCTTTTTTCTGTCTTTCTTCCTGTCTCCCTTTTTGTCTTCCTTGTCTTCTTTTTCTTCTACTTTTTCTTCAGTTGTGGTAGCTGAACCCTAAACAATGGGAGCAAACTCAAAAATTAAAAAATTAAAAAAATAAAAAAAAAATCCGGGGTTGGCCACAGGATGCTGCTGAACCCTAAAAGACAGCCGCCGGAAAAAAAAAAAAAAAAGTTTTTTTTTTTTTGGAATTTTGGAATTTTTTGAAAACTTACTGTTTTTAAACTCTGGGGTGCGCGGCCGCGCACCCTAAACCCTCCCACCTCTCTTCTTCCTCTTCACCTCCTTCCCCTCTCCTCATATATATAGGGGAGGGGAGAGGGGAGGGAGAGGGGAGGGAGAGGGGAGGGAGATGGAGAAGGAGATGAAGATGGAGAGGCAGATGAAGAGGGAGATGAGGATGAAAATGAGGGAGATGGGAGGGTTTAGGGTGCGCGGCCGCGCACTCCAAAGTCTAAAAATAGTAAGTTTTCAAAAAATTCCATAAAAAAAAAGTTTTTTTTTTTTTTTTTTTTTTTTTTTTTTTTTTTTTTTTTTGTTTGTTTGTTTGGCGGCTGTCCTTTAGGGTTTAGCAGTATCCCGTGGCCAACCCTGGAGAAAAAAAAAAAAAAAAAAAACAAAAGTTTTTTTTTGTTTTTTTTGTTTTTGGACGGCTGCCCTGTAGAGTTCAGAGGCATCCCGTGGCCAACCCTGAAAAAAAATGTTTTTTTTTTTTTTTTTTTTTTTTTTTTTTCTCTTTAAATTTGCTCCCATTGTTTAGGGTTCAGCTGCCACAACTGAAGAAAAAGTTGAAAAAAAAGACAAGGAAGACAAGAAGAAAGACAAAAAGAAGACAAGAAGAAAGACAAGAGGGAGACAAGAAAGAAATCAAGATAAAAAAGAAAAGATAAAAGAAAAGATAAAGATAAGAATAGAAAATAATTAAAAGAATTATTTGTTTACAATGTAAGGGATTGAAAAAAGACAATTATCGTCGTTTTTAAAAAAAAAAGTTAGACAAAAAAAATTATGTGCCTGGGGACCAAGCGCATGATTATATGGCCAAGTGCGTAAATAGCGAATTGTGTGTTAAATATGAAAAAAAAACTCAAACAAAATTTATGTTGCCATTGAGTGTCTTCTATGCAACATAATATATTTGCACTTTAAAGTAAAGTTCCATCTACATTCCAAATTTCAATAACCCAATTCCATACGCTATGTATGCAATAAATAGTCAATGAACAAATCACAAACCATCAGATAGATAGATACAAACACCAACCCAAAGAAATGGGCCGGCGTGAATAAAGTGTCCGTTCGTAATGTCAATGACCCGATGCCCACTGGACAAAGGGACATTGGAACAATACTACTCTCCCCTTTCGAGGATGGACACTATAGTAACCAAAATAAAGTAATGGTAACAGTAACAAAAGAGAAAAGTGGAGTAATGATGGTTGAGTGTTGGTTTGTATAAGGGTATGTTTAGTCTTAAGTTTTATCACCAAGTCATGAGTTGGTGAAGGGCGTTGTATCACAATTATGTGGTCCGGGTTCGAAACCAGTTGGGCTCGTTGAGCAGTGGTGTGATACACATGGCTTGGTGCTGCTAGTGAGTTGTCATGGCAGGAAAGTTGTACCAACCAACCGGCCCGTCCTATCCCCTGAGGCAAGTTGAGCTAGTTGTTTGAAAAGAGTGGCTAGCAGTGGTTTTCACCACTACCCTCCCTCTTTTAATGTACTACGTCTGTTGGTATTGTTTGATTATTCTCTATACGTCTTTTATGTAAAAGGATAGATCCGGCATATTGTATGGCAATGGTATTTATTGCTTTGAATGTGTGTTTTATGGAGGTTTCGCATATTTTGAATTTTGTTTCTAGTTGTTTCATTGAGGGGACGTGTGTGGTTCCTCTAGCTCCAGCTGTAATGACTATGATAGGATCTACTTTCCAGCCTTGTTGTATGATGTTATTAATTAGAGGTTGGTATTTTAAAAAAAATCTGCCAATTGTTTCTGGTGAAAATCTGTCGTTTGTGTATGTGAATTCTATGAATTGTATGGTTAGGTTATCATCGGGGTTTAGAGGAGGTGGGCTTTGGTATGGGAGGCCTTTAGTGCATAGTATATATGGTTTGAATCTGGCATTACATTGACATCGTTGTTGATTACAAGTATATGGTAGTAACCATGGAGGAACTGTGTTTTCTTGTGGATTATTGTTGAATGTACCCGCATTCATGAGAGTGTAGCATCTTGATTTATTTGAGGATAGTATTAATTTTCTTAATTTCCATACCGCTTTGTTGTGCCTTTTAGTTCTTAGTGCGTGTATATGGTGTTGTTTGCATAGTAAAAGTACATGTAGTCATGTATCTGCATCTTGTGAATTACATATGGGACATGTTTTTGAGGGGAATCTTTGTACAGCTAAAATTAATTGTTTTCTGGCATTACCCATGTATTGACCGGTTCTAAATTTTAGTATGCTTGTTTTTTGTGCGTCTGTTATTTCTGGATTATTCCAAAAGTCATTGGACATTTCGTTGTCAATAACGGAGTTTGTTGTCCATTTGTTAATGTTGGGAAAGTCTTCTGCCAATATTTCTAGGTTATTTTCACGGTCATGTTTCTTTATGTATTCTTTCAAACACCTAATTGGTCCTTTGTCTGGTCGTTTGATACGGCCAGGCCATGTGTCTTTTTGGAAGTAGTAAGGTGTGGTATGTGCAAATTCGTGTGGATTTGCTGCTTTTTGATAGCCTCTTTTCATTGTTCCTTCTTTTGCAAGTTGATCTGCGTGTTCATTCCTATTAATTTTGGCGTGTGCTTTAACTTTGTATATTGTGGTGGGTTGTGTTCGCTTTTTTAGCATTTTTAGCATTTCTTCTAATATGGTTTTATCGGCGTGGTTGTTTTGTTGGGTTGGCTGTTTTAGTTGTGTGTTTAGAACATGTATACAATTGAGACAATCAGTAAAAATGTGTGCTGGTTCATTTATGTATTTAGTGGTGATTATTGAGAGTGTTTCATGTATGGCCATTAGTTCTGCTCTAAAGCATGTTTGTAGTCCAGGCAGTCTTTTTGAGATTTGTACATCTGGTTTAGATGAGTTGTAGATTCCATATCCAACTTTTTCTTTTTTCCAATGGCCATCATCAGCTTCTTCAGGTGGTAAAAAGGATCCATTTGTGTAATAGCTGTATTGTGGTGGAAATTTTAGTGTAGTGTTTATTTCGAAATTTGGAAGGGGATCTACCCACATGTTTTGTAAATTGTTGTAAGGTGGGTATATTAGTTTGTTCCATTTTGTGCTTTTGTTAACTTTTGTGTTTAATTGTGTTGGTGGTGCTGTTTGTGTATGGTATTGCAAAATTTGTAGATTTTCAATTGCTGTGTTTATGGTGTTTATTTGGTTTATTGTGCCAATGTTATTGTTTTGATGGTGAAAACACCATATGTGTATTGCAAGCGGTTCGTTTCGGGTTTTGTTGGGTTCTAGTGGAATTGTCGGTTCGTCATATGTAATGGTGTCCGCGGCAAAATGTATAATGGCGTGCGTATCCGGGAAGGGTCCGTTGTACGGTGATAGGTTTTGGTACCAGTTGGTGTCCGGGATTGCTAAAATGGTGACAGTTTCTGGGTCTTGTTTTACTGCTAGTCTAGCCCAATGTATTGCTTGTTGTGCTGTTTCGGCGTCATTTGGGTGAGCATATCCAATACCTTTCCATTTGTATTGAAAGGCTGTTCCTAGTGAGCCAAAAATCCTGTCTCTAGCGAATGGTGAGAAGAATTGGGTAGATTTCATGGAACATGTAATTGGTGAGGAAAAATATGAGTGTGTTATATTAAATGTTGTTATTAGTGTGTCTAGAATGTTGGATGGAATGGTATGGTGTGGTGTTTTTATTGTATTCTTTTTGTGGTTTTTGTGTTCGTATCTTTGGTATAACCAGACTACTTCTATTTCAAATGTTTGTATAGCAGGTATTAGTCTGTGGGTGTTGTATTTGTTGTTGTTGTATTGTTGCCATAGCCATTTTATTCTTGTAGTCGGAATGGTGGTGATATATTTACCGGTGTCATTATATATGTGGGTTTTATCATTTTGTGTTTGAATGGTGCACTTGGTTGTATCTATGTTTCTTTCTGGGTTACATTCAATTGTGGATGTTTTAATGTAGGGGGTTATTGTTGGGGGTGGGATGTATCTTGTATCTCTATTTTGTTTGGGTGTAAATTATGTATTTATGATATTTTGATAGTGTTTGTTTTTATAATCTGTGTAGTATTTTGTAAGTAGGTTTATATTATGGTGTATTACTGTTGGTAGATTTAGTGGAAATAGTTCGCGTCGTTCTAACCATTTATTGTATGTTATGTGGTTTGAGTCTATCCATTGACATGGATAGGTGTTGTATTTTTTAGATATATTTTATATTTGTCTTTAGTTGTAATTGTTTTGTAGTTTAATATTGTGCGAATGGGGAATCTTATAGGATCGTTTTTTATGTTTTGTGCTGGGGCTGGTTGTTGTGGTTGTTGTGGTTGAAGGAATTGTACGGGGTTTATTGGTGTTCTTGGTATTATTCTGTGGTTATAAATTTTATATTTTTCTTTTAGTGTACGGGGTGGTAAGTGTGTTTGGCATGGATTTGGGCAATCTAGGGTACATTTTGGTTCACAGAAGAGTTGCTCTGCTATGTTTAGTGCACTTTTGTCTAGTTTAGTTGGATTTTGATAGTATATTTTAAATTCTTTTGGTGACATTCGTTTTGTGCTGTTAGGAAGGATGATTTGATTTATATTGTAAATTTTGTGTCGCATTAATTTATATAATAATTTGATGGAGAGTTTCGGGTCTAATTGTGGTAGATCATTTATGACTGCAGATCGCCATTCTCGTTCTAGTTTGGTCAGGTGGAGTTGAAAATTTTCTTCTGTGCTTTTAAGGTGTATACCACCTGCTGTTTTTAGAAGGAATAGTGTTCGTGTTGTAGGTGATGTAATGCAATGTTGACGTTTAATTCTTGGAATGTCTTCGGCACCGCCGGCTTTAACAAGTATGTGTTGTATAAGTCCTTTATATATTATTCCTAGTTTCCCTTTGTCGTTAAGTGCATTTCGAAGTTGTTCCCCAATGCATCTAAGGTAGGCATTTTTTAGAGAGAAGGCTTCTAGTCCAAATAAATCATGAGGAAGTTGAGTTATTATGTTTGCGGTGCTTTTAGGTAGTCCACATATTGTTTTTTGGATTGCAATAATTTTCTTGTCAAGTTTTTTAATAGTTGGTAGTGAGTATGAGACTGCAAAGAAGCTGTAGGCTATGCTTGCTTTAATTACTGTGTCCACCATACTGATTCTTTGTTTGATGGTGGCAGGGCATTTTGATAGTTGTTTACATTGGTCTATTATTTTAGTTGTGGTGATATGTGTTTGGAGTTTCCATTTGAGTGATGGAACTAATTGTATGCCCAAGTATACATACGGTTCATTTTGATGGAGTACTGGTAGTGTCTGGTCTCTGTAATTGATTTTTTGGTTTATGATGTGAGTTTTGAATTTGTTTGGTTGCATTTTGGATTTATTTGGACAACCGGTAACGGCGCATTTTGTGACTCCCAATTCCATGCCTGCCCATTCACTGAATTTTTCGATTTTGTTTAGTTGTATTTGCAGTGATTTTGTATTGTTTGATATAGCTGCTAGATCGTCTGCGTATGCTGCGGAGCTGATTTTTATTTTTGATGTACCAAATGTGTATCCATTTTCCCGTCTTTGTAGCCATCTCAAGAGTGGTTCGAGAAAAATTATGAAGAGATATGGGCTAAGTGTATCTCCTTGTATGGTTCCTCTTTGAATCGGTATTGGTTTTGTTTTGCCAAAGTGTTCACCAGTAAAAATGGTGTCTGAATGGGAGTAGATGTTTCCAACTAGCATAATTGCATCTTCCGGGTATCCAAGGTCTTTCATTATAGTTAGGAGTTTTGGATGATCTAATGAGCCAAATGCGTTTTTGAAGTCTATATAAAGTAAATATATGTCCTGGTTTGTAAATTTTGCATCTTCTAGTGCTGCTATGAGGAGTTGTAATTGTCTTGCTGTACTTCTTTCTGCTCTGAATCCTTCTTGACTATCGTGTAGGATTTGGTATTTTTCACCGTATGCTGATAGTATGTTTGTTAGCGTTCTGGTGAAGAGTTTGTATATTGTGTTTGCAAGTGCTATTGGTCTGTGGTTTGGCAGTTGTGCTGGATTTCCTTTTTTATAAAGTAGTATGGTTAGACTAAATAATTTTCCATGAGGCTGGGATTTGTTTTTGTTTGTAGCAATGAGTGAAAAATAAAAAGAGTACTTTTTGGAAGCTTTCGGGCATGTTTTTTAGTATTGAGTTGGGAATTTTGTCTGGGCCTGGTGTTTTGTTGTTAGATAGGTTTTTAAGACACATTTCATATGTTTCCTTATCAAAGTGTTTATAAAGTGGTGTTTGTGGATGTCCTCTTTTTTCTATTACAAAACCATCAAGGTTGTGCCATGGGTATTTTTTAACTCCGCAAGTACATTGTGTTGTGTGTTCGGGTAGGTAGTAACATGTTGGTACTGTAGGTCTATTGCTAATTGATTGTTGTACGTGGATTTCATTTGCTATGTCTTCTGGGCTGTTTAGTATGTTGTTGTTTCTGTCGATAATGCAGTCTAGTGGTGGTGTTTCTTGGTTTTTGAAAACTTTCTTGTTTATTTTGTTTGGGCTTTTGTCTTATAGTTGTCTGTATTTTTTAATTGCCTTTTTTATACAACTTTGTGTATATTTTGTGGTGATTTTTCGTGCTTGTATTTTTGCTATTTTGGCTATTTCTACTAATGATTGGATCCATTCTGTTTGGTCATGTTCTTGGGATGGGAATGGTGGGATGTTTACATTTGTATGGGTTTTTAATTCTTCATTTATTGGATGTGTTTGCCAGTTTCGTGTGTTTTTTGTTATGTAAATTGTTTTCTAATTAGATGGTAGGTGGATAGGTGTTTTTTCCATGCCTTTTGTAGTTTTCTTGGTAAGAAGCCTCCTTGTTGAGAAGTACGATTTGTTAGTGTTGGGAGTGATGGTGCACTGTAAGTTTCTAGAATTTTGTCTGATATTTTTTGTATCAAGTGATCTAGTTTTGAACATGATGTTTGTCATTGGACGTCTGTTAGTTGATCATTTGATAATATTGTGATGAGTTCATTTATTTGTAGAGCATTTTCTTCAAAATATTCTATTTTGAAATTTTCCATATTTTCTTGAGGTATGGGGTTTAGAATTCTCGTTGTTTTATTTGTTATTGGAATGGGTCTTGCTAATAAGGTATTTGGTGGTATGTATAATGTTAATGGTGAGTGGTCAGAGTTAAGGTTGTGGTCATTGTTTGTAGTAGATGTGTATAAAGTATAATTTGGTGTTTTAATGTAGTATCCATCTATTAGGCCGGTTTGGTTATAATTTTGTCCTCTTTGTCTGGAGTATGGCAATCCGTTGGGATGTATTCTAATTGGAGATTATTTGTAAATGTTCTCCATTGTATATCTTCTGCTTGCGGTGGAGTTGTGTTGGTATCATTTTGTCGTCCGATAAGTGCTATATCTCTATTAAAGTCACCACACAATATGTGTGTGGTATTTGGATGTGCATTAATTTGTTGCGTTATATTTTGTTGGATCATTGGTTTAGGCATATACACATATTTTGTTGGATCATTGGCTAATTATTCACATGTATATGATCCAACAAAATATAACGCAACAAATTAATGCACATCCAAATACCACACACATATTGTGTGGTGACTTTAATAGAGATATAGCACATGTATTATTCACATGTATATGTGTGTCTTCTACATGTGACGGCATATACATGTGAATAATTAGCCAAGATTGTAGTGGTTTGTTGTCTATTTTTATTATTTGTAGATAAGGTGATATTTCTTTGGGAGTTGGGATTTTAGTGCCATGTTGCCGGGATATGCGTATTTTTGGTGTATTAATGTGAGGAGACCACCTCTTGCGGGTATGTATTGCATTCGTTGTTGCATGCATCTAGTTAGGGCATGTGTATTATTAAAGATTAATTTGTATTTTGGAAAAATGTTTTGTATATATTTGGTGGATTTTGTAGCGGTTAATTTAGTTTCTTGTATTGTAATGATAGCGGGTTCATCTGGTGTGTTAGTTAGCTCATGTAAGTTTGGAAGGGCCGTATTTAGTGATGAAGCATTCGATGTAATGAATCTTGTATTGTGGTTTGTTGTGTGGATTTCTTGTGGTTGTATTGTAGGTATGTTTGGGAGTGGTGGGGGGTGAGTGTATTCATGTAATGGTTCGTGTATTTTTAGGGTTTCTTCTAACAAATTGATAGGGAGAAATGGAAATTTATCAGCCATGGTTTGAAGGGTTATTGGATCATTATGTTGATGGATAAAAGTATAGATTTCTTTGTGTATTGTATTTGGTGGGTTTATTAGGTTTTGGTTATTGTTTGTGAATTCTGTGTATGGGTGTGTAGTTGAGATGTGTCTTTCGGGTGGGTTTTGTAGTAGGGACATTTTTTCTAGCGGTAATGTTGTCCAATCCGGGTTGGGGATTTGTGTTAAGAGTTGATCACATGTTTCTTTTTATGGGCTTTTTGTAACGATGAGTGCGTATAGTATTCTTGGTGATGGATGATGTTGATTTTGGTGAACATAGTTTGATATGTGTGGGTAGTCATTACTAGCTTTCGTATGATCTGGGTGTGTTATATTTAAAATGGGGGAAAATTGTTTTGCTAGGAGTTGTTATTCTGGTTGTAGTTTGATTGTGCTTGGTATAAAGTATGTTTTGTATCTTCTTGTATGAGTAGGTGGATGTGTTTTTAGTAGGTCTGGTATGGGCCCCGGGTTGGTTTCAATGTCCCCGCATAATAGTAGTATTTGATGTAAAAAGTTTCTTTTTAGAGGGGATTTTTGGATTGTTTTTTCTTTTTTTATTTGTTTGTTATGGACGAGGCCGGTAGGCCGAGTCCATTGTTGGTGTTTATTTCTTTTTATATTCTTTTTAGAAAACGTTTTATGATTTAAGTTTTTTGGGGTATTTTGCTTAGTTTTATTTTGGGGTGTGATTTTATAATGTTTTATGTTTTTGTAATTATGTAGTATAGTATTTTTTTTGGGGTTTTTTTGTATGTGTTTTATACACATTTTAGTGCTTTTGTGTATAAGTATAATTATTTGTGTCGATGTTTTGGATGTATGATTTGATGTACATGTTTTTGTTGATATTTTTGGTGATGAAATGACAGTAAAAAATACTGTTTTTGTATATAGGTATGTATTTTTTTGCTGTAATGTATTCTATACATACTGTGTATAAATATTGTATAGGCTGTATAGTCTTGAGTATAAAATACTCGTACATACGTACTTTGTATAAATACTGTATATGCTGTATAGTCTTGAGTATAAAATACTCGTACAATATGGAGTATAATACCCCTTTGGAGTTGATATACATTATGCACTTTGTATTTTATTATGTGGTCTTTGGTCCTTCTACAATTTTGTATTCTTCTGTAGAGCATGCCATGTATTGAAGTAAATAGTATGGACTGAAGCAAAAGGGCAAGCGATGTATTGAAGTAGGTGATATGAACTGATGTGACTAAGAGTGGGCTAGGATCTGTGATGACTTTGGTGGGATTATACACACGATTTGAACAAGAAAAAGGACGATCTTTTTTTATTTTTATTGTGGTTTTATAAGTCAAATCCAAATAATCTCTTGACATTAATCTCCAGTCATTACATGGGTTGCTTTGGACTCTCAAAAAAAGTAGCAAATGCAAAACAAGGGAAATAAAAATTTGAAACTTTGCAAGAATGGACTTGAGATTGGTTAGTAACGTACCTAGGGTAGCGTGGAGTAGTTGTAACTGCCGATCGGAAGCTGTCTTGTTGCCGAAGTCGAAGCTTGTCGGCGCCAGCTGGGTTGCTCGAACTCCTCGGAGTGCGGATTGATAATCTCGAAGTTGCCGTAGCCTTGTCGACGTTGTTCTTGTCGTCTGTATACCTGCTGCAGTGTTATTGACGTTGTTGGTGTCGTCTCAGTACCTGCTGATTCTCGAGAATCTCGACGTTGCTGGACGTTGTTGCTGGGCGTTGAGCTAGGGTCTGATTGAGTTGCGACGAGCTTGGGTCTGACCGCATGTTGACCGGTTGTCTGTATTGGTCTGACCGGTCTCCGAAGGTTGACGCTTGCCTTGATAAACTTATTGTTGCTTTGCTTGTTGTTGCTGTGGTCAAGGATGCTGTAATTGTTGAGGTTGGTGGGGGACCATGCAAAGTTGCGGGATTGGCCTCTGGTATGGATTATCTGTGGCAAAATCCAGCAATGTTTTCTTTTTTTCTCATACTTTCTAGTATGGAGGTGGTTAGAATTTTGCTTGCTAGCAAAATAGTGAGTTGTGTCAGGGAAGGAATTACAAGAGAACAAAAGGCAAGAGGGTTGCTGAAAAAAAGAATTAGGGTTTGAGAACTTACCTGGCGGGTTGTCGTTTTGGATTTGCAGCTCTTGCTTGCTGCTTTGTAGACGTAGCGCATAGAGAAGGAATGAATTAGGGTTCGGGATCTTACCTGAACCTTCGGACGTGAGTTGCTGGAAGCTCGGACTTGGTTGCTCAAAGCTCGGGTTGGGAAGTTGTAACACACAGATATTCATTGTAAATTACAGAAAGGAAATGAAGTGGGTGAGTGACGTACCTGAATGATGAGTGTGAGTTTAGAGCTTACTGCAGGTCGTTGAAGCTGGGCGTGCTGCAGTTGGTTCAGTCTGGTTCTACCTCAAAGCTCTTTGGAGGGATACCATATCCGGTATCTTCAAGGCACTAGTGGCTAGCTAGGTAGTAGCATAGTGTGTCACTATAGTGTCCATCATCGAAAGGGGAGAGTAGTATTGTCCCAATTTCCCCTTGTCCGGTGGGCATCGGATCATTGGCATTACGAACGGACACTTTATTCCGCCACACATGTAATCAATGACAAGATTTACCTAAATCTAATCATAGAAAGTATTTTGTAAGATTCATTGTAAAGGACAAATGCACAGTGTTTATTGAAATTTCACGACAAGACTATATTTGAATGTTTTATTTAACCCCTACAGGACCAAGTGTCCTAATTAGGACATTTCAATGTTTCGGTAGGTTCCCGCGGTGTCAATTTTTATTTTTATTTTTTGAAATAAATTATGTGAATTTGGTATATTAATACAAAAATGGGGATCTCAATTTTTTTGATTTTGACCTTTTAAGTGGAAATTATGAAGCAAAATGGGTTTTTTTGGAGAAAATAGGCAGTGCAGGCAAGGCCCAAAATAAACCTCAAAAATTATTGTTTCTCAACTCTAATCGTAAGATCTTTTTTGAGATTACTAGTAGAGTGCAAGATAAAATTTTCATAGAATTTGATTGTATAGGTTGCAAGATTATAGCATTTGAAATGAAAAGATGAAATTGCAATCTTTTTGATATTTTCTGCCCGTCTTTGAAGACATGGGGAGAATTTGTTAAATTGATCAATTTTTTTTAAAAACTGTATTCAAATGTTTGATTTGGTATTTTCTATCAAAAGCTAAAAACATATTCACAAGAAAATGAATATAAAGAGGTGAAAATGATGCTCAGAAATAGAAAAAACCTGCGGTCCTTTAGGGGTAAAATAATTTTCATCTGTTTACATAGTGTTGCATTTAAACCAAGTACTCAACCGAGATCTTCAAATATAGTTAAATTTCTAAGTTGTAAAGAATTAAATAAACGACGAATTTTTTTATTATGCAGTGTTGGTATCCCGTAATCCACACTCACAACCACAAAACTCTCATCAAATTTGTAACCTTGTAAACGGGAATTGAAGCAACCTCCCTTCAAAAGAGTGCCACCGACGTCGTTGCTCCAAAGCTTGCACAAAAGACGAACGGTGCAATGACGATTGGTCATAGGGTATCGACCGACGTAAAAAGTATCTCGGTGGCCACGGTCACTGGACGCCGGACCATCCACCATCCATCATCCATCCACCATCCACATCCACCATCCATCCACCATCCATCCATCGGGAGTGTACCTGTCACCGCGCTCCTGGCTGACTCTTCAGCCGTGGTCTGTTGTCAGTTCGACGGTCGGTCCCTTAGTTGTTCTTTCCAGTCATCATGTTCCCCCGGCCCTGGCTCACTCACTCCGCGACGATGATGCTTCTTGCCCACGCTCAAGGATGAATTGCCACGGCGTGTCCATCTCTGGGTTGCACTGCTTCTCCCCTTCTCACTTCTGTTAACTTTGGCTCCACTGGGGTTTAAGTTTAGTTTCCCACCACTCAGTGTACGTGTCGCTCATAAAACCGCGTTCTTCGTCTTTTTCTTTCCTGCCCGCTGGGCTCTGCCTCGTTCCTCAATTGTTAGGGTTGGGCTTTGCGTGTCGCGTTGGTGATGCAACTGCTAAGCGCGGTAGGGTGAATCGGTTCTGTATTGGATGTCGAGTTGTGAATTGGCTTGTTGGGGTTTGAGTCTAATTGGGGTTACTGATCCAATTGGTGACATAGGCGTAGGGATCGGGGGGGTTTGCCATCGAGGGTTTTTGATTGGATTTCCAGTGATTTTGGGAGCTTAAGGGTGCTCTTGGTTTACACGCCATGGATCATCTGGGATCCTCCTCTTCGAATACTGGTATTCCGCATTCCTCGCAGGGTGAGCCTTTCTTTGATTTGCTGCAACCAAACTCGAATTCCGGATACCACGGCGCGCAAATTTCTCCGCCTGTGTATTTCTCCAACGATGACGTCTTGCCGAGCATGGATTTCCAGCCGATCGTGGACACAATTGGTAAAGGGAAAGTGGACGATAGTAAGCGCGGGTGGCAGCAATCACAACCTGCAAGTTCGGTACGTTTCTTGCCCTTCAATTATCATCGTTATTGTTTAATTGCGAAATTTGTCGTTGACCCGATCGCTTCTATCGAGCTTGTTAACCCTTACTTTAAGTCACATGTAAGCCTGGATGAGCCATGGAGACAGTTTACATACCTGTACCAATCTAGGTTAAATTTGTCTCTCTAGTCTTATAATCGACTTGCGGAGGCTTGGGTTACGAGCGCTTTGACTGCATAAGTAGCCATAGTATCAAGAAGTCGCAATGTTTGCTTTCTTTCTTTCTTTATTAATTAATTTGTTGTTGTTAAAGATGATTTTGACATCGAGAGATGATGTGACATTGTGATGGTTTTGGACTTTTGGTGGAGCAGCGCAATCATGCTCCTTCCTATGACTTAAATGTACGTCCCGACAAGGATGCAGTGGAAACCGCCACTGTGGCAGCTGTGGAAAGGACAATGAAGAAGTATGCCGACAACCTATTACGGGTTTTGGAAGGCATGAGCGGCCGATTGACACAATTGGAATCCAACAGCTCGCGCATGGAGCACTCAGTAGATAAAATCAAGGTTGAGGCTGCGGACAACTTTGGTGCCACTGATGGAAAGTTGAGATCCTTGGAGAACATGATTCGAGAGGTAATTTTACTCTTTTTCTCTTTAGCTCCACATGCTTCTTGATGATGATGATTCTTCATAGATTTGGTAATACTAATCTTGGCATTCCCTCTTGAAGCTTCTAGTCTTTCACCTGATTTGTGATCTGCAAAGTTCGTGATTATCTGTGTTGTGATAAAGCAGACGTTTGTGCTCAACAATCGGTTGCAATAATGTAATTTCTGAAGTACGAGACCCTGTATTCATAGTGTTTCATGTCTATACTATTAGGGTCGCTGTTTCATAAGCAGCAGCCATGGCAATGTATGATATCACGCTCTTTTATACTCTACACTGATTATCACATTTAGTGCGTGTGATACTGATTCCCAAGGCACGCACTATTTGTACTGAGTGGCTGAAATTTCCATATCACGCTAATTTTACATCGTTATGATATTTAGTATCATCTTCGTTAATTTCCCTCACGCACTATAAGCCCTCCCTCACTAAATGGGATAATTAGTGTACTGAACTTTGTGTCACAAATTGCAGGTTCAGCGGAGTGTGCAGGTGATGCGCGATAAGCAGGAAATTGCTGAAGAGCAGATGAAGCTTGAAAAGCTACAGCTGAGTGCAAAGCGCGAGAACCCACCCCTGGTTGTTTCAACGCGCACTGTTGAGATCGATGAAGCACCTCTTGCTCTTTCTACGGCTGTGAAACCTGTGGAGGCTCCACCTACACAACCAGCCCCGTCCCCTCAGCAGCAGTCCCAACAGATGCAACCGACTGTGCAACAGTTGCCCCAGCCCCCTCAGCATATGCAGCCTCAGCCTCAGCCTCAGCATGTGCAGCCGCAGCATCAGCAGCAGCAGCAGCAGCAGCTCCAAATGCAAGGGCCACCCACTTATCAGCAGGTGCTTCCTCAGGGACAGGCCGCCCCTTTGCAACATCAACAGCAGCTGCAAGCGCAAGGACAGAACCCTCCTCTTCCTCAGCAGCAGATGCAAACGCAAGGGATGCACGCTCCTCCTCCGCAACAACTACTGCAGCTGCAGGGTCCCCCCCCTCAGGCTTCACAGATGCCACCGCAAAGTTCTCAAGCCCAGGCTCCTCATCCTCTTCCAGGGCATCAACAGTTGCAGCTGCTGCCCCCCCCGGAACCAGCTCAATACCAATCTCTGCAAGCTCCCCCGGGGCCACCTCCACACTCCGCTCAGATGCAATCTTTCTATGGTCAGCAACAGCAACAAGGGCCACCGGGCCCGGCGCAGCAGCATTACAGTAGCCTCAACCAGGAGGTCTCGAATCCTTATGGAACACAGCAGGGAAGCTATAACCAAGAGCTTGCTCCTCCGCCGGTGCCTGGAGGCTATGAGCTTCGTTTCTTGCCACTTTCTGCTCCTCCTCCACCACCACCACCACCACCCCCTTCTTCTTCAATGGGTCCAATGCAACAAGTGCCGGCCAGCCAACATCAGCAGCCACCGCATGGACAGAGTGGGAGTCCGATGTTTGATTCTCCTCGCAATCAGCCTGGTGGTCAACCTGGTCCGTATCATCCTCAAGCCCATCTTCCTCAAGGTCGGGATGCACCCCAGGCATATAACCAGTATGCTCCCCCTCAGTATCATCGGATGGCTCAGCCTGTTAGTCCTGCACCTGCTGTTTCAGGTGGCGGTTATCAACAGCTCCCTACAGCTCGACCAGTTCAATCATCCATGGGGTCTGCAGGAGGACCTGCTCCAGTGGCTGCCAACCGTGTTCCCGTGGATGAAGTGATTGACAAAGTTGCAGTCATGGGATTTGGAAGAGATCAGGTTCGGGCTGTTGTTCGGAGGTTGACAGAAAATGGCACCTCTGTGGACTTTAATGTTGTCCTTGACAAGCTGATGAATGGCGATTCCAGTGGCAGAAACGAAGTTCAACAACCAGTTCAACAACCCGCAAAAGGTTGGTATGGACGGTAATTAATACTGTATCTAGTCTGAGACTTTTGAGTTGTCGTTTTTAGGATACCCAGAGCCATTCTGTGATGTTGAATAATTTCTTTAGCTTGACAGATCCTTTTATTGGATGAGCTGATCGAGTCCTGGGGCTCATGGGAGGTGAATTGTTTATTGTGAGCGGCTCAGGACTTGTGTTTTGGAGCCGAAATGCTATCTCTAGACATTACCTCTGCTTTGTGTAGGTAATCGTAGTCTGTACATAAAGTCGGTGTTGGTCTTTCTTGTAATTTCTGTAATTTAGGACGGAAGTCATGCTTTGGCAAGACATAATTTGCAGTTGGTCCCTTGCTATTCCAGATTGCAATTAGATGGCTCCACCTCAGTTGTTCAGTTTGATGTTTGATTTACCTAATGAGTGACACGTTGGTAGTAGCGCCTTGTTAGTGATCCTTTGTTCATTTACCGAACTCAAAATAAATACTTTACAGTGAACCGCCAGACCTACCTTCAGGTTGTTTTAATATGTTTACTGTCTTTTCTTTACGGTATAGGGTACTAGAAGTACCCGATTATCACCTGTAGTGTGGGCGTATCTGAAGTAATTGATGGTAATTGCATCACTTAGCATTTAGTGGTTATTGCGGAGTATTGTGAGAGAGATGGGGTAACCACTTTAAACACTAGTAGAAAGGAGATCTTCGTTACACTACACTAAATAGTGTATTTAGAGTGAGGCACTGTAATTGCGAACATCACTCTAAATATATAAAAACCTACTTTTGTAAAATCACTAAATGTGAATTCTCACACTATTTATGAAGAATAGTAATGTTTTGACATTGTGATCTTTTGAGATATGGATATTTAGTGTGAGTAAGGAATGAAACTTAAATAAATAGTGTATTTAGTGTGAGGCACTGTAATTTAAGTGCAAATGGCGGCTGCGAAGAGAGGTGGCAGCCGCCAACACTAATTACCCACAAATTGACAATTAGTGTTAGACAAGTAGTAGGGGTAAGCACATTATTCATCACCTCACACTAAATACACTATTTAGTGTAGTTGAAAGGTGTCTTTGGGAACCAAAGAATAGTGTCAAGCTTTGTGCTAAGTTAGTGTTAATATGGGCCTTGTGCACCATGTTGTGCCACTGTTCATTGATGCCTAAAGAACCACCCTTTCTACTAGTGAAGTGACCAAAGATTGCTAGTTTAGATTTGGAAACTTCCTCGACATTTTTAGAGGGAAGCTGGATCCTGGAATATGGGAGCAAACAAAGATTTACCGGTATGCTCCATGTTCTGAATGATAGAAATAAGAACGAAACGATAGAAAGAATGTGATAGAAATGCATGATGCACCTCTGATTAACCACAAGGTGTTGCATGAAGGTACATTTGTCTCATATGCGATTCCCTGTGTGTTTTCCCTGCGAGTCTCACTTTTCCCACTGAGTCTTAAAGCTGCTTATTTACCAGTTTAATGTTGACTCACCTACTTGTAAAAGGAAAGTTAAACAAGTGTCAACTCTTGAGGCTCGGTGGGAAAAGTGAGACTAGAAGGGAAACGCACGCAGGGAAACCATTATGAGCTCCCCGTGGTACGCTGTAACTTAACTGTGATGAGTGCATTGCCCAAACTTCACAACATGGTCAAGACATGAAAAAATATGATATGCCTATCCCGTGCAGAGCCAGGTGAACTGTATCAACATGCAAAGGGTGCTGAGACGGACACATGAATTTTGTTAATTATGCATTATTTCTGCTGTGTCTAGAGTGCAGCTGGACTTAGGTGATGCACTTGAAATTGATCCAATACTGTATTTCTACCATCCCTGATTGCGTTTCAGTGAGATTGTGTAACTGAAGTTATAGACATTCTTATTGACTTGGTCCATCCTGCCTCCAAACTAATTGTATACAAAGCAAGTAAAATAAATGAATAAATAAAGCTCTTTTTCTTGGGCTAGAGAGACAAAAAGCTAGGAACATTTCAAATCCACACGGTGAAACCTTTGGCTTTTTTGACATTTGTTATCATCCATTATTATGAAAGACCCAATTTTGATAACTGACACAACGTCACATGAATTGTGATTAACCCTTAACCCCTAAACGTACCAGGGTGTCCCTGGAATTGAGAATTTCAGAAAAGCATCATAAACTATTTTTTAGAAGAATATTTTGAATTGATATACAAATGAAAGTTCTAGATTTTGAATTTTAGATTGCATATGTACGGTTCGATTCACTAATACTATCACCAATATTTATTTATAAAATTTGAAAGTCAAAATTAAAAATTCCTTCTAAATTCAATTACAAACAAAATTTTAATATTTTTTTGAGTAAACTTTGTTGGAATGAATTTGAAACAAGATACTCTTAACCCTTTGACGCGCCAGCGTTCAGAATCTGAACGATGGATGATTCTGACGCGTCCCTTCACCACACGTGGTGATGTTTTTCATCCATCCAAAAATTTCTCAATTCATGTGCCAGTTGACTACCACTTGTTCAGTACGGATCTTCAAAATGAAATAATGTGAATTTTTGAAAAATAACAAAAGTGATTTATGTCAAGTTTCATTCTTAGTTCTAAAAGTGGGACCTTAAACATGATTTTCCAGATAGATAGAAAGATGATAGATAGATAGATAGAAACTCCGGTCCCTTTTTTAGCAAGGGGCTGGCGTGAATGAAGTGTCTGTTCGTAATGTCAATGACCCGATGCTCATTGGACAAGGGGACATTGTGACAATACTACTCTCCCCTTTTGGGGATGAACACTATAGTGACACACTATGCTACTACCTAGCTAGCTACTAGTGCCTTGAAGATACCGGACATGGTATCCCCCAAAGGGCTTTGAGGTACCTATACAACAAGGTCCAAGGATCCCCCACCATAGTTGGGTGGACTATGGTGGTGAGCACCACGCCGGCATGGGGAATAGAACCCACAACCTCCTCATTGGGGCCTATGAGCTCTAACCACCAAACCAAGGCCCATGGTGCCTCATGATTTTCCATAATAAATAGAATCAAATAATGAAAACCATACCATCTTGTAGTGCATGTTATTCAAATTTCATTACAATATTTTTTTGATTTTTTTGTGTTGGTTTTGGATACGGATTTTAAATTGAATTTCAAGAGAAAAAATTGCAAAATTAATTAAAAAATATTAATAATATATATGATGAATTCAACCGTACAGATGTTATCTTCACATTAACATTTACAACTTTGTTTTGTACATCAACTCCATTTTTATTTTTCATCACACATTTTATAACAAATCTTTGAAAACAGTGTTGAATCGGGACCTTAAAGGGTTAATCGTGGTGATTCTTTGAAATTTTTGTGTTTCTTAAATCTATGACTCATTTTTGCAAGGCCACTTTCGAACTACAGTCAATGCAATTTTGGCTTGGTCAACGACTTGACATACTTCTACATTTGTAATTTTAGAAAAATATGTAATCAAATATGGCTAAATCCAACCATTAGATAGGACAACTTGGTGAAGAATCTCAAAAAAATTGGATGACTTTCATTCAAATACGTTTAGGGGTTGAACGTCATTGGGTGTAGATCAAAGCAACATGAAGGAGTCTGAAGTTTTTTTTTCCTCTCCAAAAATCTAAAAAAATCTCGGGAGGCCTCGAATCCCTGGCATGCCTATTAGTATTTTAAAAAAAAACAATTTGGTCATCAATGTTTGTGGCTATGCAATGCATTTTTTTGAGAAGATCCATGCTGTGGTAGCCCATCCTCATTTGACACGTGTCATCTTGTGAGGTGGCAATGTTAAGCAATTTTTTTTTATCTCATAGCGGGATCACACGCGTGCATGCACAATTAAGCTAAGCTTAGAGCATCTCCACCCTTGCTCCATAAGAGTGGCCGCGCTCCATTGTTGCGGGCCCGGGCTGAAAAATCTCCCTCACCGCGCCATTGGCAATCGACTTCTTTGTCCCGGCCTCTTCAAATAGGGCCTTCGACTCGCCATTGTGGCGAGTCCCTCGTTTGCTTCAGCGCGCCCATGAATCGGGATTGTGACAAAGATTGAGAGGCTATTCTTGTTTTGGATTACGTTCTTGTTTATTTTTGGGTTGTGGGCGAGCTCACAGGCCATGGGCGACCATGGTATTTCGGCTTTCTGTGGGCAACCATGGTGTTTCGAGCTCACATCGCCCTGGTATTTCGGCTTTTTGCCTTCGTGGGCAGCTGTCCCGGCCTCTGCTGGAGTGGAACGGTGAGGCGCTTGAAAATTGGCGCGTCCCTTTTGCAATCTGGAGCCCGTGAAAACGTCTGTGGCGAGTGGTCCATCTGGAGCAAGGGTGGAGATGCTCTTACTACGGAGTGGCATTCGCTGCACACGAAGCAACGCAACACGAAGCAACTGAAAGCAAAAGCGAAGCAATTAAAGCCGCGGGCTCTGCCTGCGCTGCGGGCGGGCGGGCCGGTTGTACGTAGAGCCAGCCAGCCAGCCAGCCAGCCACGACGTAGGGTCCGTCGGTACACGTACGTACCTCAAGATTAAGTTACTTCCGATCAGCCAGCCAGCCAGCCACAAACGTACGTCTGCATATAACTTATCACGGATCCCTCCCTGCACTCAGGCACTCACTCACAGACTCACTGCACACATCACTCATCCGTCATCACTCATCGCTCGATAGATCTCTGTTGCAATTGCAAGTCTCCATCCAGCTAAGCTTAAGTTCAGTTAGCTCAACGTACTGACGTACGTGTACTCCCCTGCGCCCCTCCATCGATAGATCTTCATTTTCTGCGTGCTCATCAGTCACTAGGCTTAAAGCAAAATAAGCCTATCACACCGCTAGCTCCTTTCTTTCCTTCCTTCCTTCCTTCCTTCCAATTCCACTCACTCCTCTCTCTTTGTCTCACTTCATTCAATTCTTGCTTCCCTCCCCTCCCTCACTCCCTCGCTTCGCTCGCTGGCTTCTCACTCACGCTTTCCCCGCCCTCTCTGTCTGTTTTACACTTCCCCGCAATACATATTGTACTACCACCGCATTCTATTCATTTCTGTCTACTTGCATTCCTTTTCACTTGCTTTTGCGTTGCAAGCGAATTAATTATATATGATGCCGGTGAGTGAGTGAGTGAGTGAGTGAGTGAGTGAGTGAGTTGTTCCTCTGCATATATCTGAATGTGGTGGTTTAGCTAGAAGAGTATTGAATTAATGACGTGGAGCTTTTGAATTCGTTATATATATTGGCTAATCTAATTCAAGGAGAGAATGAATTTTTTTTTGCGAGAGTGAGTGTTTGTACGTAAGGGCGACAGTCCGACTCTCTAGCTCAAAGATTAATTTCGAGCTTACATTGCGACGAGTAGCTGGTCGTGTGAGATGCTTTGTTTAAGGGGAGGGAGAGTATTGGTTTGCATCAGGATGAGGGGATGATAAATGTAGAACCGACACTTACTGTTACAGTAATTTTGCAGGTTTGCCAATAAGAGCTTCACAAGCGGTTTGCTGGAGAATACTTGGACCGTCTATTCGAGTTGAAAGAGGTGCTTCTCTTTCAATTTAAATTGCTAATAGTGATAGTATGACCAAGAAGTGCACGATGATGTCAAATTCTTACTACACGATTTTGGTGTCTACGTTTTTCTACCTGAAAATTTATTAGTTATGTATCTCTTCTCCTAGCTATTTCTCTGAGCCTGAGACCTTTGAACGTTCAATTGCTCAATTGTAATCACAGATTTGCATGCCCGGGGATTAGCCTGTACTTCACATCGTTTATAATCTGTTTAGACTAAAAGTAAAGATTGAAACAGAGACTTTAAGTTATTTGCCAGTACCTGCTCTGAGGTGAAATCTCTTTCTTTGCGGAAAGTTGTCGTGTTCTGCTGATTGGACTATTCCGCAGCTAGCAAACTACAGTGTGCAATTCTGAATACAACTCACAATCATGACTGTGAGTGAGCGTGAATTCTTGGATCCAGTTGCATGGCAGTTATAGAGCCTTGCCTGCAACAGCTTCACAAGTTGTTTTCAGAGTATATATCGAAATATATACTTGTGTTTCTGTGAGAATACGATTGTGTTTCGTTGAGAAGCAGTAGTAAGAGTTTCAACCGATTGCAGTGACTGACATTTTTGCGATTGTGTAGAGCTCAGTGCATGCGGCACACCTCACGAAGTCCAACACCTGTAATACTCGCAAGCTACGGAGACATGAATTCAGCGTTGACGTCATCTGGTGTAGAGCTGTCGAGTGGATTTTTCGGAATTAAGGCTTTATCGAATGACGGAAGTCATTTCAATAAATTGCGCGCTGGTTCTGCAAACATCTACAGTTCGCATGTAACGTATCCATTAATTACCTGTTCCAATTCCCGTGGGCGCCGCTTGCGTCCAGCAGCTGTAGCTGTTGACTCGAGGGAAACAAAAGTAGGGCAATCGGATCAGGAAGTGCAGGGTGGGTCTGGTAGTGGGTTTGCCGCAGACGGAGCAGCAAGTGGTGCGGCAAAGATACGCGACTCCGTCTTTCAGGAGCTGAGAAATGTTTCAGTGTACGATTATTCAAACTCTCCAGGCCCTCGAAGTGTTCATAATTACATGGAGCAGGTATGGACTGCAACCTTGCATTCACTTTACTTTTAGCAATTGGCATTTGAAAATTAAATCTACTCAGAAAGATTTCTTAGCATATATGGTGTTGGTTTTCTTCTTGTTGCCTTTTTGAGACACCCATATGAAGAGAAGTTGCAAGCTGAAGCAATACTTTCTGAATTGTTCATGGTGTTAGGTCCCATGTTTTCTGACTGATGATGGCGGTCCGCCTCGATGGTTCTCACCTGTTATTTCCGCCCCACCAGCGGATGCACCGACCCTTTTCTTTCTCCCAGGTTAGAGGCGTTGCTTTCATCATCAGTGCGTTCGGTGCTTGTTGACATATTAGGGGAACATACTGAAGCATTAGTTCCACTTGTAATCATGTTTTTTTCTTCTTTTTGGGAGTAATTTGCTCTCTTTTGTCTTTTACACACCCGCACATTAAGGCCAGTTCTTTTGCCCTATGCACGCTCATTGGCTAGAGAGACGAAGCACTGCTGCTTGAAATGCTTGTTACAGTGGCCGTATTCCAAATGCTCTCCTGGTTTGCAGCTTGTTCAGGAAATTGAGACCCTTACAAAAGCAGAAGATAGAGCTACTTACATTTGTGTCCTTGGTATTTAATTTGCAGGAATGGATGGCACAGGGCTGGGCCTTATCCTGCATTATGAATCCCTTGGCAGGTATGTAATTATGTACATGTTTCATCAACTACATGCATTTATGGAGAATCTGTATGATCCCGATCAATAAATGAGGAATAGTGGCACGGTTTGAAGTTGCAGCTTACTTACAGTGTGTAATATTTCTTTTGTTGATTCTGAGTATCTGTGTGACTGGCGGTTACAGATTATTTGAGATTCAATGCCTTCATATTCCAGTTCGAGATCGGACACCTTTTCTAGGTATATGTTTTCGATGTTAGAAGTAACCTTCCATTTTATCAGATCTTTAAAATTTTCACCTCAGCTGTATCTAGTAGAGATCGAGGATTTAATGTGATAGGATGTTCGTACGGACCTGTTGGCTGACACGTGAAATTCCAGGTCTTCTCAAGATTGCGGAAGAAGCTGTATTAGCGGAACATACACGTCGTCCAAATTCGCCTATATACCTTATTGGTGATTCTTTTGGTGGTGCTTTAGCCTTGTCTGTCGCAGCAAGAAACCCTAAGATAGATTTGGTCTTAGTTCTTGCTAATCCAGGTGAGTTGTGAAATTCGATTCACGTATTCCCCTCCAGAGATGTAGCTGTAGAGGTAATTCTGTTTTCAATTCCGAGAACTGACCGACGCTGCTATAATTGCTTTCTTCCACCGCTCGTGAATATCCCATGCTGCATCCCACGAGTTGAAGTACTAGTTTCACTTAGTAAAGATTGATGTCTGCAATTTCATGCTAAAGCTACTCATAGTGGTTCTATTCGCACGATGTTCAGCCACATCGTTTGACAGGTCCGAGTTGCAGCCTCTCTTTCCTCTGCTACAAGCAACGCCGTCAGAATTGTTCAGTGTTGTACCCTACCTTTTGAGTTTCATTATGGGTAAGTTTGATCGCACCATTTTAAGAGTAGAAACCGACCTGGATAAAAGTACCCGCTGTCAAACCGAATGGCATTGACTGTTACATATCTGATTTTCAGGTGACCCGATAAAAATGGCGGAAGCGAAAGTGAAGGAAGACTCTTCTCCTGCAGAGCGGGCACTGCAGCTGCGTGAATCACTTCTCTCGCTATTGCCAACTCTACCGGTACTATGTTCTGAACACAAAGCAGCTTTGTCGATATGACGAATTATTCAGAACACGATTCTGTAGAATGTGTGGAGGTTTGAAGCAAGTATGCTCAATAAGTGACGTTGTGACATTCTGCATAATATGCTCGCTTCCCAATGCAAGATGGACATAAAAAACTAATTAAAAGTAGCGCAGATTCTGGCAGATGTGGTTCCAAAAGACGCGCTATTATGGAAGATGAAGCTGCTTCACTCAGCGGCTCTCTACACCAATTCTCGGCTTCATGCTGTCCGTGCCGAGGTCTTGTTACTTGCGAGGTATGTGACAGTCCGGATCGCGTAGTGCTGGAACTTTAAAGGCCTTTGATAAGTAAATTAGTGAGGTTGTTGAACCTGTTAAGCCGAGCATAACTTAGGAAAGGGACCATGTCTCTAATACATGCACATATTTGCTTTCAGTGGGAAGGATCAAATGCTGCCGAGTGCAGATGAAGCTAAAAGACTGAGGAAGATTTTGCCGAATTGCCGAACAAGATACTTCAAAGATAGTGGTCACACTCTTTTGCTGGTGAGGCAGTCTTCTCTAATCTTGTTCAACTCGTGTACCATGCAAAAGTCTCGAGATTCTTCAATTTTACAAACGCAATATTTTTGGAGAGCTTGGTAATTTGTGATATTTGAAAGGTTATTGTTGCATCTGTAGGAAGGTGGACTTAATCTTGCTTCAGTGATAAAGGGTGCTGGTTGTTACCGCCGTGGCCGAACTTGGGACGCAGTTACAGATTTTGTTGTACCCACTCAGGATGAAGTTGATGCCGCGTACAATAAGAATGTAAAGTAAGTAACCCCCCCAGTTTTCCTTTTTGTTTTGATTTTTCACTGTTTCTGTGTTCCAATGCTCTTAACTCAATTTTTAATCTGAAATGAGGTGGATTATGTTGTGCAACTCTCTACCTAGTTTCATATTTTTAACCCAATATTCAGTCTTTAACTAAAATTATATATTCTGCTGTTCTAGTGTGTGTTGGACAAGCTTCCCTGATTCCCTGATTTTAATTACCAGAACATGTGGTCACTGCTTTGATATGCGATGCAAAATTTTAGATGATTGCAGTAGAAACTTTTTAATTTCATTGTGCAGCAAGTTCATTCCAAGTTCTGAATACCTGATATATGTAACAGGCTCAGAAAATTGTGATGGCAACTATGACAAAGCTTTAACTTGATCTTTCATGGTAAACTGCAAGTGCAGACTGATTTGGCAAGCAACTAGCCCAGTGTTTTTCTCAACCAAAGACAACGGTGAAGTGGAGCAGAGTCTTTCGAACATACCCAACGATCGACCAGTAATTTTTGTAGGAAATCATATGTATATGGGTTTGGACTTGAGCCTCATTATACATCAGGTTTTGAAGGAGAGGGGCATTATGATTCGTGGGTTAGCTCATCCGGCATTGTTTGAAACCAAAATGGAGGAAGACTTGCAGGTTTGTCATTTAATGGTTACCTTTTTGCACAAGATTTATATAGCAGGTTATACTCAGCATGTACTATATTAGTACTTTGCCCTGATCTGACTAGAATCATTCAAGTTCCTTTAAAAAGAGGGTGGCTACCAATTGTGCTTACATGTACTTCTCGATCAAGAACGCTAATATCTTGTTACATTTATACGATCTGATACATGAAATTAACTTTCTGACTCCAGGAATCCACAATGACAGACTTGTTTCGTAACTTCGGAGCAGTGCCTGTATCAGGGAAAGCGATGTTTAAGCTCTTGAAAAACGGGGATTCCACGTTACTATATCCAGGAGGTGCGCGCGAGGCTCTTCATCGCAAGGTATGACAAATGTTATGTTCAAGAGTGGCAGATGTTCCACGTGATAATTTGGCAAGTCCTCTGCTAGCATTACATGTGCTCGAAATAATGCTGAAAAAGGATGAGCAGATTTAGTATCTGATCTCTTGTTTCGAGGGTTAGGAATGTAATGCTGCATTCGTCCGTCCTTCTCGGCACTTCACCTTGCACGGACTGATAGCTATGTTGACATTACTCTTCTACGGCTGATTGCAGGGCGAGACTCATGAGATTTTCTGGCCTAAGCAATCTGAGTTTGTTAGAATGGCAGCGCGATTTGGGTGTACTATTATTCCTGTGTCGACTGTTGGAGAGGATGATTTACTTGATGTGAGTATTCTGAGCTTTCTTTGGGTTTTTTTAATTTTGAAACACATCTATGTAATTGACAAAATATTTGGTTAAGGCCCGACGATTATCAACCTATAATGGGGGTACATTTGAGTGATAGTCGCCACGATGTAGAACTTGAATGACTTGCAGTTGCTATTGAATTTCAAGATAACGATGGTATATCGGGAGTCTCAGATAGGTAATCTCATTAATGATGTTTACTGTGTAGATCATTTTGGATCTGAACGATCTGAGGAATATCCCAACTTTTGAAGAACGGTTTACATATCCTAATACCAATATCAGGTAAATGCTCCTTCCAGTGTTCCTCCCCTCCAAATAAAATTCTTGCCCTAGGTCAGTTACGTAACAGCCGCAAGCGGAGTAATACTGAAATGTTTCATTGGGTACCATAACATGACTTTGAACTCTCCTTGCAATTAGGTCTGATGCTTTGTGCTTCTCTTGGGAAAATTCAAGGATAGGATAGAGAACTTTAAAGCACATTTGTTGGTCATGTCTCACTCAAGTTTGAGACAAGTGCTGTTGGGACTTGTGGAATGACTTTATTGGAAAGTATTGGGTCTTATCATATCCAAAGTCTCCGAACAGATCCTTAATATTAACTTGCAATAGGAACTTCGCTTTCTACCTGACAACAGGGGAGATCTGAACGAGGAAGTAGCGGATCAGCCTATTCATTTTCCATTTGCTGCTCCTAAGCTTGCGCCAGGGAGATTGTACGTAAAGTTCGGGAAACCCATTATTACAGCAGGTACTAGTCTCATTTTTTGACATAGGATGGAACTTTGTTTTAGCGTAATCCATGCATGTGCACATTTTTCAGCGTATCTATTTACCTGCCTTGTCTAGGCACAATGCATTGAAATAGGTGTGTTTCTTCCCTTAGTTTTGTCCTAGTAGTTCTCAAATTTTTATGATCTCATGAAAGCGTGTGTATTTGGTCTTAGGAAGGGAAAAGGAACTGCAACAAGATAAAGAGCAGGCTCAAGCTATCTACAAACATGTGGAGGGTGAAGTGAGAAGTGGCCTCGAGTATTTACAGGTTGAGATTTTGTTCACCCCTACTCCATAATTCCCAATCCCTTCACTATCAATATTGAGCATGCCACTAATTCAAATATTCAGAATTCTTCTAGGCGATGTTGAACCCCTTAGACGCATGTTTAACATTTCTTTATGTATTATTGAACTTCGCGCTCCTACTATCTGGATACATTTATGAAGCACAAACGCAGCATCTACAAAGGAGAACAGTGGGATAATCTCCTCATGACTCATGTGTGGCTTTTTTGGAATGCAGTGGAAGCGACAAGAGGATCCGTACAGGCAATTTGGTCCCCGAATCTCGTATGAGCTAACTGCCGGAGGTGATAAGCAAGCGCCAACATTTGAACTGTAAAGTTTCTGCAGAGAGAGCTCACAATTAATCATAATTTCTTTTTTAGTCACAATTTCTCCCTTATTTGTTTTCAATGTCTTCCAATTGCTGCTCTTCTACTAACCTAGTCTTTCCTGCTCTTTTGCAGTAGTGTAAAGAAGTGTTCCACAATTTTCTCTTTTGAGCTGTGAACCAAAAATTATCAACCTAGAAAGTTAATGTGAGTCATCGTTTAAGAGTTGCTCCTTTCCTCTTATGTGGTAGTTTGATGCTTGTCAAGGCACCTTTCATTTCACTTCCTATTTTGACCCCAAAAGGACCAAGAAGCCCACATTGGGCCTTATGGTTTTCCTTGAGTAGGTTTTATGCAAGGTTCCTTTTGTTCAAATTTCTTTCTATTTTGTGCCACACATGTGATGTTCTTCATCGATTCTGGTGATATGAAATTTGGTCCCATTTGAATTTTATATTTTACAATATGATTGGTTGAATTTGTCCTTTTAACCCCTAAAGGACAGGAGTCATTTTCCTCCAAATTGACACTCCAATGCTGTCACTTTTACTCCCCCATGCAAATGTTCCAAAAAAAAATAAAAAAAATAAAAAAAACCTTCTGATTGTAGATCTTGTCTTGAACTACTTGAAAAATATCCACAACGAATTTCATTTAATTTGACTGCATAGTTTGCAAGATAATGATGAAAAAAATACACCTCAAAACAACACGAGATCGAAAATTTTAGATGTGTTTAACCATAGCTACATCAAAAAACTTCACTCGGAAGCTATTGCACTTGACTTTCACATTCTATATAATGTTACTTTGCCCTTAAGCATCCACACTACAATTACCCGGTCAAACCTCATCAATTCCTCACATTTTAAAATATATTGTATTTTTCTGGTATTTTTCTCATATAACGTATTGTTGAACCGATTTACCTTGATTTTTACGTAATCATTTATATAACAATAAATATTATAATATTTTTCAAAGGTATTTTTCTTGTAAAAAGCAGAATAGAATGAATTTTTATGGAAAATCTTAATAATAGTTATGAACAACAAAGGTGTATGTGGTATGCTTCTTGAGCTTATGTAAAAAGAAAATTGATAAAAAAAAATCTTTTTCTACGGTGTATATTGGAATTTTAGGGTTATGAGCTTTAAAGTGTTGTAAAAAATGAAATTTTTACAATTTTGAAGACTAGTAAACTGGTCTAGAAAGTAAAAGACAACCGCCACACTTTTTTAGTTGGGACCATTTTCATTTGAAATTAGGTTATAGGTGAAAATCAGCGTTTGACTTAAAAAAAATAACATTTGGTCCTACGAGGGCACCTTGCAAGCTTAAGGGTTAGTTGTGTACTAATTTTTGTTGCGTTTGGAGATGTTTAGGATGTTGAACAACACCTTGCACTTGTTGGAGGTTTATAAGTTTAGAAAAAACTCTTTGTTTTTGGAATTGCAATATTTTCAACTTTTGTTATTTAGAATACAAATATGAGTTAAGTACATTCCACCCTTTGTAGAATATCAAGAAATTAGGACCCCTCGGATTTTAAACAATTTCCAACTATATAAAAGCTTTTTGTCTTTCTAATCATATCCAAGCTCTTTTATAAAAGCTTAATATATTCAATTCAAACTTGATTTTTAAGTGAAAATTTAATTTGACAAGTTTGAAAAAAATTAATTTTTTATTTTGTAATTGAATGGCTAATATTTTATTACATACTACAATTACATGATGCAATTTTTACATTATCCAGCTTCTCGCAATGTTGGATTTCCTGGTAAAGGTTTATTAGTGTCATTCCATACAATACGCCATATAGTACCTGACTTTTGTGATTCAACAAGATCAAATCCACTAAATTTAAAAGGTATAAATGTCAAAACATCACTCAATAAAGTTCTTATGTCTCTTACTAATGGCAATGTTTTTGAAGTAGGATCTTTACCAGAGTCACATACTCGTAAAGTTTTGGTACTTATTCCAATCCATGATTTTTTATGATTTTCAAGTTCAATAGGCGTAGGATGTCGAAAATTCTTATGCAACCAAAAAGCCCATTCTTTTGCTTTTGGCCATGGTTGAAATTGACTACTTTCACCTCGTGCATGTATTGTACCCTCAATCCAACTAAAAATACGATTGATTTCATCTTGTGTAAACAAACCTTCACCCCAATCTTCAACATTTTTAATTTCATTTTTATCATTTGATGTACTATATGATGTAGCTTTTCCTTTACCTTTAATTTCCTTGTAAGAAATAAATTAGATGTGAATTTTTTATTTGATAGAAAATTAAACTATATTATAATATATGTTTTAACTTAACAGAATCATTTAGATATTTATTTATATAGTACCTTCATCTTTGAAGAATCGAGTATTATGTCATTTGTGTGATTTGTTTTCATCGCCGAATCATATTGCTTTAGATGTTGAGTATTTATTGAATATGAATCACTTCTAGTATTTCTTGTACTAGTACTTGATGATGGTTGGGTTAGAGGAAGACACGAGGGGCTTGCGCACTTTGGCATATGTAATAAAGAATTACTTTTTTTTGTATTTTCACTTTCTTGTATTTTAGACTCTATCAATAATTTATCAATGTCTTTTACCCCGATTAAAACACATTGGTCACTATCTTTTAGAGGAAGAGGAACCCTCACAGAGAGAGGTAAACCATCATTTTTTAATGCTTGAGTAATCCTAGATTCAGATACACAATGTTCTTTTGGATTTTTTTTAGATCTAGAGGTTTTACCTCCAAAGAATTTTCTATTAGACGAACTTGCAAATGAATTTGATGTTGATGTTCTTGAAACCTGGCTAGAAGCTACAGACACAGAATCATCTTCATCATCAGAGGCAGGTAGAGCTAAAGATCGTGCATATTTAGATTCCATTGAGAGTTTGTCTCTCTCATCATCAGAATCAAGTAGAGTTTGAGATTGTGCGTATTTAGCTTCCTTTGTGAATTTATCTCTTTCTATAATTTCTGCACTTTCAAGCTCTGCAAGTTTTGCTTTTGCCATTAAAATACCTTTTTTCAATAATATAGCTTTGCGTTTAGTGAGGCGAAGTTCTTCAGAATCTTGTTTTAATGTTTGTGCCTCTGCTTTTTCTTGACTTGTGAGTGGAAGATTACTGTGGAAAGTTGTTTGTAATCGATCTAATCTTTGTGATTCATAAATGTTGTGGGTTTCCATTTCATTCAAGATTGCAACATAACGTGGAATACTTCGACCCATTACAATAGGAGATACTTTTGCAATAAATGCACGGCAATTTTTTGAACCACATAAACAAATTTCCGCAAATTTTGCATCATCGTTCCACTCCCAACTAAAACAATGATTTACATCAAAAAGTGATTATATAAATTTAAAAAATAATCTAATGATGTAATTGAATAGTTTTAATAAGTATTAAAAACGAATTATATAATTTGACAATTGATCAACTTGAGATCATTTAGAAATCAATATTAATTTAAAATATCAATTACTTGTAATCATAGGTTAAAGTATCTCCTGTAAAACAATATTTCATTGTTTTTCCAACAACATAGAGCTTCCCATTCTGCCATCTATACCATAATGAAAAATCAATTTAGATCCTACATACTTATTATACAAAATTCAAGCATTCAAAACATTATAAATTAAATCAACTTCATTAAATAATATATATTTTAGTTCTTAGGCTAGGAGGAAAAAGTTATGTTATTTCTAATAATGGCGTCATTTTGAGTCTTCTATTTGCTATTTTTAGAAAATATGATTTTTGACAATGTTTTACAAAATTAATTCTTAGACAGTCGACTAGCTAACTAGTCTAAGAGTTACAATATTATTGCAATTTTATTTGACAATGAATATAAATATTTCAATTTTATTTGTAATTCTATTTTCATCTCTATGCATTCTAAAATTGTGTTGCCATGTATTAGGTCAAAACCACATTCAAATTCATTTGTATAACTATTTTTTTTAAATGTGACCACTTATAAAAAAGTGAATTTTATTCAAATTGAATTTGATGCCCAATGTATATGCTAAATATGATTTGATTGTAGTTATATGTACAGTCAATCACCACTTCCCAACTTCAACACATGTTGAAAATAGTATTGATGAAGCAAATGATAGAACCAATGCTAACATTTCAAATACTTCTATATTTGGATCGCAGCTGTGGTTTGCAAATCCTGCAGTTTCTTGAAAAGTATTTATCACAAAAGTAGGAACACCATCTTTGCCTACTTTGTATAATCCTTCTCCTTGCCATTTTCCAATTATTTTGTATAAATCATATTGGTTTTCTTTTAAATTTTTAAAATATCTTTTTATTGAAATCATTTCGCCAGTGAATACAAATGCCAACCTTCCAGACTCAATATCTTCTTTAGCATAGAGTTCATCTCCGGCAATTCCAAGTCGAACAGCATTTTCAGGCAAGTGAAGGAGAGTATTTGGAATGCACATCCCTTGACATGCACAATCAATACTACAAGTTTTTCTAAAATAACTACATGAACAACCATATTGACATTGGAGTATGCCATCAATTGTTTCCGGGGTACAAGTGCATATTTGCTTTTGCATAAATATATTGGCCTCATTTGGAACTGCATTGTATTGCTTTTTACAAGGAAGTTGCTTATCATAACCTTCTTGTGCTTGTTCAATACGCTTTAGTATTTCATCGCGTCTTGTAACCTTTACTGTGTTTCCTTTAGAATTCCAAAATTTTGTAAGCTTCATGGATATAATTAAGAATTGGTAATTTTATATTGAATTAGTCAAATTAATGAGAATATGTTTGTAGTCTTAAGTAATTATATTGTCATCTTCACAACACAATCAAACATTCAATCAATATTTTATTCACTGTGATTGGTTGATTTATTTTTGAATAGAAGTGACTTGTGTTCAAAATTCTTTTCTTGTACAAAGTATTTTTAACAATCTATTCTAAAAGGTTGCAAACGGCGGCGGCCTCTACGTGAGAGAGGAAAGTTGTGAGAATTAACCCGAAATGCGCGGGCGTTCATTTTTGGATGATGTATAGATTTCATTCATTTTTTCTCATCCCTCATGGATTTTTTGAAGTGTAGATTTTTTACTATACATTTTATGGGAAGTTAGCTTCATGCATGTGTTATCCAATTAGAAAGGAGATTATTTATGAAAATTTTATGCCTCACCTCATATTGCATTGGTTCACCAAAAATTTCTAATTTAATATTAGTTCAAAAGTGTTCAAAAGTGCTCTTGAAAGATTCAACTCATAGAAACAAGCAACCAAAAAATCTCCAAAAATCACAACACTTAAAGTATTGCATTTCAATCCATTGTATCAAATGGGTTATTAACAAATTCATCTACAAATTTTCAAAATCTCGTTTGTAATTGAATCAAAAAATAATTTTGAATTTTAAGTTTCAAAAATTTATACAAAATATTGGTGGTAGCAATTATAGTCTAACCGCATGGATAGAAGGGCAGGTTTTCAATGGTGTAACCTTTTTATAATGTAAGCTAGCCTTTCATACTTCTTGAATGGTCTTCCCATGACTGTTTCATCCCATCCTCAAAGACCATCATGTAAAGTAAGCTAGCCTTTCACGTCTTATTTAAATTTATGTCCTTTCACTTTGTCAATAGTGGTGCAAAAGAAGCGGAGACTTAGTATTAATATACGGAAAATCACTTTTTTACAAAAATAGATTAACCCCTAAAAACCCAATCAATGATTTTATAGAATTTAAAAATTAGATTTAAAAAATATATAATTCTAATAACAACTTTAGATCGGAGCTAGTTGAGTTGGGTTTGGTGACTATAAGTTCTACTTGTAGATTTCCAATGCCTATAGGGTATGAACAAGTTGGCGAGTCGTCAATTGACAATTCTAAGGTAAGGTTTTTATGATGTAACCTAACCTTTCACATTCTTGGATGGTCTTCTTATGATTGTTCCATTTTGTCCTTAAAGACGGTTAACCCCTAAAGGACCACGAGGCCACCACGTGGCTTTTGGAACTAGAAAGTGTGAAATTTCAAGTTGTTGGACCGTGAATTGTAAAGTGAGCAACAAAGAGACCCTAATTCTTTTTGAGAGTTAAATTTGTAGGTACTTCTTGATCAGAATTTCATGAAGTGTGCGATTTTTGGTGATTTTTTTGAGCTACAAAGAAGTTATTTGGTTGCACGGGTAGATCACTTAGTGCATTTTAAAAACGAGGTGCGGCATAATATAGAGAGGATTAAATTCTTTTGAAATAAAAATTATAAAGGAATTCCAAATATGAAGGGGCCATTAAATGAAGACAATCCCATTCCCGATCCCATTATAAGTAAATTAGATGGGCATAAAACGTGGGCCATTCTTTTTTTGTAAAATTAAAATAGGGATTGAAGGTAAGGATCCTAGAAAGTATGTTTAGTATGGTGTGTAAATGGGTTTAGGACTCACGAGGATGGATGGAAATTGGGATTTCTGTCTGTCCAAAAAATGGATGAAAAGTGTTTAGGCTGTCGTTGGGGTCGTCTTTCGCACGCCCGTTTGCAGACGGTTAGGGTTTTATTTTGCTTTGCGTTTTTGTGCGCTATGTTTTGGAGGTGCGTTTCCCGTATTGTTGTTGACGTTAAGCCTGCACAGAAGGTGGTAGTACGTTGCGCATTGATATCCGCTTCGGTCACTAGAGAAGAGTTGTGTTTAGGTTTAGCTGTGATTTTGGTGCGTATAGAAGTGTTGTACGTTGTTGACGTTGAGCCTATACAGAAAGAAACATGCGCCTCGGTTTTAGGGTGTTGCGATAGGGTGTCAGGTATAGTTCAGGTCCTTCTCAATTGTTTAGATTTAGGTGATGGCCTTGGAGGCTTAATCATGTGGTTTAGTTGTTTACAGTGAGCGCGCGCAAGTCTGCAGTCCTCTTTGGTGTACGGTCCTTGGTTTAGGGTGCAAGTTTAGGGTTTAGGGTGCGCTCTTGATCTTGGTTTTTTAGCTGGTTTTGATACCAGCGCATGCGCTTTAGAAATGAGTGCGGTTTAGGGTCAATCTATGGCTATCCAAGTGAAAATGTGGACCATGGAGGGGGATTTTGCTGTGTCGCAGTATTTCAGCAAAGCCAAAGTATTGTCGGAGGAAACATACACCTCCCTTAGGATTTGGTTGGAGGAGAAATTTGCGCTGGAGTGGCCATTTCGGTTTTGGGACAATGAAGACATGTGTAGAATCCGGCAGAAGATGGAGGGTTTGAACGATGGTTCGGCTCAAAACGTGGGAGTCTGGGTAACTCCTGCTCTTAGATAGGGAATTCTGCTTCTTTTTCTTTTTTGTGTAAATTGCTGATATTTTTTCTTCTCCTAAACCCTAAACTCACATGCACAGGCAGCTTCAGAATCACAGAACTTGCAAACCGATGCCGTTTTTTCTTGTTTTCAGATGAGTTTGGGTCAGCATTTCCTAAACTACATGCTGTGTTTGTGAACACATAAACACTTTTCTTCCTTTTCAACCGTTACCCAATCATGTGGTGTATTTGGGGTTTTTTTTGTACGCGCTGTAACATTGTGGACTCCACCCTAAATTGTAAATTCTAAACCGCTTTACTATGCTCTGTGTTTTTGGTTACTTGCATTGCATAGACGGCTATGGTATGTTTGCTGGCATCTTCTATTTGTTTTCTTTATCACAGTGTTTGTAATGGTATCACTTTGCTCTGGTCTCCTATGTTTTCTTCATTGCAATGGTATTACTGTTTGCACCCCTTATTGTTTCCATTCTTTCCCTCAACACTTGCCAATTGGTTATACGTTTAAATTAGCTTTTATTACTTAAAAGGAATATAGAGTACAAAAAATTGCAATGATTTGGACAGTATAAGTAACGGAAGGGTGCAAACAAATAGGTCATTTTTGAAATCTAAGTAATTATAGGGAGGCTTTAATTCAGCCCTTGAAGGTAAATAGCCCCAAAACAAAAAACCCCCAGCCGCACGTGGTGCAAAAAAATACCTTAGAGTGATCTACCCGTGTTTGGTTGTCACTTGAGACCCTCATATCTTTCTCCTCACACCTCCAAATTATTTGAAATTTTATGCACATGTTCCAAATGGTGGTCATTATGCATCATAGAAACTTTAGAATTTTTGGAGCACTTTTGATCAATCCGATTTCAGCATATGTACAAAATACCTTGAACAAGTTCCATCAATCTTCTCAACGGTGGCATTTTCTCAAAAATTGTGCAATTTTGTTGATTCTTTTTCATACAAAAGCTATGTAAGTCTTCTTTAATTTCAACGGAGCCGATTGTCAAAATTAACCCACACCAATGAGGAATTGAGCTTGTTATAAGGCTAGTCAAGAAAACAAGAGCTAAGATAAAAAAAAAACCCCGGCCCTTTAGAGGTTAAGTAACTTAGCATTTCACGACTTTTCAATTTCATGGCCTTTCATGTTGAATGTCGTGGTTGTGCGGGGAGAAGCAAAGCGCTAATCTTGTTTGAATAGAAATTAAAGTCTTTTTTATAATATGATTTCAACTATATAGGCATAGCAAAGTTTTATCTATGGAAAACATTCAAAGTGAAACACCTCAACATTATTATAGTGTTTAGATTTTATTTTTTTTAAATTGAAGTTCTTGCCAAAACTGCATTGAATTTTTTAAGGATTTTTTCTGTTTTAAAGAAATAACTTTGAATTTAGTGATTGATATCAAATATCAATTTTTTAAAAATAATAGCGAGGGCTCTGCTTCTCTCCGCATCACATTGATGAAGTGAAAGGCCATGAAATTGAATAAAACGTGAATGGCTAGGTTACTTCACATAATGGTCTTTGAGGGCAAAATGGAACATCCTGAAAAAACAATTCAAGGATGTGAAAGGCTAGGTTAGATCATAGAAACGTTACATCATAGAAAACCCTGAACGCTTTTGGCTCGTGGCTAGCCAACTCATTTACAAACCCTACAACCGTTGAAAAGCCTCAATATGAGCACTTTGACTAGTTGCCCGGTCAATGTGTCATGTAGCCGGCCGAGGGGTGGGTGTTTCTTACTCCAAGCAATGAACTTCCTAGACCCAGGTAAACATATGGCAAAAATACCAAGTACAAGGTGGCATAAAACAATGTATTTGGGCTAAAATCGGGGTGTGCAAGAAAATTACAGCACACACAAGAAGCTCAAATGAACATAACAAACAGTAAAACAAGCTCACTAGCCCTGACCAATCTCCCTAGGCACCAAGTGCCACTTAGGGTTTCACCAAGTACCAATTGGGCAAAATGGGTGAATCGACCTTTCTAATTAGGGTTTTGGACTTGTGCACAAAAATTACAACACACTCCCAAGTGCTCAAATGAACACTAACAAACACTAATTTAACACTTAAGCACTTCACCAGTTATATTAGGCACCAAGTACCCTAAAATGGGTTCAAACTGGTGAATTAAACCTTCTAATTAGGGTTTGTTTGCAATTGTGCACAAAAATTACAGCACATTCTCCATGCACGCTTTGACCCAAAAATTGCCTAAAAGTGCTTAAATTCCACCTCAATTTGCCTATAAGTACCAAATATTTGGAAATGGGCAAAAATTGGAGTAAAAAATGGTTAGGTGAAATACACATTTCGATAATTTTGTACTATTTTTAATCCGGAATTAGAAAATGCAGTTAATTTTGGACGCGATAATAGTGATGAGGAGGTGGCTAGAGCAGCTGGAGATGGAGAGGCCTCCCTAGAAGACAAGGGAAGCCTCTTTAGAAGACACCTGCTTACACGCAGCGGGAGCGCGCTATTCAACTAAATTTGAACAAAGGCATAATGTTGCCTGGGGAGATCTCCCCACCCTATCCATGAATCAGCCTGTGGGGGTCTGATTGCCACAGACTGGACATCTAGACGGTAGGGAGCCCTCCCTATCCAAGGTCCGTGGATGGGAAGACCTCCCTACTTTGGTGGGAAGGTACGACGATTGAGTATTGAACAAGACCCGAATATCCAATGCAAAGAAAATCCCTACTTTTGATTTCCTTGGTGGTAACATTTTCACGTTCGGTGTGGATTACATCCCGATAACTAGAAGACTGTATTTACATTGATGAAAGTACAAAATTTTGGCCAGGGTCATTACAATGCATTGCAAAGTTCTGGGCCTACATCGTTCATGCAAACTTCAGGAAGGGAAGGTCTCCTACGCTACAAGGTCGTCACTGCGGCCGTCTGTTGTGGCGCCTAAGAGCCCTCCAAGAGGAATCTCACATGATCAGCTGTAACAGGTGGATTAGACCAAGTGGGTCTATTTCGGTCAACGAACTCCCGAACATCGCTTGTCCACGCATGCAGATGGACTAGCCACCTCTTCATTGCCACGAGCTCGGGAGGTGCATCCGGATCACTCGAACGGTACGTAAACGGGTGGATTGCATTGCGCGGATGGAACATGATTAAGAGAACACAATCCAAAAGAATAAAATAAGATAACAAACTTCCAAACACGAGAAATACCGCATAATACATGTGTTGTATTTGTAAGTATTTACTGTAATTTCAAGTATTTACAATATTTTTGCATTTTGTTCACATGTATTTTGATAGTTGTAGAACTCCAAATTGAAATTTTCTTTTTCTAGAAGATGTATATTATAATGCTTAGAATTTGAACTTTCTAAAGCTCACTCATCACTCTTATAGACAACAAATTTGATTCATGTCTCTACATAGCTATGCTTACAAAGCCTTTATAGTTTCTTCAAAAGTACGACATAAAGGTTAAAGGTTATAAATCGTAGGGTGCCAAAAGTCACTCATAGATACACACATGCAACGTTTGCCTTAAACATCACTAACTGAGAGGCTACTATCGTCGACTTGATCACAATTTATTTAGCAAAGGAACGGTTTAGGGAGATAAGAAAGCTTATCTTGAAATCAAAGACTTTGATGATAATAAAGTGAGACCACACCTTCGTAGATCCATTGCATGTTTCAACGTTGTACTATAGCAACATATAGAACATCAAACCACAACTTGGAAGTAGAAGTTGGACGGTGGCATAACATACCAAGAGAATCAAGACTACCGTACCAGGAAGGCAAGGTCGGCAGAAAATAATTTCCCAAAAAAATACTGAAAAAATAAATAAATTTATCAAGTATTTTGTCGAAATCAACAAAAATGAAGTCAACAAAAATTGTAGACAAAAAACAAAAGAAAACTTGTAGCCGCTAGTAAAATTCAATGTTAATTATTAATAGCCGAATTTTTAATAATTATTTTTGAAAGTGCCGACCTCCACTTTTTGAACTTTTATTAATTATTCGACACAAAAGTGCCGACCCTACCTTTCTGGTACGGTATGTCAAATGTGCACATCTTAACTAAATCCCATTTCATCTTTCAACTAAAACATCTTGATCTAACACAACATCTTGATCTAACACAACGTAAAACCTAAAGAATTTTTTCACATCTAAAAGTCATTGCACTAAATAGTGTATTTAGTGTGAGGTAATTATAAGATTTGAAAATATTATAGATTTTTACTCTCGACAAAAAAAATTACCGAAGACATTGATTCCAATACTATTGAAAGATCCCCATCTTGAACAATATAGAGGGTAAAAAAATTGTTTAACAATAAAAACTTACAACATGTTTATGTAAATTAGTGTAGCTAGTGAATAAATTTTTAAAGTATGCAACTGAGCACCGTTCACAAGGTGGCATTAACAATTCATTTCATTAGAATATATTTTAAAGACATACATAAAATATGAAATCAGATCAAAAATCTTATAACTTGGCCACCAATAGTCCATGGTTATAAGCCCAAATTCCATAGAGTAATAAGATATTCAATTTTAAGAAAATTTTCAAATCTTCACATTGAAACAAATATCAAACTTAGTGAGCCTCATTTCATTGATTGAAACTCGGATTCAAAAGAGATCAATTTGATGGTTAACCCCTAAACGTCACAGCGTCCAGAAACTGGACGACGAATGATTTCAAAGCCTTCTCACGTTCTCATCAACGCTTGGATGATACTCATCCAATTTTTTGGAGATTCTTCACCAAGTTGTTGTCCTATCTAATGGCTGGATTTAGTCATACTAGAGTACATATTTTTCTAAAATTACAAATGTAGAAGTATGTCAAGTTGTTGACCGAGCCAAAATTGCATTGACTCTAGTTCAAAGTGGAATTGTGAAAAATGAGGTCATAAATTTAAGAAACACAAAAATTTCAAAGTATCACCACGTTTAAGAGTATCTCATTTCAAACTCATTCCAACAAATTTTACTCAAAAAATATTGAAATTTAGTTTGTAATCGAATTTAGAAGGAATTTTTAATTTTAACTTTCAAAATTTATAATTAAATATTGGTGATTGTATTAGTGAATGGAACCGTACGGATGGAATCTAAAATTCAAAATCTAGAACTTTCATTTGTATATCAATTCCAGAATATTCTTCTAAATAGTAATTTATAATGCTTTTTCTCAAATTGTCAATTCCAGGGACAACCTTTTACGTTAAGGGGTTAAAATCGACAAGAATGAGGGAATTTCTAACACAATCTGCTGCACAGGCAAATCGATGAAAAACGCAATTCTTCATCCTTGCATGTATGAAATCATTCATTATCCGCTTATTGGCCCAGCAAGCGTTCCAGGGTTTTTCTCATAACTCATAACATTCTTCAGTAACTCATGACAGTCTTTGCAAAGCCACATCCCCTGAACTCCATGCAAAAAGTCTGTGTAGTGATTGTAATATTTTTTCAAATATCATTCTATAGTGATTTGGCAATTATCTATAGTGAAGAAGGGTGTACAGTCCCAATTGCTCCAGAATGTTCAGACCCTATACCGTACTCCTAAGTTAATCCTTACATTAGGTCCTGTACTCTTTGCGTCTAGAAACATATTGTACAACTCCTAAACCTTAAAATTACTGGCTAATGGGGAAATAAGCTATTGAAGTGTTGAAAATACCTCTTAATAGGCCTCCCTGCCAGAAAGAATTAGCAAAAGCTGTGCATGATGAGCACCGGTACGGCTATTCCAAACAAAAACTTCAACACGCAACAAGGACCAACATGAAAAGCACCCAAAAAACTTCAATCCGTTGTTATAGATATAGAAGTTTGCACCGTTCCGCATCCACACTTGAGCCTGAACAATCTGGAGACAGGTAAATGGTTTACCTGCAGCAGCTTAGAAGTAGCCTCGTGGGCAATGGAAAGCACATTTCTTCTCGTTTGTCAATCTCTAAGGTACATTACATCTGGAAAAGAGAGCACCAGATATAAAACTCTCAGACTCACTGTGGTCCTTGAAAGCTACACCTCTTGCTTGGCATACGTTGAGGCAAAGTGATCGTAATTATCTCTTCTAAATCACAAGAATAGGATTTAGTTTACACACTTTTTCACAACCCCGGTAACGACATGCATCAAGATCAAACTTGGGTTGATTACATGCGATCAATAAGAGGGCTTTGGTTACCTGAGTTGGGGAGACTGCTTGGCGGAGGAAGCATACTGAGCAGGGCCATCAGGTGAAGCAGGGCGAGGAGCAATGGCTCAAGTGGGCAGGCGTTGCACAGGAAAACAAGGAAGGAGTGCAAGCAAGGAGTGAGGACCACAGGGAGGGAGTTCATGAGTTGTGAAAGGAGAGAGGAACGTGTTGCACTGCAAGAAGAGGAAGTCGGGGGTGGTCTCGTGAAAACAACGATAAAAAAGAAAGACGTTGCACGCAGAAAGAGAAAGAGAAAGAGAAAGAGAACGAGAAATCGGGTACGAGAACGAGAACGATGGAATAAGGTCACGTCATCCGACCCAAGCCCAGCGTACGGAAGGAAGGAAGGGGAAATTAACTCCGGGCCTCAGAAAGGTCCTGGACACCTTCAGTCTCCACTGCCGTCTCGACTTCTCCGAGTTCTTCCTTTACAAATGCCCGGTCTTCGCCCAAGGTCAATCTCTCCATAGGCGAATTTGGTTCTGCGGACCTGTAGTTTGACTCCCCAGCTGTCTGTGACGTGCCAGACGGCTCTCGCAAATCAATGAGGGGTGACGAAATTTTTCTGACACCAGTGGGACTACTGGTGCCTTCAACAGCTTTACAGAGTGCAACATATTTCAGTACAAGTTCCTTGTAGTCGGAAAGTAGGCCCTCCACATCCATAACTCTTAGATCTCCAGCCCTTGCGAACAAGTAGGGGTAGTCTCGAGCCAACTCGCCACTCTTTTCTGCCTCCAATACTTCCGGTACGCCGGATGCTTCCAGCTGGACAACCGTCATGTGACCTTTTTCTGATAATCCGTCTTTAGGACTAACAGGGACACTTCCCGCCGACGCTGCAAGGGCAGCTGATTCTACAGGCAACACCCGTGATTCCACTTGATCTTCGCTTTGGACGCTTAACCCAGGGCCCGTTTCCCCTTTCATTACCAACTGCTTTGATAGTCGAGGCGAAACAACATCATCTGGTTTCAAGGCACGACCATCACTGGGTAGGGGATGCTTTTCTATTACGGAAGGTTGGGCTGACAGGTTTACATCAAGCAAAGCCCTCGCTGACTGCATCTGCTTCTCGAACTCTGCGGAGTCCATCGACAACGATGTCCCCTCCAGGTTATCAATGAAATGTTCTGCTGACACAAGGTTGGTGTAAAAATAGGCTGCCTCCGAAACTAGCCTCGAGTGATGCCTATATCGGTTGATGTAGAGAAGGTTCGAATGAAGCTGCGGTGGGTTCGCCTGCAAGCATTCATTCATTCATGCATGAGTTCAGCATACTGAATACAATTATTTTCCTCACCCTCCCAGCCACTAACTAATATGCTCTGTACTGCAGAATATGAACAGACTTACTAGGCTAACAGAGCACACACTGTAGTGATCTAGCCCTTTGGTGATCTGACTACCTTCGTCCTATGTGCTCTATCTAGAGTCCGTAGACTCTTGGTCTATTAATCACCATGACGTAACTTGATTCCAATTGTAGTACCGTGTTGTTGCTGAAAGATATTCGAAAGACCACAATAATAAGACACTTACTTTGATCACCACATAGATCAAAACTGGAAGAAAGTCGTCGGCGCCAGGCGGATTGTCTTTTGACCCAATGGAAACGTTAAGAAGGAGATTGTTGATAACACGACAGCAGTTGAGGATGCACACGAGTTTGTCTCGAGGTGCTTTGTACGTATTGATTTTTTGTAGCTCCTTCTGGGCTAACTGTTCAGCCGAACCCGCCCATAATCGACACATCGCACCAGTTAGCCTAGTCGGCATTAAAAATCATGGAACAAGAGAGATTTTGATCAGCATGATTACGTCCAGAAGTTTACGACAGTCAATCAAATCGTTTTGAGTGATCAAGACAGAATGTGCAGCACCCACTAAGTTGCGAACCAACAAACCAGCACTAAAAAATCCCATTTATAAACACAACGACCAACAAACCAAGTGGCATACCAGCCATGACGATTCATGAAAGTTTGGCGGAATATCAAGATGCTCAGGACGAATGAACTGTTGCAACATTGCCATCTTCTCGGACAACTTTTGATCATGTTCCACTTCTTCAGGAAAAGGGGCAAATGCTCGATTAAATAGCTTTGTCATCAGATACTTTTCCAGACCCTACAATCAACAAGTACCAATTCATGTAAGAAAGAGCACCAAAATCTAGCAGCTGATGATGACACTATCGTAACGGTCTTCATCAAACAATTGAATTTCTTGAATAGCGTCCTAAATAAATAGACAAAGAATTTGCTTTATTAACACGTAGATTAAACTCTCGCCAGTTCTCGTATGCTACGTATGAGGTGACGTAATCTTGGAACTGGTACCATTTTCATAGGACACTTCTTCTCGCACACCACAAATCACTCAAAATAGCAGGCAGCACCAAATTGAAGGAGATGAGGGGGAAACCTCGCCAGCACTGTCTAATTCTTCGTCAGTTGCATCGACGAACAGAGGATGGGCCTCGAATGCTCCCTCGGTTGTTGTCAAAAATGCTTGAACACTCTCGCTATCTTTTTCGGCATCAGGAGTCCTGCTCGTAAACTCTACGATAAAGCTGCACATATAATTCACGGCAGAGACCACTTCGCAACTATGAGTTCGCACTCCTCTTCATTTTAGGTTCAATAACAGCCAACCGCCAAGGGATCGGATTGAAGCTTCTAACTTGGCAATGAAAACCTCTGTTTGATTTATTCTCTTCATGTTTGGTTCTCCTGTGTACACATGAACACAAATTCAAGCGGACACTTCACAAACGGTGTCTTATTATTATAGCAAACGGTTCGAGAATATAGGTGTCACCTCTTGATAGACTTTACAAGATCTATAGCTTGAGGATGGCGCATCCGATCCAAGAAATCGTGAAAGGTGAGCGGAGCTGTTGCCGCATTGAACATATCAACGTTCTCCATTGCAACTCTCTTGCCCCTCCTTCAGAGACTACCCTGAATAACATAAATCGTTCAATCAATACAGAGATCCTTTTGGGCAGCCAACTTCGAAACTCCGCTTCAAAACTAGGCTCTATTAAACTAGGGCTAAGCGAATGCTACGCACACCCGTCGCCAAAATGATAGAAATAATCTAGCATGCCCTTTGGAACAAATCCATATTTTTACAATTGATTCATTCAATTTCCAATAATAAATACTTTGATATTTTGAATATCCCTTCAAATTTTTCATAACACCCAAAATAACTTAACTTATATGATTTGAAAATAGGAACTCGACTCAATGGCTTAAAATACTGTAAATGAGTTCTATTTGTAATTCTTACTTAGAAGCAACGTACATGCAGTTCAGATTCAAAAAAAATTATGCAAAGTGCTCACTGCGAATATTCTACGCAGGAGCTGAACCTGCTCGCAAAAAAACTACGAACAGTGTAAAGGAATGAACATGAACGATGTGAAGAAACGAAATCAAGAACACCATTAATATGAAGAAGAATTCAACAACAACGATGTGAAGAGCATACAAATAAACCCTGTACTGTATTGATCACTCTCTCAGCAGTACTACTCATTCAGATCATTCTGGCCAATCGAAGCAAGACAAGGGGATTACACTTGCTCTACTGTACCTGCAACCAGTCACAGCAAAACCGGCAAAACCTAAATCACAAGTCACTGAGAATCTCGATCAGACTACCAAATTGCAAATACGCTAACACGAAGACTGAATCCATCTTCCTCATAAACCCTAAACTTCGCAAACCCTAAATTGGCTGGCACACAGAGCCTCGACGTTGCAAACTTGTTGCAATTGACTGGCTACAAAGGGAGGGAGGGACAGTCAGTCAAAAGGTGATTCAAACGAGAGCCGACGGACACCTTTGCCCCTGCGGTCCTCTGTTTACTGCAACTTTCTCAAGTCCTGATAGCTTGAACACGAACAAGTTTTTATCTACAACATGAAACTTCTGCTGGTTCTCAATTGGATGGTTTTGTACTTCCACGCATTTTTTAGATAGACGTTGATGATTGTTCGATTCCTGCCTAAACCCCCGCGACGTGAATTAAGTACCTTGTCAGTTACCACTTGGGCAGCAGAAGCGAACCGAAATGAAGGTGCCGATCAAAGCATGCATGCGTCGTGAGCAATCGCTCGCGAATGGCGGGGAATCGCGAAGAATCACTTGAACACGGGGATCGCTTGAAGCTCGATCACGACTCACAGTAGTCGAGCGAGCGATCACCTGAAATACAACAACAATCAGCAAGGAAGGAAGAAGCAAGAAGCACGACGGAAATAGTGAGGGGGCCGAAGACAACGACGACGTTGAAATTTTCTCAGGTAAAAAGAAGCCTGTCCGGGATACTCTCGTGGACGGAATAACTTCATCGGCACACGATCAAAGCAATCAAAAAGAAACTACCGCAACAAGAGAGACAGAGAACCAAAAGTGACAATTCTTAGAGCGACGACGGGGAGCGCACAGAGAGAGAGAGAGAGAGAGAGAGAGAGAGAGAGAGAGAGAGAGATGGGTCACCTCACCTCACCTCCTGAGGAGTAAGAAGAAGCAACGAAAACAACACTGGCGATGATGGCTTGAATGTTGCAATTGAATGTGAAGCTCCTTCCTTCCTTCCTTCCTTGGAGATTGGAAGGATACTATCCTCCTCGCCTTGCTTGTACACCCTAAACCCCTGCCCTGCCTGCCCTGCCTGCCCTGCCCGCCTAAAAGTAAGTTAAGTTAGTGTCGGGGTGCACAGGGAGCCCAGTTCAGTTCAGCCGCCCATCAGAAAAGTTGGGCTCCACTATTTTGGTGCCATTTTCACACCAAAAGTCGCATACAAGTCATTTTAGTGTCATTTTATTCATACTAGGTTGGTATGGAGGTTAAAGCATCCTCACCGCAATGTGGGATTTGGTATCTGGAAAGGGATGAGACTTTTCCCGTTTTCGACATCCAGGAGCGGGCTTCGCACCGCGGACTCCTGCAAAAGGTAATTCTGTAAACCTGGTTTACCATGCTCCCGCTTCATACCGCAGCCATCTCCGAAGTCGCCACGGGGGTTAAAACGAGGTGCAACAAGTAAGAAAATCAGGTGAAAATAGCGATGCAGATAGCAAGTTTCTATCTTGGAAAAGGAAGCCAGTTTTCAGGATTCGGGATCCAGTCCATGAAAAATTTGCCGATACGAGACTGCGGTGGGAGAGTTTTCACTGGTATATGGATGAAGTTCATCCAGATACAGATACGGGATAGCCGCGGTGAGGATGCTCTTAGCATCAAAATATCTTAGTTGCTTTTCAATGCATCATCATGGCACCATATTCACATGCCTTGAAGTTCCTGATGAGTTGAGTTGAACTTGGCCAGTTGAGATTTTTAACTCTCAGTTTTAAGTTTTCAAGTGAACTATAGGTCGCACAAGCAATTCAATTTAATCAATTTAGTTGGAAGTTTTCAATCCTAGTTTGAATGCTTTTTAACTTTAGGCTGCACAAGAAAATCAGTTGAAAATAATGAGATGTGTGAGAAATCATAATCCATCAATGCACCTTCAATCATTTAATTCAAAAAAATCATTTAATTGCAATTATTAATTAGTGTATGAACCTATACCATCTAACCTTTTAATTTGTACTTAATTGAATAAATTATATGAAAGTCATACTCAAATAAATAAGAGTTATGTAATATGAATTATATTTTTTTAATCAATATATAAATGTATTTAATTAGATATATTTGAAAATATATATATTGTATTTATTTATATACATATTATTTATACATGATTAATATATATAAATATGAATACAGAATTAATATTTAATTAAATATAATTTTACAAATAATTATTAATTAATATATTAATATTGAATTGTTTATTATATACAATTAATCTACAGCGACAAACAAAACTGAGTATTGATTTGAAACTTTTCCATTCAAACAACCATACCATGAGCATCAATGGGCAAAGTTCAAAAATGAATATGCAAAAGTTGTAGTGTGCAACATATAACACGTTACTATGGAAGTTTGAAAAAAAAACTCAATTGTGATTTGAAAGAAAATGAATTTCAAAGTTAGCCATGTCTAAAACTCGGTTTTGTGCACTATAAGTCGGAACTACTTTAAATTTTGTCAATTTTCTCTTAGAGCTTCAAAATAACTTTTTGTGCCTTGACATGTTGGTATACCATAGTAGGAAGGCAGGGTCGGCACTTTCATGTCGAATAATTAATTAAAGTTTGAAAAGTAGGGGTCGGCACTTTCAAAAATAATTATTAAAAATTTGGCTATTAATAACTAACATTGAATTTTACTAGCGGCTACACGTTTTCCTTTGTTTTTTGTCTACAATTTTTGTTGACTTCATTTTTGTTGATTTCGACAAAATACTTGATAAATTTATGTATTTTTTCGGCATTTTTTTTGGGAATTATTTTTTGCTGACCCTGCCTTCCTGGTACGGTACATCATTTTAGATTGTTGAACACAAAAATTGAAGGAAGTTGACATTTATAAAATTTAAAACATTCACAATTTAACAGACATGCAAATGATGTTGGTTCTCACGATATTTGAATATTCTTTTGGAATTGAGAACATAGGATTGCATTGGCCATTGTTTAAAGAGCATAGGTTGCAACATGGACCATTGTTGCATCTAAATGGCCTTGCATTTGAAATAGTTTCTAAATAGGCCAATGCATTCAATTTATATATTAGAGTTGTATGATGCAGTTTTTTGGTCTAAATTTTTTGTACAAAGTTTAGAGTTCATGCAATTTTGCAAAGATGCATTATAAAATGCAACCAAGAGGGATATTTTGGACTTGATGCATGAATAAAAGTTTTACATTACAAATTTTAGATTCTATCCATATGGCTAGATCTGCAATTGCTATCGTCAATATGTTTGTATTGAATATGGAACTTGAAATTCAAAAATATTTTGTAATCCAATCGCAAAGAAGATATTGAAATATGTGAATGAATTTTTTGGTGATGGGTTGAAATGTAATATTGTAACTGTGATGTTTTTTTGGAGATTTTTTGGTTGCTTAGTTTTATGAGTTTTTTTTTTGAGAGCACATTTAGACTAAAATCTTTGAAATTTTTGGTGAATCACTGCAACATGAAATGAGGCATAATTTTTTCTCAAATCATCTCCCTTTTAACCTGATTACACATGCATGGAGCTATCTTGCAATATATTCTTTTAGTATTTGTTTCCTTGCAAAAAGTGCATGACACATGAGAAAATGTGGATGAAATTTGTACATTGTTCAAAAAATGAATGGTTTGGCAGTTAGAGGTTAAACCCAAAGTCTCCATATAAAAGGCGGAGCCCTAAGATGACATCATTATTTTTTCACAATCAATGTATTATCTTTTTTTTCCCCTCTGGCACAAGTCTATGGGGAGTTATACTAGTAGAAAAGGTGGCGCTATTGAGGGATATGCCCACATAAGTGGGACCCAATACCACGCATCCATAGTAATTTTTCCTGAGCATCTCCATAGGGAACGTCACCTTTTCCATTAGTGTTTTCTTGTATGATATCAACTTTGGTGGTTCCCACTGCACCCTACATATAATCATGTAGCTCATGTTAAATTCTTTTTGTTGTACCCTATGCAAAATTTCCTTTATTGTCCATGTAATTCTCCATGTACTAGCCACTATTAATTCCATCTATTCTACTTTGTAACCAATGGTAGATCTTTTTTTTTAACACTTTAACGTCTCAATTCAATACTATTTTCAAAGATTCGTTATAAGATGTTTCATTGATGAAAACCAAAAATGGAGTTGATGTACAAAATAAAGTTGTAAATGTCAATGTAAAGATCACATTTGTATGGTTGGATTTATCATATATTTTTTAATTAATTTTGCAAGGTTTTCTCTTGGAATCCAGTTTAAAATCATGAATTAACAAATTTAAACAAATACATATTGCAATGAAATTGGAATAACTCACTTTTTGAATTAAAAATGAAACTTGACATAAACCAATTTTGTTGCTTTTTCAAGGAAATCCAAATTGTACAAAGGATAGCCAACTTGCACAAGAACTATGAGAAATTTTGGTGAATGAAAAGTGTCCAATTAAGATGGAATTTGAACAATTTGAATATGTTCGTCGTCCACTATGTAAATGCAAGTGCCTCAAAGGGTTAATACGCCTAGTTTTTAATCATTTATATGGTAATTTCAAAATTTCTTTTTTCCAAATAATTTTCAAAAAGTTTTCAATAACTTTTCATTTTACAGACGTGGAAATTTTGAGAGAGTGTTGAAAAGTTATTCCTAGAAGTTATGTAATCTTTGGATGATTTTTTTTTAATTCAACATTTCTTAGTTGGTCAATCACATTCGGGTGATTTTTTTTTATGCATGCACTTTTCCCTTGAAAACTTTTGAAGATTACCAGAAATGCTCAATATTGGTTATTGTTCTTATTTATGTAATATGGTTTTTAAAGTGTATTTTGTGCATATAATCTTATGAAAGAAATCATTCAAAATTAATATTTGAAATAAAGATAATTTACATTGATATCAAAATAAAAGACATACAATCTTTACAAATTTTATCAGTGTAAGCTTTATTTTTACCAATATTAACCCTTAACCCTTAGACGCGCCTGCGTCCAGAATCTGGACGATGGATGATTCTGGACGCGTCTTTTCACCACGCAATTGGATGTTTTTCATCCATTCAATTTTTTAAAAATTCTTGTGCTAGTTGATTACCATTTGTACGGTATGGATCTTCAAGATAAGATATTGAGAGTTTTTGAAAAATAGCAAAAGTGGTTTATGTCAAGTTTCATTCTTAGTTCAAAAAGTGAGACCTTAAACATGATTTTCCATAATAAGAAGAATCAAATAGTGAAAACCATACCCTCTTGTAGTGCATGTTATTCCAATTTCATTACAATATTTTTTAATTTTTTAATGTTAATTTTGGATTTTTAATTGAATTTCAAGAGAAAACCTTGCAAATTTACTTTTAAATTATTAATAATAAATATGATGAATCCAACCGTACGGATGTTATCTACACATTGACATTTACAACTTTGTTTTGTACATCAACTCCATTTCCGTTTTTCATCGACCATTTTATAACGAATCTTTGAAAACAGTGTTGAATCGGGACCTTAAAGGGTTAACTGCGCATGTGTCTTTTTTTTGGACAATTTAAGAATTTCATTCATGTATTTCATTTGTCATGCACTTTTTGTAGTGTGGACTTCAACCCTCTCTAGGTTTGGAAAATTGCAAAGATGTTGATTATTGAAATGCAACTAAGAGGGATGTTTTGAATTTGATGCACGAATAAAAGATGTACATTATGAAATGAGATTATGCCTCATTTAATGCCTCATTTTATGCAAAAAAATGAAAAAAAGATTACTGCAACATGAAATGAGGCATAATTTTTTTCCAAATCATCCCCTTTCTAATTGGTTCACACATGCATGAAGCTAACTTCCCATAAAATCCGTAATTAAAAATCCTCATTGCAAAAAGTGCATGACGGATGAAAAAACGCGAATGAAATTTTTACATCGTCCAAAAAATGAATGCCTATGAAATTAAAGGCTAAATGTTTGTGTTAACAATTTTCAACAATAAGATAATTACATGTGTTATAATATTTATTTTGAAATAATAAATCAAACTAAATGTAAATTTTATGCCCATTTGCAATTTTAGTTTTAAAATAATGGTTATATATATATATATATATATATATATATATATATATATATATGTATGTATATACATATAAGCAATATGGAACATACTTAAAATTTAAATATTTATTTAATGGTGATGTTTAGTTGTTTTTGTTTGGATGCACTATAAAACATATATTCATCTGTAACTAAAAACATGCATTGTTTTGCATTGCTAAAATGTACTATATATATAAATAAAAGCTTATGTCAAATCATTTACAAATATACTATATTATTTTTTGTACTTTGTATTAAAAATGTAAAAATATCATTTATCTCAATGTTTCCAATACTTTAATAATTTCATTTTAAAAACTTTATTTGAATTAATATTCAGTATAATTTCTTGTTGTTCCTTAATATTGAATCTAGATGTTGATTTGTTTTTGCACAATTTGGTTAAATTGTCTTTTATGGCATTATTTGATGACAGTTATTCCAATTCCAAGTTTAGAGTCGATTTCATGTTTTGAAATTCACCTCTTCCTGAATAAATCAAATAACTAGCATTGATTATAATTGCAATGAAAGGTAAAAATTATAAAAAAAGAAATCTATCTTTTGTTTGAAAAGCAATGAAACAATATGAAATGATAAAAATGCATACTTTGCTCCTCCAAATGTTTCATTTAATCTTGTAGTCACCATTTTTGACTGTTTTGCAAAAAATTTGCGATGAGCACTATCTTTGTAAGCTCTACCTTCTTTATAATTTTCAAGCCAACCAGCTGCACGATCGTCTTTGTTGATTCTGTAACATTGTTTTATATTCAAATTATTTTAATTCAAAACTTCAAGATCAACAATGTAGGAGACATACATCTATTTTAAAATGTACTATAATTTTAATCAACTACTAATTTTAAATAATTTAGAATTTATGTAAATTTTTTATTCTAGGATAAAATTAAATGTGATTGGTAACATGTTTGGTATGACATATGATATAATTAGATGTATTGTAAAATGTTAGTGATTGCCTAACATCAGGGTTGATGCTTGCATTTCTCAAAATGGCACTTCTGCATAGACCGAGAGCAGTTCCAATGACTATTGCAATTGGATACATCTGTCAAACAATATTATTATTGTAACTATTCATCAATCATTTTTATTTTTTCAATTATTCCACTTTCAAACAAAAATTCCAATTAAACTTTGTTTTATAATTTCATTCTAATTTCATTTTTTAGGTGTTTTTATGCTATATTTTGTGTCATACACTACAATGCAAAGCTTTGCAATAGACAACATATTTGTATACTTTGTATCTCAAAAGTACACAATATCAAATTTCTATGTCAACTTTGGTCATACTAGCTAAACACATACCACAACGAGTTTGTCAAAGGCAACTCATTTGTTTTAATATTTACTAAATACCATGTAAGTTTGTATCTTAGTACACTCACAAATTTTTTGTTTAACATCCTCAAAAAATTTAAGGACTATATTTTGTTTGAAAGGAGTACTTAAACTATAACGACATTCATAAATATTAGCATAAAAACAAAATTAAATTATAACTTAAAAATATCAAATACATAAAGTGAGTGATTTGAATCATTGTTGCATTATACATGTGAATATCTCTTCAAATATACATCTAATAAAGATTCTTATTGTACAAACAAGATTCAAACTATATGTTTAATTTCAAATAAATGTAAAAAATATTAAGATTTAAAAAATAAAATTATCAATATGATGAAATTATTATTGAAAATACAAGTTATTTATCAACATGATATGATAAATTGTAATTTGTGGCACAAACATCTTAATGTAAACTAAACAAAATATATATCTTTGATAAGTATTTTCAAAACTAACAACTTGTAAAATAAGTCAAATTTAGTGATTGTATTTAGTAAATTTATGCACTCGTAAATTGACGAGCTTCAACCAACCTCAGGTATAATCCACCGTTGAGCCCAAGTCAATGGCTTCTCCATATTTTTACAACCTTAACTTAAAATTTTATACATGGAAATTTTAATTCTTTAATAAATGTTTCAAAATCCAATATAAAAGTTATAAAAGTTACGAAACTTTTGAAAATGGCAATGGAAAAGATATAATATGGAAATAATGCCTAATGGTCAAAATTGTAAACACCAAGAGATGCAACCCTTGGGGCATTGCACCAAAAATAGAACTAGGGCTCCGCTCCTCTTTGCACTACTAGTGACAAAGCGAAAGGCCATAAAATTGAATAAGACGTGAAAAGCTAGGTTACAAACTTCACATAATTGTTTTTGAGGGAGGAATGGAACAGTCATGGGAAGATCATTTAAAGGTGTGAAAAGGTTGAGTTTTCTCTTACAAACCCTAAAGCCATTGGAAAACCACAAATGTAACCTATAATTGTCAATACCATTTTTCTAAATTAGCTATGATCTACGGTCATCACTAGAATTATAGTAAAATGAAAATTAGTCATGTTGGCCTTTGTTGTGACCTCAAAATTTTAATATATTGAGTTTTTTTAATATGTGAATGTATTTTGAATTTTTTGAATGTTAAAATTATTCTTATTTTGATGTCTAGATTCCTTTTTACAAATTTTGAATTTTCTAATATTTTATGTTTTGAATGTTCAAATTTTAAATTTTATAATTTAAGGTTTTTTTTTTTAATTTCAATTTTAGTTCTTCAATTTATATGTTTTTTTCATTTATGTTTTAACATTTGATTAAAAAAAATTGAAAGTTATAATGTTATAACATTATAAATTTTGAATTTAAATATTATTTACCTTTTACTTCCTTGCAATTTGGAACTTTTAAGTTTTGAATTTGGAAATTTTTATTGTTTTGATCTCAATCAAAATGTTTGAATATTTAAACTTCAATTTCAAAATTTTTAATTTTTAATGATTGATATCGTTACATGTACCTTTAATGAGTGTGTATTTTATAAAAATTGAGCTTTAAGTTTTGTTCTTTAAAATTTCAAAATCTTTTTATCTTGATATTTTGAATTTTTGAATTTCAAGATTTTTGGATCTTTGAATTTCTAAATTTGTATGTTTCAGGATGTGGATTTTTAAAATGATGGTACAATGTATTATATATTTAATGACTTTAGATGATTGAATACTTTAATTTTTTGGTTTTAAATGTGAAAATTTTAAAGTAAAATTTAGATTTATTAAATTTGTGTATATTTTATAAAATTTTAATATTAAACTCTTTACTTGACCTTTTAAAGATATCCAAAATTATCCTTGAATTTTTTGGAAAAACATGCACATAAATCTACATATTGATTCTGTTTAATGAATATATTGTAAATTACTAGTGTAGCCTAGATGTTCCCGTGTTCCACATGTACTCTATGCTTCCCATATTTGTCGTATTTCCGTGCATCCTCATGTTTGATGAGTTTAATGTACTTTTTCTTTTGCTTTTTAGAATAATCTATCCATAATTTAATTTGATTTATGATAATACAATTCAATTGAAAATCCATAACCTTTACACCGTAGGTTCAAAAGCTACGAAACTATTTTAATGCACTTTTGTTTGTTACGAACTTTCCTAAAATGCCAAGAATGATACGAAAAACTCCAAATTTTAAAATTCAATTCTATTCATTGTGAAGAAATTCAATTAAAAATCTACAACTTTCACACCATAGGTCCAAATTTTGAGTATCCCTCCTTGTCGAGTGTTTTTTGGCGATACTAAGAATACGGCAGAAAGGCGCTCTGTTGAGGAGATCTCAATGTAACAAAAACAAGTCAAAACCTTCTTTAACCCTTAAAGGTCTAGAAAGCCCGTTCTGACCATTATCATACAACAATATTCCATCGTATTTGCAATTGGCATGGCTCTACAACTGCTTTGGATTTAAGATCAAAGTGAAGTTAGGAATTCATGTCGGCATGGTTTTAATGAGTTACTAGGGTCTCAATTTGGAACTTTCTACTTACAACTAATGCCAAATATACGTCAATGTATCTACTATTTCCAAGGGACCTTTAAAGATTAATGTATAGATTGTTTGATAAAAGTTAATATTAAAATGTCAAAAGCTTTGTAAATATTGAGAGGAAAATTTACATTAATGATAAAAAAAAATGAATGAAAAATGAAATTGTTTTGTGGGTTATGTTATGATCCATACAATGAAACATAAGTATAAGAAGTCATGTCTTACTTTCATGGCCGGCGTGAAAGAAGCGTTTGTTCAACCCACTCGTGTTTTGATGTCCACTAGACAAAGGACTACTGTAGTGGTGTAAGACTACTTCTTCCTCTCGAAGATAGATACTATACTTAGTAACCAATAACTAGGTAAAATTTGGGCCTACATTATTGAATACAAATGATTTTTTGTATAAGGTTCTTATTTTTTCTTTTAGTGAACGCTAAGTTATGAATTTGGTGCTTGGTTGTGAGTGGCTGTTTATCTCATTTGGTTGGTTGGGATTAGATTCCCGTTGAATTTTTTTAATCCCTAAAGGACCGGAGGTGGGGGGGGGGGGGGGGGGGTGTTAAACTTAGCTCTTGTTTTCTTGACTAGCTCTTGTAGCAAGCTCAATTCCTCATTGGTGTGGGGTAATAGTGATGATTGGCACCGTTGAAACTAAAGTAGACTTATGTAGCTTTTTTATGAAAAAAAGATCAACAAAATTTCACGATATTTGAGAAAAGGCCACTGTTGAGAAGATTGATGAAACTTTTTTGGGGTATTTTGTACACATGCTGAAACTGGATTGTTCGAAAATGCTCCAAATTTTTTGAAATTTTTACTATGAGTAGAAATCATCATTCTAAACATGTGCAAAACATTTCAAGTAATTTGGAGGTGTGAAGAGGAATATATGAGGGTCTAAAGTGACGCCTAGATACCCACCATGCAATTAAAAAAAATCATCAAAAATCGCTCACGTGATGAATTTCCAATCAAGAAGTACATACAAATTTGGCTCTCAAAGAACCAGAGTCTCTTTGTTGCTCATTCTACAATTCAAAGCCCAAGAGCCCCATATTTCCTCACTTTCTAGTTTCAGAAGCCGCGTGGAGGCCTTATGGTTCTTTAGGGGTTAAGAAACTATTAGGATTGCAAGATTTGGTACTACTAAACGAGCTTACACAAGCATGAATTTTTTAACAACCGTCTGGCCTCATCCGAAAATAAATTTCAAAGTGGATCTATGTCAATTGGTAAGGGTTGATTGTTTTCTATTTTTCTTTATGGAAAAGGATAGACATGGCATTCCTCATGACATGGTGTACTTTGTTAATTTCTTTAAAGGTGTTTCTAATTAAGAATAGTGTGATTCCATGTTGCTGGCCCAATTTCTTTGTGATTTTGCAATGTTTTTTGTTAAATTTGTTTTAAAATGATCTATCTAAAATTAAATTCAAATTATAGTGACGAATTTTGATTAAGAATCCATAACTTCCAAGACGTAAGTCCAAAAGCTACAAAACAACTTTAGTGGACCCTAGGACTCGTTGAGAGCTTTTTGACAATGCCAAGAATGAGATCATGATCAAAAACTCCCACACGTGATTTTTCATAATTTAGTTCAATGTATGGTGACCATAATCACACAAAAATCCATAATTTTCATAAATTTACAAGTTCGAAAGCAACAAAACAACTTCGTTGCACTCCTCCTTGTTAAGAGCTTTCCAACGCTACTAAGAATCGAACATCGGTGGTGTACGCATGGCAAGACGTATGGTGAAGGAGATTTCAACATTACATACAAGAAAAAAAAACCAAAACAAACAAATTACCCCCTTAACCCCTAAAAGACCACAAGGCCACCACTAGGCCACCACGTGGCTTATGGAACTAAAAAGTGAGGAATTTTGAGTTGTTGGACCGTGAATTGTAAAGTGAGCAACAAAGAGACCCTAGTTCTTTTTAAGAGCTAAATCCGTGAGTACTTCTCGATCGAAATTTCATGAATTGTGCGATTTTTGGTGACTTTTTTGAGCTGCAAGGAGGTTATTTGGGCGTCACTTGAGACCCTCATATCTTTCTCTTCACACCTCAAAATTAATTGAAATTTTTTGCACATGTTCAAAATCATGATAATTATGCATGGTAGAAATTTAAGATTTTTGGAAGCACTTTTGATCAATCCGATTTTAGCATATGTAAAAAATACCCTCAACAAGTTCCATCAATCTTCTCAACGGTGGCATTTTCTCAAAAATTGTGCGATTTTCTTGATCCTTTTTTCATACAAAAGCTAAGAACACGCAATTCGCTATTTATACACTTGGCCAAGTGCGTTCATTTCATGAGCAAATCGTGCTTAAAAAATTTGTGTAAAAAGTTCTCTAAAAAACAACGATTTTGTCTTTCTACAAATCACTTACATTGTAAACAAACAATTCTTTTATTTATTTTTTATTCTTATCTTTATCTTTTCTTTTATCTTTTCTTTATCTTGTTTCTTTTATCTTGTCTTCTTTCTTGTCTTCTTTCTTGTCTTCTTCTTCTTTTCCTTCTTGTCTTCCTTCTTGTCTTCTTCTTCTTTTTCTATTTTTTTCTTCATACCTCTTGTGGCAGCCGCAAACCCTACACCCGCACCGAGGAATAAAAACCTATTTTTTATTTTTTATTTTATTTTTTCGTCTTCTTTTTTGCTTAGGGCTCATGAACCCTAAAAATAGAAATTTTAAAATTTTAAAAATTAGGGTTCAGCCAGCGGCGGCTGAACCTAAACGGCGGTGGAGGAAAAAAAAACCAAAAAAATAAAATAATTTTTTTTTTTTTTTTTAATTTTTTCTCTTTTGGTTTTCGTCTTCTTTCTTGTTTAGGGCTCATGAACCCTAAAATTTTTTTAGGGTTCAGCCGCTGGCGGCTGAACCCTAAACGGCCGGAAAAAAAAAAAAAAAAAAAAGTTTTTTTTCTATTTTTAGACTACTGGCGGCTGAGGGTGCGCGGCCGCGCACCCTAAGCCTCTTTTATCCCTCACTCACTCCCTTTTCCTCTTCTCTCCTCTCCCTCCCTCTCCATCCCTCCCCTCTCCTCATATATATAAGGGAGAGGAGAGGGTCTCTCTCATTCATTCTTCAACTCCTTCTCCCTCCCCTCACCTCTCCCCTATATATGTATGAGGAGAGGGGAAGGAGAAGAAGAGGAAGAAGAGTCTTTGGGTGCGCGGCCGCGCACCCCAGCAATTAAAAATAGTAATTTTTAGAAAAAGTCAAAAAAGTCAAAAAAAAAAGTTTTTTTTTTTTTTTTTTTTTTTTTTTTTTTTTTTTTTTTTTTTTTTTGGGTGTTTGGGCAGGGGTTCAGGAGCACCCCACGGCCAAGAAAAAGAGCAAAAAAATTTTATTTTATTTTATTTTATTTTATTTTTTTTGGCGGCTGCCATTCAGGGTTTAGCAGCACACCACGGCCAACCCGAAAAAAAATAAAAATAAAAATAAAAAATAAAAAAAATAAAATAAAATAAAATTTGGTTTGCTCCCATTGTTTAGGGTTCAGCAGCCACAACTGAAGAAAAAGTAGAAGAAAAAAAAGACAACGAAGACAAAAAGGAAGACAAGAAGAAAGACAAAAAGAAGACAAGAAGAAAGACAAAAAGAAGACAAGAAAGAAGACAAGAAAGAAGACGAGAAAGAAATCAAGATAAAAAAGAAAAGATAAAAGAAAAGATAAAGATGAGAATAAAAAATTATTAAAATAATTATTTGTTTACAATGTAAGGGATTGAAGAAAGACAATAATCGTTGGTTTTTTAAAATAAAAGTTAGACAAATAAAATCATGCGCTCGGGGACGAAGTGCATGATTATATAGCCAAGTGCGTAAATAGCGAATTGTGTGTTTAAGCTAAAAACCCCTTGGTCCTTTAGGAGTTAATAGTAAGAAGACTAGTGTGGCCCGGTGTTGTTGGTCCAAATGTTCTTTGTCTTCCACATGTCCATTTGCTCCCCATTTTCTCGTGCTTCCTGTGCTTCCCGTGTTCCCCGTACTCCTGATGTTCTCCATGTTTGTCGTGTTCTTGTGTGATCCCTATACTTTTTCTTTTGCTTAAATTGTTTTTTAGAATATTTACACTATTAGAAAATCCAACTAATTTGTTAATTCGGCCGTGTTGATCAGGGACACTTTTATGTTGATTTGAACAAAAAATCGCCCAAATAAAAAAAAACGTCTCCCTGCTCAACGCCACCAAATCAACAGATTAGTTGAATTTTCTATTGTAGCGGTGTTATCTATAATTTGATATACTTTATGATTGCAATGTTTGGTTAAAAATTCTATAACTTTCACATTGTATGTCCAAAATCTATGAAGCAACTTTAGGGCACCACCTACTTGTCGAGAGCTTTACTAATAATGACATCAAAAACTTACATATTCCATTTTCTATAATTTAATTCAATTTATAGTGACAAAATTTGATTAAAAATCTATAACTTTCACACCATAGATCAGAATGTAACGAAACAAATTATGTGCAATCTTCTATGTTGAGAACTTTTGGACGGTACCACAGATGCACATGATGGGCAAATAATTGAGGAGATTTCAATGTTATATATAAACAAAACAAATAAACAAATAAACAAAATAATAGTAAGACTAGGGTGGCATTGTGCTATTGGTTTAGAATGTTCCACATGTCCCTCTTGTTCTTTGTGCTTCCGGTGTTTCTTTGTGCTCTCCGTGTTCCACATGCTCTCCATACTCCCTGAGTTATCATGCTCCCATGTATTCCCTATGTTCCTTGTGTCCATGTGCGTTTGCGTGTTCCATGTACTTATTTTCTCACTCTTTTGAATAATTTATCCATCAATTTATGGTGAAAATTTTGATTAAAAATCAAGAACTTCTACATCAAACGTCCAAAAGCTACGATACAACTTTGGTGTACCCCTGTTTGTTTAGAGCTTTTTGACTTTGCCAAAAATGACATAAAAAACTAGCTCCTATATTCCATTTTTCATAATTTAAATCAATCTATAATAACAAAACTCAGTTAAAAATCCATAACTTTCACACCGTAGGTCTAAACGCAACTAATCAAACTCCATGCACTCCTTTTTGTTGAGAGTTTTTCAACGATACTAGGAACTCGGCCGGCGAGCGCACGGTTTGGAAGATCTCAATGTAATAGAAAAAGAAAACATACAAATAACTTGTCTTAACCCCTGAAGGAGGTTGCCCTTGTCCATACGGTACACATACAAGGAAGAAAATTTGCATATAGGTGGCGTTTACTGTAGAATAAAGTGTCCTATAGAACCAATTTTTTTATCAACCTGTTAAAAACTACAAGACATGCGCTGTAAAATTTTCAAAAAAAATCTTTGTGCGGAAGATGGTGAAAGAATTTCTTGTACAAATGTAGTAGTGAGAAAGAGTAGAGCACATTGAGGTTGTTACATGCATTAGGGGTTAATGTCACGGTTAATGTATAGATTTTAGGTATTTGGAAATTTTCTTCAATAATTTCTATTGAGGGGATGTGTGGGTTCTCTAGCATCCATAGTTTAGTAATGACAATGAGTGGTTTCTTTTTTCCATCCTTTATTAGGTACTCTATTATTTAGTGGTTGAAATTTTTGAATTTTAATATTTAATTTTTCATAAAAAAAACGCAATTCGCTATTTATGCACTTGGTCAAGTGCGCTCATTTGATAAACATATTGACTTAAAAAAATTAGTTTAAAAGTTCTCTAAAAACCATCAATGTTGTTTTTTTACAATCACTTAAATTGTAAGCAAATAATTATTTTGATTAATTTTTATACTCATCTTTATCTTATCTTTTATCTTTTCTTTATATCTTGATTTCTTTCTTGTCTTGCTCTTGTCTTTCTTCGTGTCTTCCTTTTTATTTATTTATTTATTTTAATCTTGATTTCTTTTTTATCTTCTTTCTTGTCTCCCTCTTGACTTTCTTCTTGTCTTTCTTCTTGTCTTTCTTCTTGTCTTCTTTTTTGTTTTTTTTGGGCGGCCGCCATTTGGAGTTCAGTAGTACTCTACGAGCAACCAGAAGATTTTTTTTGGAAACATTTCTATTTTTAGCTTCTAGGGTGCGCAGCCGCGCACCCAAAGAGCCTCTCATCTCTCTTCTCCCTCTTCATCTCCTTCCTCTCTCCTCATATATATAGGGGAGAGGAGAGGGGAGGGAGAGGGAGTAGGAGAGTGAATGGGAGAGATTCCTTCCTCTCTCTTATATATATGAGGAGGAGGGACATGGAGAGAGAGATGAACGGGAGATGAAGAGAGAGATGAAAGGGAGATGAGAGGGAGATGAAGATGGAGATGAGAGGGTCTTTGGGTGCGCGACCGCGCACCCGATGGCTAAAAAGATAAACTTAAAAAAAAAACTTTTTTTTTTTTTTTTTTTTTTTTTTTTGGACGGCCGCCATTTGGAGTTCAACATCAGCCCACGGACAACCAGAAGGATTTTTTAATTTTTTAATTTTTTTTTGGCGGCTGCCATATAGGGTTCAATATCACCCCTCGACTAACCCACATGAAAAAAATATTTTTATTTTTATTTTTATTTATTTTTGGTTTTTTCACATTGTTTGGGGTTCAGTAGCCACAACTGAAAAAAAAGTAGAAGAAGAAAATGACGAGGAAGACAAAAAGGAAGATAAAAAGAAAGACAAAAGAAAGACAAGAGGAAGACAAGAAGAAAGTCAAGACGGAGACAAGAAAGAAATCAAGATAAAAAAGAAAAGACAAAAAGGAAGGCAAGATGAAAGAGCAAGACAAGAAGAAATCAAGATATAAAGAAAAGATAAAAGAAAAAATAAAGATATGAATAAAAAAATTAAAAAAATTGTTTGTTTACAATATAAGGGATTGAAGGAAGACAATAATCGTCGCTTTTAAACAAAAAAGGTTAAACAAAAAAAATTATGCGTTTGGGGACCAAGTGCATGATTATATGTCCAAGTACGTAAATAACAAATTGTGTGTTCAAACAGAATCTATTGTTGCAATATGTGAATTCAATAAATTATATGGTAGGGCTCATGTTGGGATTTACTGGTGGTGTGTTAAATCAAACATCACCACTAAAGAAATACCAAGTGGGGATCAAGTTCTTAGAAACATTGCACAATCTAATTTAGAATTAGACCATCTTTGTGCCAAATTTGTAAAAAAATATTAATGATAATAATAGAAAACTCCATTACAAAATCATGCTCCCTCTGTTTCAAAATAAGAGTCCATCGTTTGGCATCTTTTAACTTAACGTGTTTTTTTGCCAAAAATGTCATCTTAGTACTAAAAAATTCTCTATTTTTAATAATAGAATGTATATTTTATGTCACTCTCATTGTCCGCCCTGTTTGAAGTGCACAGTGGTCAAATTTGAACTTTGAAATGAACAGTGATCATGTTTGAAGTGAATAGTGCTCACAATTGAAGTATAAAACATGGGACCAAAACCAGGAAAAAAAATGCCAAAAAAATGGACTCCTTTTTTTGGAAACGAGGGAGTAATCTATTATATTAAATACACAGTGTCACGACCCCTGTCACGAAATCGGTCACGTTTTCATCCAAGTTTTTCATTCATCAATTATCATCCAATATCTCATCATACATCGGTTTCATCCATTTTCATTCATTTGCCTGTTTTGTAAACTATTATCATCTATAATCACGTTTTTCAATTTCTTTCAATCAACATTCTTTGCAATAGAGTCCATGTTTCTTGATCATGTTTATTTAGTTTTGTGTTGCATTGCAACACGAAATTTACTAGTATTGATTTATTTAAGAAATGGGGAAAAGGATAAATGTCATCGATGTGGGGAAAGGGATGAATGTTGTGGGTGTTGAGCTCTTCCCCGCCCGCACGCAGACAGGCAGCAGCGGAGCTATGACTCCGATCCCGATGGACGGCCTTCGATCATTTCCTTCGTTATAATTCTGTCGCGCGCCCTTCATGCCGGATTCATGCACGGTGCATATATGCCATATAGCTTAGCTTGCTTGCAATAGCATTCTTTCATTTGCTGCTTGAGTCCTGCCTTCCGCAATATATTGATTCCATGTTAGTTTTGCAATTGGTACGTGGAGTTCCTTGGTTTCTTGCAATCAATTAATTATTGCTGCGCTTGCGCGTTCTTTCAATCCGTCCATTGCCAGCATGTTAGTTCCTCCGTCAGCCCGGCCCGATTTTCATCGGAACTTTTCCATGTAACATAACAACCTGTTGGCGTTCTGTTGCTGCTGCTGCTGCATGCACGTAGTTAAGTTCCGTTAGGCTTTGCATTGCCCCGTAAATCGCGCTGCATATGCCCACGGCTGTTGCAGTCGTCTCCATGTTGCGGTCTTATTCAATTTTTAGGTCGAAATCGATCGGGCGCCATTGGATCGGTCGATCTTGAATTGGCCAAAGAACCTTAATACTGAGCCTGTCGCTCGATCAATTGGCGGAGGCCGATGTGATCGTGTTTCGGGAGATTTTTTCTAATTTTTTTATTATCTTGATTGTGTGCGGCAGGCGCGCGGTGCGAGAGGTTCTGGCAGGCGGTTTAGGAATGCTTTCAGGTCCGCGAATAAGGACGGCGCGGGCCCCGTGTGTGAATGAGGTAGTGCAGGACTTCCTGTGGTGGTTTCTGCTGTCCAGGAGGTGGTGCTGATCATCGAGTCAGCTATGGCGTCTCGCCAGGCTGCGGTTCTGGCCCGCAGAGGAGCCACTCGCATTGCGTCGGCCCGGGCGGGTTCGCCATGCGTTTCCGGATCTTTGCTTGAGACTGCTCCAAAGGCTGGAGTTCTTTCCAGTGTAGAACAACGTGGATTCGCAACAGTGGCTATTCTGCGACGCTCTGCTGGCTTGACTGAACTTTCCATTAGGTTTGTGATTCTGCCACGTCTCCATCTTTTTCCTGCACAGATAGCGCACATTGAATATTTACTGTAGATTTTTCTGAGTTCCATTTGTCATCATTCTCCCAGGTGCCGCTTTTCGTCGTGGAAACTCCGAACGCAATGCGAAGCTTGGTAAGTGAAAACCCTAAACGTGTGCGGTTTAATTTACCTCCGAGCCATGTCGTGGACTTCAGCTTTGAGATACAGTATAATCTCGCTTGTGGAGGAGCATGACGGTAATTAATTAATGCAGAAGACTGAAATGTCCAGTTCAATCAGTTCAGGGTTGCTATAGCATCTCTGGATTTAGGCTGCCGCTGTACAAATGCAATGCTAGGATACATTACTAATTGCGGTCCGATTGCATCTGAAGACTTTTGGATTTAAAAGAGAGCGAAAGAGAGAGAGAGAGAGGGAGAGAGAGAGAGTCTCCGTTCCTTGCATTGACAACCTCCATTGTGCATATTTGTGTGCAGGTCCTCGCAGTATCCTTCTGCAGCAGTTTTTAAAAAATTCGCTTGTGTTCAGATCTCGCCATTCCATGCCACTTCCAGGGGTATGTGCAAAGCATCGTATTTTGGAGGATGAAGATTTTTTAGTTTACTTGCAGACTCTGCTGTGAATGACCAAAATCCTCGCTCCACATCGTCAATTTTGAAAATTATTCCCTCTGTCCCATAATGACTTGCACGTAGGTTCTCTGAAATCTACCTCTTGAGGTAGATTTCAGAGAACCTACGTGCAAGTCATTATGGGACAGAGGGAGTAGTTTGTAGTGAAGCTAGTGCTTATTTACAGAAGAAAGCCATCTTATATCGAGCTTCTGTGTGAATTTACCACTTTGACATTTTCAAAGTGATAGATTACTTCCGACCGACTTTTTGTTTGTTTATTTATTTATTTATTTATATTTTAATATTTTGAGTTTTGAACTTGAATCTGTGATGAGGAGCTCATATGGAGAGGTTTTGTACTAATTAGAAGGACGAAAAGTTGAATGGGTCCCAACTGATCTACCCATTGCGTACATCTCACATAGGGGATTCACACAGGCGGCACGATGAAGGTGGCTGTAGAAATAACTGTTGAAACGTACTGTCTTTAGTAGCTCAGGGTAATCCAGGTGGTGGTGAGCATTAGGTGCTCAACTTCAGGGGTAACGAGTCCGCAGATATTATAGTTCCAAATCCAGCTGCCAATCTTATTACGTGTCCACGTTAATGTTGTATTTTCAATTTGCACATTCAGAGCATCCATTTCTGTCTAAGGAAAACGTGAAGTCTCCTGATTTTACTTCAACTACCTTTTTTGCATGCAGTTAATGCAGTTCAGGAGATTGGAATGCCATCGCTTTCCCCTACCATGACTCAGGTGTGTCTCATGTCGGTCAAGAAGTCATTACCTGCCATTCGCCTGGCTTTGTTTTCTTGAAAAATTACTTGTGACAACAATTGTTCAAGGTAAATGAACTGGTGCAAATTTTGGAAAATTGTATTAACAGAAGTGCTGTAAAATGCCAAAGATTTACTGGGTGTACAATAAAGTTCCTCATTTATTACCTCTTGCATTGGACAGGGTAATATTGCTAAATGGCGCAAAAAGGAGGGTGAGAAAGTGTCTGCAGGGGATATCTTATGTGAAATTGAGACGGTATATTGAGCCTCCTCTGCTTTCCTTATGCTGTACACATTGTTCTTGTTGATGTCAAGTACTTTGCAGCACAAGTCCTAGGAAGCAGCCAGTTGCAAGTGATCGCCATGATATTTTATATGTTTCCTTCTTTGTAAACAGGACAAAGCAACATTAGAGATGGACTCTATGGAGGATGGATTTTTGGGCAAGATTTTTGTTGGTGATGGTGCCAAGGATATTCCATGTGGTCAGGTGATTTTTGATCGTATATCCTCAAGCTCAGATATTTTCTATAGGCTCTTAATTTTTACGTTCATGACTGGACTCAATTGTGTGCATCTCAATTGTGTTGTGATCAGTCCTTAGAAAGATTATTAGGCTTGAGGTGGTGCGAAGGTCTTTCCTTCATTAATTCCGAATGTCTTTCCAACATTAATCTTTTAGGCGTACTCATTGCCCGCATCTGAAACATGCTTCTATGTGATACCGAACTTTGTGAAATTTTAAGGGCTAACTAGTCAATTTTAAATGGAAGAGTTGAAGAGTTCTCAGACCTGGAAAGCATATTAGTTCCACGCGGACGTATAGATGCTTGGATGAACTGAAGCTTTCTGATTGGCTCTCTTTTCTAGCTCGTTTCAGTGTTATCTGATAAGTTTACTTGTCATCTTAACTCTGTTGTGTGACAGGCCATCTGTTTGATGGTTGAATCAGAGGACGAATTGAAAACGATTGCTGACTACAAGCCCAAGGGTGGAGGTTCAGCTCCCGCTCCCAAGGCACCAGCTCCGCCTCCTGCTGCCGCTGCTCCTCCTCCTTCCCCTCCGAAGGAATCTCCCAAGCCTGCTGCTTCAAAGCCTTCTGCACCTCCTCCACCTAGGCCTACTGGAGACAGGGTTTTTGCATCACCTGCAGCCAGGCAGCTGGCCGAGGATAAGAATGTGTGATTTCTGAATCCTGAAAGCTGACCTTATTATATATTTATGTTGTTATTTTCCATCTTGGTGTATCGATTTCCGAGATTTCCTTATTTAATGGCTGAATGAATACTACTAAGCACAGATTGATTGGTAGCGAAATTGTGCCAGGGGAATGGTCTCCGAGTGATATGTGCACTAAATTGGGGTATTAGGTTATCTTACGCTAATTCCTGGGGTCTGTACAAGTTGGACCTTTCAGCATGTAGTGTGGAACTCTACGGTATCTGCTATAGGTATGAAAGCCTTTGCAGCATCGGACCTAACTTGGAAGAGCTAGTTCAGCAGACATTCGTGATGAAGGCTTATCTTGTCATATGGTGGTTTCAGGTTTCTCTCTCAAGCATCAAGGGTACTGGCCCGGAAGGTAGCATAGTTAAGGCTGATGTTGAGGAATATCTAGGTAATTACCTAAATCAGCTTGTGGTTTGATAACCTGCCACCTGTGTGTTGAGGTTGTTTGTAGTAAAGGTTGTACTAGCTACATTAATCACTCCAATTAATTATTTACGAAGGCCATCGCTAGAACAATACCAAATGTACCTGATTGGAGTGTACATTGCTAGAACAATAGTATAACGACTTTTCAATCCTTGCTCGTTATGAGGAGACCAGTGATGTAATTCTAAAGCACTGAAGAGAAATCTTCAGAGGTCTTGTGTATGTTTAGAGGGAATGCAGATCTGATCTGCTTTTTGTTCTCGCATGTCTTCATGAAGTCTATATTGATTTTCTACGACTGCAATCATCGTAGCATGAGATGGGCAACACAAATGTGGTTTTTTCAGCTGACATGCTCTGTTTACAGCTACAGGGCCTTCACCATCTCAAAGGCCAACAAAACAAGGAGCTACAGCGGGTGGAGCACTTGCTAGTGATGTTGACTACAGAGATACACCTAATACCCAGATACGCAAGGTAAAACTTCACCAGATGCATGGTAGACTTAATAGAACACCCAAGCCAAGCTTCAGAAGAGATGAAAGTATCTCAAACGATTCTTAGGAAACAGAAAATATCAAGCGATGTTGCCAAAAAACTATTACGACAAATAGAATTCTGGTTAAAATTATCCTAACACAATGATTTGATATTCATGGTTCTTGTTAACTTTACCATCCTCTTCTTAATTTTGAGGTTTCCTAGTGCTTTGTCATTAGCCACCCTTTCCATTTCTGAAGTTTTGAAATTATTGAGGATAGTCTAGTAGGTCTAAATTATTGTACTTTTAACCAAAAACTTCGAAATCGAATTTGCTGACTTTAGGTACTTTGATGGGTTCTTGAGGATAGCTGCATTTATTTATATTTAGGAGGGTAGAAATTTTTAGAATTTTGAACTTTGCTATATACCATGGTCATGTTCGATGAGTGAATGCCAAGCTTGTTTATGGTGCTCTTTAAGTTTTATTTGGAAAGCCTCATGTGCTGTTGTACTTCTGTGTTCATACAGATCACCGCAAAGCGACTCCTCCAGTCCAAGCAAACAATACCTCATTGTTACCTCAGTCTTGACACACGTGTCGACAAGCTTCTGCGGTAAATTGCGCCTTTTCTGGCTATCCCGCAATGTTTCCCATTGTGTCAGTCTATGTGTCTAAATGAGGATGACGAAGAAATTCGTTGAGTTCAGAGATCGTACTGGTTGTTATTTCTGATGCCTTCTTTATCATGACACAGGTTGAGGGCAGATTTAAACAGAAACCTAGAAGCCTCCCAAAAAAAGGGCGGACCTGTCAAGAAGGTTTCATTGAATGATTTTGTCATCAAGGTAAGATTCTTTAACCATCGCACTCCTGCAATAAAGTGGTCATTCGGAAGACCAGAGAAATTTCTTATACATTTATGTTTCCAGGCCGCAGCATTGGCATTGAAGAAGGTACCCGAGGTGAACAGTTCTTGGACTGAAGAGTACATTCGGCAGTGAGTTCCTGATTGCAGACCATTTGTTTGCATTGAACTTAGTTTAACAAGGAAACCCTAAATGTTTAATTAATCTTTCAGTGTGCAATTAAGCTTCTTTATTATTTATTGTACATCATATCATAAATTTTCTCATTCTAAACAACGTTGAGCGTACTCAGACATAAATTCTGTCGACAGGTACCACAATGTGAATATCAGTATTGCAGTTCAGACTGAACATGGACTGATGGTCCCTGTCGTGAAGGTATTGACTCTGTTGCTGAAATTGTCTGAAGGACTGTATTTTAGAGGAATGCATCTGACGTTGGAGGAGCCTCAGTTGCTCTATAACATGTGCTCTGTGTTATTCCTTATAGGATGCCGACAAAAAGGGCTTGGCGACCATTTCAGATGATATCAAGGCGTTGGCTGGAAAGGCGAGGTCCAACACACTGAAACCCAAGGATTATGAGGTGTGAATCTCACCTGTTTTTAACGGAAATACTTTCCCCATGCATTTATTTATTCCGTAATTATTTTTCCAGAAAACAGAAGTAGATTCTGTTTTCTATCCCAGGCTTTTTAGCTACCTTGCCAAACCCTTGTGTTCTGGAGCCCGTTCTGAAGAGAGTGATTGCTGGCTCAGAGAGTCCTAGTCAGGAGTTCAGATTAGAATTCTGTTTCAAGAATGACTGGCCTTGTTCTCTAGTACAGAAAGTGAGGAATGACTTCTGTGCAAATATCAATTTTGAAAATCCAAGAGTATTGAGAGGTCTTGATATTATTGCATGTTTGGATCTTCTTTTGCAGGGAGGGACATTTACAGTTTCAAATTTAGGACCGTTTGGTGTTAAACAATTCTGTGCCATCGTTAATCCACCTCAGGCGTGCATCCTTGCTGTCGGCACGAGTAAGCCTTTCTCTTCTATTGCATGATATGATGCTGCCATTTTTCACCGGATGCATGACTTGGGTCAAAACCAAGCACATTGGTGGTATACATGAGCAATTTTGATTAATGCACTCAAATTTTCTCTACTAAGAGAAGTTCATTTATGGTAAAAATTTCAAGCTATGTGTTTAAACCGGGGTACACAATGAGGTCCTTTGCCTTGCGGTATACTTGGATTTATGCATAACCTATTGATTGTGTCTTCGAATGAACAGCTGAGAAGCGCGTATGTCCTAGAGCAGAATCAGGAGAGTATGAACTTGGCAATTTCATGACTGTCACACTCAGTTGTGATCACCGTGTTATTGATGGTTGGTCTCAATCCTTTACCCTTTGTGTTTTATGCATGGTAATTGAATTAGATTTCTGTTGTAAGAATCCTTCCAGTTGCAGGTTTTGTACTGTAGGGTAGCGGAATAAAACTCCTTGGAACATACTTACAATTTCTCTAAAGTTATAATTACTTCTCAAACTTTATCTGGAGGAGGGGACTTCTTTTCATCTGCTGGAAAGCTCTATTTATCGCTTAAAGTCATGGTAATGGGTTCATTGACTCCGTTCTGTCTCTGCTACAGGTGCGGTAGGGGCACAATGGTTGGGTGCATTCAAAGGCTACATTGAGGATCCTTTTACTCTGATGCTTTGAGAAATGTAGACCATCCATTGTTGTTCGAGTAGGTGCTCGTTTCTTGTGGTGGGCATGCATTGTGGTTTTCAGGGATTTAAACCTAGCTCCCAGAAGGGGCAGAGGATGGTACTGTTTTCATATACTGTTTTCATATGGCGGTTGCGAGGTACCACTGCTAAGGTTTTCCTCCTGCTCAGGGTCAGGTTTTCTAAGTGCCTGTTCACATTGTGCTGGGTGTACTGCCAAATTTTCCTTTTCAGATTTCAATAAGATCAAATTAACATGCATTCCCAAGTAACGAATCTGCATATTTGGCCTCCGTTGAGCTTTCCTATGGCCACAATACTCAGTGGTTAAAACTGGTTAGCTTCAGTGTATTCTCAGTGGTTAACCCTTTAACGTCCGAAATCATCACTGTTTTCAAAGATGCGCTATAAAATGTTTGAAGATATCCCAAAATGGAGTAGGTGTACAAAGAAAACTTGTAAATGTCAATGTGAAGACTACATTTGTACGGTTCGATGCATCATATTTTTTATTTAATTTTGCAAGGTTTTCTCTTGAAAGTCAATTAAAAATCCCAAATTAACACAAAAAAATTTCAAAAAATTGTAATGAAGTTGGAACAACATGCACTACGAGGTGGTATGGTTTCCATTATTTGATTCTACCTATTTTGGAAAATCATGCTTGAGGTCTCACTTTTTGAACTAAGAATGAAACTTGACATAATCTGATTGTGTTATTTTTCTAAAAATCAAAATATCCTATTTTGAAAATCCAAACCGCTCAAAGAATAGTCAACTTGCACAAGAACTAAGAGTAATTTGGTGGATGAAATGTGTCCAATCTAGATGAGATCTGAGCAGCTTCAATTTGTTCGTCGTTCAATATATGGACACTGGTGTGCTAAAGGGTTAAAGTTGGTTAGCTTGAGATGACTGTTGTTTTCCATGATTAGAGTAGGGAATGGTGTGTGAGGGTTCACGTAATCTTGAAACTTCAATCGTGCGGACACAAAGTAATCCTGGACATATTTCCAATTTTAGTGTTTAATCTTGCTGCATCCTGTTCCTCAATAATTCAATTTGCAATGGGCAGCAATTTTACGGTGGCGAGGGTCTGTAAAGTTCCTAAAACCCAGCTTTATGCTCTGGATTTTACATCATGAATACCTCAACCCTAAAAGGATCCTGGAGTACCCAGATGTTCAACAACGGATTAATTTTAACACCTAAACGTCCCAGCGTCCAGAAACTGGGTCATGGACACGAACAGATTGAGTCTTGCAACTTTCTCATACAATTTTGGATGACTTTCATCCAAGTCACCTTTGTGAGACTATTAAATTCTCTACCAATTACAATAATTCTCTTGTTGTTGATAATATTAGAGAGGCCTCCATCTGCAAGTATGTCAATTTTTTTGGGTAGATTTTATGCTTGCAATGGTCCTCTCATGTACACCTCATGTACATTTGAGCCATGCTAATATCTATTTTTGAGGCTAGCATCTACTAGTGTTCAAAGGATTGGTATGTTTAGGGGTTAACCTTTAAACGTCAAGGTAAGCCCCATAGGCTTATTTATGAGAGAATTATGAAGAAAAAGCGAATTTTCTCAACCAAATCAAGCGAGGATTGGTGCGTTGGAAAGTTACTGAAAAAGCGATCTAAATTCCAAATTTGCGCCTCATTTGAGACATTGGCAAGTAATCAAAGTTATCAAAATGAGCAGGAGTTGAGGTTGGGGCAGTTGAGGTCATTTTCTGAAAAGTGCCGTAGTGCTACAGTGCCGCAATAATGCTGACCAGCAGAGCCATTTTTCCAAAAAAACCAAAAATTCATTTATTTATTCTCCTCCAAAAATTTGGATGCCTTTTGGGCTGCCCCGCCCAGGCCCTCTTGACGTTTAAAGAGCAATAATAGTTAGTGCGGTTTAGGACCTACCTATTGACATCAACTGAACTCTAGAATGAGGCTCACGTGAATCCTGCAAGCAATAACATATAATTCCACTTGGCCAACAACGAAGAGCCTTCAGTTGTGATGTTCTGGTAGTGCCTGAAATGGAGGCTGGGTACCATCCAAGTTTTCCTTCATTAATAGCTTTGCTTTGTAGAGCCCAACGATGCTTGAAATCATGATCTCACATACATTCATTTGAAAATTTATGAGTGCCAATTTGCTCCACCTCTCCATAATACGAAGTCGTTAAGGTCGCGTCACCTAAAACCGATCAGTTAAGGCATGCACTATACATGGGATAGACGAATCGATATTTTGAGTACTTTCCTCTTTTAGCAATTAGAATTTAAGAAGTTTTCATATTTAATTTAATTTTTCTAATAATTATTTGAACAAGTACAAATTTTTAGAGTGAAAGTTGTAGGTTTACCAAATACCAATCACATGCTCTAATGTACAAACGAGGTACATCTTCCCTTTGAAAATCTAGAAATTAGGCAAGAATTTAGGGTGGTTGGTTTTGTGTACATGGTCGGTTTTAGATACCTTGACTTTAGTATCACAAACTTCCCGCCATACATCGTTTAGTACTGAAACACTATTGAAACACTATTGAGTGAAGCAATTGATATATCGTTTGGTACTGAAATTAGTGCAAAGTAGCATTGAAACAATGTTGAATACATTCTTTTTTAACACTTTTTTTTCACTGCTTTAGTGATGTAATAGTACAAAATACCAAACTAGTGTTATGTGTTGTGTAATTGTAACAATGAGATTTCAACACTGAAACGACTCTAAACAATTATGCATTCTCTACTTCACTCTTGGAATAGGTAAAAGTTAGGGAAGACAAAAGTTTGTGATAATATAGAGTTAGTGAAATTCAAAGTTAATTCTTGAGGTCATGGGTTCAAAGTCCTTGCCTATGTGCTAGTTGCTATTGCCTACCCAGCTTTGGTCGGGGTTCACATGTAAACTTGATCCAAATAAATCTTGTAGGAATTTGGACACTAGCGCTTTTTATAAAAAAAAATTAAAAGACACTATGTCTTGGCTATATATAATTACGCATTGCAAAAATCAACATTTACTTATTATTCAAATTTGAAGCTAAGTTCTTGCTGAACTCCTAACTGCCTAGGTGTCTATTTTTTGGACAATGTACAAATTTCATCCAATTTTTCTCATTTGTCATATACTTTTTGTAATGTGAATTTTTTACTATAGATTTTATAGGAGTTAGCTTCATGCATGTCAGCATATGTGATCCAATTAGAGAGGGAGGATTTATGCCTCGTTAAATGTTGCATTGATTCATCAAAAATTTCTAAAATCTTAGTTCAATATAGTTCAAAAGTGCTCTTGAAAAAGTCAACTCATAGAATTGAGCAACCAAAAAATCTTCAAAAATCACAACATCTGGGCAATGGTTTGATATAGGTACCCCAAAAACCCCTTTGAACTCTAAAATCAATCCTTGTGGCAACTTTTACAGAGTCCTTTAAAACAAAATAAAAAATGAATCAATCGGATGTGGTTTTGATTTCCTATACTCTTGCAATATACAAAAGAATTTCACATAAAAATTGAAGAGGTTTAAATACTTTAAAAAAGACTTTTTGTACAAAAGTCAGAATTTGTCCCAACTGCTTAAAAAAACCCAAAACATTTGTTTAGAGTATCCAATGACTTCATTTTGGTACCAGTTTTTGATATGAAGTACATTTAGATATGTGGTATTCGAAATGATTAATTTGAATGATTAAAAATATTATTTATTTTGTACTACATGAAAATTAATTTGTACTACATGAAAATTTGTACTTTGTATTTCATGTCAATTAGGTGTGGAAATTTTTATTTATAACTTTACCAATTGAAATGAACAATTTTTTGAAATTTGGAAAAACAACTATATGTTTGAAATCTTGAAATTTTGAAATTTTGACGGTTTTTTTCATTTCAATCAAATAAAATTAATTATTTTTTATTTAAATAAATATTTACACCTAGATGACATGAAATACTTTAATTCAAGTAAAAAATTTCAATTGAATAAATTGAATTTCATGATTTCATGCTTCGTGAAAAAAATTACCAAAAATTAACATTTGCAGACAATGTAGTACAATTTTTTTTAATCATTCTAATTAATCATTTCTAATATCACATATCTAAATGTACTTTATATCAAAAATTGGTACGAAAATGACGTCATTGGATACTCTAAACAATTGTTTTGGGTTTTTTTAAGGAGTTGGGACAAATGCTGGCTTCTGTACTAAAAATATCTTTACAAATATTTAAACCTCTTCAATTTTTACGTGAATTTCTTTTGTATACTGTATGAGTGTAGGAAATCAAAACCACATCCAATCGATTCATTTTTATTTTGTTTTAAAGAGGGATTCATTAAAAGTTGCCATAGGGATTGATTTAAGAGTTCAAAAGACTTTTTCGGATACCCGTATCACCCATTGCCCACCTAGAATATTACATTTCAACCCGTCATAACAAATTTCATCTACAAATTGTCAACATCTAGTTTGTAATTGAATTACAAAATAATTTTGTATTTTAAGTTTCAAAATTTATACAACTTTTAATGTTGGTGATATCAATCATAGATCTAACCGCATAGATAGAAACTAAAATTCATATTGTACAACTTTAATTCATACATCAAGTTCAAAATATCCCTCTTAGTTGCATTTTATAATACATCTTTGCAAAATTCCCACCCAATTTGGAGAGGACTGTGGGCATTTAGGGTTAAAAGATAAATGTTCATATTAAGGCCCTCTTTACACTAGAAACGAGAAGTCATGGAGAAAACCGGCCAAGGGCCATGGCTCATTCTTGAGAAGCCAAACTTTGAATTTGACGTCCTTTGGATATAGTGTAAAGTGAGAAGGGGCCCTAAAACAATGTGCTGATTTTTTTAATACCCCTCTCATTTCTACCCTACTACCTCTCCATTCTACCCCAAGGCCTAGACTCTATGCTCTTTGTTTTTTTTTTGGGGGGGGGGGGGGGGCCGCCAGGGCCTACTCTGAGCTAAAAAGGCAAAAAGAGGGGGAGGGGGAGGGAAAAAAGGAAAAAGGAGGGGGAGAAGAAAGAAAGAAAAAAGAAATAGAATTGAGCGTTGAGATCTCCTTGACCATGCGTCTACTCGTTACGTTCTCGGTACCGTTAGAAAGCTCTTGACAAGGAGAGGTGCACCAAAGTCATATCATTGCTTTTAGAAGTACATCGCAAGAGTTTTGGATTTTTGAGTGATTTTTGACATTATAAATTGAATTAAATTTTGAAAAATTAAAATTGGGAGTTTTTGATGTCATTCTTGGCATCGTTAAAAAGCTCTCTATAAGTAGGGGTGCACCAAAGTCATTTCGTAAGTATTGAATCTATGGCGTAAAAGTTATAGATTTTTAATCAAATTTCCTCACCATAAATTGAAATAAAATTATGGATAAATAAATCAAAAAATAAAATAAAAAGCAGAAGCATCGCTAAATCATGGGGAGGCCAACATCACACGGCCACACTAGTTGTTGTCTATAATTTGAACATGAAAAATTACAATGATCTTTAATTTTAAATAGAAATTAACAAAAAAAACAACTTTGTTAGTAGTTAAGGTGAAAAAATTGTTTTAAATTGAATTTTTAAATCAAATTAAATTTCCTTAAATAATAAAATTGATCTTCAAGAATAGGATTTTAAAATATCAAAATAAAATTTAATTAATTTTTATTTTATTCTAACTTCTTTTTTTTAGGTTTTAGGGTATTCTAAAAAAAATACGATATTGAATCATTTTGCATTGTTGGAAAAAAGTAATATTCAATATTGATAAATTGATTGTAAATTTCATCACTATAAAGAACCCATGTTTTTTATGACGCATTTTAGGTGGCATCACAATGTTTTCATGTTAAGAATAACATCAAACGTAATATTCCAGAAGTTACGTTTCATGTTATTTTTAACATGAAAACATTGTGATGTCACCTAAACTGCATTATAAAAAACATGAGCTTCTTATAGTGTATATAATAAATGAGGTAATCTAAATTTAAATGAAAATAAATGAAATTATGTAGTAAAGTGAAGAATATAAAAAATGATTACAATTAGAGTTGTCATTTTATTTTTACAAAGAAACATGTGTTGAATTTGTATCTACATAACAAAAATGAAAACCGATGCTCTCTAAAATTCATCAATATTACAATTAAAATCTCCATATCATCATAGTTTTACATATGTGATACAACTGTATACCGGTATTGAATGAAACACATAAATAGAACATGCCAAAGTGTTTTTGGAAATTATAAGTAGTTTTTGCCGAATTTCACATAAACTATTTTTTGAAATTTCCAAAATGATGAAAAATTACCAATTTTTACACATCTTGACATTATTTGAGTGATCAAGCATGATTTTTGGTGGAAGAAAGAATTGGTCTTGTGATCAAATTCATTCTAAGTCATTCCCAAATGATATGGGATAAGAAGATCTTGCAAGCCCATGTGAATTCTCGCTACACCATATTTTTCAGTAGACTTTGGTGCACAATTGAGCATAGAGAATGATTTTATTTTAAAATGTTTTCAACTAAGAAAAGCTAGAAGGCCAAGTCATCTTCCACGTCCAAAAACAATTTTGTGATTTGAAGTTTTTATGAATGAGATGTGGACAAATTTCAGTAAGATGGTGAAGAATGTGCATGAGTTGAATGATAAGAAAATGTGTTGTGATCAGACTTTCGAGGCTCAATTGTGCATAGTAGACTAACTTATTTTCAGTACTGATCAACAAAGAAAAGTTTCACAATCAAGCAATCTTTCCCCTCCAAAAAGAATTTTGTGATTTGGAATTTTATTTATTGAGTTATGCACGATTTTGTAAAGGAGTTAACCGGTGAATAGTCAACTTTAAAGCAATTGTCCTACTTTGTCCTATCCAAGAGTGAGACCCCGGGGGGGGGGGCTTATATATTATGGATTGACAAACAATATGGGTTTACCGGCCACTTACTATGCTGTCCTCATTCTTTAGGGGGACTTGAAAAATGTGCCTTTTTGCTGCCACCGAGGACAAAAGTGCTGTCCATGTCATTTTCTCCTCGCTTTGTCCCGTGGACTGAAAATTTCGGGTGTAAAGTGACCTTCGTCGGTCTTCTCGATTTCTACGCATCCCATTGGCTGAAATTTATTTTCTCACGGCCCCTCGCCTCTAGTGTAAAGAGGGCCTAAGTGCACATATTATAAATTTTTTTTGCAGGTAAATAAATGCGTGGAGATATTTAAAATGTTTGTCGTAAGCAATGCTATGTCAATGAGAAAGCACTTTGTTAGGTTAAAAAACCATGTGAATGGGATCCTATAATTAATTTTAAAAATATATTTAAACTATTCTAAATTATAAAATATTCTAAAAATATGCATTATTATGTATACGTCTGAAAAATTTCTCGTGCAAAAATGCTTCCAAAATTTACATGGGGTACCTTCACGATAATCATTTCAGAACAATGTAAGACTAAGTTGACTAGTTGAGGGCTGTGAAATCAAACTTAAATTTGTTTTCTAAAAATAAAATATATATTTTTTAAAAATCTGAAAAATGCCATTCTTCTTTTCAAGCAATCAAGCAAAAGAGTATTTTGTGTTGCCACTTTGAAAGAGAATATGCTCTTTGATTTCAATGAAAAAAATGATAGAAATACACTCAAACCTGTTTAACCCTTAAGTTCCCGAGGGTTTTTGCTACAAACTAAATGTGTTATAATATGTGTTATATATGATTCTTTTGAAGTTTGTAAAATATGAAAGCTCTGATGTGTGATCTCTAAATTTCATCTACATAGTTGAATATCATCAAAACCATTTAATTTTTCTAAAACATTTTTTTTTTTAAAAACTTTGAATATTCACAAAAAAATTCATCATTCAATATTTTATGTTGAATTAAATTATTATTACTTAAAAGTAAAAATGTTCATCTCTTATATAGAAGTTGCCAAGATTTAAGGTTTACAATTTGTTTAAATGTCAATTCAAACAACACTATGTAAGAATAGTATAGAATTAATAGCTTAAATGAAAAAAAATCCAATGGGTATTTAAGCATCTTATTAACCTTGTGCTTTTAGCCAATCATACCAAAATTCAAAGATAAATAGATAATTTTTTATTTCTTTTGAATTTTGGAAGTTTATTAGTTAGATATATATTTTATATATATATATATATATATATATATATATATATATATATATATATATATATATATATATATATATATATATAAAATTGTATATGATGAATTTTAGGAATCCATTTGCATAGATTTGATTTAAAAATCATACTTTATAATCCATCTTTGTACGTCCATAAAAAATATATACTTTATCATGCGTTTTTTCACACATTTACAAATTTAATACTTTTGTAGATTGTTCCAACATCTACACCACCCAACGTTCTTTATTTTTTTGAATGTTTGTGAATACATTTTTAGTGATCCAATGACACAATCTTATAGGAAATTTGATTCTAAATAGATTAGGCCCAAGAAACACTCAATTTGAACACTCCTAGCTCGTTTACAATACTTTCTATTTTTGGAACGATCACTTTTAGGTTGCCTCGGCACTTAAGGGTTAACCCCTAAAGGTCTTCACCCCTCTCCAAATTCACCAATTTGCAAAGGTGCATCATAAAATGCAACCCAGAGAGATATTTTGCACTTCATGTATGAATAAAATAAAGTTGTACATTTTGAATTTTTGAATTCTATCCATACGGTTACATTTGTGATTGCTATCACCAATATTTTTGTATAAATTTGAAACTTAAAATTCAAAATTCTTTTGTAATTTGATTACGAAAAAGATATTGACAATTTGTACATGAAATTTGTTGTTATTGATTGAAATGTAATACTCTAAGAATAGTGGTTTTTGGAGAATTTTTGGTTGCTTCATTTTATGAAATTGTTTTTTAACCCCTACAGAACTAGGTGAACGCATTGTGCTGAAGAATGATTTTGTTACTTTAGTAACTTATTGGATTCTATAATATTGACTTAATGTTAACTAGAGAATTGTAAATTTCCGTTATGAGAACACGCAAATCCTTCAAATTTTGCAGTTACGCTGATCGATTTACTAAAAAAAAACAAAAACGTCAATACAAGTGGACTTGGGACATGGTAGTTAGGGAGGTTGATGACCTAAATGACGTTTTCACACTAGGGTGTTAGGTTTGTCTAAAAAAAGAAATGTACAATATGTAAAACACTTGCCATTACTGCATCATTAACACTATATAATAATTTCAAAAAAAGTTTATATAAAATAAAATACTTTCAGAATATTTGGAATCTTTTATACATATTATGTTATTTTGAAATATTTTGGAATATTCCAAAATATCTTGAAACCTTTACACATTTAATGCAATATAACAATTAATAACAATTACGAACACCCGCTCAACTAATGACTAACAAGTCACTTCACCCTAATATAAATCTTTTAGAACCAATCATTGTTGTTGTATTCAATTTTAGAACAACATTGTTTGTGAGCACCTAGATACAATACATCTTCGTGTGCTCTTGAAATTTGAAATGTTTATCATAGTTTTAGAATTTATGAGAACATTTGCAATAAATGATCTATTGATTTTGTTCAAAAAATTCAAAAACAACTCATGATCAAACTTTATAATTATGTAATATATATAGTAAATTGTTCTAAAAATTGATATACAGTCTCACAACCAAGTCCTCTTTGAGCTTCAACGGTGAAGTTTTCCACATGAACACCAATTGAGAGATACAACTGCCTTCTAGAAAGCATCATGAGAAAATGATGAAATTTTAGGGATGAGCATGGTGCTTTATGGATTAAGAGCACATTTACACTGAAATCTTCAAAAGTTTGGGTGCATCACTACAACATGGAATGAGGCATAAAAATTTCACAAATCATCCCCTTTCTAATTGGATCACACATGCATGTAGGTAACTTCCCATAAAATATATAGTAAAAAATCCATACTAAAAAAAGTCAATGGCAGATGAGAAAACCTTGTTTGATTCAGTACATTGTCCATTTTCTAAATGGTTAAACGTTTAGGATTAATCAGACTACCTTGGGACGCAACAATTTTTCACTATATCATATAGTTTGAATGTGTGACAAGCGTGCACAATATTCTAAAATGCCATCGTAGAGAGGGTCTTTATAAAGAGGTTTGAATGTAGTTAAGTTCCATTGAGGAGCACTACAAAATATTAGAATACTAGGTTAAACAATGTTGGATTGACTTTGTCACAATAGTTCCGAAGGCAAAACCATTGTGGAGAGTGTACATGCATTTGTGCACCATTGTGCATTATATAATAGATTTCAAGATTTCAAATTCTAATAATACTAAAATAATCGTAACATGTTATAATCATATTTTGATTTGATTTTCTTTTCTCTTCATTAATGAAAACCAAAAATAAATAAAAATCCATAGAAATCATATTGTATTATAATTATTTCTAATTAATTAATTTTATTAGAGATTTATTTAGGACCTAATTTTATTCATACTTCAGTTTCTTTGTGCATTTTGTTGAATGACTACAACGCTATAGACTTTAAAAAATTCATTTAATGGCTATTATTAATTATAGTCATTTCAAAAAAATTACACCGGTAGGAATCAATGTAAAAAGAATTCTTTCAATTTTTTATCATTTTATTTTATAGAAAAAGAGTCATAAATTTTCAAAGTATCAAAAAGCCAAAAAATGATTCAAATGATTCTATATTTATGTATACACCCTACCATGAAAACACTCGTACATTTCACTATGCTTCTGGCCTTCCTCTCAAGAATTTGTCCACCACAAGTACATAAGTATGTCTCCATCGTCTCTTTAATACACTAATTCTCTGCCACCATTAACTCTTACTTAATCCCCATTGCAATCACATGCATGTTTCAGCGAACACTAAAATTCAAGATTGGGTTACTAATCACCCGTGCTAGACGATCTGCACACAATCTTCGCAATGACACACCTCAATATGCAAGTTCATCTTCTTAGTGATTTTCATTTATTGGATGCAAACAAAAATGATGGAATTGACTGCTCCCAAATAATTTATAACCTCTATAATATGATAAGGGGTCTTGAAGTAGCACATTATCAAATGTCCTAGTTATATTGTGGATAGAGTTTTGAACTATAGAAGTTCAAGAAACCATGAAAATGTTGCATTAGTAAGGTTTTCACTTGCATTATCAAAGTTAGATTGTATGATACATGCCTTACTACAAACTCCCTTTTTACCTTTGCTGTTCAACGTGCCTAAACTCCTCTCCTATCCTAGTAGTGGCGAGTCAGCCACCCATGTACTGTATTGGCTCTCAAATCTCTATAATCTTCAATTAAACTACAGTTGTAGGCCTCATTTATGGTAGGACCAATTAGATTTGAGTGCTACCCCGTCGAGTAGCCCCCCGCCCCCCCCCCCCCCCACCCCCCCGGGGTCTCACTCTTGGATAGGACAAAGTAGGACAATTGCTTTAAAGTTGACTATTCACCGGTTAACTCCTTTACAAAATCGTGCATAACTCAATAAATAAAATTCCAAATCACAAAATTCTTTTTGGAGGGGAAAGATTGCTTGATTGTGAAACTTTTCTTTGTTGATCAGTACTGAAAATAAGTTAGTCTACTATGCACAATTGAGCCTCGAAAGTCTGATCACAACACATTTTCTTATCATTCAACTCATGCACATTCTTCACCATCTTACTGAAATTTGTCCACATCTCATTCATAAAAACTTCAAATCACAAAATTGTTTTTGGACGTGGAAGATGACTTGGCCTTCTAGCTTTTCTTAGTTGAAAACATTTTAAAATAAAATCATTCTCTATGCTCAATTGTGCACCAAAGTCTACTGAAAAATATGGTGTAGCGAGAATTCACATGGGCTTGCAAGATCTTCTTATCCCATATCATTTGGGAATGACTTAGAATGAATTTGATCACAAGACCAATTCTTTCTTCCACCAAAAATCATGCTTGATCACTCAAATAATGTCAAGATGTGTAAAAATTGGTAATTTTTCATCATTTTGGAAATTTCAAAAAATAGTTTATGTGAAATTCGGCAAAAACTACTTATAATTTCCAAAAACACTTTGGCATGTTCTATTTATGTGTTTCATTCAATACCGGTATACAGTTGTATCACATATGTAAAACTATGATGATATGGAGATTTTAATTGTAATATTGATGAATTTTAGAGAGCATCGGTTTTCATTTTTGTTATGTAGATACAAATTCAACACATGTTTCTTTGTAAAAATAAAATGACAACTCTAATTGTAATCATTTTTTATATTCTTCACTTTACTACATAATTTCATTTATTTTCATTTAAATTTAGATTACCTCATTTATTATATACACTATAAGAAGCTCATGTTTTTTATAATGCAGTTTAGGTGACATCACAATGTTTTCATGTTAAAAATAACATGAAACGTAACTTCTGGAATATTACGTTTGATGTTATTCTTAACATGAAAACATTGTGATGCCACCTAAAATGCGTCATAAAAAACATGGGTTCTTTATAGTGATGAAATTTACAATCAATTTATCAATATTGAATATTACTTTTTTCCAACAATGCAAAATGATTCAATATCGTATTTTTTTTAGAATACCCTAAAACCTAAAAAAAAGAAGTTAGAATAAAATAAAAATTAATTAAATTTTATTTTGATATTTTAAAATCCTATTCTTGAAGATCAATTTTATTATTTAAGGAAATTTAATTTGATTTAAAAATTCAATTTAAAACAATTTTTTCACCTTAACTACTAACAAAGTTGTTTTTTTTGTTAATTTCTATTTAAAATTAAAGATCATTGTAATTTTTCATGTTCAAATTATAGACAACAACTAGTGTGGCCGTGTGATGTTGGCCTCCCCATGATTTAGCGATGCTTCTGCTTTTTATTTTATTTTTTGATTTATTTATCCATAATTTTATTTCAATTTATGGTGAGGAAATTTGATTAAAAATCTATAACTTTTACGCCATAGATTCAATACTTACGAAATGACTTTGGTGCACCCCTACTTATAGAGAGCTTTTTAACGATGCCAAGAATGACATCAAAAACTCCCAATTTTAATTTTTCAAAATTTAATTCAATTTATAATGTCAAAAATCACTCAAAAATCCAAAACTCTTGCGATGTACTTCTAAAAGCAATGATATGACTTTGGTGCACCTCTCCTTGTCAAGAGCTTTCTAACGGTACCGAGAACGTAACGAGTAGACGCATGGTCAAGGAGATCTCAACGCTCAATTCTATTTCTTTTTTCTTTCTTTCTTCTCCCCCTCCTTTTTCCTTTTTTCCCTCCCCCTCCCCCTCTTTTTGCCTTTTTAGCTCAGAGTAGGCCCTGGCGGTCCCCCCCCCCCCCCCCCCCCCCCCCCCCCACTCTCTTCTTGCATGCTTGTTGCTCAGTCCCAACACTTGGTGACATCTCATTCTTTTTACAAGAGTGCAATTTAGAACAATCCTTAGGGAGTGCACTATTCAATAAAGTCAAGAATCACGTGTGTGCATCCCCCTTATTAAAACACACATGTATACATTTTTTTTGGCTGAAATCAAGCAATGTATGTACAAATCTCACAGTCTCAAAATACATTTCTGTATGTACATAGGGGCTACTCGACGGGGTAGCGATCAAATTTTACTCCAAGCCCCATGTATATCTACTTTCCGTTTGATTGAAATATGTCTCCCATACGTACATTTTGTACATGCTTGTTCTAAATAATACCCTTGTTGTGCACGCACGTGTGTAATTACAATACTTGAAAAGTGCACTCCCTGGGAGAACAATGCAAAATTAAAATAGTGCTAAGAAGTGGCCTTGTCTATAGTTAAAATTAGTAACCTATTCTCGTGAATTTAAAAATAAATTATAAAAACTTGCTATTCTAACTCATTTAATATAATTGATTCTCGATTCTTATCAAATTTTCCAAATTTCACGTGGAGACATTTCCCTATAAAAAAATGAACCACATGAGTTTGAAGAGTATTTATAACGGGGTATTATGATAAGTTTACTATTTTTGAGCATTGTTGTAATATATAATTTTCTAATATGTTGTTTTCAAAGTGGAGGTTAGAATAATTATTTTTAAAGAATCTTGGGTAGCACCCTATATTAGTTATAATTCAAAAAATATAACACAAGAGATCCATTGCTAATACATAGCAATAGACCGAAGACAACAGAGCATGCGGCAAAAAAAGAAGTCGGAAACACAAAGAGTGCAATGGCAAAAGCTAGGCTAGACAAAAACATCAAACTATGGAAACGAGAGGCCAAATAATTCTAGCCTTGTTTGACCCAATTTTTCATCCAGTAGTTACTTTGATGCAATAAAACTACTTCAATCTTCCAATCCTCATCCACATAATTCCAAACACAAATCCTATACATGTATATTATATCTACAAATTTTCAAATACTGGATCTTATTATGTACCCTATATTATATACACATTTTATTTGGACAATGGCACGGGGATTTGGTGTAAATACGTATCTTCTCGGGGTGATTACACCCCCCTTATGTTTTGTAACCATGTGCAATAAGAGGGTATTTAATAGGGGGATATTTATACACCTCTCAATATTTTTTTTCCTCCCTATTTATAAATAAAAACTACTTTGACGTATTTCTTAGCACCCAATATATTTATTTGTAATTTTTAGAAAGTCTAATTTTTGGCACAATTTTTCTTTTATAAATCGTACAAGTAACAAATAGTGAACGGAACAGTATAGCATTGCAACACCGAACTCCACGCTTCACCTAACCGTCTATGCTTACCCAAACCCTAAGCAAGCCTTACTGTAAAATTTCTCTACCAAAACTTGAGCAAAATCCTAATCACAAAACCAACAAAGAAGAGACGAACCATGAAAGCTAAACCCTAAACTAAATACACGCGAAAAACATTGCAAAGGAAGTGGCCACTCGACAACATCAATTTGCACAAAAGAAACCCTAGAAAACGCTCAAAAAAGCGTGAGCTTGATGATCGAGGACTAAGGTTGTGACAAAATCAAAATCAATTACAGGAAGTGGTTGAGGGTGACGATGGAGGCTGTCAGGTTCTAAACATCCAGTATGGTCCCACATGTTCAGCGTAGTTGCAAACCCAACAGCCATGAAGGAGCACTAGCACATTCCTTCTCCCAAAAATATCCCACAACGTTTCCCTCCATACTAACACACTTGATTCAAATTTGGACAAAAACTACACACTTCTTCATCCAAGGAGTCAAGCCTATAATTATTCTATTGATCCAACTACACACTTTTAGAGGGATCCTATGTCTATGACCCTATTTTTTTCTACTTATTACTAAAATGGAAGAATTATCCACCACCCATTTTACATATAATCATGTAGGGGACATATTTCCAATGCTATGGTAGGTCTAACGAAATTATAATTTTTACCCTAAAACATTAAATTGACCCTATTTTTTATCTCACGTGCTTTTTTTTATAATTTTGATAGTCACCTCCCCGAGCGTATCTTATAACTATTAATTCCAAAGAATAAATAATACCCTATATTTTTACTCAACCGAATCCAAGTGTCCCCCTAGGAATAGCTTATGTTTCTAACTCGACCCAAGTGTCCCCCCAAGAATTTTCACCAAAATTTTAGCCCTCATTTGCTAAGTGACGAGTTTGGAAATAGACACTACTACTTTAACCCTTTAGTGCCTAGTTGACCACATTTTGGTCATTGGAGTGTCAAAAATGCAAATAACAAAAAAATTGTGAAGAATTGGATTTTGAATTGTGAAGTTCAGAGTTGGAGGTTTACAATACACTACAACTATCAAAAATAACACCTATGAACAAATTGTGAAAATAATACAAATACTTGAAAATATAGTAAACACTTACAAATACAACATATGTACTATGCGGTATTTCTTGTGTTTGGAAGTGTCAAGTGTGTTATCTTGTTTTATTTTTTTAAATTATGTTCTCTTGTTCATGTTCCAATAGTGTATATATTTTGATCTTGATCATTGTACCAATTCTTGTCAATTTTTAACGTATAATTTTTTATCCTAAACCATATATGGATACATCAACTTTATAGCCTCACTTATAAAATTCACAATAACTATGTGTGAGTCTATTTCTGATATAAAAGATTGCGACAAAGAGGTGTTGACATAGTTCATTCTTGAACTTCTTCACTTTCATTTTTGAAAATTTAACCCAAATTCTATTTAACTTTGAAGTCGCACTCTCCAAAATTCTCATTTTTGAGTGTGTAGTATACGGTTCAAAGACACTATAATCTTGCAATTCTACCATTGGATGATTCACTAATTTTGGCAAAATGTCTCCACTTCAATTAAGAATACCACTGTATAGTTACTCTTTAATTTAATCCATTCTATTTTTGATAGTAGGGTATTTTCATGGTAGGGCGTCTAAATTGTGTATGTAACAACTCATAAGAAGCAAAATTTTGGCAGTAAACATTTTTTATTGGTCATTGAAATTAGTTTTTTGGCAAAAAATTAACCACAATGAAAAAGTGTTTTAGAATTGTATGTATATTAAAATTTTCAAAATAGTATTTGGCCCAAAGTGTAATACATTGTGTTGGGTGACGTTGTAGAATAAATACGTTATTGCCTTAATTGATACGTTTCATTGAAGATAAAGTGATGGAAATTATTTTCCTCAATTTTTATAACATAAAGTTATTGTGTTCAAAAAAGATTCCAAGAAGATTACGTGAGCAAGGTGGATATTAGAGGTTTATGGCTGCAATTTTTCTTCCTTTACATTAAAAACCTTTTAAAATGATGAGTTCCTAGAAATTTTCTTGTGGCTTGGTTGACTAATTAAAACATAGCATGTCGTGTGACTGGAATATGCATTCAATGTGGTTTGCAAGTGGATAAAATGACATCAACAATAATATTCAAAAATATTATAAGAATATTTCAAAAGATTCCAAATAATATAAAATATAATATTAAAATTTCTATAAGTACATTTATACAATATAGCCCATTTTTACAATATTAAAATTGCTAGTAATTCCTATTAGAGCATTTGTTATTTATGTACAATGACAAAGTTGTTAGTTAATAACTTGTACGCGGGGTATCTGTAGTTGCTGTGGTAATTGTCATAGTTGTTATAACCGTTATAGAGGTAATTATAGTTGTTATGGTGGTAAAAGCCGTAGTCTTGTAAGTAATTGACTACATGTGTTCACACTTAGTGTGAATGGTTTAAGTCACTTAGACCAATTGTATAAGAGCTTGGGGGTGAGGCTCTTGATCATATCTTGATCATACCTCTACGGTTGGGTGGAAAGTTCCAATTTCATTCGCATTACTAAAACTTCTATCTTTATAGACACCTCTTGTTTTTCTACAAATTGTTTTCGGTATTTTTCTTGTTTATTATATTATGTCATTAAACCATCTGCTTTACAACAGTATAAACCTTTTACATTCAAAACTATCACATCTATAGTGGAAAAACACCCAATATCAATCACTGTGAAAAAAATATTGAAATTTAGTGCATGAAGCTACAATACCCTAGGCACTAAATAGGTAAGAACGACAAAACTATAGGTCGCCTCAAACATTTTTTTCAAATAAAGTTAAAAAACCAATACATTTTTAGGAATGTTGTAAGAAACAACGGATTTGCTCATCAATTGAGTGTAGATTTTAACAAAACGAGTAGTATTCAAATGAGATCTAAGAGTTACATACAAAGGGAAATTATACAACACATTGCAATAAAATGCAATACAACTCTAATGGTCGAGGGCAATATCATTCTCAAATGTTGTTTGGAATCCCTAATTTTTTGTTTTTTTATATTATTTTTGACTATACTTTTAGGGTCTCTCTTTTACATTCAGGCTTTGACATTTTCACTTTTACAATTTTCCTTCGTGTTTTATAAGGTCAAAGTGAATTTATAACTTCAACCTATACCTTTTTTTCTTTGTGTTTAGGGTATATAGTGATATTGACCTTTGGTTTTATATATTATTTAATATATTTTATGTTTCTGGGATTTTTTTGGTGCAAATTTCATTGTCTTTTTCACTCTCAAAAATTAATCCAATGTGCTTGAGTTATTTAGTACTCCCATCAACTTGAAACTTTGATAGGTGCATAGTCTATGTCTAACCTCGGGGGGTGCACTCTACACTATATTTGAGAATCACGTGCGTTCATGACCCCCTCTAAAAACCGCCTTGTATACAAAGGATTATATATCTAAAACTTTCGTATACAAATCTATTCTATCCTAAATATATGTTTAATGTATGTATACGTCAATATTTTCTTCTTTAAATATGTCTATTATATGTATATGTAATACGGAAATATTCAAATTAATGTCCCTCTTGTGCACTCACGTATACTTGTAAGGTTGATTGTCCTAAAACCACCAACTTAACCCTTAACCCCTAAAGGCCCAACCAAGCCAAAACGGCTTGGTTAACAATGTATTTTGACAACCTTGGGCCTTTAGGGGTTAAAGGTCCAGATTGGCCATTCCGGTCAATGTACACGACCGTATTTCATTGTATTTGGAATGGTTCTACACCTCCTATGAGTATTGTATCAAAAGTAAAATTAAAATTCATGTCTACATGGTCTTAAAAGCTATTGGGATCTCAATTTGAAACTTTCTACTCATAACAAATGTTAAATATACGGCAACGTATCTACTATTCCCTAAATCCTTCAAGGGTTAAGCAATCTGGCCTATTTTGGACAGTGATAAATTCGGAAAAAATATGACCGCATTCAAAATTTGCAACATCTAATTTGCATTTGTCAATTTTATAAAAAACTCCAAAGTAGAAAGTAACTTGTGACCCAAATCAAACCTCTAGGTTTCCTCGTGTTCACACCATGTGGTACTAACTTTCACTCATAATGATACCCAAAACCACCAACTATTTCTTCGCAATGCTTGGCGTGCCATTGGTCTACTTGAATAGTGAAATTGGTGGTTTTGGGTCTCAACTTTGGTGGCCCCAAGAAAAGTCTACATGTCATAATTGGGGGAGGTGGTGCTTTTAGGAAATCCTACCTTACATGTTTAGTACAGTGCACCACCCAAGTGTCTAACGGACAATCAAGACTCTCAAGTTTTGTCCAAGAATCAAGTTTTACATTCATATTAGGCCATGGTCCACATGCTTGCCCGTTTAAATATCCATGCATATTGAGTGCAAATGTTTGTGCATTCTGAGTGGTTCTTGCCATTGGGTGAACCGAAGCTTGAAGAATTCATTTAAATCTATTAGAATCAAATAGCTAATGCAACTATAAGAAACCTGAATCGGTTCGACATAGGGATGGTCTATAAAACAAGAGATGTGGAACTCTACAACTTGAGCAATGCAAAATCAACTGCCAGGTAACCAGGAGATACACCCAATGTTCAATAGTGAGCAGTTTAGTTCATTGGACTTCATATCCATGTTAACCCCTAAACGTCCTCACCCATGTCCAGTTTAGGCAGTTTTGCAAAGATGCATTATAAAATGCATTTAATATGAATATTTAGAACTTGGTGTATGAATAAAAGTTATACATTTTGAATTTTAGATTCTATCTATACACTTAGATCTATGATTGCTATCACTGATCTTTTTCTATAAATTTTGAAACGTAAAATAAAAAATTATTTTGTAATTCAATTACAAATAAGATATTGACAATATGTGGATGAAATTTGTTGTGATGGGTTATAATGTAGTACTCTAGGTGTAGTGATTTTCGGAGATTTTTTGGATGCTTGATTTTATGAGTTTATTTTTTCAAGAACACTTTTAGACCAAAATCTTCAAGATTTTGGGTGAAACACTGCAACACAAAATGAGGCATAATTTTTTCGGGAATTGTTTCCTTTTCGATCGGATCACACATACATGAAGCTAACTTCCCATAAAAAATTTAGTAAAAAATCACACCACAAAAAGTGCGTGACGGATGAGAAACTACGGATGAAATCTGTACATCATGCAAAATATGCATGGTTGGGCAGTTAGGGGTTAACCCTTAAACGTCCCCTAGGGATAGCATATATGTTGTCATATAATTGAGATTTGCTACTAACAAGAAAATCTAAATTGAGATTTTAAAAGCTCATTAGAACCGCATTGATTTAAATTTCAACTTCTCTTTTGAACTCAAACCCATTAAAGGTGTGGATCCATTCCAAATACCAAAAAAATACACCGTATTCTTGTGGTCGCCACGGCACGTACAGACGTTTAGGGGTTAACCCCTAAATGCCTACAGCCCTCTTCAAATTCGGCAGTTTTGCAAAGATGCATTATAAAATGCAACCTAGAGGGATATTTTGAACTTGATATATGAATAAAAGTTGTGCATTATGAATTTTAGATTCTATCCATACGGTTAGATCTATGATTGCTTTTACCAAAAAAATTGTATAAAATTTCAAACGTGAAATTTAAAATTATTTTGTAATTCAATTACAAATAAGATATTGACAATCTATGGATGAATTTTTTTGTGATTTGTTGAAATGTACTACTCAAAGTGTAGTGATTTTTGGAGATTTTTTGGTTGCTTAATTTTATGTTTTTAAAGCATTTTAACACTGAAATCTTCAAAATTTTAGGTGGAACACTACAACATGAAATGAGGCATAAAAATCTCACATATCATCCCCTTTCTAATTGGATCACACGTGCATGAAGCTAACTTCCTATAGAATCTACAGTATAAGTTCCACTTTGCAGAAAGTGTATGACGGATGAGATGAAATATGTACATCGTCCAAAAAATGGACACTCAGGCAATTAGGGGCTAAACGAGGTTGAGAAGGTAAAGGTATAAATAGAGTTGATCCACAACGTGTTGCCCGTGATACCAAAAGGCAACTTTCGCGATATTCCAGAAACAACGTTCACGATTCGTGGGTACTAGAGTGGAGGTCTTTTATTGTTGTGCAAATACGGTTCAAGGCGCTTATGCATTGAGTAGTGCTCACAATTCTCTATGCCTAGAAGAGATTGAAACATTTTTGGGAGGTGATTTTGACATGCACAATTTCTTCATTGATGACGTGAGGAAATGCAAAGTGGCTCAATTCACCGCCAAACAACAATACAACTATAAAATGATGAAAATATAACAAATCATATAGATACAATCATCTACTAATAGAATGTTCTAGAACCAACGACTAGATACAACATGTGGAAGAAATACGAGTTTAAAAAGAAATCTATAAAACTCGCTAATAAGTTAAATGAAGAATCTTTAGAATAGATAGGTTTTGCAATATAGATTTTCTACTCTAAAAGTAAATATTTAATAATTATTAGTAAAATCCTTTAAAAAAAAAAAAATTAAAATGAATATAAACATACATTATTATATTCATGTTTTTCCAATCTTGAATGAGCTTCAATCAATTAATTAATGAATGTATCTAGTATAATGTATAAACCTCATATTGTATGCCCGATCATGGAGTTCTAGTTGGGTGAATATCCTTTAGCTCAATTTCTTTTATCAACACATGCAATATTCATCGATGATTCCAATGATATACAATTTTGTCTCATATAACTTATATTTTTTACAAAATGATCGATTGAATTTGTGAGCTTAAAATTAAGAACCTTTGGTCTTTTAGGATTAAATTCAATTTTTTTTTTTCATAAAATACTTTCAACAGCACTTTGGTGACCTACTTTGTTCTACTAAAAAAAATTGCTAATTTAATCAATGAAGGTAATAAATTAAATGTATTGCTTTATTTAAATATAAAAAATGTTCCAAAAAAATTTCTCCAAAGAATGAAAGAAAAATTGTGAACCGTCTGCCCACAAGAGGCTTTAAGTTATGTCCACTTGGCCTCACTTCCTCGTCTATATATATAACAGTGTTCCACCACCCTTTAACCCCTAAAGGTGTGAATGTGCCTTTGCGGCCAGTAGAATACGTTGTATTTTGGTTGTATTTGGAATGAATCCACACCTTCAATGAGTTTGAGTTCAAAAGAGAAGTTGAAATTTAGATCGGTGTGGTTCTAGTGAGCTACTAAGATCTTCATTTGGAGTTTCTTGTTGGTAGCAAATCCCAATTATACAGCAGCGTATATACTATCCCCATGGGACGTTTAGGGGTTAAGAAGTTTTATGTCGGCTTGTCTATTCCACCGTTCTCTTCTCTTCTAGTTCACCAAATAGAGCAACGGAGGATGCTAGCCAGGTTGACGAGCAATAAAGTGTTGAGGATGCTGGCCGTGTTTTGTTAGTTTGGTTTGTTGACGCCCAAGTTCAGTTGGTGAACTCATCTTTATTTTTCCAAAATTTCTATGTTTAGATGCAAAAGCACCTTGTGCTTAAAATTTGATTGCTTGGGTGTCAAAAGGCTGTTTTATAATCATCGTCATGTCTACCACGTTTTCAAAGGTTCCAAAAGTTTGAATTTTGTTAATCTTATTTTTAGTTATCATGTAAGTAGGTCTATTATTTGGATAGTTTGTATGTCATCTCAAATCGCTATTGATGAAATTTTTATATGTTCATCTCAAGGGTTTGCAATGAAATAGGATTTCAACGCCACACAAAATAGATGAAAAAAACTACATTTCTACACCCTTATCCATTCCTCATCTTTCTTTTACTTTTGTTCAAAAGATGCCACAAATTAGGAAAATCCACCACTCCCAGCTGGGCCCCGTGATATGGAGTAAAGAATCATACCAGAATTTGATCAAATATATAGGCCGTGTCCCTTGTTTCATGGATTTGAAAGGAAGAAGTATGGACAAATTTTTTTACAACTTATTATGCATAAAGGTTTAAGTACAATAGAAATATGTAAAAAAAAACTGATGGCTTGAACATTCCATAGAACATTATTCTTAATAAAGCAATGAAACCAAATGAGATTGTTTGAAAAATATTTGTTCTTTGAAGATTGCATAACAAGATGTGATAAAGCCGTTAATTTTTGATGGAGATAGTATGACTTGGCAACTAGAGGACATTGTGACACCAAATAGAGAAGCTTGAACATGTGCATAAACAAAGAAATAGAAAAAACGAATAGAAACGAAGGAATGGAGGAAAATCATGTGACTGATATGGTGCATGTTCCACATGGTTAGATCTAGAAAGTGACAATGAGAAATCAGTAATGGCTGAACTAAAACTTAAATCTACACACGGTGAGAGGTGGGTTATTTATTGACATAAAATACTTGATTTTTTTATATTCCTAATAAGAGATGGTTTGATGAGTATACATCAAAACCAAATAGCGTGCAAATGCACATGTTGGCGGAGTTAATATTACCGAGAGAAATATAGGAATAGATTTGAACCAAGCTCCACAAAGTCATGAGGTAATTCAAATGGCCATCTATCCAATATCTCCGACTTTTTGGAATTAGCATACGGGCTTTGAACTTTATTATTTTTATTGATGGATTGTTTGATCTAATCATTGGCTCTCAGTGGAATGTTGTTGTTATAGACAAGCCGACGTTGGATGTTCAAAAGGATGTTGTTGTGAAAGTTTGTTGCTATGAAAGGATGTCGTCGTAAAAGTTTGTTGTAGTGAAGGTTTGTTGCTACTAGTGCAATGAAAGAATCAACGTGGAGTTAAGAAGCTCTTTGACTTAGGTTCCTTCAAAGTGATAGAGAAAACCTAAACCATAGTAATTGTGACGCCATTAAGTGATTAAAGGCAATTTAAAGTAAACCCTTTTGATTGTAACACAATTAGATTTTCTACTCATCACAAACTTAGCAAGTCATAATTCTGCAATGTTTTTTTTGCATGTTGATGAGATGAACATGGATGATTACATTAAACACACGATAAAAATATAACGCAATATTTGTTTAATTGCTTGGGACTTTCCACCACAATATTGAGACTCTTTGAAATCTACAAGTGGTGTAGATTCAATAGACAAGTCCCACAGATACTACATTAAGGCTCATATTGACACCACACTCTGACAATATTCTTTTACGGTATTGAGGCAACAAATATATATAAAGAAGACTCCTTTCACTTTTTGGCACCAAAGTAATGCCTAAATAGACCTTTGGTAAGATACCTTGGTGACAATCTAATCTAAAAGACCAATGGTTGTCAAAATGTACACTAGAAACTCTTTATGGCACAAGCTCGGGATCCAAAAACCTTATCACATTCAATTGGAACGTGACATGGGGAAATTGTCCAATGTACCATATGTTCACAAGGAGGATCATATCGTAAGAATTGTAACATTTAGATAATATTCAGAACGTGATATTAAAGAAGGTAATGATAAGAAGGTCTGGGTAAGAAGACCGGTAGTCGGGTATTTGACAGGGAGGGACCCTTTGGCAGCTTGGTGCGAAATCGAATTCCCCCGTCATGTTTCTGACAGGTCCACGTCACCAAGCTAATCACGCGATGACACGTGGCGCTTGACAAAAAGAGCTGTGGAGACTGTAGGGTAACAATAGGGGAGACCTAGTCAAGTTCAGTTACCTTGCATCGTTATGAAAGTCGAAGGAGTTACGAACTTAGCTGCTGTTACACCGAAATCACCATATACGGTACTGATTGGTGTGGGTGCATTCATCCATTTCAATGGATGTTCATCCAGTTTGAACATATTCTCATCCGATTTGGATGGTTTTTAGCACAAAAAATAATAATTTCTAGTAAACACTCGTAAATACCCTGGGCCACAGTTTTATGGTGATTTCAGTGTAGAGGGTGCACAGGTGTTGTCGTCGTACGAAACAGAGGCGACTATGATACAAGACCAATACACTTTCATCCAGGAGGAGTATTATTGACAACCTCTAGACCCAAGTAACTCCCATCTACTTCGTTAGTAATTGAGCTCCTTTTCTGTGGAACCTCCTTTACGGTTTTGCAACACATAAAGCTCTACAACCGTATCGGGCCCCCCCCCACTCAGGACAATTGGAGAAAGAATATGTGCGTTGGCCTTCTAGTTTTTTGTACACAAGGGATTCACTAAGCTGCCGCTGCCGCGCCTGCTGCTGCTGACATGGAATAGGGTCTTCCCCTGATACTGCGGGAAAAAGAATGAACGTCAGGGGAACTGAAATAGGGGCTTCTTTCTTAGGTATAACCACCGGGCTGTAGTTTCTGCTATTGCGCAGTTGTTCATATATAAGATGATCCCAGGTATGAAACTATGTCTCTAGTCTGAAAAGCTCTCACTACGCTCTTCGTCAGACTGTACAGTACACCATACCGATCTCCATTGCTTACCTCAGGAGGATCTCTTCAGTTGTTGAAAGATGTTTTACCTTGGCGACCCAGACTGAATGAGGGTAGTGTGGGAAACAAAACATGACCAGACAAAAGGCGTTGTTGTTGATGTTGATGTTGCTGTAGTATGAGAGGTTGCTGGCTTGCTTGCGAGGCAAGTACCACGGATGATGAGTATGTCATTCATGCCCTAAGGAGGAACTGGGAAATCCTGTTCATTTGCACGTCGATACAAGATTGCCGAAGCTTCCAGCCTGCATTGTGGTAACAATACGTCAGCCCAAGATCAAGAACCAAACACCTGCACACCTTTCCCACAATCAGTCCAACACTACACAGGGACCTCAAAAGAAAGTGACAACAGAGCACTGCCACTGTCCAGCTTACCATGCAGGTCTAACAACAGGTCTTCCAGTTGCAGATGCCCAGTTCACCTGCAAAAGTGGATGCATCAGTCAAGCAGCATTATAAGCGGAGCACGCTGACAACTTCTTCATGTGCTGAAATCGTGTACTGCAGAAATACTTGGACTTGAAATTATTTGGCTTAGCAGAATGAATGTCATTAGGGATACCTTGTCAGTGCCAAGAGATATGGCAACTACATGAGTGACCTTGTCGTTGATATGGAGACAACAGCTCGCTCCGAATTGTTCAGCCATTCTCCACAGTGGGTGAAGGTGAGGATTCACTTCTCCCACAGGAAAGATGCGACTGAATAGCACATGGCAACCAGCTAGCACCCGTCGCTGCTCTGCAGCAAGAATTAGCCGAACATCCACTTCTCGCAACCTTTTGTTAGCGAAAAAATTCCTGTGAATTCTATCTATCACCTGCATGATGCATCAGAAAATGATAGGATTAGAGGAGACCAAAATAAATAGGTTGGTTTCTCAAAAGAGATTAACATAACTAACAAACAGCAATAAAGCTTTAGTTAAGAAGCCAACCGCCGAAGCTGATGACAGCATGCCATCTGCTGCTCTTTCATCATGACCCACTTCTAAAAGTGATGGGCCTGGGAGCCCAAACTGTCGCCTACTGCTTGGAAAGTACATGTATCTGCACATAAGGGCAAGCACATGCATCAAACGTTGTGAACAAAGGGATTTAATTTCTGGATCCTTCCACCAATAATCAGGATCGCAACATTCTTTGAAAAAGCTTACCGCTCGACAACAATGAGATTCTCCCGATGATGTGGCCAGACTCGAAGTGAATCGTCAATAATGACCACTGCAGACTCCATGCCCAGAACCCCGTCAAGGTCCTTGCTTTTGTCTAAACCATCAACTTCGTCACCTTTGGAGATAACCCGTCCGGCAAATAATGTACCGGAGGGATCTAACAACTTGGCCATTTCAGTTGCGTAGGCCTTGTTGCCCATTGTGTACACGTGCAACTCATATAATTCACTTGCCTGCAGAAGTGCAGAGAGTATGAGTGCCTAGTTCTGGACCACAAACAGTGAAACAGGGACAATCACTAGACCAGAAACGTGGGAACCCTCAGACATTGTTCGCAAAACTGTCAATGCCGTCAACTACAGACCTTTGCAAGGAATTTCCATATTCCAGGGCGCAACTTCGTCCACATGCTCATATGTGGGAATCGGTATAACTCCTGTTTCATGTGCAAGTCTCTACTGGCCCTGCTCCGTTCCATGCTTTCAACTGATCGTAGGCGTGATTCCCACTCTGGTTCAATCTCTGCAAACTATCCTCACAGACAGTTGTAAGATGTCAGCCACCATGTAGAACTAACACAAACTGACTGATATTATAGAGTTTGCGTTAGGTGATCCACAATGAAATGAACCAAGTACATCTTTTCATCAAACTTGACTTGGGTGTCCAGCAATGCTCAAGACCCGGTGTTGGAATCAGGAGTTTGCACGACATGCCAAAATAGTTACCTTGGCAGAGTTGAGCAAAGTATGGTCGAGGTCCAGAACGAGACAGAGCTTCCCAGCACTGAACATTCGATCTTGTTCTTGCATTCGTCGTTTCCTCTCATTCTGGATAACCACACGTTGCACCTCATCTAAATCTTCCAGCAGCTGCTCAAAGTCCCGATGCATATCGTTACCACCCCAGTGACTCGGTCCGAACCGAGGCTTACGCAACAAAGGATCCCAGGGGTCTAGGTGATCCGAAACTTCTTCTCTAGTTGGCTCCTCAACTTCCCGAGCTTCATTTCCTGAGGCCATAATTGATTCTCTCCCTCTTTCTTTGTTTGTCTCATCAAAAAGAGTTTCTTCCTTTGATGCTAAAATTTTCTGTTCTTGTTTAGATGGCATAGTATTATTAATTGCTTTGTTCATTTCATTGGGGTTTGGGCGACCCTCTCTTTGATCCTGTGCGTTTCCCAATGTATTAGTTGACGGCTGATGGCCCATAATTGGAGAGGTTGTAGGAGGTGGTGAGTTTCGTTTTCTGTGTTGAGGAGCAACTCCTAAATCGGCTGTCTCGTAAACTGGAGCACTTCTGTGATTCACTTGTACATTTTCTGCAGCATTTTCCAGCAGAACACGGCGTGGATCTCGAGGTCTCATCCTGTGTCTGCCAGCATCCTGATCGTTTTACATGAAACAACAGGCCACAATATTAGGCATCGTTTCGAACTCTCATTGAGGAATTCAGATTTGTGACATTTAAAAGCTCAACAAAAGATTGAAGGGATGGTCCTTGCAAACAGGACTCGATACAAAAGCTGCATCACAGAAGACGACTACCGCCCCAAAGTTTTCGGGTATATCAAGCACCTCTTCTGCAGCCTGTCCTTCTGACTTCATTGAATTCTTGCTGCCAACATCTGAAGGTGGCTTATTTTGAATACTCGCTGCAATTCCTAAGGCTACCATTTCAGAGGACCCACTTCCACTCGAGATCACAATTCTCTTCGCATTGATTCCTGCTACCTCATCTTTCAGGTTTTCCTTTTTATCTGTAGGAGTTGGACTGTCCAAGTCTATATCCATAGCCTGTACCCCATTGTTCTCATGACTAGGTGTCATAACAGCACCCTCTTCCAACCAGCCTCCCATAGCAAAGGCACCAACAGATGAATCCAAATTTTGCATCTCATTACGGGAACCAGAAAGCTTGAGCCGTTTTGATGGTTCTGCCACAATAGCATGATCTTCCCCTTCTCGTTTCCTTTCCATGGTTTGTACTGCTACCTGCCAAGAATTCTTAGCTTGGCTAGTGGACTGATGCAGGGGCACTTCCCCCTCCGTGTAACCATTCTGTAGCTGTCTCCGTGGGTCCCGACTTCTTAAGTTTGATATAACTGGACCAGAAACCGGTTGGTTCTTTCGCTGCTCGAAATTCAAAGAAAAGTCTTGATCAACAGAAGCAGGAGTGACTAGTGGGGCTGAAGAATAATGAGCACGTCCTGCCTCATCAATATGTGTGTTCAAAGTCTTGTAGAAAGCAGCTGTAACTGTAGGCGTTATGCCTGGTGATTTTGGGGGTGGGTGAAAAGTTTGATGTCCCGGTTGCGTCTTGCCATTCGCAACAGCTGCGGAAGAACTTGTGTTCTGGATCTTGGGCTCATCATTTTCTTCTGAAGGGGTAGGACTTGCCAATCGAAAGTTGACAGACACAGGCGGATTTCCCACTTTTTTTGGTGGTGCGACTGTGTTAATCGTCTCCGAGCTTGAAATCGGAAAACCTCGTTCATCTAGTTTTACAACTTTTCGGGTCGTGAAGGCGTAAGCAGTGAGTTGCGATGAAGGAGGACTCAGCTCCTCCCAATCTTCCTCTAAGAAACCAGGCCCATAAGGAGACTTCACGTCATATACCACCTTCTTGGTAACATTTGCCCATCCATTAGTGGAGATGCTGGGAGGGATTGCAGCGACTCCGTTTATACTGCCATTTGCAACGGCAACTCCATGAGGCACCACAGACCTCCCAGGATGGCTGACACCGGAATAACCTGGTGGCAATCCAGGTGACATAGATTGCTGCTCGAAGGATTCGGTTGAACCGTTCCAACCCCAGTGACCCAATTCAATGGTGGGGTGGTCTTTCACAGGTTGACTATAAGTGCTGCCATGTGAAAAGTTGGCAAAGGCAGCTGCTGAACTTTGGGCGTATGCTACAGCAGCGGCAGCAATATCTGCTGCAGCCATTGCATCTTTTGAATCTGTATTATGTTCTGGACTATTCTCCAAAACTCTTGTTATACCAGATGCCATTTTGGGATTTGATACTGAAGCATTTGCAGATAGTTCCCTCAGCCTAGCTCCCGTCTCCTGCGTAGCTTCGACCGGTTTTGGAGCTGCTTGTACCGGCCGTACACTTCCTTCCATTCGTGTCTTTCGAGAAGTTTTTGTAACATGCTCCATAAACTCCTCCAGCTGTCATGCTCACCACGCTACATTTTGTCACAAACGTCGACAGGAAGTACAGGCGAACCCAAATGGAACTTCTACAAGTGATACACTGGATACTGCTAATGAGTAAACCTTGGATGTCCAGTTACTTTATGCATACCTCTGCATGACAGTCATTCTTTACAACTTTTAAGAGTGCACTATTCCTTGAGTCGAGGTTTACTCATAAAGGGCGAAGAACCTCACTAACTCTAAACAACAGTGAAATTCTTTCGCTGAGCTCTTTACCTCTCGCGCTTGCTTCGCTGAGAAAAACTTCAAGCAGGATCCAGTAACGAATTGCAGCAGCCTGTTGAAAGCAGCAGTTAATATAAAACTGAGTCAGAAATAATATTAAGACACAAATGTGCGTAGGAACGTTGCCAACAGCGTATGAGCAATTACAGATTCAAAAGAAGCCATTGCCAGAACATACAACCTCGGGAAAGTGTCTCTGTCGCGTTCTTGTTCTCTTCCGCTGGCTGTATTCCAAACCTGTGCGTCACCAAAAAGATTGAGAAAACAACTTACAAGATTTTTTTAATACATGTAGGAATTGTGACAAACAAACCAGCAAATCTAAACAGCCCTATTACTGAAGATTGGAAATATATCAAATCCGCTTGTATGGGCAGCACAGCAATGCCATGATTGCAAGGATGACTCACAGCATACACAGCGCGCAGTCCTTGAAACACCTTTGATGCCATCTTAGAAACGTCACGAGGCATATCATCTGCAGGTTTTAGATTCGTATAGATTCTCTGCGTTGCAAATGCTTTGAGTATTTTCACAGCATTGTCAAGTCGAACACATGTGTTGATGAAAGCCCTGTCAATCACATGCAAAGCGTAAGGTAAATCCCCGGCCCCAAAAAAAACATCCCAAATTCACTTACACGCAATTCAATCCAGCACTGCCTAGTTGCCTACAGGTCAACCTTAAATGAACGTAAGCATACGACGTTATCAGACATATGTCAGTGCCAATTAACTGACAGTGGCACTGAACGGCACTACAGGGAACCGTCGATCTCGGATAAAGAAAGGAAGTATAGCACACTCAAAGCCAGAACCTCCACACCAATTGCGGTTTGGGTTGGGTTTCCCTGAAGTTGAGCCCAGGTTTGATGCAAAAGGCAGTGTATTCGGTGCATCTCTTACTTTTGTGCATCTTTGACAGTCACACTCTTCATCAATGCAGTCAAATGCACAATTTGCTCCCGCCGATCTTCTCGCAATTTAGCCTCCTCTCTCGATTTTTCTCGCTCGGCATCTTTGGTAAGGCGGTGTCGCAAGTCGTCGTCCTGAAGTCGCCGAAAACTAGATTCCCTTGACAAAGAGCGCGAATCGGAATTCCTAAAACTGAGCCTAGAAGAAAGTGACCTCTTGAGGTTTCCATTCGGTAAGCCATCCTCCACTGGACTCTCCGATTTTTCTCGAGAGGCTGATCTATTGGAATTCTCAGCTGGGAGCTCAACTTCGCCTTCTTCGATCTCTCCCTCTTCAGGGACTTCGGCAACAGTATCCCCACTTTGGGATTGCCGTGCATTGGCACCTGAAGCGGCTTTGGACTGCTCTGAGTCATCGCTTGAAGAAGGACGAAGAGAACTTTCTTTTCGGTCACCCCTAGACTGCTCCCGACCCTTCTCTCTGGCTCGGTCTCTGTCCCGTGCCCTGTGTCGGTCGCTTTCCGAAACTCTTTCACTCCTTTCTGTGTCCCTCCGTGATGGGATTCTTCCATCCCGTCTTCTGGAAGGTGATCTCATTTCTCTTCGTACCACCACACGAGTGCCTCCTCTCTCGTCCCTCTCGAACCTGCGCCGGGGATCCACGCCATCGGAGTTCTTTTCCCTCCGAGTCGCATTCCACGAGGCGCTTTTCATGAGCCTCTTGTCATACAACACTTGTCTCATGTCGTAACCTTCCGGAATCATCTTCAGAGTCATATCTGCCAGAGACTCTGGAAGCCCGACCTCCATCTCCTCTTCATCTTCGTACTCTACTTCATTATTGTCTGGCACTTCTTCCGTCTCGTCGTCACCGTCCGGTCTTTCCACAAGCTTAAACCCCTGGTTCCCTTGCACGGCTTGCGCCCATGCGAAGTTGTACAAATTTGGTGCGTAGCTCGTTGCGGCAGGTCTAAATGCCACCTTATCCCTTAACCAGGTATTATTTTCTTCCTCATCAGTGCTCAATTTAGCACCCCGTTTGATAACCATGGCTGCCCTACCAGCGAGGTCGTCTAAGCTAACTTTTCTTCTCAACGCGGCGCTAGCTTCGGTTCCCGCCTGCGTGTTGTCCTCCGATTCCTCTTCATCACTCACCTCTTCTTTCTCAGAAAGTTCCCCCTCCTCTTGATCCTCGCCGACTTCGTCATCGAACACCTTATTTGCTTGAATTCGTTCCTCGATCGCGATCAACACTTTATCGCTTTCCTTAATCGCGACCAACACTTTATCGCTAATTTCAGTCGAAGCAGTTGCGTCTTCGTCCGTTTCAGGCGCCATGGCGTTTGAGTCCCTACTGCTTGTTCAAGAGACTGAAAACTTCACGGAAACTTTCTACAAAACCATCTGCAACATGGATCTTCTTATCAGATGCAATTTCGGAAGCCTGAAACACCAGGCATGCTACTCGATGATGCTTCAATGCAGGACACCCTTGACCTAATCGCGCAACACCGCGTGCCCTGTACGATGCACAAAGGAATGACGGGCGCCGCTAGACCATCACCGCAACAGCCGAAAACAACCCCGATGCGCCATAGAAGAGAGTCCAGATCGTTAACGCCACAACATACGCACAAAACCTAGAAATCGGTCCTCAAACCCTGAGAAAGCGCGTCGTTGCTTGGGCGTAAGTGCGAAAGAAACACATTCATGAAGGAAGGCGAGAGTTGAAAAGGAACGGGAAGTGTCTCGTGAGTTGCGGCAAGCGCTGAAAAAGAATGGGGGGAGCAGCACCACGAATGAAGAAGCGAGTTGGTCTATAACTTATTCAAGGCCTGGGAAGACCATCGAGGCAAGCTGGACGGCAGGTGCAAGGCGAAGGCGAAGCAAAAGCAGGCGCGAGCGCAGAGAGTGACGACAATCCTTCTGGCCATGAAAGCTCATACCTTAAAGCTTGAAACCCTAGACTTGCACGTCCTCACCATCTGAGGTCCACATCTCCATCCAGGTGTCGTCTATCCAGGTCCTGAATTTCACGTGACGGTTCGGGTGCTTCCTCCGTCCGTCGCGCTGGGACCACGCTACATCCACTGACAGGTCACGTTCATCCATTGGGCCGGCTGCCACGTCACCCGGCGGGTGGACTGGGTTTGGTTTGCTTTAGGTCAAATCTCCAGCGTAAAGAACTTTTAAAAACATGAGTGAGTAAAATCATCATGCTTAACTTACTACAACGCGTAAAAATCATAAGTCATACATGCACTAACTTTGAGTTTATTGACACTTTCAATAATCAATTTCTTTTTTTTCTTTCTAAAAGCAACCAATGACCCCGGGATTATCACATTGGAGGAAAAATCTACTCCAAAAGGCCTTCCCTTTCATTAGTTTAAAAAAATTGACTAAAAATTTCTCTTAACCCTTTAACGTCCCGATTCAACACTATTTTCAAATATTTGTTATAAAATGTTCCATAAAAAAATAAAATGGAGTTGATAGAAAAGTTATAAATGTCAATGTGAAAATAACATTTGTACGGTTCGATTCGTCATATTTATTATTAATATTTTTTAATTAACTTTGCAAGGTTTTCTCTTGAAATTCAATTAGAAATCCAAAATCAACATCAAAAAATTTAAAAATATTGTAATGAAATTGGAATAACATGCACTACAAGATGGTACGGTCTCAGGGGGTGCAGTGCACGGTAGAAGTAGAAAACTATGTGCGAAATAATGTAGGGTGTCATATAAACATTGGAGGTAAAAATTATAATTAGTTTAGATCTACAATAGTATATAGAAATTATCATTAGATGACTTATAACTAATATAGAGTGTGATTTATTCAACCCAAGTAGAAAAAAGTAGAAATAGGAAGTAGAAATTTTTAGAACAAATGTCTTAAATTGGGGTTCAGGGTGAGCTGGTCTAGTTGTCAGAATGTGTAAATTGCGTGATCTGGCGCTAAGTTGGCGTGACAGCTGTTGTATTTTTGAACTGTACACATTCGTTGGCGACAAAGTTCATTTAGGGCCATTGGATGGCCGCTCTTCTTGCAGTCCAGGAATAATCGGTACAGGCGCGTCATGGTTTCGCGAGCTGTCCCTCTGTAGATGGATTTTGCTTAGCTTCTGCTTAGCATCTTCGTCTTGCTCGATTTGTGGAATGGTTTGGCGATTAGAGTCATTCCAAATGTCCCTCGAAGTAAAGGTGGATAGGTTAATAGCACTAGATGACAACTTTGGCATCAGTGGCATAGAGTGGGTGCTAATTACAACTTAGGGCCTATTATTCTCTTTTAGTACCTTCTTTGTTTGATCACTCGCACAAACTGGGTTTGTTGCTCATGGTTTCTAAATCTCAATGTTTCTAAATCTCAATGTTAGGTCTTTTTTTCTTTTTTGGTGCTTCATCCTCCTTAGAATCTAAGTCAACCTCAACTACCTCCTTGTCAATCTGTCCCTTCTCCACATTCTTGGATTTGCATTTATTCTTCAAAGATTTTTTGGCTGCCTTTTCCATCCTTTTTTTGCCTTATCTTCGTCTTTTTTCTCTTTTGCTCCTTTTGAGCTACCAATCGTCTCTACATGGTCAATGTGCACATCTACTAGATGTAGTGCAACAACAAGGGTAGTAAGTTGCTCCATGCCCACAAGGTCCATGAACTCATGTAATTCTTGTCCCTTCAACAGTTTTGCTAAACGCTTCAAATTTGCGACAATCTTCGGAGTCACTGGAGGCGGTGGTGTAGAGCATTCTAGCACTTTGTTTGGCACATACAAGTGCACGTGAGAAGAACCGCCTGGAGACACTGGATCGGGTTGAAATTACTTAGGCACGTTTAAAATTACTTAGGCACGTTTAGAGAGGAACGAGTAATAAATAAAGATTTAAGGCTTGATGAGATGGCCTTAGAGAGAGAGAGAGAGAGGTGTAGGAGACTGAGGATTGATAATAGAAGCTGACACATGGAAAATGACATGGGCAAGAATTGGGAGAAATGCGACTTTACATAAAGCTTTATTGCACAACACAATATTAGCAAGGTTTGCGATTCTTTCATCATTTGATTCTCCATTTTTGTGCTCCTCAAAACTCACTAAATCACTAGCCGCTTCCTCGGTGTCATTCGCCTGCAATTTGCCTTGGAATAAGGTCTTCCCTTGCATTTTTGTAGCACGCTTTGCTACCTGTTTGGCCTTCTCAGTGCTTTTTTCCGCTTTTGCCGTTACAGCCCCCATTTTTTTCCTCAACTTTGAGGCCGCATTTATCAGAGATTTGAGCTTCTTGTTTTTTCCGCTAAAGGCAACATCACCAAAAATAAGGGCCGCTCTTGTCTTCCAGAGCTAGGAGACGCACCATCTGGTCCTAACGACCGTCCGTTCTTTGTCTTGTGGGTTAAAGTGGTTTAATCTACACAATTAAAAAATGAAACTCTTTTCATGCAGAAGTGAAAGATTCTACACCTCTTATATCTAATGCATACGAAGAAAAACATTGAGACATCTTTGTACAAGACCCTAACTAATGTTAAAGCCTGTACTAAGTCAAATTCTTTTGAACAACGTTTAAAGTTGAAAGCCTAGAGGAGGATGTTACATTTGTGGGCCCAACCTGATGGAAAAGAAAAAAATCACTAGCGGAGGTTGAAGGCACCAAAAGCACCCTAATGATTCACCAAACAAGAATTTGAGATAGTTAGCGACATGTTGACAAAAGTCAGAACTCCATCAGGCTATGGATTTTGTTCACGGGGAAATTTAGTGACAACAAGTTGGTAAGAATGAAGACACATGATTGTCATGATATGGTGCATGATCTATTACCAATTTCGATTTGTGAAACTTTGATCAGGGACGTGAGAGAGACGGTTTACAGATTGGCACAATTCTCTAAGTGGATATGTGCAAAGGAGATCAATCTAAACGTCATACCTGAGATGCGATCACAAGGCGCGGATTTAGTTTGTCACATGGAAATGTTCCTTCTACCAAGTTTCTTCGACATACAAGTACATTTAATCATCCACTTGGTAGATGAATTGAAATATGCTAGACCCGTGCACTATAGATGGATGTGTTTTGTTGCACAATACATGAAGGAGCTTAACCCTTAAACATCAAAAGGGCCTGAATGGGACAGCCTGGAAGGAATCTAATTTTTTTGGGGCAAAAATAAAAAATAAAAAATAAAAAATGGCAAAAACGGCTCTGCATTGCACTACTGGCTAGCACTGTAGCACTGTTGAACTTCAGCTGCCCCAACCTCAAAACTTGTTCAATTTGATAACTTTGATTGCTTACCAACGATTCCACAATCTCTCAAATGAAGCAAAAATTTGGAATCTAGATCGCTTTTTCAATAGCTTTCCAACGCAACAAGTCTTGCTTGATTTGGTTGAGAAAATCAACTTTTTCTTCATTATTCTCTTTTAAATAAGCCCATGGGGCTTATCTTGACATTTAAGGGTTAAGAGGTTTGTAAGGCAAAAATTCAAGTCAAAAAGCTCTATGGCAAAAGGTTACATCATCCACCAAGCTATGATTTATATGACCAAATATGTCTACACAATCAACATATTTATTCTTTTATTGTGGAAACTTTACTTTGTTGACAACGTCAAAGGACTGAAGCTTCTAAAGGCCCGGCAAGTGAAGGTGTTGAATAATGCACACCTAGAACAAGCACAAAGATTTGTCATTCTTACCCATCCGACATTAACTCCATAGCGAGAACTATATAATATAGAGAATAACATCCTTGGTAAGACTATCCCGACTATTAGAGAGTGGCTCTATGGAGCAGTTTGTCAAGCCATAAGTAAAGGAGAGCATATGAACTATGTGATTATTTATCTCTCAACTAGACTGTCAAGTTGGGTAGAATTCTTTGCGTATGCAATGGAAGGGGGTAGACATTTTAGAATAGTTGATAGGGACAAGGACGATAAAAAATACATATGACTCTGGCATCTTGGCTTATTTTGATGTGGGCATGTCAGAAAAAGCTGAGTTCTATGGTACTGAGTCAAATTCTCCGATTGAGATATAACAAGTATACCTAGACTTTGTTCAAGGAGCAATAGTAGGACAATAAAGTTATCCTATCACGCCCTAGCACTACAGTTGTCATAGATGAGCGTGGAATTACAAGGGAGAAATCCACTTACATACCACACTAGAACAAGGTAACATCTAATCATCCCTTCATTTACCCTGAAAATACAAGTTTTCTATATCAAAGATAGATTAACTCCCCTAAACGTACCAACCTTTTGAACAGAAGTAAATGTCAGCCTTAATCATAAATATTAGCATGGCTCAAATGTATATGAGGTGTACATGACTGGTCCATTGCAAGCGTAAAATCAACCAAACAATTTTTCATACTTGTATTTGGAGGCCTCTCCAATATTATCAACATCTCCACATCACAAGAGATTTACTTTAATTGGTAGAAAACCTAATGGGCTGCAAAAATGACTTGGATGAAAGTCATCCAATATTTTATGAGAAAGTTACAAGGCTTTGAATTTGTTCGTGATCCAGTTTCTGTCTCTTTCTGAACGTTGGAATGTTTAGGAGTTAAATCTAGGTTGGCAGTTAGTTTTGGAGGCCCAAGCAAGAGCCATGCTCGTGATATACACCTTTCCGGAAGTAAAAAAGGAGTCTGAGTATGATTTAGAACCAGTGGCTATTGAGGAAGTAGGCCTTGTAGTAGAGGACAACAGACCATCCAACGATGAAATAGATAGGAGTGTAAGAACAGATGAAGAGGACTCTAAATGTGATGAGCACAACAAGGATGATATTGAAGACCCTTGAATACTGCACAAGCACAACATTGTTTGCGGAAGTTGATTGGCATAGATCACTTATTGAGTGAAGAGGACCTTAACATTGAATTGGCCAACGACAAAGAATTCCCGGATGAAGACGATGAAGAGATAGATGAAGAACTAAATAATGCACTAGTTAGTGAAGAGTCAAACAGTCCCTTAGAGGATTCGTAATTATATATTTTCACAATTTGTACTCAGAGAGTTTGATTTTCACTCCACTAGTATATCTACTATACTCTTCAAGCGGTGAGAGGATTTTGAATCAAAATGTAATTTGGGATTCACTCACTACAAGGAAACTGATCATTTTTCAATGATCGCTGCTTAGTTCTCACTTTTTGCTAATAGCACCACCTACGCTAATTGATTTAAAACGGTTGTAACCTTTTCCACAACATGAAATTTTTAACAAATTATGTTTGTAAAGTTCCTCCTACATGTATGGTTTCAATATCTTTCTCGTGGTAGAAATATTCATGTCGTGAAAAAAAATTATAGCCTCAAGTAAATAGTTAGTATGGATGGCACTATTAACAAAATATAGTGTAGTTTCCATGTAGTGACTTATGTTTACCAAAAGAGTGACTGCATTCTGTATATAAACATTGCGTGCATTGATAGCAGTAGATGAAAACGCAACTTGAATTTTGGAATTCTTAAACCCTAAGTGACGGATCAACCATTTTATGGTTTCTGCCCTTTTTTTATGGGCTGCCCGAAATAGAAAAAAAAATTATAGAAAATAAAAAATATTTTTAAATAGGTAATCAAGTCTACTTTCCAACCCAATTTGAATCATGTCAATCCGAGTTAAACTCCACCCGGGATAAATTTTCAAAGAAAAACACTTCTACATTGTCTAGTGTTAGAAAACTTACTATTTGGGGAAAGTAATGATGTTCTCTCCGTTGAAAAATTTGCAATTTTTGATTTTAGAATAGAATGTCTAGTTTTAACAAATCATACAAAATTTCAAATTCTAAAAATAAAATTTGTGATTCTTATAAATATTTGAAGTTAAATGCTTCTAAATTCATTATGAGATGATAAAAAGCTATTATTTGATATTTGACCGTATGGGAAATTACTAAACATCAAGCTCCTCATTTTCTCTTTTGGACCAAACTTCATCAAAGTTGAAGAAGTAATTTTTTATAACACATTTATGTTTTGCCCTTACCCCCTCCGTCATTTAGGGGTTAAACAACGTTGTTCATTTCACTTAAACGTTGCTTCCAAGCTTTTGCGTCACAATTTCCTCCCATTCCCTGAAAAACGTTGCTCTAAGTCTAAACGTTGTTTTCATTAGGTTGCTATCCACCCTATATCCTAGTAGTGAATTACGAGCGGCAAACGAGTACAATTGAAAATCATGGTTTTATTTTGGGACCAGTTGTATTTCAAACATATGTGCATCAATGGGACCTTTGCAACTCTTGTAAATTAGCAAGCTAGCTTTGGCTTTGAGGGCCAACTTTGTACTTAACCCTTTTATTAAGTTCCCAATCCAACAATTTTTTTGGGTTGGAGTACACTACGAATGCTACGCTTTGGGCAAAAAGATTAAGTACTTTACAATACTATTTTAGTACTATTTAGTACTTCATATACTTTGAGCTCAATTTCTATATCAACTAATAAGTTTTTTTTGGATTTTAATAAAGCCATTCTTAAAAACAATATGATAGTCTTGTAGCAGTAATTGATGGTTGGAAATTTGCTACCATTGTGTCAGAACTTACTGCAAAAAGTAATTGTGCACTAAACAAACAATATCTTTTCAAATAAAGACCTTAAGCCATCACAAACTACAAATTCAAAAAATTATTGTAACACTCTTTTCACATGCAAAAAAACCAATCTAAATATATTGTAGTTTAGAAGATATGGAGTACTTTTGCCAATTTTGAAACTTCTTACAATACTTTCATTTTGAATAAAAGTACTAAAATGAAAGGTAATTAATGTTCTAAATACTCTTCCAAACACTTGAATATAATGTTTATAAGGTAACCCTCCTATATTAAAACAAAAATTCTCATTTCAAGAATATTTAACCACTCACTTCTACACTCAAAGTTTAGCACCTCTAGAAAAATTGTACTTTCTTTTGTACCCGTAGCATACTTCAACCCTTTCAAAGATTTGTTATAAAATTTTCAATGAAAAAAATAAATTGGAGTTCATGTACAAAGCAAAGTTGTAAATGGGTGAAAGCACAAAAAAATCTACCACCTTTAATTCTTATGACCATTCAACAATGCAAGGTTCAAAAATACATTATAAATTTGAATTTGTAAAAATAAAAATAACAATAAAATAAAACATTTGTTGTTTCATAAAGTCTACCAAAAACATTTGGGAAAAATGATCTTCGGTAAATAGTAATAAAAATTATATTGACGTTGAAGTGGCCAAAATTGAAAACGTAGTTACCTACCAATCAACACGAAAATCAATAAAGTTGATGTAAAACAAGCAAAATGTATATCAAGACATTTTTTTCTACTTTCTTTTTGACAAAGACCTTAATTCTATCATTATCTCAAAGGTTAGAAAAATTATATTTATGTTGAGTATATTTAGTAACATAAATTTTGCAACTGAGATTGGATTTAGGTATTCATTTTCAAACACTACTTTTTGTAAACCTTTTTGAAGATTTTGTTCTGAAAATTTGGGTTCAAACGCCTGTAAGAACTCTAAAGGGCTTCATGAAATTAAAACCAAAATACTATACATTTTTATATTAAATTGTGGCCTTTGACCAAAACAATTATGAATATAGTACAGCAGACTAACTTTTTGGTATAGCTTTTGAGCTTTCACCCTAATGTAAATGTGAAGATCACATCTCTTCAGTTGGATTCATCATGTTTTTATTAATATTTTATTATTATTAATTCTACAAGATTTCACTTAAAATAAATTTAAAATCTCAAATTAACACCAAAAAATTAAAAAAATATTGTAATGAAATTGGAATAACATGCACTACAAGATGGTATGGTTTCTATTATTCGATTCTATTGATTTTGGAAAATCATGTTTAAAGTCTCACTTTTTGAACTAAGAATGAAACTTGACATAAACCAATTGTGTTGTTTTTCAAAAAATCACAATATCTTATTTTGAAAATACGTATTGTATAAATGATATTCAATTAGCACAAAACAAAAAAAATGGATGGATGAATATTGTTCATGTATGTAGTCAGGAGAATAGTTTGAATTTGTTTCATTGTCCACTATGTGGAGGATGGCGCCTCGAAGGGTTCCTTTTTCAACCAAATACCTTACTAAAAACAATGTTGTGAATATAAAAACAATTCCTTGCAAGAGTTGTTGCAATAACTTATCAGATCTTTAACACCTCCAAGGATGTTGTGTGGCTATCTCAACAGATATAAATCTGCAAGCATTTAGATAATTATATGCATGTTATAATTTGGTTCTTTACGAGTTTTTTTATCATAAAAAGGTTTTTTCTTTTATTTTTATTTTTTTGTAGAATGTGCTCTATTGTAATTTTTTTACTTTGACATATCATATTGGAATAGAACGGTGCATACCTTATTTTTCAAAGTTTGAATATTTTGGATTCTTCATGTCAAGCAACAAAAATGATTTGCATCTCTATTTGTAAAGCAACTAGAAGCTCACTCGAAGGTACATAATGTTTCACACTTTCAAGATCTTGAGTTGCAATATATTTATATAATTTATTTCCAACGATGTTGATTTTTAGGCTTTTAAAAACTCCCTATGTATTATGATGCAATTTTCTTATAGGTGGCACGCATATATTATCCTGGCCTAGAAAGTCACCCAAAATGACATATTCCTAAGGAAATAATGAGTGGCTTAGGTGGTGTCATTAATTTTGAAATAATTTCTATTATAGTTCTTTTTTAAAATTCTTCGTGCAAAGGATCTTGTTGGGAATGTATCATTGATGCTTTCACTATTATATAAGGTTGCATTAAATGCTTAAGTGGATACTAAGCAATAGAGGTTGATATTCAAATATAAAAAGAGATAAATCTAAAGACTATATCCATATTTATCAATGCTTTTAATATCCCTTATATTGCATTTTTCCTTGGTGGAGTAGAAAGCATAGTAGAACAATCAACATTTATATATATTGGTGCTTTTCATTATTAAATGCTTCTGCAATGTCACAAAGTAGTTACTAATGTATTTTGTAGTTGATTTAAGCCAAATTTTACTTTGTATTTGCCCAAATAAATTCAATTCTGCTGAGAGTAATAATTGTATTGATTATTTGTTTTCTTATTTAGGTTGCCTTCTATAAAGCTTGAATTGCATTGACTAATGGGCTTGCAAAAGCTGTCATTTCTACAACTTTAATCATTTGTACATCAACTGGAAAATATATTCTTTATAAATAGTCAATAAAAATAACTTTGTTGTGAGAGATACCAACTAATCAAGCTAATAGTTCATTGTAATAGTTTTTTAATCTAATAGGGATCAGAGTCCAATAAAGGAAGCGTGACTTGAAATCAAGGATAATTTGGTTTGCTTTAGTTTAGGATTTAAAAGATTACCAAGACCTTTATGATAATGTTATGCATTCACCGGTCGCTCTGTAATGCAATTCAGCTAAATCTTATTTGCATCATTATTTAAATCTTATGTGTTTTTTAGAAGATAGGTATTTGTAAACATCAACTAAGTCGCCGTCTCTCTGACAAATGATGTAGTCAATGAGAGTCAATTGTTTTACTTAGGTGTAACACGCGCAAACTTGTCTTGTTCATGAAAATGCCATCATATTAGCAAATATTGTTGACCTATACTTTTGGATAGTTCAAACTATGTCACAAGAGTCCTAATTCGATAAGACTTGGGTCAAAGCAAAATCTTAATTTTTTGGACTATAGAAGTGCAACCAAAAAATTAATATTATTTGTAGAATTTTGGCCTTCATAGTGTGAAATTAGAATTTCTAATGTAACGTTAGAATTTAATTTCTATACCAGTAACAACTCTTTCTTTTAAATATATTGCGATGAAAATTAATAAAAAAGTGGATTTAAAAATTTAAAAAAACCTCATTTGTGGGCACTTTATGATGTGAACATCTTTTAAAATATTATGATGTGGGATCTTTTGAAAAAAATTAAATTAAAAATTTGGTTTACACTTAACCTCAATAAAAAAAGTCAATTTTTGAGTGTTGCTAATAATTATAACATGCCAATTGCAGCTTGTAAATAAAATAGAATGATATATTTTGGTACTCAATATGCAATTTTAAAATGGAATCATCATGATTTCTATAAAATATTAAGATTGAAGTAATTAAATTTCTTTGATTTTATAAATCTGCTATATTTTCAATATCATCATTTTATATTTACATATTACAATTATGTTTATACTAAAAATTATTACATATAATCATCTTTAGAATTGACCCAAGGATGAGAAAAAAACTAATTTTTGAAAGAATTTGTACATACATCAATTCCACTATAAATAAAATACTTTGAATTAAAAATTACATAAAATATAAATATTTTATTCTATATAATTTGGTATATTGGAAACAAAATGTGAAAGGTCATGTTAAATGATAAAAAAAAGATCATTGTAGTTTTGAATTACATACCAACAATTGTATATTTCACTTTTAATCAATACTTTCACATAGTTGTCTTTAAAAGCATAGAAGAATCTTAAATTGTCAAACGTTGTACTGTGTTTTCAAACAGCATGTTATTGTGTTAGCGGTTGAAGTATGTCACCATGCATAGATCGTCTAATTGAATATTTTGGCCAATGATGATGATTTGTTGCTCTTGGAAATACTTTATCAAAAGGCTCATACATTTCAAAGAGGTAACCAGAAGGAACCATTGATGTCCATGGAAATTTTTTCATTACTGGATAGTCTTCTAGTTCTTTTATAGCGGCTGCTTTGGCAAGAGTCGCTCTCAAATGATAATGTTCTGAATTTTTGATTGAAGGTACCATATTTATCCACCACGCCTTATCACGTTTAGCAACGGTATTAAACCTCTTATCACTAATGTCAAATAAACTAAGCCATTTTTCATATTTTCTTCTATGTTCATATCTTGATTCATAATGTCCTTGTCGCGTTATAAATGTTCCAACCGTTTTTGCCTTTTTTGATACTTCTTTCAATCTACGTCGCGTATCAATACTCATACGAGAATGTAAGGCTTTGCTTGACTTTATAAAAAACATGTTTTGAGCTTGTTTGATGGGGATTCCATCTTCACTCAGTCCTTTCAACTTGTCAAGTCTCATGCCTGTAACTTTTTCTCGTTGTGCATCACGTATGTTTTCTTCTAAATAACTACGTCCACCTCCAAATATTGCAACATATGGAGAATAAAATGCACCTTTCACAACCTCGGTACTACACTGAATGATTATAAAAAATATATTAGTTTTAATTTATCTTTGATACTTTTGTAACTAATATGTTTTTCTAATGTAAATATCAATATCTATATTTGAATTTGATTATATAGTTAATACTTTTTAAATTATCAGTTATATTTTATAGAATCAAAATAAATATACTATATATTTATACATCTAATTTCAAAACACATTATATATTATGATTTCTTATATAACAGAGTATTAAATTAGAATTTAAATGATTTATAAAAAATTGTAGAAGATTGATTTATATACTCTGTGATGATTTTCATTGAAAAATTTATCAATTTCAGCTTCTACTTTCTTCTTGGCTTCTTCTTGTTCATCTTGGACTTCTAATTTGTAATTCATTGTACACAATGTTTTCATCCGTTTTCCAGCAAGTAGGCACGCATTAATAAAGGCTTTTCGTGCATAATAATCACATATAAATTTGCGACTCCAATAGCCTCTAAAACAACGTTGGATATACATTGCATGATAATTGAAATATGCCATTCGAAGCTCATAATCTCTTTTTCTTCGGCACTCATGAAAATATTCACGTCCAAGATGGCCACGATAGATTCGTTGTATATCTTTGGCGCTTTTGTGCCAAATTTTTATTAACTTTTTAACTAAAAATCTACGAGTTGCTACCTGTTTTTTATAGTTATTTTTTAAATTATAGAAAATATAAAATATTTATAAAATATTTACTTTCTTTCATATCATTAATTACATAATCAAAATTAATTATTTATATTTTTAAATTATTAAAAAAATTAAATCTATTAATGAAATGATAAAATTTTAATAAAGAATTCATTGCAACAATAGAATTACTTGAATTTTAATAGTCGCATTATATTCTATCTCTCTTTGTTGTTTTGCTTCTCTGTGAAGATCATTCTATACATATTTAATGATAAGGACATATACTATTTTGAATATATACATATATAAATGTAGGTATATATGTAGAGATATACATACATACATGTGTATAGATGCATATATATGTATATATTCATTTTATTACATTAATAATATTGGTGAAATGATATGTGAACTGCAAGATGAATTGATCGAGATGAATTGTTTTGTAAATTTATTATTTTAAATGCACTATTTGAATTTTCAAGAAATTTAGGTCATTTGATCTAAGTGAGCGCTAAATTTATTTTAAATATTTTTTAATGTTATAATATATATATATATATATATATATATATATATATATATATATATAATATTTATAAACATACGTATTGCTTTTAATATATTCATTAAGAACTTCTTGAGCTCGTAATCCCACCCAATTTAAAATCATCTTGGACTTGTTCAAATAATTTGAAATCTAATTTAAAGACATGCAAATTTGATTTATATACTTCCAATTTAATATTGAATACTTGTATTCGTTATATAATTTTCTTCATTAAACTCCTTATAAATAAAAAAATTCCTTCTTGTTTCATATAAAGCAAAATTTTATGATGTTTAATCTTTTAACAAACCAATTTAAAAAATATATATATAATATATATAAATGGATTAATTGTATTATAATTGATATTTTGAATTGTGTTACTTATCTAAATGTGGACTTTTATCACATTTTATGTTTAATTTGAAATCAAATATCACAATCTTCTACATATGTTACAAACTATTATAGGACCATTCTTAAAGATCAAAAAGGATTGAAGGATATGATTGTGTCATTTTATAAGTGCTTATAATTTTTTTTAAAGAATCAACAAACTATTAGTATTCTTCATTAAAGTTTACACGATATTTTTGGATTGCAGGTAATTTTGATTTTGGAAAAAGCTTCAAATTAGAATGTATACATTTGAAAACAAATTTAGAATAATGTTGTGAAACTTGAAAATTCTCATCAACTTTGTGGAAATTAAATCGTTTACATTTATTATATATTTATCATTGTCAATATTCTAATGAAATATTGAATGAGATGATGAAATGTGAGTTTTTATTACACCTAAATTGTCTACTAACATTTATCAACAATCTCAAATTTAGAAGCAGTGCTAGTTATGTTAATATCATTCAATTGAGGAACTAATATGATGAATTTAACATCTAATTTATAAATAGGAATGTTTTAAAAAGATAGAATTGAGATTCTACAAAACATTTTTGTTATAGTTTTTAATTCAAGATTTTGAACATTTTTTTTAACTCAATGTGGTAGAAATCAATTCCTTTAATTTTATTCCAAGTCCCTTGCCCTTGCATAGAGATTTCAAAATTCAATCATCAACTTGATTTCAAATATTGTAACTTAAGAGTGTGTTTCTAATACTAGTTGGAGTTGGACCTCAATTATGCACATAGGCTAGCTTCTACACAACAAGACAAAGAAAGGTTTGGCATCTCCTTCTAACTATCCAACTTTGCTTTTTCCGAAAAAACATAGCTAAATGACTAAAGAGATTTTACAAGTATTTTTAGTTTTTAGATGTAAATTTCTAAAGATTAGGATTAACTCTAGGACGTTTGTATGGTACGGTCCACTAACTCCTCTTGGTGAACTAACTACATCTTGGTGCACGTTTGTGCCCTTTGAGCGTTTTGTCTAAAAAGCTAACATTCAAACCAATTTAAAAATTATGTAGCAATAATTCAATGAGAAATGAGTGAACCTACTTTTGGATTTACGTACATTTTATTCAAAAAATAAAATTTTAGAATGTTATAATGATTTCATGTTGAAGATTTTGAATATCAAAACTCCCATTTTAATATGAAATTTACCAATTTTTTATCAAACTTTGAATGTAAATATAGCTCACATTTCATTCTATATAAAAAATCTAAAATTAAACCAACATGCAAAATTTCATTTTCAAGTATATTAAAAAAAGAAATCCCTCAAAAAGTTTTTTAAAAGAGAGAAACAATTAATTCCTCACAAATATAACACATTTTTAAATTTGAGACTTTAATCAATTCAAAAATCATTGAAAATTTTGGAAGATATTTTTCTTCAAATATTTGAACACTGCAAAAATTAATAGCTTAAAATTCTATTCAGAACCCTTTATTCTCCTTACCTTTTAGAATTTAAAGTGCAATTTATGCACTATGATAATGCATTAGTTTATCCTTTGTTTCATCCTCTATAAAAATATAATGCCGAATTTTTGATTCTCTATCAAGTTTTTTCTCAAATTATTAGTACGTTCCATTCTACTACTTTAAATTCCACAAAAAAAAATTCTCTTTCTAAAATGAATTTATCAAATCCTCAAAATTCTCAAAAGAGTGCTCATGAACAAGAATTCAAGTGGACCGTACCATACAAATGCCCTCTAGCTAGTATTGGAAACCCTAATTCTTAAGATTTGACACCCAATAAATTTCACAACAACATAAAGAAAACCTCCTTTAACCCTTTAACGTCCCGATTCAACACTGTTTTCAAAGATTTGTTATAAAATGGTTGATGAAAAACGAAAATGGAGTTGATGTACAAAGCAAAGTTGTAAATGTCAATGTGTAGATAACATCCGTACGGTTGGATTCATCATATTTATTATTAATATTTTTAAAGTAATTTTGCAAGGTTTTCTCTTGAAATTCAATTAAAAAACCAAAATTAACACAAAAAAATTTAAAAATATTGTAATGAAATTAGAATGCCATGCACTACGAGATGGTATGGTTTCCATTATTTGATTCTACTTACTATGGAAAATCATATTTAAGGTCTTTCTTTTTGAACTAAGATTGAAACTTGACATTAATCACTTTTGTAAATATTCAAAAATTCACGTTATCTTATTTGGAAGATTCATACCGTACAAATGGTACTCAACTAGCACAAGAATGAAAAAAAATAAAAATGGATGAAAAACATCCGGTACCTACAGAAAACGAGCTGCTGAAATTCATTCGGCGTCCAGAATCTGGACGCCGGCGCGCTAAAGGGTTAACTCCTAAATGTTCTCACCCTTTTCAGATTTGGAAGTTTTCCAAAGATGCATTATAAAATGCAACTAAAAGGGATATTTTCAACTTGATGAATGAATAAAGTTGTACATTATGAATTTTAGATTCTATCTATACGATTAGATTTGCGATTGCTATCACCAATATTTGTGTATAAAATTTAAAATTTAAAATTTTTAATGCTTTTGTAATATGATTACAAATAAGATATTGACAGTTTAATAATGAATTTCTTTGGGATAAGTTGAAATGTAATACTCTAAGGGTAATGATTTTTGGAGATTTTTTGGTTGCTTGATTTTAGTACTTGACTTTTCCAAAAGCACTTTTAGACTAAAATCTTTGAAATTTTGGGTGGAACACTACAACATGAAATGAGGCATAAAAATTTCAAAAATCATTCACTTTTTAATTGGATCACACATGCACAAAGCTAACTTCGCATAAATTTTAGTAAAAGATCCAAACTGCAAAAGATCCAAACTGCAAAAGTGCATGATGGATGAGAAAGTGGAGTTCAAATCCATACATCGTGCAAAATATGCATGGTTGGGCAATTAGAGGTTAAATCCTAAATAATTTTTTGAATAATAATAATATTAAATAGAAAAAAATAATATCACGTAAATGACACCTTAGTTAAGCCATTATCAATCTGTGAATGAATGAAAGAGTGACAAACCACAATTGCTAAGGCAAAAAGTGGCTACAACTAGTGTCCTTGTCTCAAATCATATAGACGCATCCCAAATTGTGCAAGTTACAAAAGTCTTGTTTCTTTGTTTGTGCTTGGATCAAAAGGTGTTTCTTTTATTTACATGCAAAGAGAAGGTAGTAGCCACTATAAATTTGTTAAGAGACAAATTAATAAAGTCAAAGATATTGAAACAATAAATAGTGACCATATATCACAATTGATGCTTTTAAAGATACAAACATAGAGATGTTTTTAGTGGCTTTTGAACTTAAAATCCCAAATTAGCAATTGTAAAAAATATATAAAAAAGATTTTAGAGTTTAGGGTTTATTTAATCTTTCATGTTGGGATTTTGGAGCTCCATACTTATAAACTTAATTAGAAGATATTGTATTTCTTCCTCTTTGGTCAAACTAATATTAACAATTCGTTCTTTGGCATCTTTTGGAACATTATGAATACAATTTGTCAGAGTGGGAGTTACAATGATCTTTGACTCATATTTTGTGAATTTTTATGTAGTTTTGTCTTTGTAGGAACGTTGTTAGAACAATTGGAGCATGGTTGGTCATTTAATCCTAGCATCATTTCAAATATCATAAAATTCCCTTGTATTTTATTTCAATGAGTTAGTACTTCAATTTTGGCTTTAGTATTGAGTAGCTTTGAAAGTTGTATTATGATTTGATTTCTTAGTTATGAAGGTTTAAGGTTTTGCAATTGTGTGTTCAAGATTCTTAAATAGTTGTGAGTATGTAAGTAGTTTTTAAAAATTTGAAAGATCCATAATTCTAGAAGTAAAGAAACCAATTCTATAAAAGGTAGCATAAATTGTTGGATTACTAAGATGCACAGTTGATGTAATAACCTAGCTACCACACGATCTAGGGCGGTTGCAAGCTACGGTCACCCAAGCTTTTTGTTGCGGTTTACAAATTGGTGCATATTCCCAATCTTTGAAAAATCATCAATAAATATTGGGATGGGATTTTGTGACGAAACAAATTGCATTGTTTCTAGAATTCCAAAGTTAAGATGTCTACCGCAATAAAGTTTGCAAAATTTCAATCTTTCTATCCAAATTAAGCAATTCTACTTGGATTTGGTAAGGTGTTGTTTGTCAAAAGTGCACCTATTTTATGGGAAATGCTAGAAGGGGGTCAAATTTGAACTTCAAAAATTTATAGCAATATACCACAAGTGTGTACAAAGCTACCATATTTTATTATTTTTGGTATTAAGCTTACTTTTTTTTTAATTAATTTTTTTGTGATGTTTTTCTTTCAAAGATTTTCGTGCAGCTAAAACTTTTTTTTTGGATTTTTTTGGGAAATGAAATAATGGTTCAATTTTAGAGGTGGGATATGAAATGAATTTTTCATAAACTTAGCTAAGGATGCTATGTAAAAAAGGCTCTAATTACCCATGCTGGGTAAAAAACAAAAAGACTGTTGAGTAAAGTCCAAAGTCTTGAAATTAACTTAACAATTGCTAAAGTGAAAATATTAGCATAAACACTATTTGGGATGGTGAAATTTTTGATCTAATTGAAAGTTCAGAGGTGCACATTACAACGCTAGTGCATGAGTTGCACGGCCTTTAGCTGCACAAGCTGCACTCCCCACTTGGTAGACCGTAGCTTGCAATCACCTTCTATTTGAACTAAAAGCCTCTTTTCTAAAAAAATGCCTATCTATGATGTATCAGTAAATGACCCTGGAAGACTAGGAATAATCTATAAAGGACTCATGTACAACATATACTAGCCAAATATAGAGGCGCAAAGGATTGTATTAGATCACCTACTACACAAACACTATTTTTTATGAAAATGGAAGGAGGGGTTCTCCTCAGAAGCGTAGAAGAAAACTTCCAACTCCATATGACAAAAATAGAACTAGAATGGAGATCACGTGCCATAGTTGAACTACCACATTTAAACACCAAACTATCTCTTAAACTACTACATAAATTCCTAACCCACAACATACAAAAAATAAAACACGTCTCCCTTTCCAATGGCACAAACTCAATGTCACCAGAGGACATCCAAATTTACTATAAAAATTCAACTAAATTAGAAAAAATGCACTGAAACAATTTATTTTTTTTGGTTACCCAAGCTGCAATCAAGACTGCCCAATTCCATGTAATAAACACTCACAAACCGACACACTCAAAGCTAGATACATATCAGACAATCGAGAAGTAACACCCAAAATACTAAAAATTCAAACACAACATCAAACTACTAAAAGAATGCTACAAAAGACACCAACACAAATACTACAAAAACATTATAAATATATATTTCATTCATGCACAAACTAGAGGTACAAGATTCATAGCACCACCTACAATAATTCTACACACTCAAATCTCGGTTATAGAATGCAACCCAAAAAATGACATAACCACTGTGAAAAATACTATACAAACACAAAACTAACTAACTCATATTTATGAAGATACTAGAGACACCTCATCATCATTTCAACTACCAAACTAAATTACTAAAATGGCTATGGCAACAATACAACAAGGCCATTTACAACACACAGTCTAGTGCCTCATACGCAATCATTTGAAACAAAAGTAGTATGGCTCTATCAAAGATATAAATATAATATTCCAAAAAAAGACGCACTAAAAGCATCACATCGCACTCTCTAGACATGTATCCTTGACTCTTTCACAACAACATTCAACATCTCACACTCATACTTTTCGTCACCAATAACATGCTCCACACATATTACACATTTCTACTCTCTATTCGCAAGAGACAAAAATTTAGGATCACTCCGCACTGTCTTTCAATATAAATGGAAAGGAATTGGTTATGCCCACCTACACAAAGAAGAAATGGCCCAACAAGCAATACATTGGGCAATATTAGTAGCTAAAAATGACCCAAACACCATTACAATACTAGTTATACCAAACATCAATTGGTACCAAAATTATTCACCACATACTAGACCATTTCCTGACACGCATGTCATTGCCCATTTTGCTGCATATACCATTACATATAAAGAACCAAGAATTCCTCAAGACCTAAACAACCATGGATAGAACCACTAGCAATACACAACTTTTGTACTCATCATCAAAACCATAGCATTGGTACACCCAACCAAATAGACACAATTAAAACTATAGTCGAAAATATGCAAATAACACAATATTACATACAAAAGGCTCCATTCACGCCCCCTAACACACCTATAAACAAAAACACCAAATGGAACAAATTACTTTACCTACCTCATATCAACTCGTCAACTATATGCACACTACCGTTACCAAACTATGAAATAAACACTACACTAAAGTTTCCGCTACAATATAGCTACTACACCAATGGATCTTTTGTCCCACCTATTTAAACAAGATGATGACAACCACTGGAAGAAAGATAAAGATGGCTATGGAGTACGGAATATACAACCCAACAAAAGCAAAAGTAAAAAATATCAAAAAGACTATATGGACTACAAACCAACTTTAGAGTTGAATTAATGGCCATACATAAAACACTCAAACTAATTACTACCAACTACTCAAATGAACTAGCTCACATATTCACCGACTGCCTCAATTGTCTACATGTACTCAACACACAAATAAAACATCCAATTCTACATAACAACCACGTTGATAAAACCATATTAATATTTATGGTAGAAATGCTAAAAAGCCGAACACAACCCACTATAATATATAAAGTCAAAGCACATACAAACATTGACAGAAATGAACAAGTGGACCCACTTTGCAAAAGACGGCACTAAAAAGAAATATAGATTTGCTGCCAAATCACATGAGTTTGTACATATTACACTATACTACTTTCAAAAAGACACATGGACAAACCAAGAAAGTGACCAGACAAAGGCCCTGTCAAATGCCTTGAAACATACATCACTAAACATGACCGTGAAAACAACTTAGAAATAATGGCACAACAATTCTCCAACATTAGAAAATGGACAATGAATCCTAACACAGATAACAAAATATCCAATAATTTTTGGTTTAACCATGCAATAATAGATTCACATAAAACAAGCCTATTTAAATTTTGTATTGGACAATACATAGGCAATGCTAGAAAACAACTACTTTTTGGCATAGAAAGGTTTCCATCAATCACATGTCCGATTTGCAACTCATTTGATGCAAATATATGGCTCCATGTACTCCTAAAATGTAACGAACACCACATACATGCCCTTAGAACCAAGACATAACCAAGCATTTTGGGAACTAAGAAAACTAATTTTATCATCACAAAATCAAGATGCTACATCCTCATGAATGCAGGGACATTTAACAACAATCTACAAGAAAGTACAGTCCCCCTATGGCTCCTACCTTGCACATGTAGACAATAAAGATCCCATTGTAATGCTAGATTCAAACATGATCTACTATGTATTAAAGAACTTCCACATTGAAGTGCTCCACCACTAAACCCAGAAGCAAGTCCAAAAGACAACCTCATCGTACAATTTATTGAATTTGCATACACTAATGACAAATTCTCACAACATACAATAAACAATAGCCATTAATTAGTAACTTCATTCACCAAGGATGGAAATAGATCTACTTATAGTCATCTTGGCTGGAGTTAGAGGAACTACGCACGCCTCCTCAATGAAACAACTCAAAACAAAATTTAAGTTATTTGAAACCTTCGTTAAACACACATTCAAAGCAATAAACACTATTGCTTTACAATATGCCGGATCAATCCTTTTACATAAAAGATAAATAGAAAACAACCAATCAATACCAATAGAATAAAAAGAGGGGGTAGTGGTGAAGACCACTATTTATTTTAAACAGTTAGCATGGTCTCACCACTTGTCTCAAGAAGGCGGATAGGGGCCGGTTGGTTGGTACAACTTTTTTGCCTATGATTATTTCACTAGCAGCACCAAGTCATGTATATTACACTATTGCTCAAACAACCCAACGAGAATTGAACCCGGACCACATAGTATGATACATAGCCCTTTACGTAAAAGCCCCCTTTGGATTAAAAAGAGAGAAAAATCAACAACTAAAAAACCTATGAGGCCCACATGTTAAAGAAGGGCACAAGGCCCAAGAAACCAAGCCAAAGAAGCCCGGCAAATACAAAAGGGGGCCTCCAAAAAGAACATAAGGCCCAAAGGCTGTAACGGCCAAGGAGCCTTGAAAGGCTAAAGAGGCCCAAAGACCATAGAGGTCCAAAGGCTCTAGAGGCTCAAAGGCCGTGGAGGCCCAGAGGCCATAGAGGCCCAAAGGCTACATAGCCCTTCACCAACTAACCACATAACTCATCACTTGGCGATCTCACATCATACCAAAAACCAACTTATATTCAAACAATTACACAACCAACAACTTATGGTTACTGTTATTGGTTACTAGTCACTAAAGTGTCTGTTCTCGGTAGAGGAGAGTAGTTTTACTCCAATAGCCCTTTGTCCAGAGGGCACTAGGTCATTAACATTACGAATACAACACCCAATTCCCTAATTTTGCACTTGGCTAGTGCACTCATTTCATGAGCAAACTTGGCTTTAAAAAAGTTTGTTTGAATTTTTTTGTAAAAAACAAGGATTTTTGTCTTTCTACAATCTCTTCATTGTAAAGAAAAAATTATTTATTTTATTTTATATCATTATCTTTATCTTTTATCTTTATCTTTATCTTTTCTTTTTCTTTTATCTTGTTTTAAAAAAAATCTTCTTTCTTGTCTCCCTCTTGTCTTCCTTCTTTTTCTTCTAGTCTTCCACTTGTCTTCCTTTTTTTGCCATTTTTGGAGTTTAAATGATAATTTTTTTTAAAAGAAATAAAAATCAAGCTGAATCCATTACAGGCCCGGAAAAAAAAAAACGGGAATTTTTTATTTTATTTTATTTTTTATTTTATTTTTTCCGGTTATTCCGGGCAGGGAGGGTCCGGACCCTACTCTTTTTTTGATCCACTCTCCTTCCCTCACTCCCCCCTCTCCCCTATATAAACCCTCTCTCACTCTCCCTCCCTCACACTCTCCTTCTTCCCCTTTTCCTCTCTTGTTCTTCTTCCTTTCTTCCTTCTTCCTTCTCCTCAATGTAAAGGAAGAAGAGAGAGGAGGAAAGAAGAGTGAGGGAGGGAGAATGAGGGAGGGTTTATTTATTTTTAAAAAATTATCATTTAAACTCCAAAAATAGCAAGGTGAAGGAAGAAAAAGGAAGACTAGTGGAAGACTAGAAGGAAAAGAAGAAAGAAGACAAAAAAAAGACAAGAAAGAAGACAAGAAAAAAAAACAAGGTAAAAGAAAAAATGAGATAAAGATAAAGATAAAGATAAAATAAAAGATAAAGATAAGGATGAGAAATAAATTAAATAATTGTTTCTTTAGAGCGTAAGAGATTGTAAAAAGACAAAAATCCCTGTTTTTAAGAGATTTTTTCAAACAATTTTTTTAATGCGCTTGGGGGCCAAGTGCATGATTATATGGCCAAGTGCAAAATTAGCGAATTGGGTGTTATACACTTTATTCACGCCGGCCTTGAAATAGGCCGGAGTTTCTATCTATCTAGCATAGATTGCTATAGTTATCAATGAACTTGGTGTAAGCATTGAACAAAAGTAGAAGGCACGAAAAAGCACAATAGAGAGGAATTAGTCAAAGTTGTTTGATAAAAAATAAAAAATAAAAGGCCGTCCTAACAAGTAATATTACGACTACTAAAGGGGTAATTTCTTTGAATATAAAAACCTTCATTGGAAGTCTATTTTAGCATAAGTCTTCAAAAAATTATACATAATTCAATAACCCTTCAATTCAAAATATTTGTAGTTAATTTTTTTAATGAGCAGGGCTGTCATCTCTGTATACATTTTTCTAATTTGACATCATATTAGACGTCTAGCGTTGATTGTTCAATTAGACAAGTGTCAAGTATGTTAAACAACTTCATTTGAATGAAATATTCCCAAATATTAAGGAACATTCTAGAATGTTTCATATATACTCTAAGAGTATGTTTGTTTGATAGACATGGGATTCTACTAGATGTCTTTCAAGTCGAGTTCAACACTTTGTCTAGTGGCCGAGTTTGACAACTCTCTTTATGAGCATGGCATTGTTTTATATTGTAAATTTTATATACAATTATCGATGATAATATAAGAGAAGCCCTTGTGTTTTTCTATATGATGATTCTATAATAGACCAATAGTTCATGAATATTGTATTTTGACTAGAATAGTAAATTTTGTCAACTTGATTGTGCACCCATTAAATTCATGTGACATTAGTTTGCAATTGGATGCCTAATTGGATGGTATATTGTCAAAAATGTAGTGTAGAAAATGCCAATATATTACTTCTTTGCTAAAAAATCAAATCAATCAACCAAAAGAAAAACACAAATCTCATTAAAAGAAAGAGAGTACTACCTTTAGATCTTAAGTTCTTTGCAAAGTGGCTTATATTAAGAGTCCTAAATCAAAGCCTACAAGATAATGACATTGACACAAGAACCAAACACCCCTTCAATCTCATTATATATAACTATTGTCCTACTTTCACCTTCTTTCAAGTTTTACAAATGTAAGCCTGAATGAGGGATCATTATAACATAATTGTACTTTTTATAAACTATGAACCAGATATATACAAGCAATCATGGAGATGCAAAACGTCCTTTGGTTTTTTGTTTTAGAGTTGCAAAGGTAGGGCCAATATTCTAATTTGGAAAAAGAACCAATTCATTGTTAACTCCTAAATGCCCAAAGCTCTCTCCAGATTAGGAGAATTGCAAGGATACATTATATAATTTATAAACTGCCACTAAGAGGGATATTTTGAACATGATGCATGAATAAAATTTGTACATGTCTTATGAATTTCAGAGTCTATCCATACAATTAGGTCTATGATTTCTATCACGAATGATTTTGTATAAAATTTGTAACTCAGATTTTGAAATTCTTTTGTAATTCCATTACAAATAAGATATTGACAATATGTGGATGAAATTTGGTGTGATGGGTTTAAATGTAATATTCTAAGTGTAGTGGTTTTTGGAGATTTTTTGGTTGCTTAATTTTATGAGTTGACTATTTCAAAAGCATTTTTGAAGTAAGATTTTGGTGAATCACTGCAACATGAAATGAAGCCTAAATTTTTCACAAATTATCCAATTTCTAATCAATTCACATACACATGAAGCTAACTTGCTATAAAATCTATTATAAAAATCCACATTGTAGAAAGTGCATGACGAATGAGAAAACGTGGATGAAACTTGTACATTGTTAAAAAAATGGACGCCTAAAAAGTTATGGGTTGATAGATTGTATGTGGCTATGACTTGTCGCCATTCTAAAAATACACAAGAATTCAAATTCAATATAGTAAAAGTGTTTACCTATGTTCAATGTGGATAGAAAAGGAGTTACAAAGAGGAATTACAAACCAAATGTATCATAGCTTTTCAAATATTTTTATTCAGTTTCAAAACACTTAAATTTCTAAAAGCTCAACCAATTAATACATAGTACATGATGAATGTTTAAAAAAATCAATTTATGTAATTATTAATTATTAAAGAAGCTTTAGGAAAAAAAAAGATCTACAATATCAGAAATAAGAAAGAAATTTTTGTATTATGGAGTGGCATTATATTCGATATGTATATATAAAATAAATAAATAAATATATCTATATATATCTATATATTATATATATATATATATATATATATATATATATATATATATATATATATATATATATATATATATCTATTTGTATGTATATGTATATATATAAGTATTACAAGTGAAAAATTGAAAAGATATACTTTGATTTAAAATTTTAAATATCAGCTTTAATTCAATGCAACTAAAAAAGTTTGAAATATTGAATTCAAATTTTAAAATACAACTTCTAATCCATGAATTTTGCATTTGAAGAAACATATGTTAAGGTATTTTAGTTCTAAAAAAAATCTTTGAAATTTATGTGTCATGCTTAAATTTTTTTATTACAACATCCATTAGGTTTCCATGACATTCTAGTATACAAAAGTTCAAGTCTTTTTGTACGGAAATAAAAGTAATAGATCAACACAATTAAAATACATTGCATACATACAATCTTGAAGATGTGCATTAAACAAAAAATACAATCCAACACCTTTTTTTGTTCTTTTTTCAATTTATATAGTAATCCCAGTTGTAGTTGGTGTAAGATTCAATAGGCAATGTGGGTCTTTGTAGCAAACAATAGAACCTGAATTTGATGGTCCAATTTCGTTTCTTTTTTGAACAAATAAATGAGCAGGTGGAATGTAAATTTCACTGTCATGTTATTTAAAATTCAATAAACAATGATTTTTATGTGTATCATCATATAATTTTTTTGTATTGTTAAAAGTACAAAAAAAGTGCATATAAAAGAATACATAAAATGTGTCAAAAATTTCATATGAAAGAATACATAAATTGCACTTTAGAAAATTAATTTTAAAATAAATGTATGATTATTTTTAATGTTTAATTATATGTTAAAATATGCATATTGATGGTGAAGACAATACATTCTTTTCAATAGATGAAATTTTATCATATATTACATTTATATGATATAAATATTATTAAGTAACATATGAATGCATCGTAAAATTCTATATATATATATATATATGTATATATATAATTTTAAATTTTGACCGTATTAAAGTAAAAAAGGAACTTTTGGTATTTTGGAAATTGGGAATATTTATTTAATTTTAATTTTAAATAAATTTAATGACTAGTTATACCGCTTTGGATGAAGTTGAGGGATTGATCTCCTTTGATTTTTATTTGTCACTCCAACTACTTTCCTTTGCTTATGGTTTGTAGGTGGTTTTTTTGGTATTATTCTGGATGACTGATATACAAAATTTGTCAATAAAAGATAGTAAGAACATAAAAAAACATTCAAAAAATCCACTAAAAAGCATACTTCAAGAAAATTCTTCATTTTATTAATAAAAATATTACCAACATGTATTTGAATGTTTAATAAATGATGATATCAACTTTTATTATAGGTTTTAGCAAATCATTTATGAAATACTTATGTGCCAATATCAATGCTCAAAAATTCAAATTTTATTATTTTATCAACTTGAGTATATAGATAATAAGATTTAATTAATTCAATCAACAATTTATTTATTTTAATTTTAATTTTATTTAACAAATTGTAAAATATAGATTTACAATCAGAATGAAACATTTAGCAGCAACACACCAATGGTCGAGGTAGCATGCTACAATTGTTTTTGGGTTTTTCAACTGCAAGGTTTCCTTTTCCTAATGTCATACTAGATAGACCATTGTGAGTCATAATAATTGGAGCAAATTGTGCAGACTTTGAAGAAAGTTGGCCCTCTTGAGATATAAGAGAGTTTCTTTCACTTTTCAAAAATACACCGCCGATGGCTGCAAGTTTCCAATCCAACCTTTTTAAAGATGCTAAAATATTTAATTCTTCTTCTAACCTTGGACTATACAAATTTGTATAAAAAGATTCCTTTCCTATATCATCTTTACTTTTAGAAGACTCATGATACATTGATTCAATGTCTATATTATTTTCTCCATAATTGTGTAAGTTTGTATCATTGTGAGAAGATGAGGTAGAAGTGATTTCTTCTAAAGTTAAATCTTTTACATCATTTCGTAAATCATTGTGCTCCAATGATTTAAAATTGCTTTCTTTTTTGAAATGACAAGCATTGCAAAGGCTGGCATATCCACGATTTTTTATTGCATCCAAATTGCACTTTTCATATACACTTTGTAATATATGTTGTGGAATATTTGGTTTTTTTGAACCAAGACAAGGTTGGTTTTTAGTACTAGAAGATGAACGTAGTTCTTGGTTTATATTAGTTTTACTAGAAGAAGCATTACATTTCCCTTGATCTTCACAATTATTTTTAGAAAGCTCTTTATTTTGTGAAAAACACTTTGTCTTTATGTACACATTCATATTTTCTCTTTTTAGTGATACTTCCATCATTTAGAGCACATAAAACTTGAAAAGAGGAATTGCAAATTTCTATCACAACACAACCTTTAGTTTTTTTGGGCACCATATCATTTATTTTTTTATTACATATCAATATTTCTTTGTATTAAAAAAATAGTGCAATATTCTTCTTTTTCACTAAAAAAACATGAACTAGTGTTTTGATTCCTTAAGTATTGATTTTGAATTTCATTTTTTGTTTTGTTTTTTATACTCCTCACATTGATTTGAATATTTCTTTTTGAAAATATGGATTTGAATTTGTATAAAAATTTGTGTTTTGGTTTTCAATATCATTTTTAATGTGATCCAATGATTTTTTTAAACAAAAATAGTTATTACGTGGTATAGATATTAATCTTCAAGAATTAGAATGAGAAATAGAAATTTCTTCAACCAACCTTGTGGTTGCTGCTTTACTCCCTAAAGAGGATAACAACAACATTTCAATTAAACACCTCGTTGTCTCTCTATTATTATGTTTCCAAATTCTCAAAACTAGTTTGTGAATCATTATCTTTTGGATTATAAGTGCAATTCTATAAAGTTTGACATTTATATTTGTTGTATCTTTGCGTTTAGTTAGATTTTCTTGAATGAGTTCATTTGAAATTTGATTTGCATGGTTTATTTCACCAACATGAAGTTTTGATGTAGAAACTTTGTAGTCCTTTACGATAGAAAGATTACATCATTCCGTTTAATGATTGGAAAACGTATTACGTAAAGGATTACAAGCTTGCAAAAAGTGATTTTTCAAATAACCATCTTCAATCGAAGGGCGTTTTTATTGATCTACATCATTGTTTACACGTCAAATTCATATCAATGCATTTTGCAAAATTTCCATGCAATCCAACATGATATAAATACAAGATTATGAGGTACAAAGTATGTAACAAAACTAATAAGAAATTTCAACTAACTTTTACGATTACTTTTAATTTTTTTATATAAATGCTAAAACTTTATTACTATAAAATATATAAAATAAAAATTTGACTTCTAATAATGTTATGGTTTGAATGTCTAATTATTATGATTTCAAATATTTATGCTATAATTTAAAGCAAAAAAAATCATTCAAATTCTAAACACCTTACATAGGATATTGTGAGTTGTAAGCTCCTAAATCAACCAAAGTATCACAAATTGAAGTTGCATAAATTTGTAATTGAACATGTGACCTTGCTGTTGGAGTCTAAACTACTCAACATTTGCCAAAAAGTATCTTCTCAGACTTGATTTGCTTGGTTTTTTTTTTATCGTGTTCAAGATATAAAAAGGTCCAAGGTGGTCTTTAAATATATTCATTGCACTTGCTGGTTTTCATCATTATTTTGAAATTGTGAATTTGATGACTTTTCTTGAAATTGATGAAGTGAATGAATATAATCATTCAACCGCTCCCGCTCTTTTTTGCAACATTCTAACACCTCCTAAACTTTTCGCATCTCTTCTTCTTGAATTATTTTTAAAGATTCTTTAAATTTTTTTCTAGTTGGAGATAACTAAATCATATTTATTTTATTACTAATTTAAAAACATTTTAATAGGCTTTTAGTCTTTATAGATCTCCTTTTAAATTATATTAAATTTACTTAGTAAGATTTGATTTTTGAAGATATTTAGAATATTAATTTGAATCATCAACACATATAGGGAAAGGTTTTTAATTATATATATATATATATATATATATACATATATATTTATTAAAAATATGTTCAAACACTAATTTTTTCATAAATGGCACATAAGTGAACATATATCTTTGAACACTCAATTTGGCATTTTCTACCTTTTGTCTTTCCACATTCAACTTCAAGCCACCACTTCCCGTTGAAAGTTTTTGCATTTTATTTCATGGATTATAATTTTTTTAAATGTGAGAATATATTTTTTCATTTTTGGCAACACTATTATACAAAAGAATGAAAACTATAAAGTTTGTTGAATATCTTAGGAACTTGTCATTTAAAAGTTTAATAAAGCAACAAAAAATATAAAAAATATGATTTCACTACTTCAAAAAATAAAACCAATTTTTTTTGTTTAAATTAAAAAGTACAATTCAGTAATTAAATAATATACAATGAATAATCATTTAATTAGTATATCAAATACTAATTTTATTTTAGTTGTGAATAAAACATGGAAAATACGATTTTAACAAAAAAAACTGTATTACTATGCTAATTTTTAAGTGATGATTTTAAAGTTTTGAGTTCTGATATGAAAAACTCAAGATGTTAGAGTTATCCATAATGTTTAGAAATTTTTTACAAGAAGAATAAAGACAAGGCAAAATTGGGTTTTAGCTTTTAAGACAACAAAAACAAGGTTTGCTTTTGTTTTTTTAAACCAATCACCACGCTCTGTGTTGTTAGAGAGACTTGAAAATGCCACCTTCCCAATGCTAGAGAAGCTCTCCGAAACCTCACTTGAATTCCCACAAGAAAATCTAATTCTATTCTCACTCTAGCCTCATGCTCTTCCAAAACCAAATGCTTGGCTGGTTGTGTCTAAAGTTGTCAAGAATATTAAATAAAAGCATAAAAACATAAGGAAAAAGACATGCCATCCCCTCATAACTTTATAGATAACTCATTTATCAAACTAAATTTAACCCCTAAAGGACCAAGGCTGATTTTCCAAGTTCGTTCAGCTTAGTATGGAATGAGTATTGATCCTCAATTATTGAGATTTTTTTATGGTGATTCTACTCTTTGTAACAAAGATGGCATGGTAATTTGCGTACGTAGATGATGTATAGATCAAAAGATACAATCATGCAAAGGTGAAAACCCTAATTGCGGGCAACTCTTGAAAAATTTCATAGATGATATGTAATGAATTTGGCATTTTGAAAATGAAATCTAACGCCCCCATATACACAACTGCCAAATTCATTTTGGCAAATCTGAGACTAAACTTTACATTTTGGGCATTTTCAGAAAGTTTCAAACTTGGGCAACAAGCCAAAAAAAAAAGTGCAACTAACTTTGAAGCTTATAATCTTACCATTGAAGAACCTTGAACGGTTGAAATTTTTTAGGTTGTAATAAATTAAAGTTGGTTAAAATATCCTACGGTTGGATCGGTCAAAAATGTTTTAGATCAAAAACTATTTGTCTTTTTATGAGAAGGGATGTTTTGGAATATTTGGAGAAAAACATAGGTATGGTCCTTTAGGGGTTAATATAATTATCAAACTTATATAGCATTGACATTATATTCGTCACTAAAATGAAACTATTCAACAATAACATTATATTTATATCATAATTAAATTTAATAACAAAATATTCATTTTCAAAAGATTCAATTTAACTAATCAAAATTGATTATTAAAATTTGAATCATTTATTTTAAACACCATTTACATAGTTTCCAATTACTCTTCGTTTGAATATTCCTCGATTAATGGTTTGAATATTCCTCGATCAATGGTTTGAAATGAGAGCACATTTAAGTAAAATAACTAATTGTGTAATTAGTGCACTTATAACACATTCTCAAATTTATGAATAATGTTTTTCAAATTTTAATTTTTTTATAACATGGGTTTTAACCCCTAAATGACAGAGGGGGTAAGGGAAAAACCTTAAAAAATGTTAAAAAATGTTGCTTCTACAACTTCGATGAAGTTTGGTCCAAAAGAGAAAATGAGAAGCATGGTGTTTTGTAATTATCCGTATGGTCAAACTTTCAAAAAATGTTTTAGATACTCATTAAACGAATTTAGAAGCATTTATCGTTGAATATTCACCAAAATTACAAATTATATTTTAAGAATTTGAAATTTGGTATGATTGGTTGAAACTAGAAAATTTTCATTCATTTTCATAGATTATATGATTTTCTTAGATATCTACCTATAAATTTGAAAAAATATGAATACAAATTTAAATCAAAATTTGATTTTAATCACGAAAAATCTAAAATTCATAACATTAATTTTATTCAAATTTAATTAAAATTTTAACATTTTAACTTATTTTTTTAATAAGAAATTTATAGTTTGCATATAATAACAAGGATTTTAAGCAATAGACATTTTTCAAAAATTTCTATTAACAAGAATTTTTATTTTGAATTTTATTGTTTGCCTAACTAGGAGACTCTCTAATTCTATATTGGAGAACATAGTGTTTTAATTAGAAATTCAACCCTTGTTTGGTGTTTTTCTTAGCAAATTGAGTATTTTTTTAATTCCATATTCTACTTGTAATTGTGATTATGTTATTATTTGTGAGCCACATTTGGTGTGGCACAATGGCCAACATTTAGTTGGAGGGATTTTCAAATAGAATTTCATTGATACGAATATAAATTGTGTCAAAATGGGAATGCTCTAAGGGTTGGACAATATTTAAAGTGCTTTTAGAAGTTGCCACTTGCATGGCAAACTAGATAGGGCAAAACACGAATTAGGTGAATGAATTCAAAATTTGATTAGAAGCGAGAGGAATACTCAAAAGAAGTTGAAGTGGGGTAAAACAATAAAGTTGAACATGATATTTTTGAAATTATTTACTTCACTTGTATGGAAAGAACAATAAATTGTTTATCAAAAGCAAACTTGCATATGAGAGTCTATAACTATTATGTTATACTAGAGTTATCCTTAAAGTCACCTTGTGTTTGAATAAGATACCGTGAATTTTGCTTTAATGTAATTTTATTTGTTCACCCCAAATAGTTAAAAGGTATGAAAAAGCTTGGTGATCTCTCATTATTAGATGTGTAAGAGCTTGGTGGTCTTCAAACTCATGGAAAACTAGCTTAGCCGTCTTTCTTGACGGCTAAACTAGTTTCCCTTGAGTATAGAGACCACCAAGCTCTTACACACTTAATAACGAGAGACCACCAAGCTCTTCCATACCTTTTGGGTGAACAAATAAGAGTACATTAAAGCAAAATTCACGGTATCTTATTCAAACACAAGGTGACTTTAAGGATAACTCTACTGCCTTGAAAACAAAATTTTGAAATTTTGATAGTATATTTTCATTTTATGAAATAGGAAAATAAATTGTTGGGTAAAAAAAATAAAAAATTCCTAATAATGTATTTGTTGTTTGCTGACAAATAATTTATGACTATCATTAATGTACTGAAAGTGAAATGAGTTTGATGATTAACCCCTAACCGCCCAACCATGCATATTTTGCTTGATGTACAGATTTCATCTGTAGTTTCTCATCCGTCATGCACTTTTTGTGGTGTGATTTTTTTACTAAATTTTTTATGGGAAGTTAGCTTCATGTATGTGTGATCCGATCGAAAAGGAAACAATTTCTAAAAAAAATTATGCCTCATTTTGTATTGCAGTGTTTCACCCAAAATTTTGAAGATTTTGGACTAAAAGTGTTCTTGAAAAAATAATCTCATAAAATCAAGCATCCAAAAAATCTCCAAAAATCACTGCACCTAGAGTACTACATTATAACCCATCACAAAAAATTTCATCCACATATTGTCAAAATTTCATCCACATATTGAAAATTTCATCCACATATTGAAAAAATTATAAAATATGTGGATGAAATTTTGACAATATAATCATCCACATATTGTCTTATTTGTAATTGAATTACAAAATATTTTTTTATTTTATGCTTCAAAATTTGTAGAAAAAAATTAGTGATAGAAATCATAGATTTAACCGTATCGATAGCATCTAAAATTCAAAATATATAACTTTTATTCGTACATCAAGTTCTAAATATTCATATTAATTGCATTTTATAATGCATCTTTGCAAAACTGCCTAAACTGCACATAGGTGAGGACGTTTAGGGGTTAAAGGTTATATAAATATGTGTTGCTAACATTCATAGTCGACATTGTCTTTTCTTTGTCTACGTTCCAAAATGTGAATATTTTAGTTTGTTCAAATTTCAACATAATATGTAAATGTCAAATTCATTACATACATTTAACATGTAATAAAATATGTGTTCTTCACTGAATGTAGCTGAATCATAATCTCCAAAATCAATTTCAAATTCATCTATGTAAAACTGGTCTTATGCGGGTTTTAAAGATTTCATAAGGATTTTACTTAGGTTTTCAAAGTTGTTAATGTTTTAGGTTTAAAAGGAAAAAAATAACTAAGTTCTTTGAATTTCAATCACATTTCAAATGCTGCTCCTTAAAATATTAAAAAAAAAAGTTTTTTACGTGAGATATAAATTAAAGGTTTATACTGCACAATGGTCGCACTTCTACACAACACATTTTATTTTAGCAACTATTACAAAAACTGCATACATAACAGATAGATAGATAGAAATTCCGGTCCTCTTTCGAAGGCCGGCGTGAAGAAAGCGTCTTCGTAATGTCAATGACACAGTGCCCACCGGACAAAGGGCCATTGGAACAAAACTGCATAATTAACATCATAGCCTTGAATGCAACAAAGCAAAGTATGAAAGAGCACACATATTCTAAATTGAAGGTTGTTGACACTTTAGTCATCATCCCAAAAACACTTTTTAATCTTAGGTGCCAAAGTAACCATGTTCATTTGCCCTAATTTTGAGGCTAGAAATAGTTTAACATTATTTTTGAATTTTAAATTTGTGTTTTAGAAAAATAAATTAAAATCAACTTTATGAAATCTTGTTTCAATTCCTTGAATAATATACAGTTTATTTTTAAACACATTTTGAGTGTCTTTATCCTTTGGTATTAAATTTTTAACAACCAAAAAAATTTACTACAAAAGGTGTGGAAATTTCATTTTGAAGTTGGCAAACAAATGACTGCTATAGACGATGACATTTAGATAGCATCCATACGGTTGAAGTACTCATATCAAGATGTTTCATATTCAAGATACATTTCTTTTGCAATATTGAGGTTCATTTAAGGAATTTTTCAAAGACAAAGATATTTTTATTTATCTAATAATTCATTTTTTTGTGAATTTTGGATTGATAGTCCAAAGATGTAGCATGAACAACATTTTTAAAATTATTGCCTATCTACATGATTTTAATCACATCAGGAATTTCCGACCCCACTGATTCTGCACTGATTCAGTGCGTTTATTGTTAAACACTAATTCCGCACGTCATACGTGCATTTAGAAGTGTCGTTACGGTACGAAAGTGACATGCATTACTAGAGTGTCGATGCAGTGTCTTTTCAATGATTATCAGAAAAGTGTTGTTTCCGCACGAAAGTCGTGCTTGACGGAATCCGTGCATTAATCGTGTATTTACATCACATGGCTGATAAGACACGGATAACGTGCGGTTTTAGTTAATGCGAATTCAGTATCGTATACGTATCATGTTAACGCCATTTATTATATTCGTGCGATTTCAGTAACTATTATAATGCAAATTATTTTCGTACGACATCCGTGTACAATATTTTAATATATTTTTGGAATCTTTTGGAATATTCCAAGAATCCTCTTTAAATTATACTTCCGGTTTAATTTCCCAAAACATTTTTAGATCTTCATTTACAGAGTTTAGAAGCAATACACATTAAAATTTCAAAGAAATAACATTTTATATTTTTAGAATTCAAATTTGGAATTATTGGTTATCATTGTACTTTTCATCATAGGAGCAAAAAAAAATAGCTCACAACCACCACGATTTTGGCAAAAAATAAATAAATTCAAAATATTATGAAAAAAATCCTAGATATAGAAAACGTCCTGCATAATCTAGTGCAAAAAAAAAATTTGGAAAAAAAAGTTTTTTTCACATAGTTAAAAACATTCAAAGTTCGCTGAAAAAAAAAAACAGCTCACAGCCATGATCTGCCATCACGATTTTGGCAAAAAATTTAAAAATTCAAAAAATTATGAAAAAAATCCTAGATATAGAAAAAGTCCTGCATAATCTAGTGCAAAAAACAATTTGGAAATTTTTTTTTTTTCACATAGTTAAAAACATTCAAAGTCCGCTGAAAAAAAATAGTTCGATAATTACCAAAAGAGTTCCATTCTATGCATGAAGAGTTTGGGGTGGTTTGGTGGTTTGGAACTTGATTGGCAACCGGGAGGTTGAGAGTTCAAATCCCACCGTTGGCAATAGAGCTTGGGAAGCTATGGTGGGCCCCACCGCATGTGCGGGCAATTTCCGTGTAGTTGAAGTGGGTAGCGAGGAAAGTAATTATATTATTTTATTTTTTATTTTTTATTTTTTAATAATACTATTTTGATCAAATTTAGATATAAAAAGAAAATAAAATCTAGATATGGAAAAGATGATGTCGCACGAAAAACGCACTGAATCAGTGTAGTTTTAAAGACGATTAAAACACAACATTTGACGACTATAAAGAGTGCTGAATTCATACGTTTTTAATGGATGTATCAATCGTGTCGAATCAGTACTGTATCCGCTTGTACGAACATCGTGTCATATCAGTGTAGTTGCGATGAATGACGCAACGATGCGGAATCAGTGCGAAAATCGTACGAACCCTTGAAATATCGGAAATCGCACTGAATCAGTGCAGAATCAGTGGGGTCCGAAATTCCTGATGACATTGTCAGGTGCTCAGCGACAACATTTTTTTGGGAGCAGTACACTATGCTCGAGAGCAGTACACTAAATAGGTAGATTAGTGTTAGATAATTATAAGATTTGAAAATATTATAGATTTTTACTCTCGACAAAAAAAATCACCAAACAGATTGATTCCAATACTATTGAAAGATCTCCATCTTGACCATTATAGAGGGTAAAAAAAATTGGTTAACAGTAAAAATTTACAACATGTTTATGTAAATTAGTGTATCTAACACTAATCTACCTATTTAGTGTAGTTGAAAGAAACAGAGGATTGACATATAGCGAGGATTGTGTACAAGATTGCACTATACTTGTGAATTGCAACAATGTAGGTCGACTGTAGTCGACAAAATGACATGATTAACTCCTTCCTTGCATACGGGAAATCGAGAGTTGGAGATTTATGAAGTTTTCAGTAGGTTGTGGATTTATTATTAACCCCTAAACGTACCAACCCTTTATTAACCCCTAAACGTACCAACCAATACTATTGAAAGATCTCCATCTTGACCATTATAGAGGGTAAAAAAAATTGGTTAACAGTAAAAATTTACAACATGTTTATGTAAATTAGTGTATCTAACACTAATCTACCTATTTAGTGTAGTTGAAAGAAACAGAGGATTGACATATAGCGAGGATTGTGTACAAGATTGCACTATACTTGTGAATTGCAACAATGTAGGTCGACTGTAGTCGACAAAATGACATGATTAACTCCTTCCTTGCATACGGGAAATCGAGAGTTGGAGATTTATGAAGTTTTCAGTAGGTTGTGGATTTATTATTAACCCCTAAACGTACCAACCCTTTGTACAGAAGTAGATGCTAGCCTCAAATATAAATAATAGCATGGCTCAGATGTACATGAGGTGTACATAAGAGGACCATTGCAAGCATAAAATCTACCCAAATTTTTTGACATACTTGTACTTGGAGGCCTCTACATTATTATCAACAGCTCTCCATTATAAGAGATTCATTGTACTTGGTAGAGAATTTAATAGGCTTTCAAAGGTAACTTGAATGAAAGTCATCCGAGGTTGTATGAGAAAGTTACAAGGCTTTTAATTTGTTCAGGATCCAGTTTCTAGATGCTGGGACGTTTAGGGGTTAATGTATGAATCCGTATGGATCGAGGCAGGTTTTCGGCCATTGCTGCATTTGTATTGGTGTAATTTACACGTCTGGTAGTTACAAAATATTTGTGACCTAATGTATGGGATTTTTCTAAATTCCCCAATGGTCTTCAATGAATGGGGACAAAAGTGCCCCCTATTTTTGTCCGGTTCGGGGCCCACCTTAAAAAACAACCCCCTCCTCCAATGATTTTTTATTCCTAAGTAGGTTCCCCTAGGGTAATTTGGGGCCGTAGGCACCAAATTTGCAAAAAAATTGCCAAAAAAAGAACAGAAGGTGTCCAAAATGGAAATTTCAGAAAAGGGGGAGGGCTATGAACAGTGGCATGCATTGAAGACCACCGGGGATTTAGAGACGGGGTAATGTATGATGCCGGCAAAAGTAAACTGCGCACCGTTTAAAGTGAAACCTAGATGAGATCTGGGACTGCAACTTGTAAAGCTCTGGTTCTCCTAAATGTACATGACTTCAATGAAGCTTACCCGTAGACTTGTTGAAGTCTTTTGATTGAACAACAAGTGGTCAAATTTAGGTTCCTTGGATGGTGGTAACTAGATATATAGGATCAGAATGGACGGGAAGAGGGGACAGTTAGATAGTCTAAGGTGCCTCCAGCTTAACCCCTAAATGCTTAGAGCCCTCTCCAAATTCGGCAATTTTGTAAAGATGCATTATAAAATGCAACCTAGAGGGATACTTTGAACTTGATATATGAAAAAAAGTTGTACATTATGAATTTTAAATTCTATTCATATGGTTAGATCTATGATTTCTATTACCAATAATTTTGTATAAAATTTGAAACATGAAATTCAAAATTATTTTGTAATTCCATTACAAATAAGATATTGACAATCTACGGATGAAATTCATTGTGATTGGTTGAAATGTAATACTCTAAAGTGTAGTGATTTTTGGAGATTTTTTGGTTGCTTAATTTTATGAGTTGACTTTTTTTAGAGCACTTTTACACTGAAATCTTCAAAATTTTGGGTGAATCACTACAACATGAAATGATGCATAAAAAATTCAAAAACCATCCCCTTTCTAATCGGATCACATATGCATGAAGCTAACTTCATATAGAATCTATAGTAAAAATTCCACACTACAAAAAGTGCATGACGGATGAGAAATTTTGAATGAAATTTGTACATCGTTCAAAAAATGGACGCTTAGGCAGGTTAGGGGTTAATAATACTCATGTAAAAAACTTCAATACTTCTGAAACATATTGACAATACTCAAACATAACGGATTTCAAGTTAATAGTATCAAAAACGTAATTCTAGTGGAATTTCAAAGTCGAATACAAACTTAACCATACAATACAAATGTCCTCTAATAACCATGTCTTATTGTTATTCTTTAAAAACCCTCATCTTGTAATAGAGTTATCCGTAAAATCGAGCAAAATAGTTTTATAAAAAGAAAGACATAGTAGAACTAGTTTGTTAGCTTGAAAGGCAAAAAAAAAGAAGTTTTGACTCCTTTTTCTTTGACCAATTCACAACTCATTGCATTGTTACAGAGATTCAAACCTTGAACCTCCGCAGTGCAAGAGTAAGGTAGGATGTCCTAAAACCACTACCTCCCCCATTTATGACATGTAGACCTTTCTTGAGGCCACCACAATTGAGACTCAAAACCACCAATTTCACTATTCAAGTAGACCAATGGCACGCCAAACATTGCAAAGAAACAGTTGGTGGATTTGGGTATCAATATGAGTGAAAGTTAGTACCACATGGTGTGGACATGGGGAAACCTAGAGGTTTGATTTGGATCACGAGTTACTTTCCACTTTGGAATTTTGTATAAAATTGACGAATACGAATTAGATGTTGCAAATTTTTGCAATCCTCTTCAAAACCTATTTCCAATGCAGTCATGTTGTTTTTTTTTTTTTTTTTTCTGAATTTAGCACACCAAATATAGGCCAGATTGCTTAAGTTGGTGGTTTCAGGACAATCAACCTTAGCTCCCCCAAACCTAGCTTAACCCCTATAGGACTAAGGATTTATTGTTATTAAATGACAGGTTTAAACAATCATATTCTGAAAATTGTAATATGAATGGGACCAAATTTTATATCACTAGGATCACTGAAGAATATTACATATGTTGAATAAAAATTAAATTAAATTAACAAAAATGAATCTACATAAAACCTACTCAAAATCACTGAAAAGAAACAGGATCCACCTGGTGGCCTTATGGTCCTTTCGGGGTTACCGTAGTTTAATAGCAAGTTCGGCACAAAATAATTCTAAAAATAGATGCCAATAATTTTGGAATATTATTGGCATTTTTTGCCGAATATAATATTAATTATTTTTCAAAATTGCCGGAAAGTAAGAAGTTTTTACTTCTCACTGGAATTTTAATTACGGTGGAAGCATGTGTGATTCTAGAGGAGAGAAGGTGCTCCTTTTGTAATCAAGCTCACTTACATTAGTCCACAAAGAATATGGGTTAAGAAGTAGCAAGACTCTAGGTGAGGCTTTTCAAATGTGTTGTACATAGATTTTTGGAGTCTAATTGAGTATAGAAGATGAGGTTTTATAGAATTTTGTCCAACTAACAAAAGTTGAAAAATTAATCCTTCTTCCACCTCCAACAAGTTATGTGTCAAAATAAGTCTTTATGCAAAAGATATGGACAAAACATTGCAGCCGTGTAAAGATCAAAAAATTAAAATGCGTTCATAACAGTTTTTCGGAGCTCATTTGTGCATAGAAGATCAACTTTTTTGGAAATTTGTTGGTCTAAGAAAAGTTTAGAAATCAAGTAATCTTTCACCTTCAACAAATTTTATGTCATTTGAAGACTCTATGCAAAAGTTATGCATGTTATGAAAATGAAGACTAACTAGGTGCTTCACCTCAAAGTTTACATATCCCATATGCATTGTTGGACACAACTCCACTCCACTTGCATGAAGCACAGAGCATTCTCACCTCTTGACTCACATCTTACTTGTCATCCAATGCAAGAGAGATGTACATGATAAAAACTTAAATAGAAAATTAAAAATGGATTTAAGCCGAATTTTTAAAAATTTAAAGAGAAAATTGCCGAAAATATGAATATACTATTTTTAGGTGCCGAACCTACTTTTTGAACTTTAATTAAATATTAGGCAACAAGTTGCCGAACCTGCTAGTAAACTACGGTAATTCCCACAAAGGAACCTCCACGCACCTCAATACCAACCTCATGCTCCCCCAAGGGAAGGAGCTTGGTGGCTTGTATGAGTGGGTGTTTGAAAATTCTATATCAAGATTAAAAACACCCTGTGACAACAGATTACCCGGTTCACACTTCATAGATAACTCTAATACATTCAAGCTGTGTCCAAAAGCCACTACACCATAGACAATCACCACTGCGGGCAATTGATGAACTCAGTTAAAAATTCGCTTAGTCCTCGTATTATTACACTATGTCATGCCACAAGAAGTTACATAGAAATATGAAAATGAGGAGTTTGACAGACACGGAGGCTGGAAAACATAAAGGAGATTCTAGACTGCCTTCACTACTGCAACCCTGAGTACTTCTTTAATGCCATTCTTACATAGAACACTTTTACAAAACTCCATACAATCACATGCATTGTACAGAACAGGAGTGACGAAAAGCTCAACGTCAACTGCAACATCTTTTCCCTAGAATCCACCGCAATGTCAAGACAGCCCATCATGGCGTCCCAAAAACTCTTTGAAACAACGCCACAATCCCAAACATATTTTGGTCCAGGACAACCCCCACTATACAATGACAATTAAGTCTTAGCGCCATTACAGAAAATCATTGAGTGAAACCACATAACTAATGACAGTGCTGATTCTTGAACCCTCCCTGAAACTAAGCTAGGGTGACCACCCTTCCCAGAGTCTCAGCAACCTAGAACCATCAGTGGCTAACCTGGGTGGAATTTCAGGTCCAGTATAATTATACCGGAATTCACTAGTATCAGATCATGCTCCTATTTCTTACGCTTCGATGCGGAGGCGGCTTTTGGCGTCTTAGGTTGACTGGCTCCTACCCCTCGGCCTCTACCTCTTCCTCCACCTCTTCCTGCACCTGCTGAAAAATACATGGGGAATTGGGGAGTAGCCTCCATGATTAATACCTTGATAAAACCAAACATTTTGCTCTCACCTAAAACTAGAGAGACATGCTTGCTACAATTTTGACATATCACAACAACATAAATAATCCATTCCGCAGTATACATTGGAATGGCCGAGACAACTGAAAGAGACCTGTCATGAAATGTTGCCTACCTGCTTTTGACTTAGCGGGATCTAGAGTCAAAGTCATTCCCGGTGTCAAAGCTGCCCACAGCATCAACAGAGTATCAGCATATTTAAATCAATTACACCAACTACATTATTGAAGCTAAAACCTAAACATCTCAATTACAAGAAAAAAGAAAAGCATTAACTAGTGTAAATTTCCTCTTTAACCACAACCTCAGTGCCTGATTAACAAGTTCATATTTAGTATCACGTTCTACGTCATGTATACAACTCAAAGTGCCCACTTTCCAATTCAAGTTTGACCGGCACTAGAAGTATCAAGATCTTTAACGGTAAAAGAGATGTTAAAGAAACAAACCCAATGCCTTCTGCTCCAAATCTTCATCCTCCTCGTCATTTCCTTCCTCTTCATCCTCTATTACACACCATTAAGATTGAAAACTTGTTGTGAGGTCACAATGCATGAGATTAGAGATCTTTACAAAACCCTAATGCGAATGCATACGCATGTCGCAGACGAATTTGGAAACGAGACCATGGACGTAGTGCAAGAACTACTGATGACAGTGAAATTTTCAACATACCAGCCTCCACGGAATCTTCAAGACTCTCCAAGTTTTCTTCATCCTCAGCTGGCATAAAATTCATGCGAGCTGGCTTTCTGGTAACCTTCTTAGATCCAGGCAAAGATAAGACTGGTAATAGGTCAGCAGATCGAACACGACGATCCCCCTGTCGTTGTTTGTAAGTTTTAGTAAGAGCCGTTTTAGTGGCAGCTGGTACACCCTCAAGCAGTCCTACACCCTGCACTTCCAAATCACGATGACATCAATCAGCAGAATATAAATCGCCATGAAAGAAAGGTTCACAAAGTCACGCAGCACACAAAGATTTAGCTAAACGACTCCGTGCTGCATCAAACAGTGGTTCGTCAAGCACTCCTACGGCTGTAAAGATGAGGAACACAAATCATGCCTTTAATGTAGACATGCCAACAATGGTATCCATATCTTCTTGGTCCAGTGAGTATTCTTCTAGAACGTCAACCACTTGCTGCACTGCCTCTTCCTGTCGCAAACATTTCCGCGCTGAACACAATAAGTAGTTGATCAAATATTATTTCTTATAATAGTAGAGCACCAGAGAGCGAGCATTCTTTATCAAAATTTTACAAGGTTCAAGAACACCTCCATGAAAGTTAGATGCATCTGTCAAATGTCCGGGAGATATGCATTCCTAAGTAGCATCAGATACTTAGCTTCAAAATTAAGAAACGATGGCATGTACAATGGGAACATCAGACAGATTTGCTTCAGAAAACCTTCTTTTTACTTGTTTTTTGAAATACCAATACAAGACCAGGTGCTGATGAAAATATTGGCACTGTTGAGAATCTACAGTTACCTTCGGCAAGTTGTGCAGGGGCTGTGTCAGATGCATTGAAAGGAGAGGCAAGTAGTCTAACCGAACAGCCTCCCTGCATGACATGGTTCCAGGCTGAAACTTGAGTGAACCACATTACCATCTTGTAGAACAAAACTGGCCACTCCAACCACAGTTTCTAGGTAAGGATTTTTTTGCCCAGTTTCTGATAGCAAAGACAATCTCTCATTGAAGACAGGTTCCTCGTGCAAGGGTTCATGGCATCCACACGACAATTCAACACAATAAAATTATTGAATTGAGAAAAATTCAAGACAGATTCTAGACCCTTTTCAACAAGTATCGATTTAGGAATTGGCCGCAAGTGATGATAGATTCTTCGAGAATAGATGCTCTTCGAGAATACCTGGTGGGTTCACAGATTCGAGAAGCCAGAAGGTGAACGTGAACATCTTCTAGGAGGCGAGTTTTCTTGCCAAACGTTGAGTTCTTTCCAAGCCATCCCCCAAACCTATTAAAGTTTCGTTCACCCTGCATAGATATTCAATTCTGTCACATTTATGTTTACTGACAAATAACAGTCACCATCGAACTGAAACGTGAATGAAATATTTGTATATCATAAATCTAATGTATACAACGTAGCTTCATAATACCTGGACTAGCACCTCTCGTCGGCCATGTACATAAGCAGCCCTGATAGCCAAACACCCTCAGAAATTAGAGTTGCATCTCCCCATGTCTTGCTGTTCACAATAATCAAACTAATAAAACTCATTTCTTTCTGTTCATAGATTCACGTGAAAGACCCTAGGTTAGCTCTGCATAGTAACACATCAAGAAGGCCCTGTATAGAGCACATCCACATCACCTATACAGAGCAACTACCAGTTGCATAAGCGAAAGTTATGTATGCTAGTACCATACAGACGTAATGATTTATATGAGTCTTAGCAAACTTAATCAATTGCAGTCTTGATATCGTATTCTAACATTCTGTTTTATCTCCAACTAGATTAACTTCAAGACGTGTACATGCGGAAAAATAATGCACAATGGCAGAGCATGGAGGACATACGGTATAATGGAGGACATAAATGCACCCATCTGAGCATGCTGCCATTGCCGAAATCTTCGGATCTGAACATTCACGATATCACCTTCTGCTATACTCATGGCAGTCCGAGCTATAGCATCCATACGAGCAGTCCCACCATCATCTCGACCACCTCCACTTGGGCAGTAATTCAGGTAATTTTCCTGAATGAGGAGTGGCACAAGGTCCATATCTGACATCGCAGCATCCATGCGCTCATCCATTCGCAGTCGGCCCCCGTCGAATCCTAATAACCTGAAGCCAGAAATAAACCATACAAGTCATGTCTTGTACTATGAGTGGACCAAATAAAGGTGGTGCTTTCTCCTCATATAAGCGAAGCTATCATATAATACTTGAAATAGAATTATCTCTGTTTACGAGCATTCAACTTCCACCCCAAGGTCAGAAACAATCAGCTAGTGTAATAATAAACTGCAGTACTACGATATTATTAATAGAAACGTTTAAATGTAACAGGTGGAACTGACTTATCAACAGCTGAGAAGGGAGTAACATCCTCGTCCTTTGCACTAGCCATAAGTCTTGTGCGCACGTCAGTATACTTAAGAGTCCGTGACCTTAGACTCATATATTGTAACTGATTCAAAGCCATTCGCATGTCCCCATTTACTCTCTCTGACAGCTCTTCCAAAGCTAACTGCAATCAACACATCATTCCAACATTAAATCCCCAATACATACATTTTTTTCCCACGAGTCACCCACTGCACATTGCAAAATTTAGACAGGTAAATTACAAAGTTTTCTCTTCACGAGTGCCTAAAGTTTCGATTCTAGGTTATCCAAATGAGATTCGAGGCAGCAAGAACTACTGGATATAGCACCCTCAAGTACCTCCTCAAGATCAGCATGTAAAGTATGTCAACAAACATGGAGCAATTCAAACTCGTCACACCAATGTTGTTGGTAGCTTGAAGACATGATATATATATCCGAGTTAAACATGGCGAGAGATTTTAACAAACTATATCCCGGATCTGTGCGTGAAAAATACTCGCCACCATGATATCCTCATTCAGGACTACAAGCATGCAGACAAGGATGCAATGAAGCTGAAGAACCAAGAATGGAGACTCTGATGGGTTCAATGAAGCTCTTAACGCACAAGCTCAACTTCAAGTCCTTCTTTCGTCGCAATTTCTTTTAACCTCTTGGCCATCTGCAATCACCATTGGATCAAAATTATCATTACAAATTTCTCGTATCATTTCAAAGCATCAAAGGAATGTTGCAACAGAATTGATGGAGTCTATAAAACTATGTCTTGCCACTCAACTTCTGATGCTTGAACTGTACCTGTTGTTTTGTTGGTTTTCTGTAAGCCAAAGGCAGGCAATAATTTATGAGGCTTTTCAACTTTTGGCTGTATTTGTCATTGCAGATGCAGATTATGGGAATGTGGCTAGATTTAATACTTGAAATTAGGTCTGCTACTCCGCCTCGATCACCACCGGACATACCATCCACTTCATCCATAATCAGCACACTCTTCCTGAAACCACCAACCAGCACATAGCTTGTCACTAACACGACTCAGCATCAAGAGACTGAAGTGTTCAACAATATGAGAGAGTATGAAAACCACACCATTCCAATAGAAGAATAAGCATGGACTCACAAGTGCAATCGCATAATCATTTTCCTGTAGAAGGTATAAAGAAAGACCTCAAGCACAACAGTAGGCAGGATCAGTACAATATATCACTAATAGTAAGCCTGATTCAGTGCTAAAACACGATGCCCATATCCGGAGGAAATATGAAGTTGTTCACTTTGAGAACTACTCAGGCATCATGTAACCAACATACATTATGAAACTATACTGCCAACTGTGCCATTACAGAACTTTCTATGTTTCGCCAGTCATGTTACGCTGGTGGACTCAGAATTAAGCACCAGATCCCGACCAAAAAAAGACGGACCATCCAGTTCAGCAAAGATTTTCAAAGGCAACTAGCACTACCCAATCATAATGCAAAAAACAATATAGCAACCGAAATGAGTAAAATTTACCTGTCACTTTTGTTGCCAAAATCCAATGACTTATTACTTATCATCTCTTTTATCGTATTCGAGGTTTTACCCCCTATACCGGTCTTTACATTGGAATCCGACTTTCCACGACTGTCACTAGCATTCACCTGTTGGAGCAAAGGCAATCAATAACCCATATTAATTGGCAGGACCAGATGCAGAGATGCAACAAATTTATATTGTTCACCAAGCGAGGGCAGTAAATATTTCAGTTCGCGTTTGAGAAGAGGCTGATTGGAATGACTAAGTGCTCTAATCTCAGACCTAGTTGCCTCCAATGCTCAATACAACTGGTTAAAGCACTTAGATCACAGTAATCAGGTAAACACCTCAAAAAGAAAATGCAAGAAGAACCCTCAAACTTCACTGAAAACTTGAATGCAACGTTAACACAGTTGCTCGAAAAATAAAGAGCAGAAAGTTAAGTACCTCCAGAGCCTCATAACCCAATAGTTGACAGACAAGGCGAGCAGTTGTTGTCTTTCCAATTCCTGGTTGTCCACTAAGCAGCACAGCCTTTTTTTGTGTATTACTACTGCTGCCCTTCTTTCCTTTCACTGCATTTCCATGATGCTTCTCCCACTGCAGGAGCCAATCTTTCACTTGATTGACCTGTAATCAAATGAGTAAAGTGAAACTGTGGTATCAATAACGATCAGCGTGAGAAAGGGAGGCAGCTTCATAACAACCAACGGCTGTCCAAATGAGCTATAATATAGATGGAGAACGACCATAAATACATGACACGCTTGACAACCCATGCAAGTGAAGCTGACCTGAGGGTAGAAATAGGTGAGAACCGTTGCTAGCAAGATTTTGGCGTCATAATGTGCCATCCACACCTACTATATATTGGTAACAACCCAGAAGGATGGAGTGGATACTACAGTAGGTTAAAATTGATCTGAAAGACTTGGTCACTGAAAAACTGAGAGACAGGGTTTAAGAGGAGTTACAATAGACTGGTTGCCAATGATTTCAGTAATGGATTGTGGTCGATGTTTGTGAGGCCATGACTCTGACTCAGCGGCATGGGACTTTCCATTGCTCACAAACGAAGAAGATCCGTTCCCAATCTTGCCCTTTCCTTTCTCAACATTATCAGTCTTTGGCTTCGGTGATTTCACCACTTCAACAGCTGAAACCACCAAACAACGAGGCCTCAGATTGCAGTTGCTGAGAATGTTCAAATTCCTCAATAACGTCAAATTGAAGAACCAAGAAAGGAAACGGCCAAACTCTAAACTTTCAAAATCAACGACGTACCAAGAATGCAATTGAATGCATGATGAAAGAGGACAAGCACCACTATTTGTTTTAGTTAACACAAACCTTTCACAGGTTCTGTCGCCACAGGTGACTGAGAGGAGGCTGCTGATTGCTTTGGCTTAGTTTTTCGAATCATGTCAAATAAGCCGTCTTCGGTCAAGAACTTCACTCTGTGAAGTAAACAGATATCGAAGCTTAATAGTGACTCCAGAACCAGATGCAGTAAAAAATTGAACACAGGTTCATCAAAACACTAAGAAAGTAGTATATCACAGAGAACGAACCCAATCTCTTTAGCCTTCTGTGACTTGCGACCCCCAACATCTTCATCCGCTAACAGATAATCCTGTCACACAACAATACACATTCAATGCAAATGCTTCATTTCAAAAGGCGGAATGAACAAGCACCATCTAGAATCTCCTTTTATAGGATTCAGATAAGCAAATAACCTTATTGCACTAGATCTAATGCCAAGTACAAATCATAATTTATTTATTTTATAAAAAGCTCACATACATACCGTTTTCTTGCTGACAGAGCCCGTGATGCGTCCACCATGGGTTTTTATCAGATGCTCTGCTTCCTCTCTCTCCAAACTGGCAAACAACGTCGGGCAGAAACACTCGTCTCAAATGTAAACATGTGTATTATAATTTCAAAGTGAAGTAAACATCACTTTGGAATGGTTAATATGAGCTACCATCAATTCGGGAATATGTAAAGTTACAGGAATTCAGAGTTCGGCTCCAAACACATACCTGTCCAGGGTGCCACTGATAACAAAGGTTAATCCTGCCAAAGCATCCTCTGCACCTTCGGGAATCTCCTGCTCACCACGTTCCAAACACCACGAGACATATAATATTACACACTATTTTATCAAGTCCAAGTAATGATGAATGAGAAAGCTACTAAATTGCAATTGAGAGTCGGTACCACACAGAACCACACGAAAGATGACCTTCAAGCCACAAACTCGCACAACTGAAGAATCCTCCTTTCTGAGAAGTGGGAGTCAGGAGTTCTCGTTAACCCCTAAGCGTCTAAAACGCCCAGTATGGCCATCTGCATCACTGAACTTTGCAAGGGTGGCATTTTCTCATTTTACCCCGGTATTCTGATTGCAATACATCATTTTAAAGCTCTTGTTCTGTACTACCAGATCAACAGTGTCGATCGTGTCAAACTAAAGTCATTTTCACACAAACAGATGACTTGCAGCAGGGGGTCTAATTTTCCTACACTACAGAAAATACACAGTGGATAAAAACAATGGCCATTATTCATTCAGCATACCTTTTCTCCCTTGTGCGGGGGAGCCTCCCTTGCACCAAAATTAAAGCCACCACCCCTTCCGCCTCCCCCTCCACGCCCTCTTCCAGCTGGTGCTGGTTTCTTTGGAGAAGGTTCAGGATCCTCTGTAATAGCAACAGTAGACGCATCTCCCCTGCCCCTTCCTCTACCCCTGCCTCGTCCTCCCGTAGTTGGCTTAGCAGGAGAACCATCAATATCCATACCTTGTGTTCCTTTCGCATTTGAATCCTTTCCTTTACCCGCGCCTCGCCCAGCTGCAAGTGCCTTAGCGGGACTTGCATCATCAATGTCCATTTCCTGAGTCCCCTTCGCATTTGAATTCCCTCTCCCTTTCCCTCGTCCCCTCCCTGCTGACAGCAATTTCTCATCCTTCTCATCATTCCGTGCTTTTTTAGGGAGAGGCTTTTCAAATTCGTCATCAGGGGCATCATCTACGTCCACTGCGTCCTTGAACCTCTTGCTTGATGTAGTAGCATTTGATTTCGCCTTGATGTCTTCATTAGCCTGATTTGCTGGCGAAGCGCTCGAGAAATACTTGCTGCTGGATTTATACTTCCCTTCTTTGTCAACATTCTTCTCAACATCTTTGTTCGTGTCCTGAAAAGAAAGGCATCAGAAAAGCTTCTCAGGGGCGAACTAATTTGACACTTCATTTCCTTCTCTCGTGACACAAGATTTCTGATGACTACTTCAGGGAAATCACAAAGAAATTATTGCTCATGAATAAAGCAAATCGTGAATAAGCAATGAATGAACTCACGATCGTGGGAGTGCTTTTGACAGGCTGCTTCAAGAACCATTTCCGAATATCGCCCGATGCCATTGCTCTAAATGTCCAGCACAAATAAATAATTGATCTCAATCGCAATTACCAAACCTTCCACTAAATCGGCCGGGTCATTGCCCTCACCACCTAGGACACTAAAACCCTCGTCCCGCCCCTGTATATTACTTCCGGCCCCGCTACAATGTGCGTCAGTCCCCGCGTCCGCAACGAGCGCCGTAACGCCTCGGTCTCTCTGCACCGGCAAACCTCTCCTCTCCTCTCCAGAGCCGATGGTCGCAAGCACAGCCAAACTACTCCAAGCTCAAACAACAACAGCAACATCGACTCTTCAAACACAAGCTCCCCCACCCTACTACACGAACTTCTGTGGATGAATGTTCCACCTTCATCCATCCCTTGTCCTGCCCTTTTGTCCCCCGGTTCTTGGATGTCGTTTGTGTTTTGGGATGAATGTATTAGATAACCGACGAACCGCGGTAGCAGCGAGTAGGTGATCATACATAATCGATTGCTCACTTCTCAATCACTTTCATGATTCAAGAATGTAGATGCACATTGAAAAGAGAGAAGGTTATGAGTTGCAAATTGTGATGGCAATGGTGACAAGTTGCTAATGGAATGGAGCCACGTTGGCGTTGAAAAGTCAACTACCAGTTATGTATAACTTTCATCCATCCCTTGTCTTGTTTACATGTTTGTCCTTCAGTTCTTGGATGTCATTCGTTCAAGCGTGGGTGCATTTCAAAGCCGAATGAGGGCCACTTCACAAGCCGTTCAAGTCGAGACGCTGTGGGAGTTCATGCTGAGAGTCCAAAAGGGTTGGGTTTAAAACATACAATGAACTTAGTATAGAAATTGAAGCATTTGGTCTATCATAGTGCGAAGTCCCAAAGGCCAAGTTCAAAGTCGAAAGTGTAATTTTCATGTATATTTGTATATTTGTTTATTTTGGGTTTAGTGGCATATGATTCTATAATTGTGAGTCAATTAAAATGATATTCTCTAATCGCATTGGAAGCATTTAAACTCCGATTCGATTTCCTTGCCAGATAATAAAAGACATGTGGTGGTTGATATTATTGTGAAGTAATGATTTGGATATATCAAAGGAAAGTTGAAGTAACCAAGCTGATTGAGGGACTAGCACATGCGAGAGTTTAGCAGTTACCACTCTGTCAAAAAACATGAACAACTCATGGATTCTAATTATTTTATCAAAAATAAGCCAACATGAATAATTTGGATTGTGATTATTTTATCTAAACAAATAGGGAGAATTAGGATTCCATTCTCAATTGACCCAATTCTCCCTTGGGAATCCATCGACTTAGCGCCAAAAATGGTCAAAGAGTGGTACTATGTAGGCATTTTGGAGGTGACAGTCTTTGAACTTTGACCTCTAGTGTGAAGAACTGAGAGACCAATTTATGACTTTCTTGCAATATGAATGGTGAAATTTGACTGCCTCTTGACCTTCGGCCATAGTATGAGTAGCGTGGGATCCTAGAATGCTGATAAACTCTTTTAAAACCTGGAGCTGATAGAGACACTTTTGTAATTAACTCTTAAACATCCACACTACATTTACCCGGTCAAACCTCATCAAATTTTCATATTTAAAATGTATTATATTTTTTTGGTATTTTTCTTATACAATTTATACTTAAACCAATTTACACTGATATTTTCAAATGAAAATGAATTTTATAAGATTTTTCAAAGTTTTTCTCTTGTAATAGCTATAGTAATTACAAAAATGCCTAAAATAGTATGATTTTTTTAGAAAAAAATGATAATAATAGTGATGAATAACATGGTATAGCTAGCTAGCATACTTCTTGAGCTTATATAAAAAGAAATTCAATAGAAAAACATTTTTTGCAGCGCATATTGGAATTTTAGGGCTTTGAGCTTCAAAGTGTTGTAAAAAAAATAATTTTAACAATTTTGAAGAACCTTAAATTGAACTAGAAAGTAGAAGATAGCTCCCACACTTTCTTAATTGGGACTATTTTCATTTGAAACTAGGAACTAGGTGAAAATCAACGCTTGACTGAAAAACGATCAAAACATGGCTCCACGGGGCTCCTTGCACGCTTAAGGGTTAAGAAAGTTGGGTTAAGAAAGTTGGCAGACGTAAGATAAACTCGAGTTGCATCTTTGCAACCACGGGCTCAAGAAGTAAGCTTATGGTAATCGTCAAAAGGCACTAGGGTCGATAATGATGTCCAGGCACATCCCTGTAACAGTAGAGAATAGCATATCCTCATGTGGCTAGAGTTGTAAACGCACTCCTTCCTACTACTATTGAATTTGTCTCCAATCTGTGAATATCGTGGATACCAAGTGCGCTTGAAATAAATTTTCACTGCCAACTCACTTTGATGTTGCCAGTGAAAATCTATTTCAACATCAAGGAAAGATTTCTGTGTTCTCGATGAAGAGGTGAAATTTGCTTGACCTTCACTACACCGTGGTTCTAAGAGATCAAGTGTACAATGAATCAAAAGCACTTCCTGAAACAACACTAGAATCAAGATTGGTAAAATAACATGATTGATGACCAATATATTGTACATCCTCAACTGCAGCTAGAGGGAAAAGATTCATGGCGAATACTCGCTTTCAGAAAAATCAGATCTGAAAGAGAGAAAAAAACAATCAATAGAGTAGTAGACAGCATTGACCGTTATTCAAAATCCTAAATCCTAAAAACCAAGTAATCTTGAAAGTAACATACAGGGATGAGGTTTGAGGCACTCTGGTCAAACACTTCGGTTCTCTCCGGTGTCCATAAAATTCTCCAAAAAATATTTCTATTGGTCACAAGCCACTGAAAACGATGGGGGGCCATAAGAGCACCTGCAGTCGTTGTAAACACTATTATTGTGTAGCTGTTTGAGCCTGTTCTGGGGGGTTAGTAGGAAACACTGTACGTACATGGCCCTTCTCATCGGGCTTGCTTGCTCCTGGAATCCAACTTGAGAAACCTCGTCCTCTCAACATCCGCTCCAGCTCGTCTACTCGTTCACGTATGGTGTCCAGCTCAACTGCTACAATCTCATCCCGCTTCCTCAAGTCCTGTTACAAAATGACCAATTCAATTCATCATACTGTGAAAAATATAATTCAGATGATGATGATGACGATGATATAACTCAGATGAGGCTATCATCAGAAACATTGCATGCATTGGTCAAAGAGTGAATAAAATTGAAAACCAAAAACAAATGTCCCCGTATAACTAACTCCAAAACTGCTAAAAAAAACAAATCATGACGCTCCTTGGTTCTTTAGGGTTAAGTTAGCAAACAACAACCAACTTAACCCTTACAGGACATGGCTTTCTTGATTCCCACACCCAAAATCTGTTTTAAACTCCATTTTAAGCATGATTCTCTTTTGAATTTACTTTGGTTCTATTCTAATGAAGTATAGATCCTTCGAATATGCTCGGTTTAGCATTTGGTTCAACAAAGCACAAATTATCAGCAAAATTCTCCTTTTGAGTGCTAATAAGCAGACACACACAAGACACAAGATATCATGTCATCTGTTGTGCTATATATCGTGATAAATCCAGGAACCAACTTAAGCAGCAGTACAAGTTCCCTTCTGCTCTCAGAAACTATGATTTTCATGAATTTCTGCTATAGAATACATGAACCACCATACGTTGAAAAATGAACCTGTTGGGGGTTACATATCAGCAACCAAGGGCTCAAAGAAGAGTCTGCTTGAAGCTTTACCTCCAACTCTTGCTTACGAGCTTCTTCTTTCCGAGCTTCAGAACGAGCACTCCGCTGTACTTCGAAAATGACAACAGCTCCACCAACCTGCCGCAGAAAATAACAGTTATAGAACAGAGGCAGGGTATAGTTTACCATTTAGCGTTAATGGTACCCTTCAAAATATGGTTGAAAACCCTAATATAGCACTTAAATGATTCTAAATCAGTTAATGGAGTGGAATCCAGATACGTACACTAAAGATGAACGCTTCGCCAAGGAAGTCTGAAGCAGCCTGTACAGCCTTCTCCTCATTCAGTGGCCGGATTTCCACATCAGTAGCATGGCTGTAGATCCGCCTTTGCAAGTTCACTTGAAATCTATGGTTAGCCTGCCATTCATCAGCCTTTCAATAACCTTGCTTCATCTATTGCATGCCATGTATCCAAAATTCAACCAACGGCTTTAATTCTTCTAGCAATACCATGAATCATGTACCCAGCACATGAAAGCTACACTCATGCCACAGAAGCACCAATTGTCTGTACTATTAAACGTGAGCTTGGACTGCCCATAGGTCGAAGGATGTTTCTAACCCTAAAAGAATTCTAGGTACAGTGCATGTAAAGCTTCTACAAACTGGTACAGATCCTTTAGCACCGTACTCAGCTATAAAATAAGTAAAAACGGCCCAATGCGTTTTGCTCTCATTCAAAGTTTGGCCAAACGTTATGTACCGGGAAGGTTGGACTATCCTTAACCATGGATTTAAAGTGAAAAATTCAATTGATCATATTGTGAAAATGAGCCCAAAATTTTATATCACCGGAATCAGTGAAGAACATTGCATGTGTTGATCAAACAACAAATAAATTTGAATATAAAGAAGTCCACATAGGCCCAACTCAAAACTGCTAAAACAAACATGAGACCCAATTTGGGCTTCTTGGTCCTTTAGGGGTTAAGAAGTGAACGCTGACCTGAGCGAAATTGATGATGATTTCTCGAAAGCGAGCATGATGCGTGGCCTGCTGCTTCAATCTGTTGGCCAACGGTTTGCTGAGAGTCCTCAACACCAGTGTCCCCAGTTTCGCAAAAGGAAGAATCATCTTGCTCTAGAAACTACTTCGAAACAACACTCTACCTCGACAACCACACTCTACCTCGACAACCACACTCTACCTCTACAACCACACTAATTGCCCCCAGATCAATTTGATCGCATTCTGAGAAAACAAACCTCCGCCCACAATTCTTCAGAAATATGTACCAAGCGCTACCCTAACAAACAGGGGACCATGACGAAGCGCGCAAAAACGTTGAATGCTGGTCGGATCGAATTGGAGGAGAACTTATTGTTTTCCACTCTGAGTGCAACGAAAGGACACCAACCGATCTCTCTCCGAACAAAACGTTACACAAAAACCAAAACCCTGGAAAAGCGAATTTTCTCACAAGAATGCAAGATCAGCAGAGATGGAATTATAGTGCCGAGGTGGTGCACATCAAGCGAGAAATGCGGAATTCTTGATTGCTACTCCATCGAAGCACGAGTTTAGGGTTTAGCAAAACCTCGAAGCTGCATGTTGTGGGTCCAGAGACCGTGGGAGAGAAGCAATCCACGGCCTTGGATAACCGAACCTAAAACCGACACTTTAGTTTACCTTAGGTGGACCCTCTCTACAATGACATTCCTGCACACTTGGAACACTACCGTAGTAGCATAGCTGGGTCGCCAAAAAATAAAAAACGTAAAAAATTGGAAATTACGAGGACAAAAAATAAAATAGAATAAATTATTTTAAGCTATGTTTTACTATTTCTAAGATATTTTGGGTCATTTTGGGCCATTTTTAATCATTCTTTTGCTCAAAAACGAAAATCAAGAAATTCATATTTTGAGGAACAAACCTTTTTTTTCAAAAAATATTAAATATTCGTTCGTGAGGTGGCGACCCAACTATCATACTACGATATCATTGATAGTGGCACACTTTTCACACATTCAAACTAACTTACACTTAATAGGAGTTTTAACCCTTAACTGCCTGAGCGTTCATTTTTTGAACAATGTACAAATTTCATCCATGATTTCTCATCTATTGTGCACTTTTTGCAGTGTATGTTTTTATATTATAGATTTTATGGGAAGTTAACTTAGCTTCATGCATGTGTGATCCTATTAGAAACGGATGATTTGTGAAATTTTCATGCCTCATTTCATGTTGTAGTGATTCACCCAAAATTTCAAAGATTTTAGTGTAAAAGTGCTCTTAAAAATTCAACTCATAAAATTAAGCAACCAAAAAACCTTCAAAAATCGCACACTTGGAGTACTACATTCCAACCAATCACAACAAATTTCTTTCACAGGTTGTTAATATCTAATTTGTAATTGAATTACAAAAAAAATTAAATTAAATTAAATTTCAAATTTTGTACAAAAATATTAGTGATAGCAATCATAGATCTAATTATATGCATACACTACAAAGAAACTGGTGTCTTAATTGACAGATTTCTGACAGAACAGTGTCAACTGCATTGTCAATTAGGAGACCCTGATTCGGACACTTTGTTGACAGATTGATGTCGGTTTGGGTGTCATATTGGACAAAGATACACGTCGGATGCATTTTCATCGATCCTCTTGGCCACGATGGATCTACCTAGCCATGTCAGTAATTACGTTCAGTAAACTCTGTTTTTGCGTAAGGGCAAAAACTCTGATGGAGTTTCGAGGAAATTTCCTCCATTGTGTAAAATGATAAATTAACACGTTAGGTAATTTTGAACATGCTCCACGGTTTCAGTGCTAAGTTTGTCCTTTTCTGCAAGTGAGTTTCGTAGAATCTTCGTGGACCTCCACTCTTCTAGTTACAGGTGGTGAAATCCGGTATGGACGGACCCAATCAGAGTAGCATGCTCTTGAGGACGTGGAGATCCTCATACCAATCAAATTCGTATATCCGGTATTTCTGGCTAGGCTTTTTATTAAAATTTTAATATACAAAAATGTTTCTTGTATTTGCTACTGCAGCATTACAGTATTACAGTTTTTGGGTGTGTTTTCAATAATACCTCGCCTATCAGCATACATATATATATACATTGCACCTTAACCGCTGTGTTCAATGTTTAAACCTGTGCATGATATGGACAAGCATGAATGCCATCTGCTACTTTCCATAAAGCCTAAATATTTAAATATACCAAAGTTCTACCTCGTTTATATGCCATCCTTATATCCCTCCACATTAAGTACTTCCGCACAGAAGCAACTGGGACTCTGCAAATGTATTCTAGCCAACTAAAACACGATTACAGAGGCGAATGAACAAAGGACAATCGATCCTAATTAATTGCGCTTCGCTTTCTTCTTTGCCCGCCTTGTTTTTTTCACTGGTCGACTGCTCCCAGGTTCAGCCAAATCTGCTTCACACTGCGAAACACACTGCATGCATGTTTCATTATACTATACTCCTTGGATACACTCTTTCCCTTAGCCTCGCATTATCTACAAATGGAACGATTATGTTAATTAGTCACTTCTCAATTGCACAGTGACATCCTCAATTGTACAGTGCTCTCATTCCTCCCAAGCAAACAGATGTGGCTATCAATGTTTAAACACTTTGCAACATGTAACATTCATGACGATGACCGTTGAGGTCTGGAGCACATGATAGAATCTGTGAGTGACAGCTAGTATTCTAAATACTATGTACCACTTTTTTTCTTACAATCTCCTCATCTCACACACCTGATTCGGCTGCAACACTTGTGCCTTCTATCTTGACTCCACGGCATGTCCCTGACATTACAGTGCATGTTAAAATACTATGAAAGCACATATAGACTACTAGGTTTAGGGTCCTCACACTCTATAAAACTGTAGTATGCTTATATTTGTTGAACCAATATAATATTATGGTGTTTTTTGAACAATTCTATTACGTGAAGGTGGAGCCTTAGACAGCATTGACGTTCCTTTGGACCGGAAATTTAGCAACAGATTGAGTTCATAACTCTGCAAACAAGTTACTGTAAACACACCTATTTGAATGACATGTTCTCCTCCACATCTGATGTTTCCGCTGCCTCAGCCTGCGACACATACTGTAAGCTTTAGAGATAAACGTCATGCCTCCTACTCACATGTTTTTGTATTCTACACACACACTGCAGTAAATTCAACAACGACTGGTGTTCCTCCTCTCATATGCGAGTAAGTTGAAAATTAAAGTACCCTTTGTCGCTCACCTCTTTGCCTTGAGTATGCACCAGTTGGCATCTCTACGGATTCCACTGCATTCTGTGCAACTGTAGGACTGAGAGCTCCTGTGGTCACGGCTGTAACTTCTACTCGACCCGATGACTGGCGCCCTTCCAGTGCTGCAATCCTCTCCATTAGTTTCCTCACAAATGGGTTTGATGCAAGTTCGTCCTCTGACATAGTGTGTGAACCCTCCAATCCAGTATTGATTGTGGCAGCTCTGGCGTTCATTCGCCTGTTGTCATGAATTGGACCGCGCGAATGACATATTCCTTCAGGATTATCGGGGTCCTCTTGATCAGTTGTAATGTATACAGTGAGTTAGAATTCTTGACAACTAAACTAGTTTTCCATGAGTTTAGAGACCACCAAGCTCTTACACTCCTAATAATGATAGACCACCAAGCTCTTTCATGCCTTTTAACTATTTGGGATGAACAAATAAGAGTATATTAAAGCAAAATTCACGGTATCTTATTCAAATTCAAGGTGACTTTAAGGATAACTCTATTATCTCCTTTCTAATCGGATCACACATGCTTGAAGCTAACTTCCCATAAAATATATAGTAAAAAATCAACACTGAAAAAAATCAATGATGAATGAGAAATTTGTATTTGATTATGTACATCATCCACTTTCTAAACAGTTGGACGTTTAGGGGTTAAACATCATGCATTTCTTCTCATTTTTAGGGTCATTTTCACAACTTTCCTATCATTTTTTTTAAAGTTTATTTTTTTACATTATAGTGTACACCAAAATGAAGCAAAATATGTAATATATTACCTTAATTGATCAAATTAGCAAAAAAGTCATTGCTCCAAAGTAGATCATCAAAAAGTGCTCCTAAGACCAGTTTTGGTTTTCCCTTAATTTGGATGACATGATGAATCCAAAATTTAAAAATTTAAAAGACCTAAATAAAAAAATATTCATTTGATAGACTTTGAAAAAATAAAAGAATATAATTGTACAAACCTCATGGAATTATACATGGTCGAAGTTTTATTGACTTCAAGATATGTCGAGATAAATGATGTGTATATCTCACTTAATATTGACTATTTTAAGAAATAAACAATTCCAATAGAAACTCTTTTACTAAACTCTGGACATTCAAAGACGGAGGGGCAAACCCTTGACCATGGTGGTCCCTATTGCCAAAAAACATGTCACCACTGACCAAATTGGTTACCGGTGACAATAAAGGGGTAAACTTCATTGATACTCATGGCAAACTTCCATGTGAAAGGCATTAGACGACAAGAAATGAGGTCTCAAAAACTACCCATAGTCTTTCCATTCCGATACAAATGAAAAACATACTCTTGGGTTCTCCTAAGTTCACCCATTACGACAGCCGAATCGGCAGCTTCTACCCATTTTTTGGGACCGACCACCCATACATGGAAGCCTAGCCATATTCCAAGGGAGTTGAACCCTTCCAACCACTTTGAAAAGTAAAATGGTCATTGTTGCACATGGAATGTTTCAAATAAGTCAAATACAACCATGTAACCCAAATTAACAGCAGATGGAATTCTAACCCATATTAACCCTTTAGCGCGCCGGCGTCCAGAATCTGGACGCCGGATGAATTTCAGCAGCTCGATTTCTGTAGGTACCGGATGTTTTTCATCCATTTTTTTTTTTTTTTCATTTTTGTGCTAGTTGAATACCATTTGTACGGTATGGATCTTCCAAATAAGATAATGTGAATTTTTGAAAAATTACAAAAGTGGTTAATGTCAAGTTTCAATCTTAGTTCAAAAAGAAATACCTTAAATATGATTTTCCATAGTAAGTAGAATCAAATAATGGAAACCATACCATCTCGTAGTGCATGTCATTCTAATTTCATTACAATATTTTTAAATTTTTTTGTGTTAATTTTGGATTTTTAATTGAATTTCAAGAGAAAACCTTACAAATTTACTTTTAAAATATTAATAATAAATATGATGAATCCAACCGTACAGATGTTATCTACACATTGACATTTACAACATTGTTTTGTACATCAACTCCATTTTCGTTTTTCATCAACCATTTTATAACAAATCTTTGAAAACAGTGTTGAATCGGGACGTTAAAGGGTTAATCCCTAAACGTCCCAGAGTCCAGAAACTGGATCACGAATGAATTCAAAGCCTTCTCACGTTCTCATCAATGCTTGGATGAAACTCATCCATTTTTTTGGAGATTCTTCACCAAGTTGTTGTCCTATCTAATGGCTGGATTTAGTCATACTAGAGTACATATTTTTCTAAAATTACAAATGTAGAAGTATGTCAAGTTGTTGACCAAGCCAAAATTGCATTGACTCTAGTTCAAAGTGGAATCGTGAAAAATGAGGTCATAAATTTAAGAAACACAAATATTTCAAAGTATCACCACATTTAAGAGTATCTCATTTCAAACTCATTCCAACAAATTTTACTCAAAAAATATTGAAATTTAGTTTGTAATTGAATTTAGAAGCAATTTTTGATTTTAACTTTCAAATTTTATAATTAAATATTGGTGCTTGTATTAGTGCATCAAACCATACGGATGGAATCTAAAATTCAAGATCTAGACCTTTAATTTGTATATCAATTCCAGAATATTCTTCTAAATGGGAGTTTATAATGTTTTTTCTCAAATTGTCAATTCCAGGGACACCTTGGTACGTTTAGGGGTTAACAATAAAATGCAAGCATAAAGCACTCGGAAGGTTTGCTCCAATACAAAAGGAGGGAGCTCACAGAGCAGAATTCCCTCAAGGAAAACGGTAGAATGGAATGCCCTCGTGTGAGGGAAACGGTGGAATGGAATTCCCATGTTGCTTTACATAGTAGAAAGCCCTCACCCTCGCCGAATACCGAAGTGTAAGAAATATCTACAAGAGATGTCATTACTCAATAACAGCTTCTCAATCACAAATTAGACACCATGATATATTCCTTCCTATTGAGAAGAGCAGCACACATACGGAGATTTACACTGATGACTTCTAAGAATCAGGAACATCATACAAAAGAAAACGGTCTGTCAACTCTGAAGAAGAGTTACCTCAAAAGCCCATTGAATAAATATAACTCCTCACCAGAACTGCGTAGGAAATATCAACGCAGAACATGTTTGAAACATGCATCAAAACTAAACATTTGAAGATACACACAGTGCTACTATTCTTGAACCAAAAAAAGTACAGATGGGATAGATTGCAAAGTTTCCCAGAAATAATAAGGCAGAGAGAACTACGCATATGCTACACTGCCTTAGTATGCTAGCAATAATAGCATCAAGTGTAATTCTCACTCTCAAGTCAAGTTTTAAAAAATAACCCACTTTAAACGGTTAAACTTAGGAAAGACAAGTATATTTTCCACTCCTGGATCAGATTTTTTTACCACTGCTGCTCCACGAATTGCCACACCGCCTTCCGCTGTACAGGAATCCCAAAAAAAACGTCTCCTCAGCACCTCAAAAGCTAACCAATCTATTCTACATATTTCAAAACAGATAGTCTAATACAAACTAGGGTTGCAAGTGATACATCGTGAATTGATTAATCACTCAACGCTTCCATAAGCAGAAACAATTGTACGAAACTTCTACCATCTATTTCAAACGCTGAAACTGAATCTCAATGATGCCTTCATTCAATAATATATATATATTGGCATTAAGTTTACATGCAACATTGAGCCGTGCATCATAGTGCTCATAAGAACATCTATTAACAAACGCATAAATTTTATGTATGAAGAAGGACCAACCCAACGTTAATACGAGTGATAAATTCAGGGCACTTGGAATTGAAAAAATAGAAGTTAAAACAGCACTCTCTCCTTTGCTCACTCATGGACGAACAAACAAAAGCACGTAGATGTGAGAAGTGTTGAGGAGCATGTCACAAAGAAATGAATTAGTAATGTAGCATGAAACTCACTGGTGATGTTAATCGTTTGAGTCCATAGTGGTGGAGGATACTGAATAAACTATCAAGATTATTGGTAATAAACGATGCGTGTACACAGGAAATAATCAAAGCCAGCGCAAGTTGAGCAGCAATATCTGGTCCAGTTGCTGTGAGAAAAACTGAAAATAGATTGCAAGTGAGGATCGGGACACTACCTTGGAGGTTGGTGAGGGTGTGTCGACATGGGCAACTTGACAACACAACAAGCGATGGCCTCTTTTCATGTGATTGGGTTATAACTCTCTGGACCCGAGTATGCAGTGACAAATTTGCAACAAAGCACAGAGAGTCCCCGACTCATTCATTTGTGACGCGGAAATGTGCCCGAACAGGATGACAGAACTATGTGCTTGTGCTCCTACAGCATGTGAAGATCTGCAGTTTCAGTAAAGAAATGCTCCGAAAAGAACAGTGTGTTGAGAGGTTAGCAACACAACAACCATACGCGACCAAGACAACACCAGCGGGAGGATTGATCCTCCCTATAGCCAGAAATATGCTTTTTTATTAAGAGTGAGACCCGCCCCGTAAGCGCACCCATAAGGGCAAGGTCTCGCGACACATCAATCTGCCTGGTAACTTTCAGTTCAACCATGGCTAGACTGCGGCCGTCAACTCTTCAAATAACAATCCTCGAACGAGAAAACCTGTCCAAATTCAATCATATGATGCTCCTCTGCTGACGCTAAATTTTACCGCCGCTGAGCCGCATGCTAACATGCCAATTTCTTGTAACCTGGTGACAAAGACAGGTTACTGTAGCATCAATTCAGTACAAGCATGGTGAGAAAATCTTAAGAAGTGAACGCTTACCTGAATGAAATTCATGGTGATTTCTCAAAAGCGAACATGATGCGTGGCCTGCTGCTTCAATCTGTTTCTCAACACCAGTGTCCCCAGTTTCGCAAAAGGAAGAATCATCTTGCTCTAGAAACTACTTCGAAACAACACCCTACCTCGAAAACCACATTAGCTAATTAATCCCAAGTTAATTTGATCGTATTCTGAGAAAACAAACCCCCGCCCACAATTCTTCAGAAATATGTACCAAGCGCTACCCTAACAAACAGAGGAACATGACGAAGCGAGCAACGACTGAATGCTGGTCGGATCGAATTGGAGGAGAGCTTGTTTTCCACTCTGAATGCAATGAAAGGACACCAACCAATCTCTCTCCGTCACACCATGAAACAAAACATTACCCAAAACCCTAAACCCTAGAAAAGCGAATTTTCACACAAGAGCGACATGGAACTGTAGTGCCGAGGTGCTGCCGATGAAGCGACAAATGCGGACTTCGTGATTACTACCTCGCGATGGGGAAGCACAAGTTTAGGGTTCTGCGAAACCTCGAAGCTAGGACTCATGCAGAGACCGTGTGAGAGAAGCAATGTTGTGGGTTCAGAGACCGTGGGAGAGAAGCAATCCGCGGCCTTGGGTAACCGAACCTAAAACCGATACTTTAGTTTACCGTATGTCGCCGTCAAACCTCCTTATAAGGAAGGTGGGAATACCTAATTCCGTCCAAGATCCAATTTTGCACCCTATCCTTGACTCCAATCCCACTATAAGGTAGCGGCACCAACAATCCTGATTTTCGAAGCCTTTTTGAATCGGGATTTTGTCAATAAACATTGGAAAATATATTCAGAGATCTGACAAATAGAGAAGATGTTGAGGAAAAAAACGCATTATTCCAACATATACTCGATTATATAAGAATTTTTAAAATTCAACGACAATAGAAGGCTATGAATACCGCATGCAAGAGAATCATAAAACAACAAGGAATTTTGTCACATTCATATTGGTCCTATGCTTCTAAGTTATTGACACACCTATAGCTTGGCAACAAGTCCCTCTCAGTTATAGATGTTGCTTCATTAAGTTTAACTGAATTCTACCTCACATCAAGTGAACACTAAGTGTTGTGCTTCTTTGACCCAGAATAAGCTTCCTCAATCCTCAAAATAAAAGAACTAGCTAGTCCAATCGTAAGGATCCTGATGGTGTGGACCTTGAACCAGTAGAAGTAGTAGTTTAAGCAAATAAGAGTTTATCATAGAACACATAGTTTGAGGAATCAAGAAGCTTATGGTGCAGAGGGAGCAAAAAATAGGTGCAAATGGGGCAATTTTAAGTACTTCAATGAATGAAGATGAAACTACAAAATGGTAGTTACAGCATCCCAACTAGTGATTAGTATCCTCGAATTTCTAGCTAAAAATTGAGGTCCTTATTTGATTTGGAACTCTATTTGTCGACCAAAGAGTTCAAGACTGACATATTGCTTGTGGATACCATACTGGCAAAATTTAGTTGTCGGTTGGTATATTAAGTTTGGAAAATAACATCATTGATGGCCTTGCTCTTAAGCAATTTTAAAACGATGAAGGAAGTGATTTAGCATAGGCAATCCAATAAATTCATTGGGTGTACTTTTGGGGTAGTTAAGGTTATTTTTCTATCAATTATCGGCTAATTTTGAATGATTATAGAATAATTTTATGATGCTCATGACCGCCTAGCCATAAACGTACCAAGATGTCTCTAGAATTGATGATTTGAGAAAAATCATCATAAAGTACTATTTGGAAGAATATTTTGGAATTGATATACAAATGAAAGTTCTAGATTTTGAATTTTAGATTCCATTCGTATGGTTCGATTCACCAACACTATCACCAATATTTAATTATAAAATTTGAAAGTTAAAATTAAAAATTCTTTCTAAATTTGATTACAAACAAAATTGTAATATTTTTTGAGTAAAATTTGTTGAAATGGCTTTGAAATGAGAAACTAGCTTGAACCAATAGGAGTAGTAGTTAAACCCCTAAAGGACTAGGACCGTATTCTCACAAAAAACCATGAAAAACGCAGCATTTGGAAGTTGCACAAGAAATCATATGTTTTTTTTAGTTTTTTCATCATTTAACCGTAAGATCTAATACCCAACTTGAATTTTCATGTGAGCACAAAATTTGAGAGCAAAATGACCATTAGATTCTTAGATTATAAGGATCAAAGTTGCAAAAGAAGATTTTTGGGGTTCGATCCGGTGACAAATTTGAACTTTAGAAATTAATATCTTTTTTTTGAATGGGTTAGAAATTCATTGAATAGCAAGGCCATGTTAACAATTGAGTTAAGTCTTCAAATATAAAATCTTGTAAGAAAAAAGCTCATATTAATTTTTTCATAAAACAATTACTAGAAGTGGGTACAAAGTGAAAGGAAAAAGAAAATCATTAATAAGTTTGACATGGAATTGTAAAATGTCAATCTTAACAGTGAGAATGTTGTACTTGGAAATCTTCACCTAGTGCCTTTTATTTCATTAAAAAATATTGAAAATTGAGTTTAGAAATGAGCTTCAAAGTTTTTTTTGTCCAAATTGCCCAAAAAACAGATCTCCTCATAACTTTTATCCCATTGCTCAAAATGGGTAGATTTAAAGCTTCATTTGTAGATAAAGATCAACCAATCATGAATCAAAAAAGAAATTTTGAAAAAGAGTAAAAAATTAAAAAAATCTTGCTGCTCGATCTCGCTTCAAAAACTTCAAATGCTTATAACTTTTGCAATACTTATCGGAATGACATGAAACGAAGTGCGACATGTAGAGTGTAGTTTTTGGAAGCTACACTGAAATTTTCATTGAATTTATTAAAATATGAGGTCCCTAGAGGTTGCCCAAAAAGTGGAACGACCAGAATATGGTCGCTCAAAAATTTAGGGGTTAACTTTGAAGTCGCACACCCTCCAAAATCTCATTTATCAATGTGCATTATACAGTTCAAAGACATAGTATGATTTTCCAATCCCACCATTGGATGATTCTCTAATTTTGACAAAATATCTGCACTCCAGTTGAGAATACAATTGTTCGGTTACTTTCTAGTTTAATCCATTCTATTTCTGGCAATATCAATCATAGTGAAAAAAGCCAGTGAAAACCGGTGAACCCAGCTACAGTACCCAAAGCATTAAAGGGTTAACAAGGTCTTTTTAAAATTTAGGGAAGTGCTTCATTTTGACACTTCACAGTCCTGAAATAGGTATTTAGAATAAGGTCCACACTTCATTGTTAGTTGTCTCTGTCCACAAGGGGAGAGACTACGAAAACGCTTTGTTTTTAGGAGTTATATGGATAATAAAAAGGAGGCATAAAAATAAATATGGGACAAATACTAAAAAAAGACTACAAGACTAAGTAAATCTGGGATAAATGTCAAGGCAAAGCAACCTCCTTTTTTTGATGGAAAACTTTACATTGACAAAGAAAAGAAAATTACTAACGCAGAGACTACACGACTGGCCGCTTTTTTTACTAAAGGAAATACATTCGAAGGAATCCAGACTTAAGGAATCCAAATTTGGGCACAATCTGGGTTAAAATTTTAGTTACATACCACAATGACGTAAAAAATACGGCATTTTCCTCCTTAATGCTCGTTGTAATAAAGTATACAACCACTCAAAAAATTGAGTCTATATTTAAGTCTGTAAACTTCGGAATGCTAGAACTCGAGTTGTTGATGCGATGTATTTTTAGAAATTGTCCCATTTGAAAGCTATTTGAGTGTAGATGCATGCCACGTTGCCCTAATCTCACTACACATGTTCAAACTTGAGAGAGAAGGGAAAAAGAGATATTTGAGCTATGATAGACTCAGTTTTTTGAGCACTTTTGAAGCAACCTCCTGAGAGTGAAACTTTGTCAATTTTGATGCGTTTGGAGTGAATTTTTTTGTTAGTGGGTGGTGTTGAATTGAAGCTATAGAAGGTTTAGGGTGAGTATAGAAGAGTTGTGACTTGTGAGGCACTATAAGGTCGATTTCTAAGGAAAAAGAGTTGAATGTTGTTCTTTTGCAAAAAATGAGAGCAACAGAGAAGTAGTGCGAGCTACTAGTGTGTCGCAGTCTATGGTGAATATGATTAGAAGAAATGCTTTCAAAGAATAGATATGCCAAAAGGAGGGCATTCAAATGCTCTAACAAAGTATGAGAAGTGATACTTAGTACGTGCAGTCGTTGTAAAGGAATTAGAAAACATGGTGGGCAACAAAATCAAGGGAAGAGTGAAACATGAGTAGAGGTTTATGTTGAAACAATGAGGAATGCCTTGAAAGAAGCAAGTTTTGAATTAGTGGAGATGGTTTCTAAGCTAGCTTTGTCTCTTAAAATGTATAGGATAGATGGGATTTTACTAGAGCACACAAAGATTGGACAATTAGTGATTGGGAGAAGGTTGTTTTTAGTGATGAGACAAAGGTCAATCGTTTCAACTCTGGCCGGAGGACTTGGTGTTGGGTTCGTGATAAAAAGAGCCTTTCAACTCATGGTAGAGGTTCAATTATGGATTTCTCTAAATCCTCCCTGGATGTTCATGCAAGAGGACAAAAATTGCCCCCTATTTTGAACATGTAGGGGTCCACCTTAAAAAATAACCCCCTCTTCCAAGGGTTTAAAATTCCCAAGGGGATCCCTCGAAAGCAAATTTGGGCTGTAGGCCCCAAACTTGCAAAACAATTTGCTAAAAAATGACCCTAGGGTGCCCAAAATGGAAATTTCAGAAAATGGGTCCCATGGGTGAAGAGTGCTTGAATTAACATCCGAGAGAGGGGGGGGTTTAGAGTCGGGGTTCAATCATGTTTTGGAGTTGTTTAACCTTTAAACATCCAGACTACAATTACCAGGTCAAACTTCATGAATTCTTTACATTTTCTTGTATAAGGTATTGTTAAACCAATTTTCCTAGTTTTTCCATAATTATTTAAATAAAAATTAAATTAATAAGATTTCCAAAAGTTAAAAGAAAAAATCATAGTGATCACCAAAAAGCTTAGAATAGTGTAATTTTTTTAGGAACAATACATATAATAGTGCTGAACAACAAGGTGTAGGTGGCATGCTTCTCTAGCTCATATAAAAAGAAATTTGATAGAAACTTTTTTTGTAGTGTATATTGGAATTTTAGGGTTTTGAGCGTTAAAGTGTTGTAAAAAAACGCAGTTTTAACAATTTTGAAGAACGGTAAATTGGACTAGAGAGTAGAAGGTAGCCCCCAAACTTTCTTAGTTGGGACCATTTTCATTTTAAATTAGGGATTAGTTCAAAATCAATGTTTAACTTAAAAAAACGATCAAACATGGCCCCACGGGGCTCCTTGCACACAAGTTATATCCCAGCCGCTTCATAGTCATTTGGAAACACGTTACTAGCCATCCAAAAACAAAATACAGAAAAACCACTCATATAGACAAGAGGATAAACTACAGGATGTTCATCTAGCCAATCGGAAAATAGTGGTTCTTGAAAGTGCATCAATTTCAAAAGGTGGAAAACCTAGATATGGACGACAACAAGAACATCCACTTCCATGTAGTACGGTTGTTTCGGTTGCCATCCCAACAGCGGGAACAATTGTATTCAAAGGTCCTGCTGGACAACAACAAGAGAAAGCTTGCCAGAGAACCCAGTGTTACACTATTGACGCCCCAGAAATCAATCAAGCGGCTCAATCCTCCTCCTCGGCGTCTTGGTCCGCAATGTTAAAGTACCTCAACTCGTACACATTCCTGTCCTTGTTGGATGCAATCACTCGGAGCCAATCCCTCACATTGTGCTTCTTCAAGTACTTCTTCGTCAAGTACTTCAAGTACCTGTACATCCATCCCACAAACACATGCCACAAACAATAATCTCCTCATTAAACCCTAACTTGTATGGTCACCATAAAATCACTGTAGAAATACACAATGGAAGGAAGCCACTCATGGAGTTGAAGTTTATGTGGACCACTCCAAGCATGGCACGAATCAAAAGCAGACACACAAACATACGATAGGTTTGAGAGAGAAACTTCCCGCAACATACAATAATGAACAAAATGACAAGTGGAATTAAATTTGAAAGGGCATGATAGATTATGACTTTCATTTAGTTTATGGTTGTGCATAGTATTAGGTTTTATTTATTATTTATTATTTTGATGAACCAAAAATGTACACAGCTTGACCTATAGTAATGTAGAACAATCCCTTGGTAACACTAACATAGAAAGGATGGTCTTTGAAGACCAAAGACATGATGACACAATATGGACACTAGCTTGGTGCCAATAGTGACCCTAGCGCTCCTCCGAACAGTGACCACGTACAGATTTCACAATATGCGCGTTAAAACTTAATTTGAGACCTTGTAAACCAACGACCACAAATTTAACTACACGTGAATTAAACCCTAATTTCAGACCTAGCACAATACCGCCACAAAATAAAAATAAGAAATGCAAGTCACAGCTCATCATCTCTAAGTTGCTTCAAACATTCAGTAATCTGTTAAGAACTTGACATCCGTTCCTTCGCCATTCCTTACATATGCTAGGAAACCCTAACTTCGTACACCATACACTTACAAGTTGCTTCTAACATTCAGAAATCTGTTCAGAGCTTGACATCCGTCATTCCTTACATTAACTAGCAAACTTTAACTTGATGTCCTCGACGCTTAGGGGTCGAAAGAACAAGGATGGAGTAAGTTACCTCTTGGAGAAGGAGTTCTCGGAGGTGACGCTGATCTTGTTCTTGTCGCGGGAGATGGAGACGGCGGAGCCGAGCACGCCGGCCTTGCCGTCGACCTTGATGCGGTCGTTGAGGAACTTCTCGAAGGAGGCGATGTCCATGATCTTGTCCTCCACGGGCTTGCCGCAGTCGATGGTAAACGTCTGCGCCTTGGACTTCTTGCCCTTGGCAGGGGTGCCGGCCGCCTTCTTGGCCATGGGGGCAGGCATGGTGCTTGCTTGCAGGGCTTGCGAGAAGCGGTAGTGGAGGCACGCCGGGAGCAGAACAACGCAGAGCTCGCAGAGCCACGCAGCGAAAGAGAACGCTGGGGTCGCAGACACGGGCCCTTAACCCTAACCCCAATCACTGGATGGACAGATTACGGACGAACGGAATGATGGACGAACGAACGAATGGTTAGACGAACGGGATGTTTGTCCGACGAGGTCAGTTCCGTCCGTCCACAAGGTAGAGATACCTCCGTCACCTAATTCTATCACTCCCTCCGTCCCAAAGTTATTGTCATGTTTGAAAGTCACGTTTGAAAGTGCTTTTTTAAGTAGGTCAAAAAAATACTTCCTTGTGGCTAATTTTATTTAGGTTGCAATGAACACATGCAATGTTCTTCAATCATTCTAGTGACATAATTTGGAACCTTTTTTAATCATGTTTCTTACAATACGATCAATGAAACTGGCTCAAAGAAATACCAAGCAAACAAGTTGGACAATAACTTTGGGACGGAGGGAGTATTAGATTATTCTTAGAGCAGTCCCACCAGGGGTTTGTCAGTATCCCTTTCCCGGTTGGTTTTCAATCATCCTAATAGGAGCATAAATGCCCCACCAAGGTAATATTTTATCCTTTCCGGGTTTTGATAATTTTATATACTTGATCATTGGAGTCTTCAAAGTTAGACACACTAAGGTGGTTACCCTGAATAAGAAATACGGATATGAGACATTGATATTAATTAGTATTTATTTTTTATTTTTTAGAGTTAGGCAAGAAGAAATAGATTACAAAACAAGTTGAAACATAATTTTGGATGAAGAATGAATTAGTTATAAATTTTCAAAGTTGAAGCCTGACACATCTCATTCTCGTCACATAGGTAGAGTTGTTACTATTTAAAGAAGATTTAGTGCTAAAAAAAGATGCTGAAATTTTCCTATCAATACACTTAAAGGTGAAATTCGTTTTCAAAATTACTCAAATGAGAAAACTTTGAACTATAAAGTAGTTTAAAATCATCACATTGGTACCAAAAAAAGCCTCATGAATATTTTTTAATGTGCCCTAAAATGGCCTTGCAATGTCAAAGTAGCTCGAAAAGTGACCCATTTGAACCGAAGAGCAAAAAGTGTTCAAACTAGACCCGTGCACTAAAATGACTCCCAAACATTCATTTCAATATAGATTGACATAAAAATCTTACCATGATAATTAGACTTCAAGGGAAATTCAACCTAACAGGTTTTTATTGAAAACGGACTTGGGATGAAGGAGATACAAGCCCCCAAAGCCAAATTCACACAACTGTCCAAATAATAAATAAATAAAAAATAAAAAACCTATTTTCAAATGATCACCAAAAATTCAATTCATCTTGGATTGATCTGAAATTTTTTACCACACATTCTATACATCATCTAGATTTTTCAAAATTGCATTAAAATCTTACATGTTTGCAAAAGTTATAGCTCTTTGAAGGTGAATGGCTTTCAAAAATGTCCAAAATATGAACGTCGAGACGGTTAGGGGTTAAGCGTCAGGACAGTGAGTGCAAAGTGGTGCAGTTTGACTCACCTACCAAGTGAAAAGCGTCGCCTTCTCCTTGTAGTGTTTGTGGTCAACATACTACGTGTACATTTTCTGGCTTTCTTCAGGGCGTTCTTGCTGAAAGAGAGCGTCCAACCTGTTAGGTTGCACAATTGTACCGACTGTTCATTAATCTCTCGACTATTTGATGAAGCATGCACTATCTGGAAGAAATGATGAGACTTTATAATGAACAAACACTAGAGTTAATCGAAAAGAAGCTCATCTAACCTCCCTTTTTGCTCTACTTCTAACCTCTCTTTTGAACTATACTTGGGTTGAATAGTGTCATGCCATAGATTGTACCCTTGTGGGCCATGGGCTTGGAGGTTTGGTAGGTGTGGGAGTCATTGCAAGGTGTGGAGAATAATGACAGTGGCTTGTTTTAGATTGTCTCCCAACTCATCATGAACTAGTTTTCGGTGTATTTATATTTCAATATGAGTTAAAAAGGAGTTTGCTAAAACTTTCCTCTTTGAGTTGCCTTTTCGGTTAACTCTACTATCTGGAAGGAATGATGAGACTTTATAAGGAGCCTTCGGATATGAAATGAAGAGATTTGTGATGGCTTGATATGGGTACCTCCTACAAAAATAGTGTGATTTTCAAGAAAAAAACATTGGAAAATCACATAAATATGGGTGTTATAGACACCGTGGCTATAACTATATACATAATGTGTAAAGACAAAAGAATTAGCACACATATAATGACTTAGACATAAGTCACACTATGTGAGACGAATAAAAGTACTATTCATATTGAAAAACCTGAAACCTCATATTCATCACCTAGAAACCTCATAACTTTTGCATGAGGTATCCAATAATGCATTCTTTGGTGCATTGGAATCCTCATTGCTTTGGCAACGAGACTATGGAAAACCCTAAAAGGTGAGTGGATACCTTAAGGCTCGCTCAAATCATAAACAATAAACCTTATAACTTTCGGATGAGGTATCCAAATCATGCATTCTATGGTGCATTGGAATGCTTCTTATTTGCAAACACTATTGCAAAACATGAAACCTTGTAACTTTTGCATGAGGCATCCAAATAATGCATTCTTTGGTGCGATGGAAGCCTCTTGGATTTGGTAACAAGACTATGGAAAAGCTCTAAAAGGGTAAGGTGTGTGGATACCTTAAGGCTCGCAGGAATCAGGGGGTCCACCATCAAGCAAGGCATAGAATTTGGAAGAATCGTGCAGGAATGGTGTCCAAGTGGGATCACGGGCCCGGGCTTGGAAGAGGGCCTCCACCTGCTCAAAGGACAGGCCCTTGGTTTCCGGCACGTAGCAGAGCACGAAGAGCAGGGCCAGCACTGCGAGGCCTGCGAACAGGAGGAACGTGAGCGAGGTGCCCACGGCGTCCGTCAAGGACAGGAACGTCTGCGCCACCAGGAAGTTGGAGAACCAGTTGGCGGTGGCCGCAATGCCTCCGCACACGCCCCGGTCCTGCAAGGCATAAATCTCCGAGTTGATGGTCCACGGCACGGGCCCCATCCCCGGCGCAAACGTCAACAGGTACAGCACCAGTCCCAGCAATGCCAGCCATCCATACTCGCTGGGACAGCCGCGCGTGAACCACGCGCGCGCCCCCCGTTGTTTCACGCATTCGCGCTCCGCGTTGCTCGCGTCCACCAAACAGCTCCCTGGTTGCATCTGCCAGCACCACCCCCATCCATCAAAACATTTCCAAAGATTGCACATCAATTAAAAAGTAGGTTTGACATAGGAACAACGTGCTAGAATTGCAAAGAATAAAAGCGACATAAAATTACAAATCTACAGAACAAAATCTCAAAGAACTATATATCAATGCAAACGCATGCCAATGGTCGGCATGCAGGACCCACTAGACCATAACAACGTTGTACTTTCTCGTTTACACTAGTAAAAATCTTGTCAAATGTGACCTGTCTTTAACGACTAAATTCTATTGTGACTAAATTCTACAGTGGCTCAAAATCACAATTTCAATCACTATGAACAAAATTTAGTCATTAAAGACAAGTCACATTTGACAGGATCTCAACTAGTGTTAGTTCGATCAAGAGCCTCAAAAGAAGGACAATGCATGGTTGTTTATATCCAATGCATGATTGTCACCAATGTTGCACTATTACTACATGAATGGACACTGATTCAGTCATTGTTGTTATAGCACTCAATCAGTGAGCATATTGTGTTGCGTTCCTGTCATTGAAACACAAACCTATGACCAACTGAAACAACATGAATCTATGTTGACAATTAGTTTGGTGGCAAATTCGAGATGAGTGGTTGCCACCAATGTTGGACAAGTATGGCATCATTCTACACTGAAACCTTGGACAGCGGTTCATTCTAAATACCAGTTAGACATGCACTACTTCTCATTACGACTCTAGTTCATTCATTTTAGTGCAAATTCTATGATATCCATGCCACTTCTCTAGAAATGGGCTCCATTGTGAGGTCATGGACATGGGATTGTCCACTGTCGCCTATAGTGGTCTACAACCTCCGACTTTCCCATTGCATTAAAATTTCATAAAATGAATTAAGCTCTCGCTTCTTCACTACACATCTCCCAAAAATCACACTCCAAAAAAGTGACGCAACCGATAGTGTCTACCTTAGAGCCAAGTTCCATGGGTTTGAAAAGTTGCCCATGGAATTAGGCAAGAGGAGGGGAAAAGTAGAACTTGGGTTTGTTCTCATTCCTAGCCATGAACTTGCTTTAGATGAAACATTAACAAAGTTGATTGGTTAGGGTGAAACATGAACAAATTTGATCGCTTGGTTAGGAGGAAGTTGCCATGAAGTCTTGGACTTGAGAACCCTCCTACTTCATGACAGCTTCTCCACCACTTTTTTCTCAAAAGCTCACTTGAAATGTGGACTTTGGGCTCCCCCCCCTCCCCCCCAAGTCTCTAAAAACTTGTCTTTTAGCAAGATACTTCACCCATGGAACTTGGCCCTTAGTTATCCAAAACATTGCCCAAGTTAATTGGTTTTCCTTCAATATCATGTGTGGTTCCTCCCAAGGGTGCACTCTACATTATATTTGTGAATCGCATGCGATCATGACCTCTTCTAATAACAAGCGGCTAGTCGCGGAGTCTCTGCCTTAGTATGTATCCCATATTTACTTTACAGATTCTTTTTGCTGTGTGCGTAATTCCTAGTAACTCCTGAAAAACGAAGTGTTTCAGTAGTCTCTCCCCTGGTGGAGCAGAGACAACAAAGATGTGTTCTGTCGAAAATACATGTTTAATGTAAGTATACATCAATCTTTTCAGCTCTAAATATGTCTACGGGTATTGTACAGCAATGTTCAAATTAATACCCTTTTGTGCACTCACGTATGCCTTCAGAAATTGAACACAGAGCACCCCCAGGTGGTGATTCCTTGAGCAACGAAACAAATGGAAGTTTGCATTGAAACAGAGTTGGTTGGACTGACTGACCTCATCGGTTGCGGCGGCACAGAAGGCGCAATGGGCTTGCAAGCAGCCGGTGCACGTGGCAGGGAAGCGAAACGTGGTTGATACATTTGGAAAAGCAGGGCAAGTGAGGTTGGTGAACGTGGTGTCTTGTTTGGGAGGCCAAGTGATGGCCGGCGAGCTGGTGCTGGTGACATGGAAAGCGGCAGACAGAACACAGAGCGCGGCAATCACACCCACCAAGCTCAGGAGCGCCAGCTGTCTCCTCCCGCAGCGGTCCATGAGGAAGATGCCGGCCACGGTACCCACGGCGTTCACGGCCGCTACCCCTGCCGACAGGAGCAGCGCCGTTTCGTGGGACGCGTACCCCGCCAGCTCGATGATGGACGGGCTGTAGTACATCACTGTGTTGATCCCCACCAGCTGCTGGAATACCTGCACCACAGATGGTCACGTCCAAGGCCTTTAAGAATTTCTTCTTCTTCGTTACACAACCTCAACACGCCAGAGTATGTATTTCTATGGACGTCCTTCCCTCAAGAAAACTTTGCAGATTTCGTCGGTCCCTAAGTTCCATTCAATTCCCAAGTAGCTCACCATCCATCCATGTGTCAAAAGTCAAGATTCACAGCCTGTGTCTTCTTTTTTGTAGTACATATGTCATCACGCAAACCCAAATTCTCTAGAGGTTGTGCAATAGTGAATATAGGAACTAAGAGTCTGAAGACCTAATGAGTATGGAATTTCTTCACCGTATTCATCATGAAGACGTACGTAATGAAACAAAGGTTTGTTCATGATTAGAAAAAAGTTTTGCAGAGTTCCATCAGTTCCATTCAGTATCAAAAAGTTCGGTACTTGGTAAGATTCAAAGTCTTACTATGCTAACAAAGTTAGTAGTTTTTGCCACCGAATGTTTCAGGGGTTGTGCAATAGTGAATTCAAGGAACTAAGTCTTGGGGGCCAAATGACGGTCCATTGCATGGAGGAGTATCATACTCGACAACTATGGATCATCCATTTATGATGCTACAACTGTAACGATAAAGGAGAAGACATTTAGCTCGACTCGAGCTAAATTACTGAATGATTGGGTTGGAAATAGTATTTACATAGCGCAATATAACCTTGAGCAAATCTCGAGACTTCTTCTTCTAATGTCCAAACAAAACCTGGATTCAGAAGAGAGGAAATAATGATGTTGTCAGTACCTGGATGCCCACGCCTGCGGTGAGAGCCATTCGTTTCTCCTTGGTGGCAAGGACATCACGAAGACTCGTTCCCTGCTGCAGCTGCACTTGGGTGGTGCCTTGTTGTTGTTGCCGCCACTCTGACGCCGCGGCTGCCACTTCGTCATAGGCTGCGCCCCCTTCCCCAGTGGGATACAACCTCTCCAGCACAGACACGGCTTCATCGAACCTCTTCTGAAATAGTATAAGCACAGTCCTTGGTTGGGGAGGTCACTCAATGTATTCATTCAATGCAAACCACGTGCGATCAAGTGATTTTTCAAACCCCTATTTACTTCTTAATAATAAAGTTTGATTTAGCCTCAGTGTTGTCACATCTTCATCATATCTTTTCTTTGAAAAGACTCTTGATTCAATTTCATCCAACACCACCTCTAAAAACACTAAAATGGTTGTATGTTCACTTCAAACATTTCTAACAACAAGTGCTACTGACACTAAACCAACCACTTAGAACCTAGTTTTTTGGCTAGAGCATGAACTTACTTTAGGGTTTAGGGTTTAGGGTGATACCTGACGGACTAACCACCGAGGAGACTCCGGCAGACAACAGAATAGAACTGCTTGCAAGATGGCCGGCACTGCAGCCACGCCCAACATCCAGCGCCAATTGCCTGGAACCTAACAATTCACCGGAGCTTCATGTCATCACTCACAATTGATCTAACTAGAAACAACTCCAAACCAACTGGGCCAACTCCTATTTTTTTCTTTTTTCTTTTAGTACGTCAATATGAGCACTTTCTTTAGTCAACACATGCCATTGATACGCAGAAATAATTGTCCTAAAAAGTTTGGCATTTTCTTTTTCCGACATAATTGTACTATGTTTTATACTTCAAACTTAAGCCCTGTCCACTTCAAACAGAGCAGATAATGACAGTGACACAAAAATTACATCCTACTATTAAAGATAGACCATTTTTCGAGTACTGAGAGGGGGTTAGCAACACGCCGAAAATGTTAACTTAAAACATAGGACGGACAAAACTCGGTCCCATCTGTTTACAATATGATCAGCCATGTTTTGAATCATGAATCACAGGACCTGCAGGTAGAAAAAATTGAACGAACACCAAAACATGGAGGAGAATGAATTGTAGGTAGGTAGGTAGGTAGGTACCTTGGTGAAGCCGAGATTGATAATGTAGGACAGGAACTGGCCGGTGGTGATCATGAGCACGTTAAGAGTGACAAGGCTGCCGCGGGTGTGAGGAGGGGAGACCTCGGCAATATACAGGGGCACGGTCATGGACGCAACTCCCACGCCCATGCCCACCAAGAAGCGCCCACAGATCAGGATACCGGGTCCTGGAGCGGCAGCCATGAGCAGCGCTCCCACGGTAAACACACCGTCGGACGCTAGAATGCAGAACCTCCTCCCCAACCGGTCGTTGAGCACCCCTCCTCCCGCTGCCCCTACCACCGCCCCCGCGATGGCCATGCTCACTATCGCCTCCTGCAACAACCAAGCTCCAACAATTCTTATCATGGGTTGTCATATGTTTTTGAAAAGCGCTTGTCAAGGGCTTTTCAACGGTGTATAGCACATTCAATTTGGACATAAACTTCAAGAGTTATGCTCAATTGAAATAGTCAGGCTGATATTTTAAGTTGTGAAGCTTTCAATAGACCATACCTTATGGAGTTTTTGTCCAAACTCAATGAGTCTTATACCGTTGAAACGCCCTTTGCAAGAGCTTCCCAAAAACATATCTCAACAAGTAGTATTCTATGTTTGTAGTACACCCTCTCCTCTCCTCAAGGGCTTTCTAACAACATCAACAATGACCTTCCTTATGCACACCCTCTTCTCAAGAATGGCTTTTTAACGATACCAAACACGGCCTTGCATGTTGGCTCTTGCAAATCAAAATTAGATCGGCTCTTGTACACAAAGTAAGATCTCCTCCCAAAAACAAAACTCCACACTCAAGGGAAGCAAGCAAAGAGTGTATCCTCTACCTTACCTGCAAGAAAGAGCTCTTGTTGACTGACTCGAAGTCATCACGTATGAACAAAAGTGCTCCAGATATCACCCCTGTGACAATGCAACTTCTCAGTACCAACCCTAAGGCACAAACCACCCTATTATTTGTGCCATGTAACTCTTATGTATCAATATCTTACGTTTAAAATTTCAATATGTACACTCCTAGCCCATAGGGTGACTTCCAAATCATGGGTGGTTACCGTCAAAGCACATACATACCCAATTCGGTAGCCATTCATTAAAGCACCTCACACTTTCTAATTACAAATGCTGAGCCAATACACTCAAACCTCATAAATAAATCTTCCCATTTGACAAGTGTAAGTACTACAATCAATGAATGAGTCAATTTACTAATAGGTTGGAGTGTATTTCACTGGTTCTATAGCCACCCTAGATCATGTTTTTTTTATTTACATCATGGATCATTGTACGCATCATGGATACCCAGTTGATTCTAAAGAATTAATATGTAGGCCATGAGATTAGGGTAAAGACAAGTGAAGGGAGATTTTGAGCAAGAAAGTAAGAGCAATGACCTGTGTCGTAACCAAAGAGGAAGCCACCAATGCCAGCGGCAAGGGCTAAAAGGAACACAAAGTACTGGGACGGTGAAGAAGAAGAAGAAGTAGAAATGAGGTGATGGCCACTGCTGGAGGCCATAGACTTTGGTGCGGAGTGTTCTTCCTTGTCGCCCATCTTCCTTTTCCGGTGCTTCACTCTCGGAGACTCCTCTGGCATCATGATTCGGAACCTAAAACGACCTCGCCTACTTCCAGTTCAGGGATGCCATTGCAACACTCAATTTTTTACAGTACAACATAATAATTCAAGGGTACTAACTTAAGAGTGTTTGCGAAACGGAGAAGGAGCGAGCAAGAGTCGAGGCAGGAAACTTTGTTTTGAAACTAACTAAAAGAATGGTTCGCCTCCAGAGAATAGGGAAGCAATTCCAACACCCATAATGAAATGATAGAAAAAACGATTTCTTCAGTGTGGAGACGACGACAAAAACTGCAACTTTGCAGAGAGCTCAACTGAAGAATGTAACTTAGTAACTTCAGTTGTAGACAATGTGTAGAATTGAAGGTGAGAAGGGACCTGAGCGACCTAGGAATCATCACAACTTCAGAAAGACATGGGATTGACTTTAAAATATCTTAATGAGACTGTAAGAAGAATTGCTTTAGATCGAAAGCAAAGGCAAGGAAGCTGACATCATCACAGTTGACTGCGGAATGGATGTGCACTCCAGGTCACAATCCAAAAGGGAGCTGAACCCTAAAACCAAGCGAGCACGTTTTCAAGATAATGGAGTTAACCGAAAAGAGTGTCCCAAAGTGGAAACTTACCTCATACTCACACGAAATAGGTAGATTAGTGTTAGATGCACTAATTTACGTAAACATGTTGTAAGTTTTTATTGTTGACCAATTTTTTTACCCTCTATATTGGTCAAGATGGGGATCTTTCAATAGTATTGGAATCAATGTCTTTGGTAATTTTTTTGTCGAGAGTAAAAATCTATAATATTTTCAAATCTTATAATTATCTAACACTAATCTATCTATTTAGTGTAGTTTTGAGTTTAAAAAAACGGTAAAACTAGTTGAAGGTGAGTTGAAGAATAATCTAAAGCAAGACCCTGCGCCACCATGGGGCATAGAACTCGTAACCTCCCCAACGCTAAAGGAGAGTTCCCATCCGCTCCCCCATACCAAGAGCCCCGACCATGGGCACTATTCATGAACAGTGCTTGTCAAAAAAATTAATTATAAAGAGGGAATTCCTCTCTTGTTTTCAGTTAACTCTAATATGGGGAGGGAGGACCTCCCACCCCTTTTGTCCTCCTAATTTCGTAAATTTTGAGGTGATCTTGACTCCTCTATGGTTTAAGGTGACTAATTAGACCTTTTGTTGTTGTAATAGCAATTTTAATTGTTCTTCACCTAGTATCTGGGATTGGGATTAAATTGTAAATCATCTCAATTGATTGGTGTTGATGATTGCTCGTTTGTTTGCCCATTCTTTGAATAGTGAATAGTGAGTAGTCCCCATTGTCAGGTCTCTTGGCTTGGGGGAATGTGTAGCAACTCTCCTTTAACATTGGGGATGTCACAAGTTCCACACCCCATAATGGTGCAGGGCTTTACTTTAGATTATTCCTCAACTCATCATAAACTAGTTTTGCAGTCTTCTAGAACTCAAAACAAGTATAAGATGAGTTTAACCCGTAAGAATCCCTAATTTTTTTGGGCTTAAAATCATCATCGCTTTTGATGTGTTATAGGTCTAAATGTAAGTGAGGTATAAAAATCTTAACCGTACAATCTTGTAATATGCATGTTGTAGATCATGTGAATCAATTTTGGGGTTATTTGGCCATGTAGGTTGCAAGATCATAGTGTTTTAGTGCTAAAAAAGGATGTTGAAATTTTCTTAGCAACATAGTTAGAGGTGAAATTTGTTTTTAAAATTACTCAAATGAAAAAACGTTGAGCTATAAAGTAGTTCAAAATCATCATATAAACACATTGGTACCAAAAAAGCCTTATGAATTTTTTTGATGTGTCCTAAAATGGCCTTGCAATGTCAAAAAGTAGCCCAAAAAGTGACCCATTTGAACCATAAAGCAAAAAATATCCAAACTAGACTCGTGCACTAAAATGACTCCCAAACATTCATTTCAATATGAATTGACCTAAAAATCTTACCATAATAACTAGACTTCGAGGGAATTTCAACCCAACAAGTTTTATTGAAATTGGACTTGGGATGAAGGAGATACAAGCCCCCAAAGTTGCTGCCATCAAAATTCACAAACTGTCCCAAAAAAAGATACCTACTTTCAAATGAATTCATCTTGGATTGAAACCTACTTTCAAATTCAATTCATCTTGGATTGATCTGAAATTTTTACCACACATTCCATACATCATCTAATGAGTTTTTTCAAAATTTCATTAAAACCGATCAAGGTTTGCAAAAGTTACAGCTCTTTGAAGGTGAATGCTCCTCCAAAACGTTCAAAATATGGATGTCGGAGCAGTTAGGGGTCAAGGTTTCTTTCCATTTTGATACACTATACTGGCTACGGAGTTTACTTCTATTTGGTGCGTTGATGAGATTTTTTGCACAGATAGTATTCTCTTAGTGAGACGAAAGCTCACTCCCACACTCACTTGCATGCCGCCCCTCAATTGGGACCTCGGCTGATTTGTTCTCTTTCTTTTTTTTGCACTCAATCGATTGGTTTCTACTCTTTCAAAGAAAAAGAAGGGCTTCATTTACTGCCAAAGATGTATGAATCAAACAAAATGCATCGATGTAATTATTAATATGCTAAAAATGTGCATTCTGTCTATTATTCAATAGGGTTACAACGCTTTCTTTCCATTTTCTATTTTGTAGAATGGGTATGTGGCACTTTCTTCTTTAACCCTTAACCCCTAAGTGACTGAAAGACCATTTTATAGTTGTTGCCTTTTCTTTACAAGCTGCCCAAGATGAAAAAAAATTATAAAAAATAAAAAATATCTTCAAATAGGAAATCAAGCGCACTTCCAATCTAGTTTAAATCATGTCAATCCAAGTTAAACTCCACCAAGAGTAATTTTTCAATGACAAAGACCTCAACATTGTCCTAGTGTTATAAAATTTATTGTTTTGGGAAACTAATGAGGTTCCCTCCTTTGAAAAACATTCATTTTTGAATTTTAGAGTAGAATGTTTAGTTGTAACCAATCATACCAAATTTCAAATTTTAAAAATAATATTTGTAATTTTAGTGAATATTCAACGATAAATGCTTCTAATTCACTAAATGTGTATTTAAAACAGTTTTTGAAAGTTTGACCTCACTAGTAATTATTAAACATAATGCTTCTCATTTTCTCTTTGGGACCAAACTTCATCAATGTTGTAGAAGTAAATATTTATAACACATATAGGTTTTGGCCTAACTCCATCTATTATTTAGGAGTTAATCCCTAAACGTAACAACATCTAGAAATTGGATGACTAACAAATTTAAATGCACCCCACATTCTCATCAATGCTTGGATAAAGTCATTCAATTTTTTTGGAGATACTTCACCAAGTTATTGTCCTATTTAACGGTTGGGTTTAGTCATACTTGATTACATATTTTTCTAAAATTACAAATGTAGAAGTATGTCAAGTCGTTGACTAAGCTAAAATTGCACTGACTGTAGTTCAAAAGTGGCCTTGCAAAAATGAGGTCATAGATTTAAGATACACAAAAATTTCAAAGAATTACCACGTTTCAAAGTATCTCATTTCAAACTCATTCCAACAAATTTTACTCCAAAAATATTAAAATGTTGTTTCTAATCAAATTTAGAAGGGATTTTTAATTTTAACTTTCAAAATTAATAATTAAATATTGGTGAAAGTATTAGTGAATCGAACAATACGGATGGAATCTAAAATTCAAAATCTAGAGCTTTCATTTCTATTTTAGTTCCAAAATATTCTTCTAAATGAGAGTTTGTGATGATTTTTCTCAAATTGCCAATTCTAGGGACACCCTCGTACGTTTAGGGGTTAAGCGTCCATACTACAGTTACTTGTTCAAACTTCATCAATTCTTCACATTTAAAAAATATTTTTCTTATATAAGTAATTTTTTATTCCATGTATCGTGATTTTTTTCAAAATTATGTAAATAAAAAATGAATATTGTAAGATTTTTCAAACGTTTTTTCAAGTAAAAATCATAGTAATTACAAAAATGATTAAAATAATATGAACTTTTTAATGGAAAATGAAAAATAATAGTGATGAACAACAAGGTGTAGGTGGCATGCTCTTCCAAGTTTCATAAAAACAAATCCAATAGAAAAACGTTTTTGCAAATATTGGAATTTTAAGGTTTTAAGGCCATATTCGTTAAATTGAGACAAAATGGTCATTTTGAGACTTCAACCCTAAAACAATTATAGTCATTTATCGTCGAGTCGACGATAAGATGAGACTGTAACCTTTGGGCAATCAAAGGTTTTTATATATATTAATATATTAAAGTCTCAAATTACCAAATAGTCGCAAACCTGAACAGTTATAATGGTTTATCCTCGAGTCGACGATAAAATTGAGATTACACTTTGTCTCAATTTAACGAATAAGGCCTTTTTTGAGCTTTATAGTGCTTAAAAAAATGCAATTTTAACAATTTTGAAGAATGATAAATTGGACTAGAAAGTAGAAGATAGCCCCACAATTTCTTAGTTGTGACCATTTTCATTTGAAATTAAGAACAAGGTGAATATTAGCGTTTGACTGAAAAATAACCAAACATGGTTCCTCGAGGCTCTTTGCATGCTTAGGGGTTCATTGTGGAGGACCCATTCTCTAAAGATTGAGAAGCTTTATTTTTCTCCTCCTCACATAAGGCTACAGGAGCAAGAATTTTTGGTAGTTTGTTTTGTAAAAAACTAACTCGATCTTTTAGGACTTAGTAGAGTATTACTGGTATAACGTAATTCTAAAAGATCTTCTTTGTAGGCCAATAGCACCCACACGCATGAAGTTGACTTCAGAAGTGGGGGAAGTCGCATAAACAATTAGGATGAGTTGAGTTTAGGTTAAGTTTTTAGACCAAGCTGAGTGTTTACAACCAAACTCAACCCAAACGAGCCAAGGGATGGATATGAAGTTGGGTTGAATTAGAATCAGGTCCAATGGAATAATGGAGGAAGGCATTGTCCAAATTGATACAACATATTTTCAATTCAATAACACCTACTTTACCTAAGTATTCAATTATCAAGATTGGCAACTCCTACCAAATATATGTTTATTTTGCCAAAATGATAAGAACATTTTATAAAATTCAATGGATATTCTCTAAGATTCATTTTTTCACCATAGAAAATAGATGTTTTTGGAAAAAGCAATTTCCTATAAATTTCGGCTTCTCTTTTTATAATTTTTTTCCTAATCTAACGGCTGGATACAACACCCCACATAGAAACCTACAATTTCTTTTTGGTGTATTCTATCGCGTCTCTCTAGACAAGGAGATCCCGCTCTTGCGAAGGAGATATATTTATATTTATAAATATAAATATAAATATATTTATATCTTTATATATATATTTCATTGTCTTTATACTTGAGGAGGCCACATTTAGGGTGCTCCCAATACTTTGCCGCTCTCCAACACTCAAACGCTCTATTGCTCCCTCAAGCTCTCGCACAGGGAGAGATAAAAACATTCCCTCATGGGATTTCATATGGGAGGTGGGACAAAATTCTCATAATTGTAAATTTCATGGGATCTTTATAGTGTATTGTATTTTTATCTGAGAAAGTTATGATTGTGAAAAATTTGTCTGCCTTTTCCTATATGGCCTTTTTCTAGCCTTTTCCCATATCGGACTCTTGTTTTTATCTCATTGTGCCGCCCTCAGAATGGGACCTCTCAAAGCAGCTCCACCGCAGCCCTCCCAACTCCAAAAGTAAATGAAAAGTGCTGAGGGCCCTTCCAAAATGGCTCTTGACTCTGGATCCTAGCGTGTCAAGAAATAGCTCTCCAAATCACTATTTAGTTGGCTAATTCTCCACATTCTACTTGTGATTGGTCCATTGAATATTTAATGTGCACTTTTGATGTGTGAGGGCCCTCCAAGGGTGGGGGAGTGTGAGTGCAAGGGCCCTCCAAATGTAAATGAATAATTTGAGCGAGTCATCTCTGGCGTGTACGAGTGGGGATGCTCTCAACTGTATTCATCCCTTTATTACACCCGCCCCGGCGACCCTGCAGTTTCCCTCGTCGTCGTCGGCGGCCTCGATCCACCGTCGCCGTCGCCGTCGCCGTCGCCTTCCCGAACATTCCTCGCAATATTTAAATGTTATCCGCATCTTCCTTCTTTCCCGCTTTGCTGCGGCCTTTCATCAGTAGCTCGTCTTGCACGTTTCCATTGCTGCCGTGATTTGCAAAGTGCACACAGATTGCTTCAATTGATAACTTTCTCTCATGAGCTTGCCCTTTCCTTCGGATATAACAAGTCAGATTCACATACCATAAGATATTTCCGTTTCATATACCACTGGCATTCATTCGAGGAGGTTTGCTCGATCTCAACAGATGCAATTAATGCGAGTACAGTACGTAACCTATCTTACTTGCAGCAAACCTGTAATAATAATAATAAGCGAGGCATATCGGCGGACAGGCAGGCTAACGGGGCAGAAATAAGGCGCAGTCGCACCGAAACCTTCCTGGAACCCTAATTGAGACCTAACTCTGTTCGAGACGTAGCATGCAGCGCGCTGGAAGAGCTAGCGGGCTTCAAGTACGAGGCTGGATGGGAAAGGAATGACGGAGCCTGTGAGTGCGCCCTTTCGTGTCTGTTTTTTTTCGATTGTTGAATCTTTGCGTTGGAAGTAAGAAGACAGAAGTACAAAGACAGATGCTCAATTCATTGTGGTAGCATTGTGACGTATACGCATTGAATTGAATTGAATTCCGCCGCTGTATTGTATGCCGTTATGGCATTTTCAAAATTCTTTTGTCGATCCTTTGTTTCCAACTATCAATCCTTTGGAGTTAACTGCGTCTTGCAGCAATTTCGGTTTCTGAGCTTTCATTCTTTTTGTTGCGCACGCAGAGCACGTCGCCCACGCTTTCTTCTTCTGCTCTTCGTGCACATGAGCGCTGCGGAGCTCAATTTTTAGGTTAAGCTCCGCCATTGGAGCATCATCATCAAGCTCACAAAATGGCGCCCGTCTCGGATACCGGCATTCGGTGGAGAGGATTGGTGGTCCACAACTCGCTTTCCAAAGAGAAAGTACCGTTCATCACCAAGGACGGATCCAGGAACGGTGAGTGGTTTGATTGTAGGATTTCAGAAAATTAGGGTTTAGGATTTAAGATTTACAAGATTGAGCGTGCTTTTTTTTTTGGTGGCAGTGACGTGGTATATTTGCGGACCGACTGTATACGATTCGTCTCATGTGGGACACGCGAGGAATTATGTCACATTTGATATTATTCGACGGATACTTAAGGTATGTTTGGGATTTGAACGTGGTTTTATGTAGTGGTAGGAGATCGTTTTTTTTAATTTTGTTAAGTTTATTCAGGTGCGCTCTATTGTAACGGCAGGATTATTTTCACTACAGAGTGAAGTATGTTATGAATGTCACGGATGTGGACGATAAGATCATCAACCGTGCGAGGAGAAACCATCTGATGGATCAGTACCGCAGTGATGCAACTGATTTGAATAAGGTGCGTGTTTTTTTGTCTACAGCTTTTTTCGTGGTGATGTCATCTGTTCCTGTTGTTCTGACGGATTTTGATGTGGCCTTAGGTGATTGAAGACTTGGACACTGCAATGGAGGAAGAGATGGTCAAGCAGCAGAGAAAGGTTAGTTTCTTCTGCCATTGAGAATCCAGAGTTACGTCTATTAAGATACAGAAAAGAAACAATTGAGAAATTGAGAATGGTGACTTTATGTCTCATGGACGATCGGAGAGATTCATACATGTACTTTTCTGGACATTCCGACACGGCTTATTGATCTTCCCTTTGTGTTGATTGTATTGTAGATCTCTGATTCAAAGGAAGAGCTGGCGAAAGCCACATCATCCAGACAAAAAGACGACTTGGCAGATGTAAGTGATTAGGGTTTTCTTTTCTCTAGTTTATCAATAGTGTAGTGCCTGCACTTTTTTTCTCTCGATCACAGTGATGAGATAGGGGAGAATTTTTTGTTTAATCTTGTAACTCAGTTCTAGTTACTGGAGACATGAAATTATTGTGTATGGATGTAACAGAGAGTGAAGCAGGAGGAGCTGAAAGTCAACAAGATCATCGAGGCAAGGGATTCGATGCATGGTCTTAAAGAAGAAGCTATGAAACTAGGTGGAAAGGAGGGAGTTGACTTGCTCTTGGGAGCTAGCGCGGTTGATAGTTTGGCATCTAAATTGGATGCTAAACTTGGGGCAACAGTAACGGATCACGCTATTTACAAGAGTCACACTCTCAAGTAATATTCTTACCCACGGGTTTGAGGCTTTTTTAAAATTCTGTTTCTTTAGCTTTGCTGTCCAATTTCTGATTCAGATGCAAAGGCTGTGGCTCTCTTATGTGTGCATCACATACAAGCATTCACAAATGTGGCATTTGAGCTCTCTTGTACTATCAATATCTCATTTTCTGATTTGCAGGTATGAAAATGAGTTCTGGGATGACATGACAAGCTTGGGATGTGGGTATCCTGATGTCCTTGTGAGAGTGACTGAGTAAGTGCCTTCTGATTTGTAAACCTAGAGGGTTCTGAAAAGCAATGTACCTAGATTACTAGTGGGTATATACATAGCATTATAGTTCTGTGAATATTACATTGATATATGAAGAGCTTGAGAATATTCCTTCCTTTGTTCAGTCCTTCTCACGGCTTTTCTTGGTCTATTCATAAAACATGTTTTCTTCTGTCTGCAACATTATTTCATTCTATATGGGAATGTCAGTTGTTGTTGATTGCAAGATGCAAAAGCGTACTGATTTTTGTGACTCTCTCTGTGGCAGGTATATGGATAAGATTATTGAATATGTGGAAGTCATTTTGGCAAACAAATATGCTTATGTGGCGAATGGGAGCGTTTATTTTGATACTAAAGCTTTCAAGTATGTATTTAATCTCACTTCACCTGGATTTGGTTGGACCTCAATGCAGTGACGGCTTCTTGGTTTAGGTGAAAATGTAATCGATGTCAGGAGCAAATTCGGTGTTGCTGAAGTTTGTATGGTTTTATTGTCGTTTAATGCAAATTTCTTTGTATGAAAGACACAAAAAGGATATACTTTTGACCTCTTTTCCATTCCAGAGAGGGAGGCCACCAATATGGGAAGTTGAACCCGGCTGCCGTAGGCAGCTCATTATTGGCTTCTGAGAGTGAGTCAAACTTTGAGACTTCTGAAAAGAGAACCAGCTGCGATTTTGCCTTGTGGAAGGTTAGTCCTGTTACCAATGACGTAAGCTCACATTGAATGCTTGTGAAGATAAACTACAGGGAAATCAGATTTAGTCAGCAGCTTCAATGTGGTATAAATGAAATGGATAAGGCAGTGATTCAGCATCTTGTGGTTGACAGTAATTCAACTTCTCTGCAGATTTGACTTGGACCGATTCAACCTGTTGAATGATCCATCAAGAGAAAGTCATTTAGTTCACTTAGTGGTATACGCATCCTTCTAAATTTGAACCAAGTTTTAAGTCCAAAGTTTTGAATGCTAATGTTGACAATGCAATCTTCAGTTCTCATTTGTGACAATCCCTATGCAATGCTGTTGTACTTGTATGGTGCAGAAGAGCAAGCCCGGGGAACCTTCATGGGAGTCCCCTTGGGGCATGGGGCGCCCTGGTTGGCACATTGAATGTTCAGCAATGGCCAGTGACATATTGGGTGATAGCATGGACATTCATTCTGGAGGACAGTGAGTGAATTGTCTTCAGTTTTTGTGCTATTTGTTTCAGTACCTGAATTCCTATTCATCTCAGAAGTCGGCTTCATTGTGCAGTATATCTTAGTTAGTGAACAGAGGGTTTATTGGTTATCATGTCATGGATATTTGTCATCTTGTCATGATTTTAAGACTAACGATTAGCATCTTGTCATAATTTTGGCCACCATATATTGAATGTCCATATTACTTGGGGTCTTTTGTAGCGACTTGCAGTTCCCACACCACGACAACGAGCTGGCTCAAGCTGAGGCGTATTTCCACTGCCATGAAGTGCGTTCTCTCTCCCTTGATTTCAAGTCTAAGCCATTTGTTTGATGAGGCTAGATTTCTGGGTCACTATACCTTTGGCTTGGAATGTCATTATACGGAGCTATCAATTTGTTTTGTAGCGATGCTTATACGCTTTCTGGTTTCGATGAGTACAGTGGGTCAGATATTTCTTTCATTCTGGGCATCTGTCCATCGATGGCCTTAAGATGTCGAAGTCTTTGAAGAACTTCATAACAATAAAGGAGGTAAAGTTCCTTGTCTGTGATTGATTGCTTTGTATGCGTAATTGTTCTAATTTAATTGATCTTGACAACTATGTTCTAAACTGCCTTTAGATATCAAAATGTGGTGAAGTGAGGTCCTCTCAGAGAGTCGATATATACTCCGATTAATTGGATAATGTGGCGTTTCTGGGAGCAGGCATTGACAAAATACACAGCAAGGCAACTGCGTATGCTTTTTGTGATTCAAAGTTGGGACAAGGTAACCATTGTTGCAAAGTATGTGTCCAAGTTATTAATTGAAGATGCATGTCTCAATTGCTTTCTGATTGTGAGATTTGACAGTACAGTATTCAACAATGTCAAAAGTATCAAAGTCCTAACTTGCAGGTGGATGGATGCTTATTTTTTTCCAGTCAATCAATTTCAGCACAACGGTTGTGAATGAGGCTCTTGGGAAGGAAAAGCAGTTCAAGAACTTCTTTGCCAATGTAGAGTATTATTTGAGGGAGCATGTACGTACATTCCCTGACTCGTACGTGTCATTTGTAGTAGTTATTTTCAGTGTATGTAATTATCTTTATAACATATGAGCTGCAAGATTTTTTTTGGCTTTACAGGGATCTCATTCAGATCTGGGCCACTTAGGTTAACTAAAATGGTGACATGCATCTGTGAATGTAATGATATTGCAGTCGTGAGCATATGTTTGACAAGAATCATGTTGCTTTCTTGAAAACCGTCTTGAATGTTACCCCATTATTCCCTTTTGGAGCTTTTAGTAATTACCAGTGAATTTCTAATAACACCGAACTATATATGGCAGCCAATGGAAGGGATTCAAAGGCTAGGAGATGATGAGAAGCAATTGTTTGACAGGGTGGACCAAGCCGAAGACCAGGTACCTTGGACCTTTTAAAGTGCTATCAGCTGACAAACTTTCAATGTCTCCCTGTATGTAAATTGCTTCTTGTGACATGGGCGCTCCAACTCATCGACTAGCATTTGTACTTACTTGAGAACGTCAATTTTCAGGGTGACATTCACAGTGCACTAACTACCTCTCATTATTGTAGGTTCGCAAATGTCTAGAAGACAACTTTGATACTGCAGGTGCTGTCACAGAATTGCTTTCTTTGATCAAAGATGTGCACTCCTACATTGATAAGTGCAAGTCGGTAAGTCAATAATATATTCTTGGTACTTTTTTATTGCTGTTCTGTGTAAGTGTGATGTCACTCCACCTTGACCGGTCATGGGTGTGGTGAAGATTTGATTTGGAGTTTCATACCATCTTTGAAACTTGAGGAAGTTTGAGGCAAGGGTGTTTAAAATTTGGGCTTCCTTCCAATTCTTTGGTTGCAGGCAAATGCAAAACCGAAACCTTCGCTCTTGAAAAATGCAGCAGTTTTTGTAACCAAGATCCTCACTGTATTTGGTAAGTTGTACTTTTATGTATTGACTGCTTTGATTTCAAACATATAACCATTCTGAAATTTGAACCAGGGTATTACAACTTACATCTAGATAATTGAATTAGGTACTAGAGGTGAGAATTGTGTTTTTGCTTGAAAGTGTGCCAAATGCGTCAGCATTTCTGCTATATATTTAGGTTATCAATTGCTGTTTTGGCAATATCTTGCTACCTTGGTTGAAGCAGTTTTGAAGGGTTTAGAAGCCACGATTGCCTGTTATCAAATTATTGCTTGACTGACTACTGGGCGGATATTGACAGGTTTATCTGATGCGAAAAACAATGAAATTGGCTTTGGCAGTACTACAAGCCAAGCCGGGTCAACCGGAAACCTTACAACTACTGTGGTATGCATTCTGACATGATGGCCTTGTACAGTGCGAATTGGTCACTTTTCTCTTGCTAGGTAAAGAGTGTTTGTGTTGCGTTGCATTAGTATATTTATTAAAGGCAATCAATAAATGTGTTGAGCATTTGCAGGCTCCCTATGTAGATGGATGGGTGTCACTGCGTGACAAAGTCAGAACTGCAGTCAAGAGTGGTGTTTCGCAGGTATTGTGTGTTCTCCTTTGAACTGTTCTATTTGGAGTAACACGAACTTCTGCTTAGATATAAAACTCTAGTTTTAAATTAGAGTGACTTCTGCACTAGACTCAAATGTTTCCTCTAATCTATTGATTCTGACTTTATAGAAGTTGCTCCTTCCGAATACATGACAATTTGCTCTCGTGGTTACCAGGGAAAATTGATGGAGCTCACAGATAAAGAGCGTGATGAAGACATGGTTGATGCTGGAGTGTGTGTTGTGGATGAGGGCAACACATCGACGTGGAGATTAGACGATCCCACAGTACTTCAACGAGAGCGTGATGAACGAAGACTAAAGGTCAAGGAGGAAAAACTGCGTGTCTTGCGGCAGAAGAGGCTTCAGAAGGTCTTGTTTTTTCACATCTCAATCACTTTCTTTATAGAGAACATCTTCTATAGGCCGGACTTGATATGTAATACTTTTGTTAACATACTGTTTGGCTAGTAGGGTTGATTTTCATACTCTTTGCACTAATTCCAACATGTTATCAAGTTGTAGTAATTGTTCCCATATTATATCTTTTAATTACTCGTCGTCACTTTTCTAAACATACATTGCAACAGGCAAATTTGCTTGAGAAACATGAAGCGGCATCCATATCACCGAAAGAGCTCTTTAAGGCCAAAGACGAGTACAAAGATTTCGCATTTGATGAGCGTGGTGTGCCCACTCACGACAAAGAGGGGAATGAACTGACAAAGAGCGCCAAAAAGGTGTGCAACTCGCTGTTTCCGTGGGCTCTGGGTTTTCAGATGCTTTTTGTAGCGATCACGAATTTCACCGTCTGAATTTCAATCTGTATTCCAGAGCCAGGTTTCAAAGATATTTTTGCAGATCATTTTCTCAGTGACAGTCTTCACAAATCACATGGCGTGCTAACAAACTAGTTGTCATTGTTGTGCAGAAAGTGGAGGCAGGTTACAAGAAGGCTGCGGCGGATCATGAGAAATTCAAAGACAGTTTGGCGAAAGATCCACTTTTTTTACAGAACATGCAGATAGAGTTGCAGGAGATTGACGCACAGATATCACTATTAGAACAAGAAAGATAATATTCATGTTTGATGAGGAATTGGGTTTCTCCATAGTTGGTATTTGTGAAATACTAACTATAGTTGGTCATCTTCTTACAGTCCGTTATAATGTGGTTTTTTATTAGGCAGTGACCCCATTCATTTGATAAAACTCTCGTGTGTAACTTGTATGTGCCTGGAAGTGGAAATTGTCCTGCTTGCTGGTAGTGAACAGAGTTTTGCAGGCAGTAAGAGGTTTGTACTACCATTATCACCTGCATGATTCGCTTCATTCTCAGCTTTCATATGCTCTGTCTGCAATATTTGTTATGTGCATGAATTGGAAGATGTGCATGTGAAATAAAATGCCCTGTTCAACCTCTAAGCGTCCAAGCTGAAAATAGAATGCCCACCTTGGAAGCTAATAGTCTATTTTTAGGATGGACTTGCCCTCTGCTAGGAAGTGATACTTAGGGGCGGTTTACACTATGGACCAAGAGCCATGACCATGGAATTCTAAAATCTGTGATTGGCCCAAAAAGAGCTCTTGGTCCCATTTGGCTATACACTACCTTGAAGAAAGGAGAATGATCACTAACTTTGAGGTCCCCAAAAATGCTAAAATTTCCCAAATGGATAATGTTTTCATGGTCTCCTTGATTATAGTTGAGTCGAAGCAAATGCCTCGACTCAACTATAATCTAGGAGACCATGGGGCTCAAAAATCATTGATTGGCTAGTGTTCAATTATTTAAAGAGAAAGGAGGAAAAAGGGGAGGACAAAAGAGAGAATGATGAGCTTAAACTTGTCCCGGTCTAAATCCACTTTACACTACAAAGAGTGACAAAGTCATTTAAAATTGCATTTTTGATTTTTCATAGTCACGGCTCTTGACCAAGAGCCATGACCAAGAAAACTAAATCATTTTCATGGTCATGGCTCTTGGTCAAGAGCCGTGACCATGAAAAATCAAAAATGCAATTTTAAATGACTTTGTCACTCTTTGTAGTGTAAAGTGGATTTAGACCGGGACAAGTTTAAGCTCATCATTCTCTCTTTTATCCTCCCCTTTTTCCTCCTTTCTCTTTAAATAATTGAACACTAGCCAATCAATGATTTTTGAGCCCCATGGTCTCCTAGATTATAGTTGAGTCGAGGCATTTGCTTCGACTCAACTATAATCAAGGAGACCATGAAAACATTATCCATTTGGGAAATTTTAGCATTTTTGGGGACCTCAAAGTTAGTGGTCATTCTCCTTTCTTCAAGGTAGTGTATAGCCAAATGGGACCAAGAGCTCTTTTTGGGCCAATCACAGATTTTAGAATTCCATGGTCATGGCTCTTGGTCCATAGTGTAAACTGCCCCTTAGGCCCTCTTTACAGGCCAGGAAGCCCACACTGGTACCCTCAGGGATGGATGCCTTGGATGATCCCGTTTGTTTTTCATCCATCATGATGAGGTTCCCAAAGCTTCTAACCCATGGTTCTAATCCATGAATGGGGGGTTTTTGGCCTCATCTTTATGAACTTCCCTCCATTTTAAATAACAATTGCAACTTGAAACTGCCTTCCAATGAAATGAGAGGACCAATATTAATTTGGGCACATAAATTGGAGTGGATTATCATTTGTGGCTTCAAAGGAGATTTGTATTCAAGCACCATTGAAGCTTTGAATGGGGTATGATTTAAACCTTTACCTCACAAGTTTTATTTATTTTTATTTTATGCATTCAAAATATATTCATATTTGAATGGTTTTTGTTTTAAAGGCATATTGTTGTAACAATTTATTAAAAATAATAATTCTAGGTTTAGAGGTATTATGGAATGATCACAAAAAACAGAGATATAATTTTTTTTTAGAAATGCAATCACGATGGCTATGGATTAAAGTATTGTGATGCATTCCAAAGTATCTCTGTGATGGGTATTTCCCTCATGTGGATGTGATTTATCTCATATGTAGTCTACGATGGGTATTTCCTAGAGGACGTGATCCATTTCAAAATGTCTATATGATGGGTATTTTGTAGAGGTCGCGATGTATTCCAAAATGTCCTTGTGATGGGTAATACCAAGATGAGTATTTCCTATAGGTCGTGATAGATTTCAAATTCTGTTCATGATGGGTATTGCCTAGGGAGTTATGAAGGGCGGCCAGAGATAAATCTTGTTTCTCAAAAACTTGCTATGATGGGTATTGCCTAGGGAGTTATGAAGGGCGACTAGAGATAAATCTCGTTTCTAAAAAATTTGCTATGATGGGTATTGCCAAGAGAGTCGGGATTTATTTCAAAGTTAGCCTATGATGGGTATTTTTAAGAGGTCGTGATGTAACTCATAAGGTCTTCATGATGGGTATTGCGTGGAGAGTATTGAGAGCTGTTTAAGCCTGCTTCTCTTGAGGATACTTTCAAGTTCTCGTGATACATCTCATTTGGCTTTTTGATGGGTATTGCGAAGAGAGTCTTGATTTATTTCAAAGTTAGCCTAAGATGGGATTTTTTGAGAGGTCGTGATGTAATTCATAAGGTTTTGTGATGGATATTGCGTGTAGAGTATTGAGAGCTGTTTAAGTGAGCTTCTCTTGAGGAAATTTTCAAGTTCTCGTGATACATCTCATTTGGGCTTTATGATGGGTTTAGGGTAATTGTGACGGTGCATCTTTTTGTTTGTCTACAATTGTTCTTGTGTGAGTACCCTTTCATATTTTTTTCCTCTTTGGAGTTTAATCATTTATTTACTTAGGCTCTACGGTTAATTATGCTCAAGAGTTTTATTATTTGATGTACTCTGTATTGTTTCCATGTGCAGAATACAAAATGCCCCGGCGAAAAGAAGATCCCATTGTACCTCAAAATCCTCGGGTAGGACCAATTTCGTTTCAAGACCTTCAGTGGAAGGAAGTAGCACGAAAAGGCTATGGAAACATTACTACCGTCATGCGTGCATACATTCCATTTGACAGAGTGGGAGATTTCGTGAGTGGACAAACATGTGAAGGTGGACTAGAAGTGGGGTGGAACGTTGTTGAGAGAATCCAAGGAACACATGTGTCAAGGCCTTAGGTAGATTCTTATATTGAGCATATTTATTATGAGTGTCCTTTCGGTCCTAAAGATCTTAGAGGGGACCCTGCTCATCCTCATTCAAAAATACGGGGATGCCTAGCCAAATTCTCTATCAAGCAACTCTTGCTTAGGCCGGATGTTGCTGAGGTTGCTTATGACCAGGTTGACCACAATAGGGAAGACGGGACACCTGCTCACGGATTAGCAGACAAACATTCTATAGGGAGAAAGTCAGCTTATCAACCTAGAATGTCCCTTGACTTGAAGAATTGGATCGAAAAACGTTTGAGTGAAGGATTCACTACCAAACAAGTTTACGAGGAGCATCGACGAAATTGGATTGAGAGGAGGAAGATGAAGTGTCCTGAGATCCGTGACGATTTTGTAGAGTTGCGGGACATTGCTTATTATGAGGGTCGGGTGAAGATAGGAGTATGGCGCCGACACCCTAATGACTTTGACAGCGTGAAGATGTGGATGAACGAGCATCCTGAGAATGTCTTCATGTGGCATGAGAAGGACGACGTGACAGATTTACCCTTCATCATTTGTATTCAAACTCCTTGGCAAAAAGAAATGATGTTAAAATATGGACACAATGGGGCCATTGCAATGGATGCAACTTTTGGTACAAATATCCCTAAAGACCCTCTCTATTCTTTGGTTGTCTTCGATTATTGGAGAAATGGCATTCCTGTTGCATGGGTGCTAAGTAGTCGATCATCAGAGGAGGACTTAGTAATGTGGCTAGAACCTCTTCGGAGGTCTTTGGAACGTACAAGACCTGATTTTCTACCATCATGCTTTATTGTTGATGATGCTGTAGAACAAAGGAATGCTTTGAAACGGGCTTGGCCTGAACCAGAGGTTCCAATTTATTTATGTGCTTTCCATCTTCTAAAGAACTGGAAGAACCACATCTAGACCAAAGTACCCAACCTAGGTTCTTTGAGAGATCTTGTTTATCGCCAATTGCATTCTTTCTTATACAGTGGGCTACCAATCAAAATGTCGTTTTCGAAATCGCAGTGAGAAACATTTCAAGACTGCCAACTTTGAAAGCCTCCCGAGAGCTTAAAATAAGTATTCTCCCACGAAATTTTTACCAAAGCATTATCTTTAAGTTAGTTATATGCATACCAAATTTCAAGGCCAAAAGATGCATCAAAGAAAAGTTATTCAAAATCTACCAACATTGGTAGCTGTGGAAATTTGTTCACTGCTGCCAACTTTGACAGCCTCCCAAAGTTTGAATTAATTTTTTTTGCCATGAAATTTTTGAAACAAAAACATCTTTATGTTAATAACATATGGTAAAAGTTTCAAGGTCAAAAAATTAATACAAAAAACGACATTAACAATCTACCAACATGTGTAGTTGTGGGGAAAAATGGGGGAAAACCATTTCATTGCTACCAACTTTGACACCCTCCCAACGGTTGAGAAATTGTCTATTTACCATGAGATTTTTGGCACAGCATAATCTTAATGATAACAACATTCATGCCAAATTTCAAGGCCAAAAGATTCACCAAAAAAACGTTATTCAAAATCTACCAACATTGGTAGCTGTTGTGGAAAGTTTTTCACTGTTGGCAACTTTGACAGCCTCTCAAAGATTGAATTATTTTTTGTTTGCCGTGAAATTCTTGGAACAAAAACCTCTTTAAGTCAATAACGTATGGTAAAACTTTCAAGGCCAAAAAGTTAATACAAAAGAAGATATTAACAATCTACCAACATGTGTAGTTGTGGGAAACAATGGGGAAAACCATTTCATTGCTACCAACTTTGACATCCTCCCAATGGTTGAGAAATTGTCTATTCACCATGAAATTTTTGGCATCATCTTGCCATCATCCTGCCATCATCCTACCTTACAAAAAAATCTTACATACCATCATCCTGCCTCACAGAAAAATCTTACATACCATCATCCTGCCTCACAAAAAAAAACTCACATACCATCATCATGCCTCACAGAAAAATCTCACATACCATCATCCTGCCTCACAAAAAAAACTCACATACCATCATCCTGCCATCATCCTGCCTCACATCCTCACTCACTGAGGAAAAAGCCTCACTCACTGAGGAAAAAGCCTCACTCATAGCCTCAGTCACTGCCTCACTCAAAGCCTCACTCACTCATATTCTGAGTAAAAAAAGCTTCTTCATGCATGTATGGTCTCCAATTTTTAAACAAGTGGAGTCTTTGAGATGTCACAAGTGCACACAACTAAATTTGGCTATCCTTGATTTTTTTGAGAAGCGATTACGATAAGAGATTGCATCATCTAGAGAATTTCAATTTAGAAGCATGATAATCTGATATACTTCAACAATTTCAATGTTCTTAATAAAAAGTATCTCACAACTACACACGTCGCTAGACTATAAATAATTTTTTTTGTATAAATATTTTGACCTGGAAATTTGGAATTAATATTGTTATCATGAAGAGCATGTTGTGCCAAAAATTTCATGGTAAATAGACAATTTCTCAACCATTGGGAGGATGTCAAAGTTGGTAGCAATGAAATGGTTTTCCCCATTGATTTCCTACAACTACACATGTTGGTAGATTGTTAATATCTTCTTTTGTATTAACTTTTTGGCCTTGAAAGTTTTACCATACGGTATTGACTTAAAGAGGTTTTTGTTCCAAGAATTTCATGGCAAACAAAAAATAATTCAATCTTTGAGAGGCTGTCAAAGTTGCCAACAGTGAAAAACTTTCCACAACAGCTACCAATGTTGGTAGATTTTGAATAACGTTTTTTTGGTGAATCTTTTGGCCTTGAAATTTGGCATGAATGTTGTTATCATTAAGATTATGCTGTGCCAAAAATCTCATGGTAAATAGACAATTTCTCAACCGTTGGGAGGGTGTCAAAGTTGGTAGCAATGAAATGGTTTTCCCCCATTTTTCCCCACAACTACACATGTTGGTAGATTGTTAATGTCGTTTTTTGTATTAATTTTTTGACCTTGAAACTTTTACCATATGTTATTAACATAAAGATGTTTTTGTTTCAAAAATTTCATGGCAAAAAAAATTAATTCAAACTTTGGGAGGCTGTCAAAGTTGGCAGCAGTGAACAAATTTCCACAGCTACCAATGTTGGTAGATTTTGAATAACTTTTCTTTGATGCATCTTTTGGCCTTGAAATTTGGTATGCATATAACTAACTTAAAGATAATGCTTTGGTAAAAATTTCGTGGGAGAATACTTATTTTAAGCTCTCGGGAGGCTTTCAAAGTTGGCAGTCTTGAAATGTTTCTCACTGCGATTTCGAAAACGTCATTTTGATTGGTAGCCCACTGTACAGTGGGCTACCAATCAAAATGTCGTTTTCGAATTCGCAGTGACAAAAAGTTCAGTACTGCCAACTTTTAAAGCCTCCCAAGAGCTCACAAATTGGTATTTTAGCACGAAATTTTAACCAAACGATTATCTTTAAGTTAATTATATGCATGCCAAATTTCAAGGCCAAAAGATTCACCAAACAAAAGTTATTCAAAATCTACCAACATTGGTAAATTTCCACAGCTGTCGACTTTACCAGCCTCCTATAGTTTGTGTTATTTTTTTTTTGCCACGAAATTCTTGGAACAAAAACCTCTTTATGTCAATAACATATGAGAAAATTTTCAAGGCCAAAAGATTAATAGAAGAAAAGATAATAACAAGCTACCAACATGTGTAGTTGTGGGAAACAATGGGGGAAACTGTGCTACCAACTTTGACACCCTTCCAACGGTTAAGAAGTTGTCTATTTACCCTGAAATTTTTGGCACAACATGCTCTTTATGATAACACCATTCATGCCAAATTTCAAGGTCAAAACCTTTATACAAAAAAAAATATTTACAATCTACCAATGCGTGTAGTTTCCCCCATTGTTTCCTAGGACTACACATGTTGGTGGATTGTTAATGTCTTTTTCTATATTTATCTTTTGGCCTTGAAATTTTTCTCACATGTTATTGACATAAAGAGGTTTTTGTTCCAAGAATTTCATGGAAAAAAAAAAAACTCAAACTTTGGGAGGCTGTTAATGTTGAAGTAGGATGATTGCGTGGGCTGAAGTTGCTCATAGCCAATGCGTGTAAGCTAGTGTAGATGATGTCAATGGGCTGAAGTTGCATCTAGTGAAGTAGCAGTAGTTAGATGTAATGCGAATTGGTAGTCCTAAGTGATATGGGCTGACCTTAGTGTAGTAGGGGTTGAGTATGGGCTGATGTCCCATATGGTTTGCCAAGGGGAGTCCCTTGGGTGTGCTACTAAAGAGGGGCAGCCCATGAGTAAAGGCTACCTCCTTCCTATGCATTCCTTGTGTTTGTGTGTGGCATTGGCATTCTAATCTAACCTTCAATAGTTAAAGTTGGCAGCTGTGGAAATTTACCAATGTTGGTAGATTTTAAGTAACTTTTGTTTGGTGAATGTTTTGGCCTTAAAATTTGGCATTAAAATTTGGCATGCATTTAACTAACTTAAAGATAATTTTTTGGCAAAAATTTCGTGGTAAAATACCAATTTTTAAGCTCTTGATAGGCTTTTAAAGTTGGCAGTACTGAAATTTTTCTCACTGCGAATTCAAAAACGACTTTTTGATTGGTACCCCACTGTACATGCCCATTGAGTATCAAGAATCAGAGGAGGATTTCTTAAAGCGTGCTCGAGTAGTGAGCAAAACCATGTTCAGATTCCTATATGTTCAAAGTATGGAAGAGTACATTGAGGTTCATTATGACCATCAAGGTGAGTTACACTTTGTACCATTTACAAAACTAATTAATATCTTCACTTCTATATATTTTTATTCTCACATATTTACAAAATGAAATGTTTATGGAAGTTTGTCATTTTCTGTACAAACCTTTATACTAATGTAGGATTGTGTATTGAATTTTTTTTTACAGAGATGTATCTTATTGGTCATCGACGGAACCTCCATTCAAATCAAGACACGTAGGCCAGCATTGAGTCGTATCATTCTGTTCTTAAGAGGTGGATGAAGATTGACAATCACCAGCTTCGGGGAAGGAGGATGGATTCTCTAGTGTGGGGTTTGACTAATCCAATAGAGACACATTACATGTACAACGATGGAGGAAGGTAAACGGTTTTGTGTTGAACAAGCAGGTTGAGAGTATTGTGGCAAAGCGAATTGCAAAGGCTAAGGCTATCCCTAACCAATATGTTCAAAGACATCCTACAATTGAAGGAGCTTGGCAAGTGCATTCTCAAAGTGCCCTTGGACGATGGTATGACATTCTTGATCCTTACACCAAGTATGCCTCATGTTCTTGTGAATGGGCCATTCGTGGAAACATGTGCAAACATCAACTTGTTGTCATCAAATCGTCCACCGATATTTCTTGGAATGACATGTTGGAGTTCCTTGGTACTTACTATGGTTCGCTACGTGGAGGGCTTGCTCAAGGCCATGTTTGAACATAGTGTTCCCATAGATCCATTTGAAGACCTTGATGGAGATGAAGATGAAGAGAATGTTGAAGATATTACGAACACAAAGGACAACTTTGCTCCACTAGACTTTGATGGAGCTACTACATCTACATATGTAGATGGTCTTAAGCAAACACAACCTTCTATAGAGGGATCACTACAAGTTATTGATAAACTTGTAGAAGAGTCTAAAGAATTAGCAATTAGAGGTGGTTTGGAATTGGTGCAACACCTTCAGGCGATGATGACAAAGGTGGTCACAAATGTTAGACGGATCCGGACTCAACAATATTCACAGATTTTGCATTCTCAAACCGTTTTCGAGATAGTCGATGATGGTATGGGTTCTTTGATTGTTCGAAGAAAAGACTACAAAGAAATAGTCATGGCTAAAATGTCCACCTAAAAGAAAAGGAGAAGCACTGCTTTGTAGCAATTTAGAGTTGGATATTTTTTTTTAAAGAGCATTTTCTTTACATATTATGGAATATAACATTCAATATTGTTGCACATCATCAAATGTATTGTTGTGAGTACTTGCATTAGATTCCATTTATATAGGACATGTGTCTTTTAAAATTTCAGAACAAATTATGCACGTCATGTTTTGCCAAAAGAACATATGTATTATTATGTGAACTCCATGTCCCTACACATGACACATCATTTCTGCAAAGAATTGCAAACCAGTGATTTCATGTTTGCAAAGAATTCAAAACATTTTCAAAAATGATTTGATAGTTGACAAACATATTTGCAAATTATTTGATGGTTTGCAATGATTTGATGTTTTGCAAACATCTTTGCAAATGATTTGATGGTTTGCAATGTTTTGATGATTTGCAATGATTTGATGGTTTGCAAACATCTTTGCAAATGATTTGATGGTCTGCAATTCTTTGGAGAAATGGACTTTGCAATACACATGTTGAAGATGTTTTGAATTCTCACATGCCCTTAACCCCTGATGGACCAAGTGTCATTACTAGGACATTTCAATGTTCGAGTAGGTTCCTCATTTTAAATTTTTTTTTGGCATTTTATAGTGTGAACTTGGTATATCAATATAAAAAATGGGGATCTAAATTTTTTTTGATTCGGACTTTTAATGTGGAAGTTATGGAGCAAAATGGGTTTTTTGGGGGAGAATGGGCAGTGCGGGGCAAGGCTCAAAATAAACCTCAAAAATTATTTTTTTTCAAATTTAACCGTAGGATCTTGTTATATATTTCCAAAAGAGTGCATGGTAAAAATTTGAAATGAAAAGCATAGAGTTAGCAAAATGGTATAGCATTTGAAGTGAAAAGATTGTAGTTTTCTTGGATATTTTTTGACCGTCTTTGAAGATATGGGAAAATTTATTAAATTCATCAAAAAAAATCTTAAAATTTATTTAAATGTTTGATTTGGTATTTTCTACCAAGCACAAAAAATAAATAAACAAAAAAATTAATCAAAACAGATGAAAATGATGCTCAAAAACAGGAAAAATTGCTGTCCTTTTAGGGGTTAAAGGCAATGCCCATAATGAAATAGTTTTGGAACAATAATTAAATCTTTGGTTTCCAAAGCTTGAACCCTCTAACTCTGCAATACCCATCTCGAAGCAATTTAGATATATCACATGATATATCCAAAGCATGTAAAGTCTAACTTTGTGCCATACCCATCATGAAACAATTTTCAACCCATAATTATATTACTGGTTCCCAAAGCTTGCGAAGTCTAACTTTGTTCAATACCCATCACGAATTAATTTTTGACCCATAATTATATCTCTGGTTCCCAAAGCTTGTGAAGTCTAACTTTGTTCAATACCCATCACGAAGCAACTTTTGACCCATAATTATATTTCAGGTTCCCAAAGCTTGACCCTTTACCTCTGTGCTATACCCATCTCGAAGTCATTTGAATATATCACATCAAGTTGGGGCATAGTTATACCCATCACCAATCAATTTTGGACCCAAAAGTATATCTTTGGTTCCAAAACCATGTAAAGGTTAACTCTGTGCAATACCCATCTCGAAGACATTTTGATATATCACATCATCTTGGGGGCATAGTTATACCCATCTCCAAACAATTTTGGAAGAATAATTAAATCTCTGATTCCAAAGCATGTAGAGTCTAATTCATTGTAATACCCATCTCGGTGAAATTTTAATATATCATATGAGCTAATGGGCATTGTAAACATCCATAACGAAACAATTTTGAACTACAACATAAAATCTTAGAAAACGCTAAACATTTTCAACCGTGGACTTCATAAGACTCACAATTTGAAGATTTTCAATGAACACACAATTGCAATAGCAATACTTATCATGAGTTATTTTTTATAGAAATGAAGTAGAAACTTTATGTAGGCAATTAATTGCACCCATAAAAACTTTCCATAGTGTTTAGAGAATGGTATTTTAACTAACATAATCGAATCTCAAAATTGATGTTCCAAACAAAACAAGAGTGTGTAAAAGTGAATGCCTCATATACCACCATAATGTTTCAACCACAATAAGGTTTCAAACATTTCAAACAATGACAAAGGAAAAAAAAACCAAAACACTCTATTGCAATATAGAAACTAAGCCTCCTCTCCGTGTCCATGGTCTTCTCTTTCTCCACTTCTCCATATCCTCCACCATCTCCACGTTGTTTCTAAAAAATTTGCTAGTGAACCCCTCGAGAATATGAAAATCCATTGAAGTACCATTCTTCTTACTCAGCTATTAAGTTAAGTGAGTTTCAATGTCATCTGAAGCCCAACTATTTCTGACTATTCCTTTATTATTCCTTTATTCAATGGAGATTATCATTCAATAGAGCTTTTGCATGATGAATAGCTTCTGAAGACGCTGACAAGTGAATTAAGGATGCTGGGATTCTTTCGTTTTGGTTGCAGGCAGTATGACAGACGTTGGTAGATTTCAGCCTTGGGGGAAGAGCAGCATAGAGAATCAGATGCAACATACTTTTTCTGAAACTGCCTTGATTCACGTGGTTCTAACTTCAAGGTCAGGATCTTCTTCTTGTCTCAGGAAGCACTCCATTTATAAGTCTTATTCAGATTTTTTAATACGTTTAATGAAGTCAAGATGAGGAGGGCCGGGGAAACAAACCCTTCGTGCACTATAAGAAACCCGTGTATTTTGTGATGCTCAAAAAGATGTCCCTGGTGTCATCAGGACATCCCCGTTTACATTGGCCGGACGCAGTAACGCGTGTAACACAAAAAAATGTCCCATCACATCTCGGCGAACGCGTGGACATCCAAATGTTTTTGGCCATTTTGAGCGGCAGAAAATGGTGCCACGTCAGTGCCACGCCGACGCCACATCAACGGCACAATTTTGGGCAGTGCCACATGGCGATGAACTTCATCCAAACGTGTGGTGACATGGAATGGGACGCTGGCCCGCCAATGGATGACGTGGAGGCGGGAAAATCTGACGTGGAGGCGGGAAATGCTGACGTGGTGCGCCACGTCAGCCGAGGTATGGGTGGTATTCATTCTACAGTCACGTTCTCTAGGACGTCCCTGCGGACACAGCTGTGTTTCGCGAGACATCCCATGCTGACAGCGAGATGTCCGCCCCGATGTCACGGGTCGTCGCGTACTGTGTCTTCATGTTCGTATTGTTGGACATCGCTATGTGGCGGACGACGTTACAGTTGACATGGGCATGTCCTCAAGTACGTCTTTGTCCCTTGCACATGGGCAGTGGGGGTGTCATCGCATATGTCTCTAGGGATGTCAACGCGTCTGACATGACATCTTCTGAGACATGGACTTGCTCACATTGTGTAATTGACGGTGTTTCCGAGGATGTGACCACGCTATAAGAAACATCAGTGCGTTGTATCTGATGACCAAAGTCGTCGTTTGGACGTTTCTACGTAGACGTCCCACGGTTCTCTAGGACGTCTCAGGAAACATCCACTGAGAATTTTTGAATGTTTAGGAAGACATCGTCATGTCTTTCGAAGTCGTCCTAGATAACATCTCCGCGTCATGTACTATGTGCTACAGAGACGTCAGCGATGAGACGTAGTCGTCCCACAAAACATCCGCAAGTCACGTGATACGTGTTATGAAAGACATCAGTATGACGACATAGACGTCCAAGAAAACATCCCCACGTCATGTATATGTGAGAAGTTAGACATCAGCCTCGACACGTAGTCATCCCACAAAACATCTGCATGTTACGTATCAAGAGTTATAAAAGACATCATCATGATCACCCAATCGTCTGACAAAACGTCCCCACGTCATGTACCACGTCTTACATGGACATCATCGTCATCACAGAGTCCTTCCATAAAACATCCCCATGTCACTTATTACTTGTTTTAGAAGACATCATTATAATCACACAGTCGTCCTAGATAACATCTCCATGCCATGTAAGAGAAGACATCCTTTGCTATACTTAGACGTCTCACGTCGCATGCTCACGTCACCATGAGAACATTCACTGAGACATTGCGGTTTACCATCTAAACATCCTCACGTCATATTCTACACGTTATACAATACATCTCTTGTAACATTCACTCGTCTCACTGAGCAATCACACGTCACACTGCAGAGTGTTCCAAATGTCCACAAGATTGATGGCTGTGAGTCACGTATACGTTTTCGCATTGCATATCTATAACACATTGTAAAATCAATGTTCAAAAGTCATAACAATATTGTTTGTGACCTCATAGCGCAAAATGCACATCTACTGATAAGTCAAACGACAACATCCATGTACTACGCACCCACATCTTTCACTCGATCCAATGTCCTCATCAGGAATTTCCGACCCCACTGATTCTGCACTGATTCAGTGCGTTTATCGTAAAACACTGATTCCGCACGTCATACGTGCATTTAGAAGTGTCGTTACAGTACGGAAGTGACATGCATTACTAAGATGTCGACGCAGTGTCTTTTCCGTGATTATCAAAAAAGTATTGTTTCCGCACGGAAGTCGTGCTTGACGGAATCCGTGCGTTAATCGTGTATCTACTTCACATGACTGATAAGACACGGATAACGTGCAGTTTTAGTTAATGCGAATTCAATATCGTATACGTATCATATTAATGCCTTTTGTTATATTCGTGCGATTTCAGTATCTATTATAATGCAAATCATTGTCGTACGACATCCGTGTACAATATTTTAATATATATTTTGGAATCTTTTGGAATCTTTTGGAATATTTCAAAATATTTTATATTATTTTGGAATATTTTGGAATATGTTGGAATATTCCAAGAATCTTCTTTAAATTATACTTCCGGTTTAATTTCCCAAAACATTTTTAGATCTACATTTAAAGAGTTTAGAAGCAATACACATTAAAATTTCAAAGAAATAACATTTTATATTTTTAGAATTCAAATTTGGTATTATTGGTAATCATTGTACTTTTCATCATAGGAGCAAAAAAAAATAGCTCACAACCACCACGATTTTGGCAAAAAATAAATAAATTCAAAATATTATGAAAAAATCCTAAATATAGAAAACATCCTGCATAATCTAGTGCAAAAAAAAAATTGAAAAAAAAGTTTTTTTCACATAGTTAAAAACATTCAAAGTCCGCTGAAAAAAAAAAAAACAGCTCACAGCCCTGAATCCCTGATCTGCCATCACGATTTTGGCAAAAACTTAAAAAATTCAAAAAATTATGAAAAAAATCCTAGATATAGAAAACGTCCTGCATAATCTAGTGCAAAAAAAAAATTTGGAAAAAAAGTTTTTTTCACATAGTTAAAAACATTCAAAGTCCGCTGAAAAAAAAAAACAGCTCACAGCCCTGAATCCCTGATCTGCCATCACGATTTTGACAAAAATTTATAAAATTCAAAAAATTATGAAAAAAATCCTAGATATAGAAAATGTCCTGCATAATCTAGTGCAAAAAATAAATTTGGAAAAAAAGTTTTTTTCACATAGTTAAAAACATTCAAAGTCCGCTGAAAAAAGAAGTTAGTTAATTACCAAAAGAGTTCCATTCTATGCATGAAGAGTTTGAGGTGGTTTGGTGGTTGGGAACATGATTGGCAACCGGAAGGTTGAGAGTTCAAATCCCACCGTTGGCGATAGAGCTTGGGAAGCCCAAGCTATGGTGGGCCCCACCGCATGTGCGGGCAATTTTCGTGTATTTGAAGTGGGTAGCGAGGAAAGTAATTATTTTATATTTTATTTTATTTTATATTTTTTAATAATATTATTTTGATCAAATTTAGATATAAAAAGAAAAAAAAATCTAGATATGGAAAAGATGATGTCGCACGAAAAACGCACTGAATCAGTGTAGTTTTAAAGACGATTAAAACACGACATTTGACGAGTATAAAGAGTGCTGAATTCATACGTTTTCAATGGATGTATCAATCGTGTCGAATCAGTACTATATCCGCTTGTACGAACATCGTGTCATATCAGTGTAGTTGCGATGAATGACGCAACGATGCGGAATCAGTGCGAAAATCGTACGAACCCTTGAAATATCGGAAATCGCACTGAATCAGTGCAGAATCAGTGGGGTCCGAAATTCCTGATGCTCGCTTGCTGTCGGTGCTCCCCTATGACCTTCATACCTTTCCGCACTTGTCCATCGCTGCACCTGTTCGACATGCCAATAGTGCATGCGGTTAAACAAATGATACACGACCAAATACAATTGCATAATTTAATGTTCGCGGGACGAGCATTCCTCAATCAATTTTGGTCCACCCGTTCTTATCAGCGTAACCCTACACCAAATCTATGTCAACGTTCTGGATGCATGACACTGTAGTATACAAGCTACATCATGTGCCAAGAAGTGTCTGGGGATGTTCTAACAGACATCTTTGACGCTTCTAGAGACGTCTACGTGATTTAGCGGACGTCTTCGAAGACGTCTTCCAAAACATCCGTGTTGTACGCCACCGTTAATCTCTCCTACAGTGGGTCACTTGCATGTGCTTATGATTACAGGGGTTTTAGGTGCAATCACTCACCCAAATCCTTGCACACCCCTTTCTTCATTTCTTCTTGGCGGCCTCCGCTCTTGTTGAGGTGCCTACCTGCACTTGTGAAATGATAGCATGTTTAGAGACTCTTTCTATGCAATGTCTATGTATACTGTGGAATATATTGTTGCCCCACATATATGACATAATATGACATACATCATACAATATGACATACACGCAATTTAGAACTTCAAAGTATTACACTTCATAATCATTACACGGAAGATGACAGCATACACCGGTATATGTGTTAAGCCTACAGCTGCATCTCCCTCCTCTAAGCCCCCTCCTTCATCTCCAAATCTGCGAGCACAACGTATCCCATTCAATCAGTACAGCTAAAGTCATATATATATATATATATATATATATATATATATACTAAGACATTACTGTAGCAAAGCACACAAAAGCAGCTATCAAGTGATGTGATGTCTAATTCCAAAATATGATAAATCGTGGTCAGTTCAAAACATTGTGTTGTATTTAAATCTGCCACATGTCGTAACGGATGTCCTAGTGGACGTCTCTGGTGTTCGTCGACGCTGTGTGGGACGTCACGCACAACACGTTAGTGTTGCTAATGTCTGTATAACAGTAATTGGCGCAGTATGTAAAGGTGCGAGAAGGTACATAGCAGCAAGCTCTACAACATCCACAAATGCTTGCAATGGCTTGCTGTCCCAATCACATTCTTCATCACCATTGCACATAGAATACAGGGCTGTAGAATTAGGAGCTGAAGTACAGACATCCAGCCCAAACATCTGTGGTGACATCTTTGGTGACATCTATGTTGACATCTTTGGTGACATCTATAGTGACATCTCTGATGACATTGTTGGTGCCATGTCCAATGACAAGTCTGGTAACATTGCTAATGACATCTCTAGTGACATCTATGATGTAAATATATGGTGCATGCTACGAACATGAAGGCTATACCTGCATACACCCGCTTGAAAAACCGCTAATCTGCAAGTCGCGACCGCCCTTTCCAGTTGTGTCTGGGATTCAAATCTTTAGCGCTGCATATACTAGGATACTACAAGTTTTAGGGTTTCTTCCACAACAAATCAAATACTACAAGTTCTAGGGTTTCTTCTACTACAAATCAAATATAAGAAGTTTTAAAGTTTCTTCCACAACAAATCAACACTAGTAGAAAACATGGTCGAAAAGAACCGCAGCCAAAATCAGCTGCGGTTCTTTTGACCACCCTGATCTGCAGTCGCTAAACGACTGCAGATTTGTTTTTTTAGATTTGCGACTGCAATTTTAATCATTTAGCGGCGTGTAATATACCGTTGGAAAAGTATTTTCAAGACCTTTCCAACGGTATATTACACGCCCTGAAATTCCTAAAATTGCAGTCGTAAATCAAAAAAGAAGAATCTGCAGTCGCTAAGCGATTGCATATGAGGGTGGTCAAAAGAACCCAGCCGATTTTGGCTGCGGTTCTTTTCGACCATGTTTTCTACTAGTGCATATACTACAAATTTTAGGGTTTCATCCACAACAAATTAAATACTGCAAATTTTAGGGTTTCTTCCACAACAAATCAAATACTAGAGGTTTTAGAGTTTCTTCCACAACAAATCAAATACTACAAGTTTAAGGGTTTCTTCCACAACAAATCAAATATGATAAGTTTTAAAGTTTCTTCCACAACAAATCAAATACTACAAGTTTTAGGGTTTCTTCCACAACAAATCAAATATGATAAGTTTTAAAGTTTCTTCCACAACAAATTAAATACTACAAATTTTAGGGTTTCATCCACAACAAATCAAGTACTACAAGTTTTAGGGTTTCTTCCACAACAAATCAAATACTACAAGTTTTAGAGTTTCTTCCACAACAAATCAAATACTACAAGTTTTAGGGTTTCTTCCACAACAACACCTTCTTCATAGTGTCATACAAGATGCCTTTGAAATCCACTAACACCAGTTTCTTCATCAAATTTCCCCCCCCCCCTCCGTCCTTGACCTCGCCGGCGTCGCCGCCACACTTCCAAAGCCACGTAGCATCCTCACTTGTGTCCACTTAGAGAGAAAAAGGGAAACAATCAGTCAAAAAATAGATATCAACACTTTTGAAAACCTCTACACTCTAAACTCTAACTTCTTGGAAAAATGAAGGCAAAAATGAGCTTTGTGCAGCCTCTAATTCCTCTTAAAGGTCTCATGACCTAACTTTGGCTGCGGCAGCTAATCCTAGCCGCCTCTGTTCATCCAGTGAACTCGATGAAAATCATCCCAGTCGATGTTTGCAGTGACACATGGACGTCATCTTAGACGTCTTCATGGACGTCATCTTAGACATCTTCATGGACAGCAGGATGTCATCATTGATGTCCTTCGAAACATTCCAATGTTGGCTAGTGACTGTAATTTTTGAATTCATATTGCACTCAGATAAACTTAAAGACTTCATATTACTGAGACATTTTGTTTTTCTAAAACTGTTTTACTTGTCTAAAATTTGTTAAAAGAAATTTTTACAAGTTTCTAATAAAATAAAGTCTGATACAAGCACAATTTTATTTTTAGAGAAATAAAACATCTTACACTTGCGTCTAAATGCTTTTAAGTATATTAAGAAATTTGAAGTTTTTGAAAGTGCCTAAGTTTTTTTTTCAAAAAAAATTGTAATGAACATGATGAAAGTTCGATGATGAGTACGGGTGTTTGCATGGTATGGTTCATCACTTGTTTGTCAAAATGCAAAACTTTGCTCCTCTTTTTAATCTTTTAGAACTTCATAAACAGAAATTGATGGTAAAAGTAAAAAAAATTGAACTACTACAACTAAGTGATGTTTTATACCAATGCCAAAAAAAAGGTGAAAAATAACAAACATGCAGTCCAAATTGTTGTTTATTTAAAACATTAGTGCCTTGTTGTAGTACAAAAGTCCATATGGAAATTATGAGAGAAAAGAAGGTTGTGGATGGAATTTTCAGCTATAAATTTTTCCAATTTACAAATATGTGAAGAGAAATATGTTCCACATTTTTCCAAGTTTTTCCAAATTATTAAAATGAACCAAAAAGAACCAAAAATGAACAATATTTACATTCAAAGTTTAACTATATTGTTCAAAGCGGTAGTAGAACGGGAGTTTTTATACTCAAAATCCTCGAAATTAAATCATTTAGACAAACTCAGATTTAATTCTATCATTGATAAATACATAAATTTAAAAATTAGTGCACTTCATTTTCCATTGTGATATTTCTAAATATTTTTTAAAGGAGATTAAAAGTTATTTCTGTCAATGAAATGCACAATGTGCCCAAATGTGCACCAAAAGGCATGATAATTCACAACTCTCAATTTCCTCAATATGGTGAACCATACCATGCACGACGGTGTTGCTCATTTCCATGGGTTAAATCCTCAAGTAATGTGCGAGTCGCCAACATTGAATGTAACAGGTACGGATTCAGCGTGGCAAACTTCAACCACATGGACAATACAATGCATCCTCATATAGACATTTTTCTAATAAACTTCTGTTCAGAAAGACGTATTCGCATTCTTTTGGACGTTCTTTGTGACGTCTCCAAGTGTGACGTATGTGCTCGTGATAGGTCATCTCGGACGTCATGTATGTCCTAAACCATGTCGCCAAGGACGTCTCAAAAAACATCGCGTACATCGTCTGAGACATCGGTGAACGTTTGTGTTGTGACCGTTGAGACATTGCGTACATCGACTGCGACAGACGTGCTTGTCCGTTGTGTCCTATGGCGCGTCCTATGTCTCAGAGGATGTTCTTTCAACCGTCACGGATGACTGTTCAGACATCTAGTACGTCAACAATTATATCCGTGCTTGCACGATGTCTCCTATGTCAAGTTGGATGTCTTTATGGATGTCCGGAGAGACACTGATTCTGACTTTTGCAGACGCGTCTTGGACGTTTCAGATGAAGACATCCAACTATGTTGAGTAAGACGTCAAACCGTTATGGTGGATGTTGTGGCTGATGTCTTCAATTCTGACGTTTGAACATGGCCCTGTCATTGTAGACGACGTCTGTGTCTTCTTCCGTGTCGCAATGGACGTCTCGACAAACACGCACCGCTGCATGGCGGTTATTTGCAGTGATGCAAGCTGGGACCAACATGCCTACATCCTTAAAAATAATGTTTGAGAGGCGGGCTCCCTCGTTGCGGATGTCATCGCTAACATGTCGTAGGCTGCAGATACGACGATGAGGCCGTTGCCCTAAACCTAAACCAAGGCCCTCATCAGTGTCCGCTTGTTGCGGATGTCATCGCTGACACGTCACCTACAACATGCGAGACATCAGTGGCTAGCACGAAGACATCAAAAAAACACGTCGACATAACTGAAGACATCACCAAAAATGTTGGTTTCTTATAGTGCAAGGTTAATGTAAAGGTTATACTGCGGCAATACTTCGTTGAGAGTTGCTTTCTAAGATATTACCTCCACATTCTCGGCAACTTCTACTTAGACTGGGTAACATTGCTAGAGGATGTCTGTACAGATTATGTACAGAATGCAAATTTTTTACACCATCCGAATCATATTTCTCAGAACATGATGAATCGAATTGGTCATTTTGAAACCATAATTTGTTGGGATTTGCATGATTCGTGTGATATGTGGCTTGAGCCTACAAAGGCGCCTTTTGATATCGAAGTTTCATGAGGTGCAAGTACGACGATGAGACGAATCACATGTCGTCGCATAATTGGGACGCAATGACGTACGTGAAGCACGAGCGACTACCCATCACTATTGACGACTATGGATGTCTGGATGGCGGAATGGCGACGTACGATCGTTGAAAAGGCCGGACATCTAGTCCGTATGCGAAGGACCTTGATCCCAGAGTGGGTTGGGCTGATTAAACGAAGAAGGCTCCGCAACGTATGGTGCAGAAGATGTATGAGAGGACAATGTGTCTCAGTGGAAGGAAAGAGTGGAGGAGAAGTGGTATTCACCCAATATTACCGCGGCCCTCATCTGTGTCCGCTTGTTGCGGTTGTCATCGCTGACATGTCTTCTACAACATATGCATGAACAAGATGATGTCACAGGACACGTCCGGAGCGTCATGGATGACCTCTGAGAGAGTCGTGCTCGGACATGAACTGAGAGAGTACATGTTGCGTACATGAACTGAGAGAGTCGTGCTCGGACATTCTCTCTTATGTCGCGCATGATGTCATACGGATGTCTACAGAGACACCCTCTGTAATGTCTGTAACAGCATCCCGGACGTTTAAGCTGGAGACATAGAGCTATGTTCGGGGATACGTTTAGCAGTCACGGGGGACGTTATTGGGGACGTCCTGCAGCGTGACGTATGTGCTTGTGCAATGTCAGCGCAGACGTGAGTGACGTCCTCTAACGTGTCACATTGGGCGTCTCTCCGAAGACGCCCTGATACATGGCGGATGTATGCGGCAATGTTTGATGAGACATCCGTATGTACATCCTTGATCACAATGATCGAGACGCAGGCCCCGTCGTTGTGGATGTCATCGCTAATACGTCATCAAAAACATGCTCATGTACGGCGGGATGTTCTACGAGGCGTTTGGAGCGCGCCGTCACGGATGACCTCTCGGACATCTTGTATGTCATCTAAGACATCCGTGCTTGGACATGGTTTTGTCTCTGGCGTTTGATGTCTTCACAAATGTCCGGAGAGTCACTGTATGTGACGTCTGCAGAAGCATTGGACGTTACAGATAAAGACATCCACCTATGTTGAGTGAGACGACCCACCGTTCCGATGGATGATCTGTCTGATGTCTGCGATTGTGACGGATGTGGTGTGCCATGTCATTATGGACGTCCGCTATGTCCTCTGCCGTGTCGCAATGGACGTCTCAGCAAACACGCATACGTGCGTGCTGGATGACTGCAGCGATGTAAGGTTGGACATCACAGCAGACATCCCACGCAAACGTTTCTATGGAGATGCAGGCCCGTCTCTCGCAGATATCATTGCTGACACGTCACCAACAACATGCGGATGCATGCCGGGATGTCCTAGCACACGTATGGAGCGCGCCATCACGGATGATCCCTGAGAGAACGCGTACATCGCCTGAGACATTTGTGCATCCACAGGTCTCACATGTAGTCTCCGATGCATTCTCACGGATGTTTAGAGAGATACCCTTTGTGAGCTCTGCAGAAGCATACATGGCGTCTCAGCCTCAGAGATACTGCTGCGTTCCATGAGACATCTAAGTGTTCCACTGGACGATCTCTACAACGTCCTGTTTTGTGTCGTATGTGATCGTGCGCTGTCATCGCCGACGTCAGCGACATCGTCTACCGTGTCATAGTGGACGTCTCTGCCAAGACATCCTGCAGCATCAGGAAAGTCGTCGCAGATGTTTGATGGGACATCCCTTTGGACATCCATGAATACAATGTTGGAGACGCGGGCCTGATCGTCGCGGATGTCGTCGCGGACATGTCACCAACAACATACAAATGTCTGCCGGGATGTCATAGCACACGTTCGGAGTGCGCCATTACGGATGACATCTGAGACACCTTGCACATCGAGTGAGACATGAATGCATATGGACGTTCTCTTTGATGTTGTTTCGGATGTCTTCAAGGATGTCTACAGAGACACCGTTTGAGACGTCTGCAGACACATCGTGGACGTTTCTGCTAGGGACATCGTTGCATTTCCTGGACGTCATCGCGGACATACCAGAGGATGTCCACCGAAACATGTGGACGTTACTCTCGTCATCGTAAATAGTATGACGTGTGAGCTCGTCCGACGTGGAATTTTGCTTGCCATGTAGATGAAGAGTTGTAAATTCTGAAATGAATAATATGCCCACGTGTATATTGTACCATAAATTTTTTTAAATCATAGTATTTTATAAAAGTCTATTTTTGGCAAAAACACATTTTTAATAATTTTTTAATTTTAATTTTTTAATTTTTTAATTTTTTAATGTAAAAAATGAATTTAATATATAATATAATATATTTTTATTTTATTTTATTTTATTTTATTATTAAAATATTCAGTATTATTAATATATTATAATAATATCATTAAAATATTATTATTTAAGACTATTATAAGAAATTGACAAATGACAAATTCTGAGAGTGCAAAATAATGAAAATAAAATGAATATTCTAAATGTAGAGGTATTATAAAATTACATTAAAACGGGAAAAAAATAAAGAGTATTTAATAAGACGATGCATTTTTCCTTTTGCTCTTGCAAACCGCTGCCCATTATGCTGTTTTTTTTTACAACCGGGCTGCATTCTACCTCGCACACCAGTAACTTTTCCAAACTTACCCTCGGTGAAACGGGATTGCCTTGCCGACGTGGCAGTTCTGCGTCGCCCAGAATGTCCTGCGAGACGTCCTACGAAACGGGCACGTTTCTGCCAACATCTTCGCGTTTTGAGGTACACACGGATGGACCGACAGACCATATTGGCAACTGTAGCAAAGTACCGCGTGGACATCCTTACGTTCGCCGAGACACAAACGACTAACATGATGACAGGAGAAAAACACAACGCAGTTTTTCAGAACATCACAAAAAACACGAGTTTCTTATAGTGGTGGTTGAATAAAAAAATAAAATAAAAAAACAGACCTTCGTCCCGTTTGTTCACCCAAGCATTCAACCCAACCTGAACGGCAACCATCATTTTGTAATAAGTGAGACCTTCAAGAGCAGACCTTCAGATACAGACCTTCAAGAGAACAGACCTTCAAGAGCAGACCTTGAAGAGCTCCGCGTTTTACAGATTGAAGGACGCAGCTCGATGATAGAAGGCTTTACAGATTGAGGACGGAGCTTGATGATAGAAGGCTCCGAGGAGAACGACGACGGCGGCGGCAGCGGCAAACAAAACTCTTAAGAAACTCGGCAGACAAAACCCTTAAGAAACTCGGCAGAAATCTTACACAAATCTCCTGAAACCCTTAAGAAACCCTACACAAATCTCCGGAAACTCCATCGCTCCAGCTGCCTCTGTCGTCGTCGTCCCGGAGTGGAGCGGCGTTGCAAGTTCGAACGGAACAGGTACGCGACGTCGACGGCGAAGAAGGAAACCCTCAAGGAGAACGACACAGGTTGACGAGAACGGGATGCGGGAACGGGATGACGAGGCTGGATGAAGCCCCGCTCTCCATCCACGACGGTACTAGTGTGGGGGCTGTTCCTCCCCAAGCCTCTTTACACTAGAAATAAGAAGTTGTGGAGAAAATCGGCCTAGGGCCATGGCTCATTCTTGAGAAGCCAAACTTTGAATTTGATGTCCTTTGGATATAGTGGAAAGTGAGAAGGGGCCACAAAATAATGTTCTGATTTTTTTAATATTAATGAATTTTGAGTAATTCCTATAAAGGACCTCAATAATTGTGTCATTCTACATGTTGATTATAACTTCTCTTTCTAGTTGTTGGCGGTTTCTTTTGCTTCTTTCTTTCTCGTTTTTGCCTTGTTTACTGAAATTTTAGCACTATGGAGGAGAGGAGGAAGAAGCTTGTGGTGATGATGGTCTTGTATTGGTGTCTCTACATGATTACGCATCATGTTAACAACATGCAAGCTTTGATTTTACTAGGTGAGTGGACAAATGTCGCAATTTTCAGCATTTGCCTTCAAAGTTTAGGGATTAGGGATCGAACCGTTTGAAGTTTTGAGAGGCAATTTGGCTTTGTAGACCGGTATTTGTTGGGTTCATTTACGGAGAAGATGTTCAAGGAAAGGAGTTGTGTCTCGCATCCTACATTCAGATTTTTATGTGAGAAATTAGGTCCGTTTTTGAAAAAACAGCATACCATAGTAGGAAGGCAGGGTCGGCACTTTGGTGTCGAATAATTAATGAAAGTTCAAAAAGTAGGGGTCGGCACTTTCAAAAATAATTATTAAAAATTTGGCTATTAATAACTAACATTAAATTTTACTAGCAGCTAAACATTTTCCTTTGTTTTTTGTCTACAATTTTTGTTGACTTTATTTTTGTTGATTTCGACAAAACACTTGATAAATTTATTTTTATTTTTGGCATTTTTTTGGGGAATTATTTTCTGCCGACCGTGCCTTCCTACTACGGTACTCGTTTGAGAAAACCAATTTTTGTAGAAGAGAGAGTTGCAATGTTTTTGGCTAGACTTGGTACAGGAGATGGGTTGCATATGGTTGGAGAAGTATATGGAGTGGCGGAATGTACAATTTTAGGAATTGTGAGGGAATTCTGTAAAATGATGAGACCTACATTTGCAAAAGATTTTTATTCAAATTCCAAATGAAAACAGGCTTAGGGTTTTAACAAAAGAGTTTGAGAGGTTTCATAACATACCTCACATTATAGGAGCCATAGACGGTTCACACATGTGCTAGCTCTAGTTATTGGTGGTGAAGATTACTACTGTCGCAAATCTTTCCATACAACTTTGTTGCGAGGAATTGTTGATACAAATTGCATATTTTGGGATTACAAATTTGGGTGGGCGGGAAGCTTACATGATTGGACTGTTTTTCAACAAACCAAAGTTGGAAGAGCTTGTATGGAAGGGAAATTCCTACCATACAAATTGATCGGAGATGCGGCGTATCCGGTATCTTGTACTTCTTGCATGATTCCCATGAGTGCTCGAAGCCTCCAATTGCTGCCACCATCCTTGCTTGCAATTTCAACCATGTATTAATCCCTGAAATTTTACAGAAGAATGCATTAGTGCATTCATACACAAGCATATGATAGTGAATAGATCCTCAAAATGTTAAAAAAACAACCGGAAGGGCCTCATTAGAGCACCTTAACCCCTAAGTGACCGATCAACCATTTTACTGTCGCTACCCTTTTTTTACGGGCTGCCCGAGATGAAAAAAAAAACTTTTTTTAGAAAATAAAAAATAGTTTCAAATAGGAAATCAAGTCTACTTTCCAACCCAGTTTGAATCATGTCAATTGGAGTTAAACTCTATCAAGGAGAAATTTTCAAAGACAAACACCTCAACATTGTCCTAGTGTTTCAAAACTTACTATTTCGGGAAAGTAATGATGTTCCCTCTTTCTAAAAAAAATCTTTTTTGAACTTTAGAATAGAATGTCTAGTTTCAACCAATCATACCAAATTTCAAATTCTAAAAATAAAATTTGTAATTTTGGTGAATATTCAACGATAAATGGGTACATGGGTATGAAATAACACAAAAAAATTATATAAGCAAAAAAAAACACACATGCACAAACCTTGTTTTTTGGCACGTCTTGAAAATTCTTCTTCCATCTCTTCCCAAATCGATATCAAAGTTTCAACCTCGTAAGCTCGCTACTTCCGACTTCCGAGTGGAACCTTCTTATTCCAAATATGAACCAGCCAAATTCACCACTTCCTTTGTTGCCTTCTTTGTTGTTTTCTCAAATTTCTTCTTCTTTGCTGGAGCACTTGTTTTCCCTCCTTTTGGTGGTCGTCCTCTCTTCTTTATTGTAGGTACATCTTCTCCATTTAGTGCCTTTGCTGCAACCCGGATTGCCTCCTCCTCCTTCACATCCATCAAAGAATTCTTTGCATTTGAACTTGGTGTCACTTCCTCACTTGATGGTTGCAAATCTGAACCATTACAACAAGGCATTCCAAGGCATAAAATATCTAGGACTACCAGCACCAAAACGATCAAAATTTGAAACATGCATTTGAGGAGAAATGGGCTAAAATTGGAGTTGATAATAGCTTATCCAAAGCGAATTTTGACTCCATGCTTGTCCTTGAGATTGAGAGAATTCTCCATCTTAAGAGTAGCCTTCCATTGTAATGAACACAAGGCAAAAAAAAAGTTCGGCAAAAAACTTTGGGCAAAAAAACCTGAAAAAACAAGCAAATGTGTACTTCGTCCAAGTTACACATGAGGAAGAAGAAAAAGATGACTTTGAATGATCAAGGAGCTGCCTTTAAGGAAGAAAATCGAGAATGAATAGTAATAGTTGTTGGGTAGAAAACGGGTCAAAAAACTGGTCACTAGTAAAAGTGGCCGTTCTTAAATATTATTAAAAAAATGAAAATGATTGGCTGTGAGAATTTTGGCCAAACGGCCTTCCGGATTTTGCGTCAAACCTACCTTTTGAAGTGGGCCTGACGAAAAATCCGGGGGTCTTGAAAAATGTGCCTTTTTGCTGCTACCAAGGACAAAAGTGTTGTCCATGTCATTTTCTCCTCCTTTCTTCCCTTGGGCTAAAAAATTCGGGTGTAAAGTGACATTCATTGGTCTTCTCAATTTCTACGCATCCCATTGGCTGAATTTTCTTTTCTCACGGCCTCTCGCCTCTAGTGTAACGAGGGCCTTTCTCTTTAACGATTTAAAATATTGTAGCTGGGTTCACTAGCTTTCACTTGGTTTTTCCAGTATAATTAATACTGCTAGAAATAGAATGGATTAAATTAAAAAGTAACCATACAATTGTATCTTCAACTGGAGTGCACACATCTTGCCAAAATTAGAGAATCATCGGATGGTGGGATTGGAAGATCTTTGAATTGTATAATGCACACTCAAGAATGAGATTTTGGAGGAAGGCCTTATTCGTTAAATTGAGCCAAAATGGTCATTTTGAGACTTCAATCCTAAAAAAATTATAGTCATTTATCATCGAGTCGAAGATAAGATGAGACTCTAACCTTTGGGCAGTCAAAGGTTTTTATATATATTAATATATTAAAGTCTCACATTACCGAATAGTGGCAAACCTGAACAGTTATAATGGTTTATCCTCGAGTCGAAGATAAAATTGAGACTACACTTTGTCTCTATTTAACGAATAAGGCCTTGAGGGTGTGTGACTTCAAAGTTAAATAGAATTTGGGTATTATTTTCTAGAATGAAAGTAAAGATGTTCAACAATGACCTATGTCAACAACTCTTCATTGCAATCTTTCATGTTAACCCCTAAGTGACTGATCGACCATTTTCTGATTGCAGCCTAAACAGCAGTGACTGTCCATTGTCAGGAAATGACTTTTTTCAAGTCATCGAAATTGGGGGTAAAGATCACATTCTAGTGTTGTTTGATATATTTCATTTGCAATATTGAAGTTCACTAAGGAATTTTTCAAAGACAAAGACCTCAATATTGTCTCGGTGTTATAAAACTTACTATTTCAGAAAACTAATGATATTCTATCATTTGAAAATTTTGCCTTTCTAATTTTAAAATAGAATGTCTAGTTGTTACCAATCATATTAAATTTCAAATTCTAAAAATAAAACTTTAAATTTTGGTAAATTTTAAATGGTAAATGCCTCTAAATTCATTCAATGAGTATCTAAAACTATTTTGGGAAGTTTAATTGCACAAATAATTACTAAACATCACGCTTCTCATTTACTCTTTTAGACCAAAGTTCATGAAAGTTGCAGAAGTAACATTTTATTACACATCTAGGTTTTGCCCTTATCCCCTCTGTCATTTAGGGGTTAAGAACAGACTCATACATAATTAGTGTGAATTCTATAAGTGAGAGTGATTCATCCATGTACGGTTTAGGACAAAATTTTATATGTTAAAATATAAAAGAAATTGATACATAGATCAAGATTGGAATACATACACTAAATAATAGGACTTGACAAAAGAACACAATCCAAAAAAATAAAAATAAAATAACAAACTTCCAAACACAAGAAATACCGTATAGTACTTGTGTTGTATTTGTAATTATTTTTTGTATTTTCAAATATTTACAGTATTTTTTCTTTTTGCTCATGGGTATTTTGATAGTTGTAGAACTCCAAATTAAAATTATCTTTTTTAGAAGATGTATGTTATAAGGCTTATAATCTGAACATCACAAATCAAAATCCAGTTCTTTACGGATTTTTCATTATTTGCATTTTCGACACATCAGAGACCACAATGTGGTCACTTGAGCATTAAAGGGTTAATCCTTCAAGTCACAAAGTGGTTGCTATTGTAATGGAATATCATATAACGTAAGATCTATGAAGAATTTGACTTCGGTCTGAATGGTTCAGATGTTGCAATTTCCAACGCACATATAATACTTCCTTCTTCTTTGTTACTCCCTACTTTGGTATGAACACATATTGTCTTTTCTACATGTGATTCCTACAAATTTTGTGTATAAGTTTATATACCTTCTGTAGAGGTGAAGCTCAGATGGTGGTTGAAAAATTATAGTAAATTATGTTCAAATGATCTTGACTCGTACTATATGCTTTTGGAATGCCCACAACATACCTAATAGATAAACTCCATTTTCTAAATTTTTACGAGAAATACAAAAGGTTCTATTTATCTTGAAATTGACACCCCATGAAAATTAGCATTTTAACCCCTAAAGGACCGTAAGGCTCCCACGCGGCTTTTGGAACTAGAAAGTGAGGAAATTTGGGTTCTTGGGCTTTGAATTGTAGGTTCTTGGGTTTTTGGTGATTCTTTTGAATTGCATTGTGGGTATCTAGACGTCACTTCAGACCCTCATATCTTCCTCTTCACACATTCAAATTACTTGAAATTTTTTGCACTTGTTGATGATTTCTACTCACAGTAAAAATTTCAGAGTTTTTGGAGCGCTTTTGAACAATCCAGTTTTAGCATGTGTACAAAATACCCCAAACAAGTTCCATCAACCTTCTCAATGGTGGCATTTTCTCAAAAAAATTGCAATTTTGTTGATCTTTTTTTCATAAAAAAACTACGTAAATCTTCTTTAGTTTCAACGGTGCCAATTTTCAAAATCATCCCACACCAATGAAGAATTGAGCTTGCTACAAGAGCTAGTCAAGAAAACAAGAGCTAAGTTTAACACCCCCCGGTCCTTTAGGGGTCAAAGTAGCAATATGCGCTAGATATACTCGCACCGTTGGATGGATTCCATCTTTTTGAAAAGCTTAGCACATATCTTAGCTACAATATAGTATAGTTAAATACCTCCTTTAGGCCTCCAATTTCCATCAATATACATCATATTAAGAAGTCAATGAAAACAAACCTCCTTCTAAAAACATATCTAGAGAGCAAAGGTTTAACAAGAGCTGAAAACTCTAGACTCAAATTTCATGGGGTTCAATGAAAGAAAGTATAAAAATCTTGCATTTGATGTTTGGCCCTCTTGACATCTATTGACCGTACATTTTGTTACCTTCCAAAATGGTTTATTTCAACTCCTATGGACATAGAAGTGCTATGAAAGTGTTGTGAAAGTGGCCTTGTGAATTTAACTTGTCTAAAAAGATTATGGTGGAATAACTTGAGAACGCAAAGTTTAAATTTCTAAAACCTTTGAAATTGATGCTATGATTGACTGACGATGTGGTTACTATATAAAATCTCCTCTAAGAAGTCTTGTAATCCTACCTTAAGATTCAATTTTTTTTTATTGATTTGACTAATTTAAATCATTGTGGAAGATTGGAACAAGTTGTAGTACACAAAATGCATTATGTACACAATTTTGCTTCAATTAAAAACATAAACATTTTAATGTATTTCTATTTGAATGAAGCCTCAGCATTCAAACTATAATTTAGAAAACGATTGACACATTTTTTTATGCATTTATGATGCACTAAAATCTTAGTAGGAAAAATGAAAATCTTCCTCTAGAGCATCTCTAAAACAATCTTGAAGTTGAATACCAATCGAATGTTGAAAATCGATCAATTATTAATCGGAGTTTATAGTTTAGAACATCGAGGTTTTTTTTTTTTTTTGGATAGTAAAGTGGTATATTTGTGAACCTGTATACGACTGGTCTTATGTGGGATATGTTATGGATTTTGTCACATTTGATATTATTCGACAAATACTCAAGGTATATTTGTGATTTTGAATGTGATCGTAGTCTCCACAAAAGTAAATTGATTTTATGCCATTTAGACACTTGTAGGTTAAAGTGGCCATTGGGACTTCTGAAATCTATATAAAACTAGTTTAAGGGTATAATAAACATTTTTATACAAATAACTGCAATAATTCAATAGTAAAGTTGCATTTATTCTACATTTTAAAAAATTAGAATGTTGCAAACAAATCGTGAATAATAGATTTTAAGAGATTTCTTATTACTATATATATTTTAATATATTTTAATCAAAATTAATTTTAAAAATACTATTTATTATATAAATATTTCATTTTAAATTTATAATAATGAATTGCCTCTAAAGGTCAAAATGGCTCAAACATGTTTTGGCCGTGAGCTCATGGACTGTTGGTCCTCAGGTTTGGCCTCTGATGGTTTCCATTAGAGTGTTCTGGTAGTAGTTTGGCGGGCCTATGGCCAAGCCTTCAAGTTTTTATTAGGCATTTTGAAAATTCCAAAAAGTGTCTTTGCTAGCAAGCAATCCGGTTTGCTCGGTTTGCTTGGTTTGCAGGTTGTTTTCCATTCATTTTAATGAATTGTTAGCATCCTTTGTTCTTAAGAAAAAAAAAGATCAAACATGCATGATGATTAAAAATTTGTTTGTTATTATTTGAATAACATTGATTGTACAAATTTACAAAATTAATTCATACATTTTTTTAATGGATTTTGGAATAAAAGTGTTTTGCCACTTTTTGTTTACAAAAGTGTTTTAAAAGAGAACATTTACAATGCAAGTGAAAATGGATTTTGAAAATACTAGTATTACCATATATGGTATTTTGTATTTCAAGCCTATTATCCAGAAGATTTGTTTTGAAATATTAAAATTTGGCTTGTGATAAAAAAAAATAAGTAATTTCATTTATTTATTTAGTTAAATTATATAAAGTTATTGATGATGATATTTGCACATTCAAACATATGAATGTAATCTATGATTCTTAATCTACAAATTTTATTAAAACTTTGTCGCTGAATTTCTCTTTCAAATATTATTTTATTACACATCTTTATAGATCATCAAACTTTAACATACCTTGTGACTTTTAGGGATTAAATGTAATTTTATTGCTATTTTTGAATGTGTTTAAATTCATCTTTACTTAGGAAACTTCCTTGTTCAATTTATTTTTTGAGATAAAACTAAATATTTTTTAAATTTATTTTAGTGAGATTTAGGTTTATTTATTTTAGTGTGATATTAAATTCATATATCTTCAAATGAAAATGGAAACATCAATTGCAATATCATAGTGCCTTGCAATAATTACTACAAAAAGTTTGAATCTTCAAATGAATCAAATGTATATTCATCAAGATGGACGATTTTATCCTTACGATCGATACGTTGTAGAAGAAGATTCAAATATTTGGCAACAAGCAATAAATAGCAATGATGATTTTGAAGATGCATCAATACCTAATTTAAATAGCAACACTACGTCATATTCATTACATCCAAGATCTGATGAAGAAATAAACTCATGTGATTTATCTTTTGTACAAGTTGGTGAAAATCTTTGGCGAGCAAATCCTCAAGAAGCTCAATATATTAATCCCAATGCAAAACCATTATCTAATGAAACTTTTGGAAAGGATTTCGAAAATAATTGGCAATTACAAATGCCACATGACAACAATTTGACAAGTCCAGACTCTACATATGATCAAAATCGTGAACAAAACAATGAAACGATTGTTACTTTAGAAAAACAGGCAATTGAACCGACATTGCAAGACATTCCAACGATAACTTTATCACCGGAAATACACGAAGATAGCATGATTCAACATACTTCAAATGAAAAATCTATGAAGTGGTTTCCAAGGTTGTCATCTGATCAAACATTGAAAAATACTCCACAAGATGATTTTACAAATTTAAGATCCGAGAGTATGATTAATGATCTATACAATAGTTTTGAAAAACAAAGCCTTTCACCTCAAAAAAAATCATTTTCTTTGCAAAGTGATTCAAACTTTAAGCAAAAAGAAGATGTGCCTTTTATGCAACAAAGTAGCTCAATTCTAGGGCAAGAATTGAATTCATGTTTTAGGAAACATGAGGACTCAAATTTTAATGAAATTGCTTTAACGTCTATGCAAGAAAACGATTTAATTGTTGTTCAACAAAAAACTTCTATGTTTCATCCACAAAAAAATTCACAATCCTTTCAAGAAAATAATTCACTCTCTAATCAACAAAGAAATTATATTTCTCAATCTCTAAGAAACTCTATTTCTCAATCACAAAATGTTTCATCATCCATCCAAGAAAATAATGCACCTTCTAATCAACAAACGAATTTTGTTTCTCAATCACAAAGAAACTCTATTTCTCAATCACAAAATGTTTCATCATCCAACCAAGAAAATAATGCACCTTCTAATCAACAAACAAATTCTATTTCTCAATCACAAAATAATTCATCACCTAACCTAGAAAATAATTCACCTTCTAGTCAAAAATTAAATTTTAATTCTCAACCACAAAATAATTCATCTTTGAATCAAGAAAACAATGCACCTTCTAATCAACAAAGAATTTCTATTTCTCGATCAAAACAAAATTTGCCAATCAACCAAGAAAATAATTCACTTCCTAATCAACAAAGAAACTCTATTTCTCAATTACAAGAGAAATTATCAACCAATCAAGAAAGTAATTTTCCCTCTAATCAACACAGAAACTTTGTTTCACAATCAGAAAACAATTCATCACCCAACCAAAAGAATATTTTACCTTCTAGTCGAAAAATAAGTTCTATTTCTCAACCACAAAATAATTCACCTTTCAACCAAGAAGATAATGTACCTACTAGTCAACAAAGAATATCTATATCTCGATCAAAAGATAATTCATTCATAAAGCAAGAAAATAATTCACTCTTTATTGAACAAAGAAACTCTCAATCTCAATCACAAAATAATCTATCATTCAACCAAGAAAATAATGTACCTTCTAGTCAACAAATAAATCCTATTCCCCAACCACAAAATAACCCATCACCCAACGAAAAAAACAACCCATCTTCTAATGAACAAGGAATTTTTCCTCTTGAACAAAAAACTAACTTATATCCTACTCAACAAAGATTTTCATTTCTTGCTAAAGAAAAGAATTCATCTTCTATGTTGCAAAATGAGTCATTACTTGAGAAACCTATTACAGTATCTCAAAATTTACAATCTAACACAAGTGCAACATCAATAGTGCTTGAAGAATCTTTAGATGAAATAAAACCTAATTTAGATGTAGCAAATGGAACATCTCCACAACCTACAATACAATTTGATGCTCCAAAATCTTCATATTTAAATATTGATATAGATGAAAATCAAAACAATAGAAAAGGTTTTAAATCGTCAATATCTTTGAGTCCAAAATTTCAAGAAAAATTTGATAATAATAAAACTCAATCTGAACAATCTGGTGGATCACAAGAACCATCTCCAAAAGCTTTTTATTCTTACAAAAAAAGAATCTACATAATACCAAATCCTAAGTGGATTCAAAAATTAATAATTATTCCAGCTCAACGTTATGGTAGTCATGATATTACATCTCTAGTAAGGATTTATATATACATTGGCTATGTTCTTTTGATATGCAGGCTTTGAGATTTTAATATTTTTCAATTATCCAATACTATATTACTTATGTAATATAGTATTTTTTTTTTAAAGATATGTAATTTTTAAAATCTTTTTATTATTTGGAATAAACCTTATTTAGAATCTTTTGACTTTGAACTAATTATCACACACATACATACATATATGTATATTTATTTATTTATTTATTTATTGTGTGTGTGTTTAATGTTATTTAATAATATGACTAAATATTAATAATATACTGACTTTTAATAATGCAGCTCCTTCGACATCTTGAAACAGAATTGGTATACTTCAAATGTGGTCTTGCTCAATTATTTTGTAAGAAAAAAAATCATACCATTAATTTGACATAATTGTTTTTTGATAAATTAAAATTAGTATAAATAATATGATTGAAATTCAATAATACTTTATTTACAATAAATATAAATATAAAATATTTTAGATTTTTTGAAAATATTTAAAATATAATCATGTCACGAATAACAATTGATCCAAGTTTTGATAGATTGAAAATATCAATTACAAATTATACATGTTTAAATATTTTCAACTATATCAAATTTAATCTCAAAATTACTTTTTGATATTTAAATGAAAAAGTGTGGTTATATAGTAGTCTTAAAAACTAGACTACGACAATCTATTGCAGAAGTTGAAAATATTAAGATCTATTTACGGGTGTTGGAAGAAACAGTACAACAAACAAGTGCATCATTAGCAATTTGTGAAATACGTGATGGAAATCGTAACTTTAATTTTTTTGATGGTTTTGGAAAATACCTCGACAAATTGTTTTTAGAGGTAATAGATAATTTTAAATATTAAAATACCACAAAATATCATAAATAATGTTGTGATTCTATTTGTTTATACATACATACACGCACATATATATATGTATATATATGTATATTTTTTTTATTTTTTTAAATTTCTAAACATGCTTGAAATTATAAATTTTGGTGCATTGATATTATCACAAGTTTATCGTTACAATGTGTTTATTTGTCTATTTGATGTATTGCATGAATTTGTATGAATATCTAAATCAAAATTAAAATTAAAATGTATTTTATTAATTAGAAAATAAAAATAAATGATTAGAATTTAAAAGTTATTTTCATACTCGTTTTCATACTATAAGTGAATGATTCATTTGGTGGACAATGTAATTTACTTTGTGACCAAAGTTCACTACAACATCATAAACAAAGATTTGAAGAAAAAATCACATCTATATAAAATCCATAGCATCACAAACAACAAAGATTGTTATATGAGTTTCCAAAAGTCAATTGATGCATTTCATATGTAGTGTATGTATATTGCATGTCCCCACTTCAAAAGTTGAACCGAGATACTCTTGAAATATTAATATTTATTTTTTATTTCAATAGAATATATCAAATTTTTATCACTATTATATTCTTCACATTTTGACACGTAGTACCTAAAACCTGTGTGAAATATTTGACACACAACTTTGAATACTTGACATTTATTGGCCTTTAATATATAAATTTTTAATGTATTTTTTAACTCAAAAATATTAAAATCTTTAAACTCGTGAAGTATTGTAGATAGATAGAAACTCCAATTCTCTTTTGAGGCTGGCGTGAATAGAGTGCTTGTTTCTCTTGACAATGAGCAGATGTCCATTGGAAAAAGGGTCATTAGTGCAAGACAAGGAAATATTGTTCAACATCGTCAAAATATTGAAATTCATTTAGGATTTTTTAAATTAAATTAAAGACTTTGTAATTTTAAATAAAACTTGCAAATTGCACTAATATTTTAACTTGGTTTGATAATTGTGGTGCACTGAAGGGTTAATTTTTTATTATAAAAACACCAATTTTTGATAACATCTATAGTGCAATATTAGATTGCATGCATTTACTAAAACGTATTCTAACCTTGCGGCAAAAAACAAGCGCTCCATAGTCTAAAATACCCGAGAGAAAAAATAGAAAATTTTGAAAGCTTTCATTATCAATTTCAAGTTATGGTTTTCCAATTCCATATGATCTAAAATAAATAAAAACAAATATTTTTTGACAGTTTTTATATTATTTTAACCCTTCAGTATTGGAAAATCTCATATGTTTGTTTTGTAAATTGTTGATTTTATAATTTCATTTATCATATTGGGCATTCAAGTTTATACCATAGTACCATAGCAGGTTCGTCCTAAAATAATTCTAAAAATAAAAAACGTAAAAATTAGAAAATTCTGAAGACAGAAAAACGAAAATAGAATAAATTAGTTTTTGCAATATTTTGTTATTTCTAAGCCATTTAAGGTCATTTTTACTGATTTTTTTGCTAAAAAACGAAAATTGAGAAATTCAATAATTGAAAGGCAAACCTTATTTTTTCAAAAAAAATAAATATTTGTTCGCCATGTGGCGAACCTGCTATGCTGTTACGGTATACAACAATAGTTATTATGCAATATGTTATTAGTTTCACAAATACAAGTTCAAATATATTTTCATAGTATGATAAATTTATTTTATTTGTAGGACAAAAACACATTGTGGTCACAAAATCCTAAAGGTAAGTTGCCTATATGTATGATTATATATTTCAAATAATATTAGTGGTTTGCATTGTCTAATTCATCATTACATTTGAAAAATAAATGTTAAAAATGGAAATGAACATATTCACTAATCTTTTAAGAAATTATGTTTTTATTTAGATTAAATTTATTTAACCCCTAAACGCATGAGGGGGGTAAGGGAAAAATTTAAATGTGTCATAATACATTACTTCTACAACTTTCATGAGAAAAGAGAAAGTAAGAAACATGATGTTTTGTAATTATCCGTACAATCAAACTTTCAAAAAAATGGCTTGGATATTCATTTTATGAATTCAGAAACATTTATAGTTGAATATTCACTAATATTGCAAATTTCATTTTTAGAATTTTAAATTTGGTATGATTGGTTAAAACTAGACATTCTTATTTAGAATTTAAGAAACACTTTTTTCATAGAAGTTAACATCATTACTTTCCCAAAATAGTAAGTTTCATAATACTAGAACAATGTTGAGGTGTTTTTCTTTGAAAAATTCTCCTTGGTGGAGTTTAACTCGGATTGACGTGATTCAAATTGGATTGGGAAGTAGACTTGATTTCCTATTTGACTTTTTTTAAATTTTTTTTATGATTTTTTTTTTCATCCCGAGCAGTCCGTATAAGAAGGGCAGCAACCATAAAAAGGTCTTTTTGTCATTTGAGGAGTTTATACATCACAAAAACATTTGATAAGATACATCAATGATAAATATTTTAAATATTTACAATTTTTTGTGAAATAAAAAACGGCTTGTAATTTCTCTCTATTGTTCTAAATGTTTAAATATGCTTTTAATATAATTAATCTAAAACACATATTATTAAATTATACTTTATACTTTTGTCCAATATTTGCAGAGCTTGACATTATGCTTGCGCAACTTAAATCAACCATATGTGGATGTTCCCTCACGTATGTAATCTTTTGTGCTAAAATCCACTGTGATATACTCCCTTTATCCCACTAAAGCAATGTGTTTTCTTTTGTACCACACAATAGAAACCAAGGTCTTTCAGTGGGACATAGGAAGTAGGTTTAAGAACAATTGTAGAACATAGTTCTTATTGATTATGTATATTTAGCAATAAAATCTTAAATGTGTAAAGATCATTTAGTTTTTTAGTTTTTTATTCTTATATAATATTATATTTAGTTAGATTTGATTGTCTTAGCTACACTAATATTCTTTAAATTGTTGAGATAATGATATTTATGATTATCTAAATCTATGATGTTTTAAAGTGTGTTTTGAATTATTGACACGGTTAGCAAAAAATATTTTATATTTAGGGGTTTAGTCTTTCAGTGGGACATAGGAAGTAGGGTTTAACTTTATATTTATAATATCATTATTAATTATTTTTTCTTTCATTATAGAGTTCCAATTTCAAATGGAAAATTTAACCTTGGACCACAACAAGTAGGGTTTTTAATAATTAAAAATTGTAATATTAAAATTTTAAATAAAATAATATTAAATATTCATGAAAAATAAAATAAAATATTGCATTGTATTATAATTCAATTATTTTAGTATTTCCTCTATTTTTTTATTATTCATACGTAGTTGTATTAAGATCTAAAAGTCATATGCTTTAAATAATATTATTCACTATATTTTAATTATTTCAATTTTATAATAATATTATTATTTAAAGCATATAATCTATAATGCAATATTTTCATACTAAATATTTCAAAAAAGAATTATTCAAAAAGTTGAAAAATATTTTTATTTCTTGAATAAATGATTTTCATTTAATTTCTATTATAAAGATATACTATGAAACATTAAATTTTTGTGGCAGATAATTTGTTTGATTGAACATCAAAAATTTGGAAATGCTTATTGTATTGTTGTTACATTAAATGGAGAAGGTTCTCTTCCATCTCTAACTTCTTGACTGTTGAAATATTCACTAATTTGAACACAATTGGGTTACATGTCAAAATCACAAAGTTTAAACATTATTTGAAAAACAATTCTCAAAAAGTCACCAATTTTTTTTGATAATAGGTAAAGTTCAAAATAATTACAAAAAAGATTGATTTTGAGAATTATATGTATATCTATTATAGATTTTGGTTTGATTTCAATTCATTTTCAACTTTTGGATTATTAATAAAACCTGTTAAAATTTTCCAAAACAAAAAGTAACCATTGGTTTACAAATATGTTAAAAAAATATAGTACAATTTTCTGTACAAGAATTGATAAAGTCAACAGATACAATCCAATTCGTCACTCTAATTGAGAACGGATGCGTATTTTTCTACTGTTCTGTTCAACATCTGTAAAACTAATATTATGATTTTTTTCAATGCTTCTTCAAGTAAATAATGCTTCTCTAGAATCTAAAAATCATGTTTTTCCATTTAAAAGTAAGCTCTTTATTGATGGGTCGATCTTCTTTTGCAATACAGAAAATATTAATGGACCCATAAATACTATTGTAGTCTATCCCCAAGTTGGACAAAAGAGTGTTTGATAATTATTTGAACGTGTCCAAAATTTTAGGGAGATCCGTAGGAAAATTTTGAAAAATATAGTATTCTTTATGAGTAATTTTGAAAAAATGAGGCATTGTTACAATAAAAACCATTGCAAATCATTCATTCAATGCAACTTACAACGATTTAAGAGAAATCTTGAATTTTACTTAACACCTTACATTGTTACGTTCATGGTGTAATTTATGAGATTCTAAGCATTGTAGTTCTTGAATTTTTGAAATTTTAGGCACAGACCTCATGTAATTTTTGATTTTGATAGAACATGGGTTAAAATTATTATCTTTTTGCCTAACCTAGGGGTAGACTACCGTATCTACTACAATATATCTACGTCATACACGAGATTGTACGTTGCTTGAATAGAATTAGTTTTGTATATCTGTCTCTAAATTTTACACATGCTCTAACTTAGTTGTTTTGAGCATCTTCTTTTGCATTGGAATGTTTTACTAGTGTCAGGGATACACAAAATAACACTACCATAGTTAGTCATCATGATTGATAAAACATGATTATATTAAGAGAAGGCCAAATCTTTAGGAAATTAATTTTTCAAAAATAAATTGATTTGTATGGTGAAAATGGGAATCTTGAAGAAAATTCACATAATGTGGCATTTGTTGAGAAGCAATTTTGCCTAATTATTTGGCATGACATGTTGATCTTGATGGACATGTAAGGTACTAAATAGTTGCAATAATAGTTGCTAAATATAGTAATTTTGTACAATGCCAATGTTGCAATATGTGCCACGAAGTTGCAAAGATGTTATCATGGATTATATGTGTTGCTAAGTATTGCATATCATCAAGAACAATGTGATGTAATGCGACAAAGTGATACCAATAACTTTATCACATAAACTTGCGTAGTACAAACACTATAAGACTCGCTATAAGAAAACTTGGTAAAAAAAACCGCAACTGAATTCAACTACGGTTCATTTGACTTCATTCTGCTATAGTCACTAAATGACTGTAGTGATTGTTTTTTGCCAATTTGCGGCCTCAATTTTAGAAATTTTGGAGCGTGTAATATACCGTTGAAAAGGTATTTTCATAAAGTGTCTTTTATTCATCTGGGATAAATTTTTAAAAGTTGTAGAAGTAACATAGGGTGTTTTAAAACCAATTTGAGAATGTTCCTGATGTATACCATGAATATACCCTAAATATACTAACTTCCCAATTATTTTATAGCCCCCCCCCCATTGAGTACCCTATGTTTGCTCATGTATTCCAAATCATTTACTAAGTGACCTCCCTGAGAAGATGTTATAGCCAATGAGTGAGTGACGCATAGTAGATTCAACGAAAAAATTTGTGTCGGAATTGCTAGTAGACGATGGTAGTGCATTTTATAGTCTACGCTCAAAATCATAAGACTTTTACCAAAACATTTTCCTTTCGCTCATGAATTAAAATTGTGGGGTTCTACCAATGTTGTTCAAGGAGATAAAGACATTTTTAACTTGTTGTCCAAGGAAACTTATTCTTGAAAAAATAGAAATCTATGAGGGATAAAAAAATAGGGTGTTGTATATTCCAAATGAATAAAAAATTTACAAATTTTGAATCTACTACAACCTCAAAGAAATGGAGAAAACATAATTATATAATTTAGGTTGTTGTTTAATGATTCAAATTACTTTTTAGTACATATAAAATACCATAGTAATAAGGATTTTGAAAAAATAATTTATTAGGGTGAGTATTTGGATGAAAAATAGTCATTTCTATTTGCAAGTTGTTGATGGCGATACTCCTTGGCTATTTGTCATAGGCTCTGCATATAATGGGAATTGGCAAATGTGATTTACCTACACTATGGGATAATTCACGTCTTGTTGTGTAGTATGGAATATTTTTGTGATTTGTACTAGTAAAGTAGGACCCTAATTGCAACTTCATTGATTCAACTCGGGGGATCACACCCCCTTACGTTTTGTAACCACGTGCGATAATAGGGTATTTAATAGGGGGATATTTATGCACCTTTCAATAGTTTTTCCCTCCCTATTTGTAGATAAAAAGCTACTTCGACGTATTTTTTAGTACCTTATATTTATTTTTAATTGTTTAGAGAGGTTAATTTTGGCACAATAATTTTTTTATAAATTGACTGTACAAGTACCAAATAGTGGATGGAATATTGCGAAACCAAACTTTACGCTTCACCTTACCATCTATGCTTACCCAAACCCTAAGCAAGCCTTATCCTAAAATCGCTCTACTAAAACTTCAACAAAATCCTAATCACAAAGAAGAGACAAACCATAAAAGCTAAACTCTAAACCAAATACACATAGAAAAATTGAAAAGGAAGTGGCCACTCTGCAACATCAACCTATATGAAACATATCCTAGAAAATGCTCTGAAAAGGTGTGAGTTTGACGATCGAGGATTGAAGTTGTTACAAAACCAAAACCGATCGCAGGAAGCAGTTGAGGGTAACGGTGGAGGCTGTCATGTTCTAAGCATTCAACGAGGTCCCATATGTTTAGCGCCGTTGCATGATCCAGTGGCCGTGGAGGAGCGCCAACACATTGTTTCCCCCAACAAAATTCCACGACACTTCCCTCCTTACTAACGCGCTTGATTTAAATTTGGACAGAAACTACACACTTCTTCGTCCAAGTAGTCAAATCCATAATTATTCTACTAATCCTACTATACACTTTCAGAGGGATCCTATGTTTATGACCCTATTTTATTTCTACTGATTACTAAAAGGAAGGAATTATCCATGACCCTATTTTACATATAATTAGGTAGGCAACATATTTTCAATGCTATGGTAGATCTAACAAAAATATAAATTTTATCCTAAACAAATTAAATTGACCTTATTTTTTATCTCACGTGGTTTTCTAAAATTCCAATAGTCACCTCCCCGAGTGATTCAAGGGGAAAATTCAAAAAAATAAGGTGAAATTTATTCAACTCTCTGAAAATTATGATTACTTGTAGATCGGTTGAAAATGTACAAAAGTAGAAATTTTTAATAAATATAGGATCCCCTAAAAACCTTAAACTTAGGTAAACAGCCCCTCATTAAATACTATGTATCGCACGTATATGTAGAAAGTAAAGCTAAGTGACTTCTTGGGCTCGTTGCAGAAGCACGCACAAAGCTGGGACAAGTATCCTATTGTTTATTTTCCACCTCTACACCATTTGTGTTGATAAAATTTTCTTTTTTTATCTTTACATATAGAAACAAGAGGCTAGTCGCATAGTCTTTGCCTTAGTCTTTATCCTGGGTTTACTTTTGTGGCTTGTTTATATCCTTTAACACGGGTTGCCAAAATGCAAAAAAGAGGAAAGAAAAAAAAAAACAAAAAATCAAAGTGTTTTTGCAGTCTCTTCCGTGGTGGAGTAGAGTCAATAAACAATGAATTTCAAGCACCCAAACTCCCTCGACTCTAAAGCCCTATGAACGTTACGAGGAACGTTAATGCAAACAATGTTCATACATGGGCCCAATTTTTTGAAACTTCCATTTTGGGCACTGTAGGGTCTTTTTTGGCAATTGTTTTTGCAAAATTGAAGCCTACGGTCCAAATTTGATCTTGGGGGACCCCCTTGGGAATTTTAAACCCTTGAAGGTGGAAGTTAATTTTTTAAGTGGGCCCCTACACATACAAAATAGGGGGTAAATTTTGTCCTCTTGCATCAACGACTGGGGGGATTTTAGAGAAATTCACCTAAACTCTCAGTCCCTCTGTGCCCTCGTATTTTAATAATGTATATAAATATGAACACTGTGAGTCTAAATAGGCATCTAAAGGTCCGGAATGACTTTCAACTATCAGATGATGAAGAGGGGTATCCTTAACCCCTAAAGGACCAGGTGGACACAATGTGTCTTCAAATAATTTCATTACTTTAATAACTTGTTTGGATTTCACAATTTTGACTTGATGTTAACTAGAGAATTGAAAATGTATGTTACAAAAACACAAAAATCCTTTAAGATTTGCAATTACGTTGATTGATTCATTGGGAAAAACTTAAAACGTAAAGGTTGGTAAACTTGGGACATTTTAGTTAGGGCGGTTGATGACTTGAAGGGCGTTTTCACACTTGGATGTCACATTCGTAAAAAAGAAGAAATGTACAATATGTAAAAATATTTTCCATTACTGCATCATTAACACTATATAATATTTACAGAAAATGTTTAAATAATTTTAAAACGGAATATTTTCTACATATTTTATATTATTTTGGAATATTTTGGAATATTCCAAATATATATTTGAATTCTCGAAAACATTTTTGTAATGTAGAAGTTAATAACAATCACAAACACCGGCTCAACGAGTCACCAACAAGTCACTTCATGAATCCAAACATAAATCTTTGAGAATCAATCATTGTTGTTGTATTTACACCATTTTTTGTGAGCACCTAGATATAGTACATCTTTGTATGCTCCTAAACTTTCAAACGCTAATCATGGTTTCTAAATTTATGAGAAAGTTTGCAATGAATGACCTGTTGGTTTTATTCAAAATTTTCAAAAATCAACTTATGATCAAACCTTATAATCATGTAATATATACGGTAGATTGTTCTGAAAATTAATGTATAGTCTCATGACTAAGTCCTTTATGAACTTCAACGGTGAAGTTTTCTACATGAATACCAATCAAGAGATACAATTGCCTTCCTGAAAGCGTCACGAGAAAGTGATAAAATTTTAGGAATGAGCATGGTCCTTTAGGGGTTAAGGTGTTGCCGGGGTACCCAAAGGGTGGTTGATGGTTCAATTCTGACCGTAAAATCACCACTCTTCCGCATGGAAAAAGCAACTCATCAGCTTTGACGATGTTTACAAAGCAATTCCTGTGCTTCAAAAAAAACAAAAATAAAAACCGGCACCTAAAAATTACTAATTAAAATTAGGAACACTTGCCGAAATAGAGGGCCCTCTACTGTAGAGTCCAGTACAGTACGGTACTGATCTAACGTCCATCCACCTGTTGCACAGGGACTATCGAACATCGCAGATTAACGACATAGATTTTAAGAATCTACATATGTAGCATCTCGGAAATTCACTAAAATTCGTAGATTCGGAAGGCGCTATCTCCTAGATGAAGGTTCGCGATTCAACTGTTCCTCCCTCTCCTGGCAAATTCGGGGAAGTAGGCTCCACCATAGCCACAAGATCTATGCATGTAGTAGATAGGGCCGCCCGGTGATTGGTAGATTTCGCTGTACATCCGACGATTCTTCTCCGTCGTCTTCTTTCCCCTTGGAACCAGTAAGTATGTTAGTGCGAGCTGCCGTGGCTTATGTATGCTGCGATCAGGCGCTAGATTCGTTGTTGCGTGCTTGATGCGGTTACGTTAGCTGTGAAGATCTCGCTCTGATGATTCCGTGAAGCTTTTTGGTTTAAGTTTTGGTGCTGTATCGCGATCGATCAGCCTTTTCTTTCAAAGAACCAACCCTTGCGACGTCAATTGCGCTTCTTCTTGGTGAGTATCGTGTGCTTTGTTGTAGTTTTTGTTTCTGTTTCTGTTTTAGTTTCATGCTGAGTTTTCCGTTCCTTGTCGCCAGTGGCCGGTTATCATGGACACGTGGTCAAATTGGTCTTAACGTTGAGGTTTGTGTGACCGTTCGGTTTCTTAAGGTGTGAGGTTTTTGTTTTCTGTCCGAATTGAGTTCGCGGAGAGGTTTTCAGTTCCGTTTGTTTACGTTGTGTGTTTTCTTGGAAATGGCGTTCGGGTAGGGTTGCGTTGCAGAGTGTGGAGCAACATGTTCGATCAGTGGCCTGCCCGAGGGCCTACTCCAAGGGCTCGGAACAACACCGGGGCTGGCCTCCATGCACAGAAGACTGTAATAAAGGAGTCGCATGGAGGTGAGGATCTGGAGACGAAAAGTCTGTTGGAGCTCGTGGCTGCGTTCCCGGATTTCTCTCTTGACGATATAGCCCAGGCCATGACGGAGGCAAACTCGGATGTAAATGCCGCCGCGGATTTGCTTTCTACGAGGGAGCCGGTCGTGAGATCGAACGGTCTCCAGGAAGGTTGGAAGTATTCTACTGCGGAGAAGAAGATGAATGGATATAGAAGACAACCGGGTGAGCAACAACCGGTGGTCAAACCTGATGACCTGTTGCTGGAAAAGTATGGTAGAGGAGTAGGAGAGCTTATTAGTCAAAGACAAGGTAATTCCTTGTTACATAATGATCAAGATGGAGCGGCTCATAATGCATTTCATTTGAACAGTCGAACGGCACATGGTGTGAGCGGGGACAACCGGAGCTACCGTGAGGAAGCTGTGAATAAGGAAGCTAGCTATGGGGTTTCTGGCGACGGGGAATTGTTAGTTGGAAAGAAGAAGACAAAGCAAAAAGGTCGGGGTGGTTTATTCAACGAAGGAGAAGTGGCGGATGCCATTGTCTCGCGCCAGGCTGAGGAGGATTTCTTGCTCTCTATGCTCGGAGAGAGCTCCGAGCTTGGGGTTGGTGTTGTTAGGGACGTCTTGGGTACGTTATTTCAGGGCACCAATATTGTATTAATCATGAATTTGTTTTTCGGAATGTGTTTTGGAATTCATTCTTCGTCACAATCTCTCCCTGAAAAGACTGCACTATTCACGAGTCATCCATTTTCAGTCCAATTTCGGGATTAGGTACTTTGGAACATAGAGTGTGTAGCGTTTCTGTTTGCAATCACCTGGATTTTCTCTTCACATCGACTGACTGGCTTGATGATAGTATCGATGCTAGTCCCAGGGAATCTGGTTGATAGGGGATCCTAGAATGGGAAGGGTTGGTTGTTGGGATGGAAATGGATCACGAGAAGGATTGCTCCACCGTTCAATATTTGGATGGCTTTTATACGTGTTAGATGTTTCTTTTTCGGGTTCTCATCATATATTCTTCAGCCATTTGTAGTTTTCATAGTTTTCAGATGTTTAGTCTGTTCGAAATCTCATAATACGTTTACGTGTATTTTTACAGATAGTTTTAAGGGTGACTTGCAAAAGGTATGTTTCTTTCTATGCCGCTCATCTATTTGTACTTGGGGAAGTGGGCTCGTTAGAACGGTTTGTTATCTGGGATTTCACGAAAATTCCACAACTGGTATGCTGTTGTTGAAGGTCCTCCATGGATTTAGTCCACTGTGTTCACTATCGTATGGGTTACAGCTCAATTCGAGTGTAGAAATCTCGAGGACATGCTCATAGAACAATATCTATTACTGTGACAGTATTTTATAAAAGTAATCTTGCAATCTCATCGCTCGCCTAATTTTATTGGTAATTACTACGTTCCGACGCTTATAGATTTTGCAGGTGTATGGGCTTGCCGTTGGTAAGATTTTACGTTTCTCATTTGAGATCATAGTGTCGTCATAATTTCAAGGTTTGAATTCTCCTATATGCATCACTCTTTGACGTGTTAGAACTTCTGAAATCTTTTGGATTATAGAGTTTGGAAGTGATTCTGCAAATGGCGTCATCTACTTCTCCGCTAGCACACAATGTTGACTCGACAATCAATCAAGATGGGTGTTACTTTGATGACAAAAAACTGGATGATAGAATGCACTCATATCATCAACGGACGGATTCACATGTGGATAAAGCACGTATGCAGACTTCCGTGGAACACCAGGTACCAGCCACATGAAAATTGGTCACTCTGGTTATCGATGCAAATCTCTTTGGCTTCTTACTGTACGCTTACCTCTGTCACTCACTCTTCAGCAGAAACAGAGTACCATGCACCTTTAAGCATACTTATGAAGCCGAGGGGACTGCTTGCATTCTTGGAGGTAGAGAAGGGTATTTTTACTTTTAATTGGTTCAATTTATTAGTTGAAGGTCTTTCTGTCTAATTAGACGATTCTATGTTTTGTCAGAAATATCATGAAGGTTTTTGGAACGAGCATAATATGGTGCCCAAAGCTGTGGGTATCACAAACGGTTATTCACACCAGAGGTCAACCAAGGATAAAACAGCTCATGATCAATACAAAGTAAGTGTGAGTCATGTAAGCGCTGATTCACCTGGAGGAAGGATTCTTTATTAGCACTATCCTGACGTAGTTTTTAGATGGTTTGATTCGCCTTGTTTGATAGGCATTGCTATATAGTCTGGCATACTTGGAGTTTGGGGCGAAAGTGGCATCTGCAATTTTTTTGTAAATGAGTGAACCTAGAAGCTAGTCTCTACTTCCGTTTCACCGCAATGCATGCAAGTTGTCGATGCCAGCCACTTTCTGATTTTCTAGGATGTTCTATCTGATTTGAATCAGTCTGTTTTATTTGATGGGCACTGCAAGCAGTTAATGTGAAAGGTCAGCTAAGCGTTGGCTAGTGTGTTCTTCAGGTTTCTTTGAAGGAGCTGAAAGAATGTTTTCCACAAATTCACGAAAGTTATTTGTTTAACGTACTCCAATCAACTAACTTTGTATTAAGGTAATTGCTCTAAAGTTGTGGTAATTCTTTAGTGTTCGTTGAAGGTTCACATTTTTTATGCTTTTTAAATTTATGATTTCTGATCAATCATACCTCAGAGGATGTTTCTGAGTGATACTCTCATGCAAACACATGCTGTGACTGCCAAGTTCTTTGATTCTGCGTGGCATCTTTATCAAGGCTTTATAGCTGGAAAGTTTTCATGCACTAACTTATATAACTTTGGGAATGTAGCGATGCAGTGCAATTTCTTTTGGATGCAACTGCTAACAAACAAGTGACAAGTTCCCCTGCTGAATCAAATGTGGACTTTGAAATCCGCTCAAATTCATTGAAATCCAATGTGCTCAAAGAAAATGTAACCGCTCTGCCACCTCCATTGAAAGCAGCGTGGGTCGATGTTAAACGAACCGTTACACCGCTGAAGCAGAACTGGACGGATGCATCATCTGAAGGAAAGAATGGGTTGACTCAATTCAAGTCTTGCGGTATACACTTATGCCTTGCTGTATATTTATTGTCTCTGCCCCACCAGGGGAGAGACTACGAAAACGCTTCGTTTTCAAGGAGTTACATGGCTGAACAGTGTAAACAAGCCGTAAAAGTAAATCTAGTGTAAATACTAAGGCTTAGTTGTATGTAGTGCCAGTTATTGCTTTTGGCTCTCGGAAATCCTCCAGTGTAGTTGTTTTGATCATCTTCCAAAGCTGGCCATTCCTAAATGTCCTTCTCAAATGCGCAAGTCGCATGCCTCAGCAAAATTGATATTATAAACATTGACGTGGGAGTTGGGTTTTACTGTTGGGATTAGGTAACACAGATGACTATGGGCGCCATCGTTTCGATGCTCATGAACATTGGCGCATGATGGACTACTATTTCAAAGAGGTCTATATTCTGCCACTTCTATTGTAAACCAACCATGTATTGTGTATTAATGTAGAGCTATTAAGATATTGCGCAACCTTGATGGACTCCTTGAATGTAAGCTTTTAGGAGCCCGTGTCTAACAAACATTGGGTAGTGATCCAAATTGAGGTTGAGTCTGGCATTCCTTTTGTTGGGCTCAGCCCTAAATTTTGGCGATATTTCAGGTGCCATGTTGGCAACCTTCACATTTCCAACTTGTTGGGCTTGGGGCTTATTGTTCTGTTCTTCAGCTCAATAGAGAGCATTCCAGCATCACTATTTGTCGATTTCAGCTCGGAATTGGATCGGGGCCCAGGTCCTATTGTAAAGTCTTCCTGAGTATGTAATGCTGGGAAGTAGATGGAACAGGAAGGTTTGATACTTGTGTATTTGTTGGGCCTGTCAGGCTGCTGCAGCTTATGATCGTGGGGAGCGTTGCCGGGCTGCCACTTTGGCTGATAAGGTTGTAATCTTTTAACTTTGTTTTCTGCTGAGGTGAATACAAGATTTAAAAAATTTGGATCCTTGGGGAGTTATTCCCTCTCAGGGTATATTCTGTGTGTTGCCACTAAGCGCTGAATGTAAGAATGGCCATTAAGAATTCATCATGTTTTTACTCCATAGTCTTATTCTCCTCAGGGTAAGGAATATAAACAACTTGCTCAAGATGCTGATGGACGTGCTAGCCAGCGCATATTCCAGTCTAGGTGAGTTGATGCAATCGTGATATTTTGATGTCTATCCATGAAGAGATTCCTATCTGCAGATTGGCTTAGATTGGCACATTATTGTGGGTGCCTGGTTTTGATTATTTGTTGCTTTGTGGGGCCAGGAACAAAGACATCGTAAACAACATCACCATCGACTTGCATGCTCAGCACGTTAATGAAGCTATTAATGTTTTGAGAGGTCACCTTCAAACATTGTGTTCTATACCCTGTAAGTCTGGCGACTCTTAATCCTGAGTGTAAATTATTGCTAATACCATTCGTGGTTTATTGTTGTGATATCGTGTAACCATCTGATTCAATTGAGTTCTAGCTTTATGTCCTTGTCCTGTGAAGGATCGCTCAAGCTCTGACCTGTACATCTAAATGCTTGTGCAGCTGTGCATATGCTGACTGTGATCACTGGATATGGCTCTCACAGCATGAATGGACGTGCTAGAATCAAACCTGCGGTGAGCGTTATTGTATTATTCCCTTTTTCGAGATTGAAGACTTTCTTGCTTCTGTGTGGGATGTGATTGTCAACACTGTTAACCAAATGTGCAGTGTAATTAATTTTTTTTAACCTTGACAGTATGAAGTCGGCAATAATATTTTGGAGTTCTGTATCTTAAAATCTTTTCAGAGGTCTTGGCGTTTTTCTATTTGTGTCTACTCCAGCACGTGATCTTTTTCCACACCCTTTTTTTTGCAGAGCATCAGTTTATACTAGTGCCATGTTCCCATCACTGTTTTCAATCACCTGTGCAGGTAACTGGTTTTCTTTCTAGAAGTGGAATACCTTGGGAGACATTAAATGAAGGCTGCCTGACCATCAAGATGATAGATGTTCATAACAAAGAACTGGATATAAGTGACGGTGAATAGTCTCGATACTGGTAAGGATGGCATGGTGTTCGTCGTTGTTTTGTTGGGGTGAACAGAGCTTTACAGCATATTAGTCAGAGTTGCCGCTCTATGTAGATCTGGCTAGTTCTCATATGTTCATTATACATAAATTTTTATAGGAATTTCAATAGTTTGACGTGTTAGCAGTGGTTAGTTCCTTTAAAGTTTACATGTGTCATTTCTGCAACTCATATTGTAAAGGGATTGTAGTGTTATAAATACTGTGAACTTCGAAGAGTTGTGAATGTCCTTTCATTTGATGAGTAGGTACTCCCGTCAGCCTTTCTCAGGAATGGTTTGTCTTAGCTTCGAACATTTAGGTTTTTTTTGGAAGCCTTCAATTCGATTGACTACTTTGCTAGAGGCGCTGACTGTCGTTTCAGTAGGAACTGCGTTACCAATTTTGAGAATTAGGTGTATGATAACCGAAGAGCTGTGGTAGCGGCGACTATCATTATCATACATAACCGGTTGTTCACTTTTCAATCACAACCCTTGAAATTCATGATTCAAGGGCTTAACCCCTAACTGCCCAACCATGCATATTTTGCATGATGTACAGATTTCATCCGTAATTTCTCATCCGTCATGCACTTTTTGTAGTGTAATTTTTTTACTGAATTTTTTATGGGAAGTTAGCTTCATGTATGTGTGATCTGATCGAAAAGGAAACAATTTCTGAAAAATTCATGCCTCATTTCGTGTTGCAGTGTCTCACCCAAAATTTGGAAGATTTTAGTCTAAAAGTGTTCTTGAAAAAAAGAACTTATAAAATCAAGCATCCCAAGAATCTTGAAAAATCACTACACCTACAGTACTACATTATAAGCCATCACAACAAATTTCATCCCCACATTGTCAATATCTTATTCGTAATCGAATTACAAAATAATTTTTTATTTTATGTTTCAAAATTTATAGAAAAATATCAGTGATAGCAATTAAAGATCTAACCGTATAGATTGAATCTAAATTTCAAAATGTATAACTTTCATTCGTACACCAAGTTTCAAATATTCATGTTAGTTGCATTTTATAATGCATCTTTGCAAAACTGCCCAAATTGGACATAGGTGAGGACATTTAGGGGTTAACCCCTAAACGTCCACGCATCCAGTTTCTGGATGTTTGTTGGTCAAACCCAATTTTGATCTTGAAGATGACTTTTGTTGCTAATACACCCAACTAAGAAAATGAAGTTTATTAAGTCTAGTTTGTACTCCACTTTTCAAATCTTAAAAATTCCAATTATTGAGTATTTTATTGCTTGTGCAAGCTTTGTAGGTCAAGGTTTGAATTACACTACATAGGAATGATAGGATTTTCAGCTTTCGAATTTCAAAATTGAAATGAAAAGTTTCTATGGAAAACACATCATGTGATTCTCCATTGTAATATGTACCTGCTCCCAAAAAAATATTAAAATTTTAAAGCTTTTTTGTAATAAAAATTATTTTTTGAAGTATTTGACTTAAAAATTTGTTAAAAATGCCGTACTAAATAAAAAAAATCTGAAAATTTCAAGATTGATAGGAAACATTCAATTCCATGCATGAAAAATATTATAAAAAATATTATAATAAATCTTGAAGGCTAAATTCAGTAAATTGTGTAGTTTGACTTTCCTACAAAGGAGTAGTACGTTTAAGGGTTAAGATGCAAGTTGAAAAGAGAGAAGGTTGTGAGTTGCAACTTATGATGGCGATGGTGATGGGTTGTCAATGGGATGGAGCCATGTTGGAGTTGGAAAGTCAACAAGTGCTCTTTAGATTTTGGTCTTTAATAGGTCTGCTACAAAACTTCTTTAAAATTGAGTGCACTTTGGTTTTAAGAGTAGCTTCACACAATAGCTGAAGGTTGAAAGGCTTGATTGCAAGAAAGCCAAAATTGAGCTCTTGACCCTTGACACTAGAGGCTAGACCAAAGGCTATTACCTATATGGGAGCACTTTTGACCATTTTGGTTCCAAAGTGAAGTGTTCTAGTTTGACCCAATACTCCCTTTGATAGGTTGATTTTTATTGATGAATTAATGGGATCTTTAATTATATCAAAGGCTTGGTCTTTGGGTTTGGTCTTTGGGGCTCATTATGGACTTTGGACTTCTTAAATGAGGCTTCACACTTGGCTCTAATTTTTATAATTTATTGTATATTTCAAGTCCAATTCTTATGGACTCTGGACTTCTAAAATGTGGCTTCACACTCAGCTCAAGTTTTTATAATTTATTGTATATTTCAAGTCCAATTCTTATGGACTCTGGACTTCTAAAATGTGGCTTCACACTTGGCTCTAATTTTTATAATTTATTGTATATTTCAAGTCCAATTATTTGAACTCCTAGGATGAATTGGCCTCTTGATTTGGATGGCCATAGTGTGAAGTAGTCCTAGGTGTACATTTAACCCCTAAAGGATTGGGGGGGTGGGGGGGGGGGTGGGGGGGGGGGGGGGGGTTTAACTTACCTCTTGTTTTCTTGACTAGCTCTTATAACAAGCTCAATTCCTCATTGGTGTGGGTTAGTTTTGACAATCGGCACCGTTGAAATCAAAGAAGACTTACATAGCTTTTGTATGAAAAAAAGATCAACAAAATTGCACAATTTTTGAGAAAATGCCACCGTTGAGAAGATTGATGGAACTTGTTCAGGGTATTTTATACATATGCTGAAATCGGATTGATCTAAGGTGCTCCAAAAAATCTGAAATTTCTACCATGTATAATAATCATCATTTCAAACATATGCAAAAAATTTCAATTAATTTGGAGGTGTGAGGAGAAAGATATAAGGGTCTCAAGTGACGCTCAAATAACCTCGTTGCAACTCAAAAAAATCACCAAAAATCGCACACTTCATGAAATTTCGATCAAGAAGTACTCACGGATTCAGCTCTCTCAAAAAAGTAGGGTCTCTTTGTTGCTCACTTTACAATTCACAGTCCAACAACCCGAAATTCCTCACTTTTTAGTTCCGGAAGCCACGTGGTGGCCTCGTGGTCCTTTAGGGGTTAAATCCAAATTTCATCTCCAAATGTGTACTTTATCATTTTATAAACACAAATTTACATAGTCATCAATCTTGATATAAAGTAGCTTTCTTTTCCCAAGGTTTTCACGAGTACCTTTTCTAATCCTACGCCTTTTGGGAAAGGCATAAAAATTAAGAAACTGAATTATATATGAAAGAATTTGAGGGTCAAAAACTAACTATGAATGTTCAAATGGAGAATTTAGTAGGTGGTGTCCCAAAGCAAGTATTAGCGAAGGGCTTTGGAGCAAGAATGTGATCCTCGTCTCTTTGAAGGGCGGAAGTAGAACCCTGCAATTGCAAATCATTAGTAGAAGGCAATTGTTTTGGTAAAGATCTTGCTATTTTTGGTGTAGATTGTCAGATGCACCATGTAGGAATTGTATCAAAATCCTTTAAGCCCTAAATGTCCAACCGTTTAGAAAGTGAATGATGTGCAAAATCAAATAGTATCAAAATCCTTTAAGCCCTAAATGTCCAACCGTTTAGAAAGTGAACGATGTGCAAAATCAAATAGTATCAAAATCCTTTAAGCCCTAAATGTCCAACCGTTTAGAAAGTGGAAGATGTACAAAATCAAATACAATTTTTTCATCTTTTCATCTGTCATTGTCATTTACATTATGCAGTGTGGATTTACTTCATGCATGTGTGATCCGTTTAGAAAGGGGATAATTGGTGAACTTTTGATGTTTCATTTCATGTTGTAGTGATTCACCAAAATTTTAGTGTAAAAGTGCTTTTAAAAAGTGAACTCAAAAAAATAAACAACCAAAAAATCTCCAAAAATCACTACACTTAGAGTATTACATTTCATCCATTCACAACAAATTTCATGTACAAATCGTTAACATCTTATTCGTAATGAAATTATTTCAATTTCAAGTTTCAAATTTAATACAAAACATTGGTGATAGCAATCACAGATCTAACCGTATGGACAAAATCTAAAATCTAAGTTGCATTTTATGATGCATCTTTGCAGAAGCGTGGTGAGGATGTTTAGGGGTTAATCTAGGCCCTTTGGATTTTGAATAAATAGGATCTTAATTAAGAGACCAAAGTTCTTACAATCGAATCTTAACACTTTGTGCCAATATTATCGATACAAATTTCACTTTTAAAGATTATATATATTTCAACATGTATGTGAAATTAAATTTGTCAAGAATTTCCCACCATTTCCTAGCTTGTTGACTACAAGTTTTCAAACAAAGTGGATAGTCACTTGATTCCTCACACACAAAATATTGCACCCCGGGATAGTGGTACCGTTATTGTGACATGTTTGGGAAGCTCTATCTTTTAGATAGCAATTATAGATTAGTTACAAAAATGACTTGTCATATGTGTAATATCATCATGTTATGGAGTGTCATTATGAAGGGTAGACTATAACCTGTTTTCAAGTATGTGGTGGTTCACGGGTATAGACTTTTGCAGGACACTCCTCTGAAATTTTGCTAGCTTCTTGATCAATCTCTAGAGTATGATAGTCATCTGCAAGAGTTTTCCCAACACAACCATACACCAACATGTTCACAACGGATTTTAATTTTGAAGTTTGGACTCGATAATGCTCGCGAGTTGGAGATTTAAAAATATTATTAATAATAACGCTAAGTTGTTAATTCAAAGAACAATGTCTAGATTTGTACTTTGTTTGCTAATGTAAGGATTTAGAATAAGAAAGGTAATCCTCTTTTGACTAGCCAATGAGAGAGTGATAGGATATTGTGGTATTGTTCTAAATCATTGATATGTGGGTTCTACTTCATTTGTGATGACAATTTTCAAAGAGAATGAAGACCATGGTTTCACTCTAAATGAGTTATTCTAAACCTGGCGGGGGGTTTCTAGTAAATTATAAACTTTAATTTTACAACCATGTGGATACTTTAAAGCGTGTGTTCTATAGTAGAAGAACATTCTGAGAAAATGTTTAGTATAATGGTACAAAAACGTAGTGAGCAGTGTATGAAAAAGAATGGCGTAAGCCTTTTGTGTTCAAGCAAAGAAATGATACACTTGGTTCATTACCTTGGTGGAGATGTTGCTTTGGATGCAAAACTTGAAGATGTGAATGTTGGTGGTTGGACTCTTTGCTAACTTCTTTTTTGTGAGCTGTAGAGTCGTGAGCTACTCGATGAAGAAACTCTATGCCATGATGATGGCGATGTTCATCCGCATTATTTTTTAGGTCTATGACACTTGCTAAATGGTGCTCCGTTGGAATTTGATGAGCTTTTTCATGTGCTCTCTTGTGGGCTTTCGCTCGCCAACCATGGATAGCAGACTGTGCATTTTGTGAATTGAACACTGTAAACCTAATAGTAGATCCCATCTGCCATATTCAAGTGAAATAATTAGTGAAAAAAATATAAATATAAAAATGACATTGTATAGTTGCACTCTCAAATTTTTTGTATCAAAAGTTTTTTTTGATACTATTTCAAGCTCGTTATCGTTGCAAATTTACAATATATTTTTGTGATAGTGATGTGAATATTTTTGAAGGTCTTACAATTCATTATTATATATATGTTTAAAGTCAAAATATTAGTTCTTTGTCTAATACAACAATGTTTTCTTACAAAACTCGTTAAGATTATTGCTGGCATGCTATCATATTTGGTATATTCATTAAATGCTAATATTGAAATAATGCTAACATTGAACTACTAATAATAGAGATTCCAATATAACCACACCTTAAAAATGCATTTTTAAAACACCAATTGTCCTTGCTATTCGATCAAAACTAGTTCAAAGTGTTTACTATGACATATTGAAAACTTTTATGCAGAATTCATTGTGCAAAATTTCAATTAGATTGGAAAAAGTTCAAAAATTTTATAGTGACTGTAAACTTTCAGGAATTTTATAAAATTTCAATTATAAAGAATAAATGACCATTTTCATTTTTTAAAAGTATAAAATAACTCAAGAATTACAATAGTACATCTTTTAAGAAATGGGACTAAAACCATTGGTGTATTCATACATGTAAGTCAAGGCAACTTGTAGGTATTATTGTACTAATTATTGTCATAGGGACCAATTCTATATAAACTTAATCTATCTTTCTAAATAGTGCATTAAACGTTCATGAATTAGATAAAGATCCCTCACCTGGCTAACAAGTGCATAGAGAGGTAGAGTACTGGCACTACACAATACTTGTACAAAGACCCTATACATTCACATCATCCATTTTTCCACTTTAGCATTAGAAAATTTAACTTGGGAGTCCAACCAACTAGGCTAGAACTTCAAATAAGTTTGGTGGACTCCTTTCTTGGAACAAAAAACAAATTTGACTAATGTGTGCAATCTGCATTGAATAAGCACAATTTGGAATAATTGTTACAATATCAGTAAAATAATACTCCTTTTGTTCCAAAATAAAAAACATGTGGGAGCATATTTTTTGTTCTATAGTAAATCAACCATTTGCTTATTTTGCTTGTGTACTTTGTCATGACACACTATACATCGCATTAATTAACCACTGATGTCATGGCTTGCTATATTGATTCGTTCATGTAATTTTAATCTAAAAGGTGCTTTTTTAATTTTGGAACAAAGGGAGTACTTCTTTAACAAAAAGACAATTTAGTGCTACAAGGTTAGTGTTCAATTCTTTAACCCCTAAAAGCCCGAGGGGTATTGGACAAAACATAGATGTGTTATAATATGTGCCTTCCATATGTTTGATGAAGGTTGGTTCAATAGACAAAATGTAGAGTATCATCTTTACAAATTATCCATACGGTCAAACTTCCAAAATAATCTTTAGATCATTTTTTAATGAATTTAAAAGCATTAACCTTCGAAAATTTGTATAAATTATAATTTTCAATTTTAGAGTTCAAAATTTAGTATGATTGGTTAAAGTTGGGCTATCTATCGTAAACTTCAAAAAAGCAAGAGAAATGATGGAGGAATCATCATTACTTTCCCCAAATAGCAAATTTTGTAACACTAAGACAATGTTGAGGTGATCTACTTTGAAAAATTCTCCCGGGTGGAGTTTAACTCGGATTGCCATAATTCAAATTGGGTTGGAAAGTAGACTTGATGTAGTATTTTAAAATATATTTTTATTTTTTCAAAAAATTATTTTTTTGTTCCGGGCAGCCCGTTTTTTCCGGGCAGCGACCAGAAAATGGTCGCTCGGGAGCTTAGGGGTTAAAGTGATTGATGCAAATAATCATGAGATGGTAAACGTATTATACATGGGTTTAGAGCATACCCCATCAAAAGGCGGACAATGATCATCCACTTTCTTCCTAATAGACAAGACGAAAATCCATACTCAAACTGCAATGCACTAAGGGTTTAGTAAATAGAAGGGTATTTATAAATTATCAAACTAGTTTACTCTGGCACCTCTTGTTTGTGAAGATCTCAACAACCATTTTGTTTTGGATTGAATAATTTTTTTAGGGTTTAGGGTGCAATAGGGATTGATGACATTGATCTTTGGTTTTTATAAATATACTTAGGTCTGCTATTCTACATGCCTCCCATAGGTCAAATTAATACAAATACATTAGATTAATTTCTTTTAGGACACCTTTCCAAACTCGGACTTTAAGTAGGGGGTTCACAAATCAATTGGGTTCCTAACTTGCCCCTAACCACAAGTGTTAAATATTTCATCTCATTGGGACGTTTATAGAAATCGAGTTGGTTTTTTCAAACCTCTACTCTAATTTCATCTACCTCATTGCTTCTTTTGTTGAGGAGGAACTCAAGCAACATTGCAACTTGTTAGGGAACCAACTGTATATTGTTATAACTACAAACTCCCCTAACATTTGCTAACAAACATAGCAATCAATGTGTAATCCAAGATTACTAGCAGTTCCTAACCTCTAAGTGCCTAAGGAGCCTTCTCAAGCTAGGGACGGCATTTGGGACCAAAATCCCACTTTAGTACTTCAATATTTCATTTTTGATTAGTACGTTGAACTAAAACCCCTATCCAAATTGCATTATTTATTTAAATAAAGGGATTGTTCATTTGTGAAAATAATCAATATTGAGTAAGAGATAGACATAAAAATTGAACCTTTATCCAAAGTCAACAAACCTTTAACCATTCATAAGTCTATGAGTTTGTGTCTTCTTTAAAAAAAAATTGATTTTTAAATTTTTTTGCAATATGTGTCAAATGAATATTTCTAATCATTTTATTCAAAATTTTACAATTTTAGATTCATCAAATATGCCAAAACATAAATTATTTTAGGAAGAGCATATTGTGATGACCTACTTTAAAGCAATGAAAAAAAGAAGCTAAAATGGTCAACTATGGTAAAATTTAACATCTTTGACTTCCATTTGGTGTTACCTATGAAAAAGAAACAAAAATATTCTCAAATACAAAAATGATGGCTCTTAATAATGAGGAAAATACTACGACGTTTAAGGGTTGAATTACAAGGCAGATAAAATTAGGTGTACATTGAGATTTCTTTCTTTAAAAGTAAATCTAATAATCATGATGGTTTGCAAGTAAGGAGACAAATATTGCTCACCATAGCCCAAAAGAAGAAAGCTAACTCAAAAGCATTCTGCAGAGCACATGCCCAGTCAAGTGAGAAACAACATTCAAGTCCGAAAACATCATAACGTACTGGAACAGAACTTGTTGGACGGATGCAGAGTCTAAGGCCCTCTTTACATGTACTACAGGCGAGAAGTCGTGAAGAAAACCTCACAAGGGCCATGGCTCATTCTTGAAAATCCAACCTTTGAACTTGACGGCCTTTGGATATAGTGTAAAGTGAGAAGGGGTCACAAAATAAAGTGCTGATTTAAAAAAATAAAGTTCTTACATATTTTTTAAAAATAAAAAATGATTGGTTGTGAGAATTTTGGCCAAACGGCCCCCAAATTTTGCGTTAGACCCATTTTTTGAGATGGGCTGAACGCAAAATCCAGGGGCCTTGAAAATTGTTCACTTTTCTTGCCGCGAAGGACAAAAGTGTTGTTCATGTCATTTTCTCCTTCTGTCGCTTGAACTGAAAATTTCGGGTGTAAAGTGACATTCTTTGGTATTCTCGGTTTTTAGGCCTCCCATTGGCTGAAATTTCTCTCTTCACGGCTTCTCGCCTCTAGTGTAAAGAGGCCCTTAACTGAAATAAATGTAATACAGGATGAGTTGAAGAGTTTGAATAAGTGGCTTCGATCAGGAATGTACCTGGAAGAGGATGAAGTGGACGAGGTGGACCAGGACATGCGGTTTTTTGAACCAAAACAAGCTATCGCGAGGACGCATGGGTTGGAACAAGACTTCCTGTTTTGGTTTCTCGGCTGCCTTAAACTCCGTGTCTCCGAGGTCCATGATGGTGGACAAGTCGATCTTCTCCACACCTCCTCGCACTTCCAGGGCTAAATCAATGATGATTTGCTGAAGCTTTGTTCCCACTATCAGCACTAACTGCATAATAATAATTTGTTCCCATACCATCACATCAGGAACTTCAAAGCATGTGAACATGGTGCCATGATGGTGCATTGAAATGCAATTAAGATAATTTGGTGCCAACCTCCATACCAACCTAGTATGGATAAAATGACACTAAAATGACCTCTATGCAGTCTTTGGTGTTTAAGTAGTTTGGCCCAGCTTTTCAGTTCATTCAAACTTGCATCTTGCAAATTCAGGGTTCTCTTACTCAACGTCGAACACGATTAGTAGACCTCCGCGATGTCTGTCGACAAGCTTGGAACATATATAGAAGATTTAAAAATCTTCGAGGAATATTTTATCCAAGTTGATTAACGTATTAGACACTAGACGTCATGTATCTTTCTTATCAGAGAAAAAGAAACGTTTGGAAAGATTAGGCAACATCAATAAACTTAGGCAGGGTCATCTTGATGTCAAAATGATATCAAAATAACATATGCCATGGTGATGACTCTAGGCATTTTGATGTCAATTTGATGTAAGCTTTACATCCATGTGGTATAGGTCATTTTAATGTAAGGTTAACATGAATCATTTTCATGTTAAGTTTGCATCATTTTAACGTCAAAATGGCACTAATCCCTACACCACCGTGACATATGTCGTTTTAATGTCATTTTGACATTAAGATGACCCTCTCTAAATTTACTGATGAACCCCTCATCCTCATTGTCTGAATTCCTGAACATAGAGAAGCATCCCTTTTTAACCCCTTGTGTGTTGCCACTTCCCATTGAAACGCATTCATGATGATTCACCAAAGTTAGCGATTCAACGTACAGTCACATATTTTTCATTCATTCACAATTTTCGTAAGTTCATTAGCTAATTTTTAAAAATAGTGGTTTTTGTCTCCTAAATTATTCTTCGAAAATCAGTTAATATAATTGATATTAAGTTGTATTTCATCTCATTAAATTTTTAGTTCAAGAGTTGCCTTGGAAAGACGAGTTGATAAATTGATGCAACATAAAATTTTCAGTAAATATATATGATCGCCACATCTCAGAACGATTCCAACAAATTGCACTCAAAAAATTTGAATACTTTGTTTGTAAGAATTTTGAATTTGAAGTTTTTAATTTTATATGACATTATTGGAAACAGAAACCAGATGTGGAACTATATGGACATAATATACAAGTGGAAACTTACAACATTTATTTGAAAATACTTCCAAGTTCTAACGATTCTTTTCATGTTATAATTAAAACAAATTGGACTTTGCAAATCTTCAAATGAGGAGATGGGTAGGATCCTTAAATCCTTTAAGAATTAAGGTGAGAGGAGCTCACAACTGTAGGAATGAACGCTATCCAAAAATAGGTATACCAACCTGCAACTCAATAAAAGAAACCGTGATCACGAATGCAAAATAACTTCAAACATTTGCACAGGAAAGAGTAGAAATTTGGTCCTTTTAAAATGTTCCCTAGTGACTCAATCCTTTTAAAAAAAGTTGTTTGGGACCATTTAAGTGACAAGGGACGAGTTTAAAAGGACGAAATTCCTACAAGTAAGATGAAGAATTCTGTCATAAGGGATTCACAGACACAAAAGTTTCAGAGGGAGTGAGCGAACGAACCGTTGATATCTAAGAGCAGAAAAACACAGACGAACGCCCACAAGTAAGTACTGCCATACCCACATGAAATCTTTAGACTAATTAATCAATAATTCTACCCATATTAATTGGCAATTAGTAGAATATGTCACAGGGAGAAATAAAGACATTCCCACTAGGGCTTCTTTTTTTGCACTGTAGCAGTGCTCCATGCATACAATGGAAGGTGGTCCCTCCATATTTAGACCACTATGACTCTGCCACGACATTGGAGTCTGGCTCCAAGAAGTCACAAAAAAAAGCCCTGAATTTCGCACATGGGATTTCATATTGGAAGTGGGACAAATTTTCTACAATTGTAACTTTCTTGGGATGATTGTAGTGTATTTTTTATTTGTGGGAAAATTGTCCGCGTTTCCCATAATTATGGGAATCTTGTATTTATCTCCATGTGTGTACACCTACCAATTTAAAGTTTGGCATGCACATTGATTCTGCTTTGACTCCCGATCAAATAAGGTGGAGGCACCCCCCTATTCTAGTGACTAGCTATTCATGTACCAAATAGTCGAACTTTGGAGTTTGTGTTGGGCTTGGGAAAGTCACAGTTTAGTGTAAATTTTGGGTATATATGAGCGTAAAAAGGGTATTTAATGGGGGGCTATGAAATAATTGTAATATTATATTATTTATAATATATTTAGGGTATATTCTGTATATGTATTTTGGGAATATTCCTTAAATATTCCCAAATTGGTTTTAAGACACCCTATAAATTTATAATTTTTATTTCAAATGAATAAAAGACACCCTATATTTTGTTTTCTCATAGTTATCTAAATTCTTAATAGTGACTTCCTCGGTGTGCGGGGTAAAACTTTATGCTATGCAACACTCGATTAGTTAGGATAGTTATGGTAAATTTTGTGAGAGTGCAAGATGCCCAAAGTTCAAATTTCTTTGTATGCACATGACCGTATGTCACATAATGACCGTCGAGCAAACAATGCACTTGCTGTAGTGTATGAATTGCTAATACAGTGTGCCAAACCTGATGCCAACAACGGTTTTGAAGTCCTCCTGCATCGATCGCTGGATGTAACTGTGAAAGTCGTAGTCAACGTCGAGCTCATGGCCCTACATTCATCAAACATTTGATGTGAATGATCTAGAGAGTCTAAGACACCCGCAATGACAATGTTAGAAAACTTCAATCAAATGCAGGGTTGCCATGTCTGACATTATTTTCCAACTTGACATCCAACTAGTAGAAAAGGTGGCACTGTCGAGGGAGATGCCTAGGCAAGTGGTGCCCAATTCTCCGCATGCACACTGACTTTTCCTGGGCATCTCCTTGGGGAACGCCACCTTTTCTACTAGTGATTGTATTAGACGTCTGATGTTGACTATCTAATTATTTAGATAAATGTCAAATATGTCAAACAACTTGAATTAAACATTCTTAAATAACTAAGAATGTTTTAGAATATTTCAAATATTTTCTATAAATATATACTTGTTTGACAGAGTGGGAGGTCTTTTAGAGGTCATGTGGATGAGGGCTTGCTATGGGTTCAACCTTCAAAAATAGTGTGATTTTTGAGAAATATCCTTTTGTTAAGAAAAAAACATTAAAAAAAATTAGAAAAATTAGAGGGTGTTACAGGCACCATGGCTGCGACTATATACATGGTGTTTAAGACAGAATTTTTAGCACACATAAAATGAGTTAAACATAAATCACACTAAGTGAGACGGGTAAAAGTGGTACCCATATGAGGCCATTCCCTATGTTCAACTCTTTGTTTAGTGGTCGAGTAAGACAACCCTGATCAAAAATATGTATGCGCTTGAACTGGTAACCTCAGTCTGTATGTGTGCTAAAGAAAGAAAGGAAAACAATTATAAGAATAATTCCATCAAAGCAAGTTTAGGATGTTGAAATCAACATGAGCAATGACACTTACTGCAATGAAGCCCATCCGAAGGCACAAGTAGTCTGCTTTGTAGATAGGCCTCCCAAATTGTCGAAAGAAGCTGTACTGCATGTCATGTCCAGTTCTGACAGTGTCAAGATCAATTATGTCTTTTTGCCCAAATTAGGATCGCAATAGGAATATCATATCACACATTTTGTTAAAATTGAATCATATTCCGTTAAAACTCAAGTATCAAATTGAAAAAGTGATAGGGAGTGTTGCCCTTGTTAATAGAGGTAGGTTCTCAATTTTTTTACAGTGCTCTAATCTATGAAATAAGAGCACTGTACAAAATTTGGGGACCTGTGTTTATTGAGAATGGCAACACTCCCTATCACTTTTTCAGTTTGGTAGTTTAGTTTTAACGAAATGTGGTTCAATTTTAATGAAATGTGTGTTTCATGTTCAAATATGTTGAAAATATGTTCAAATGTGGGATTCATTAGCAAATTAAGACAATCAACTCCTAAAGACCAAATAGTGCAAATTGGGCCTTGAGCAGCTCTAAGTCCTCAAGGCCATGTTTGTTGTATTGAGACTTTTTGCGGATTTTGAGAGGGAATGCTAACTATTGAAAATTCATCTAAAAATAGTAATTGAAACCAAAAAATAACAATGTTTGAATAGAGATTCTCTTATGAAATTTTAAAAGTTGGTGTTGTTATCTGTTTAAAAAAAATACTACTAAAGAGATAAAATGGTTTATTTTTGGGTTGAGGATAAAAATGAGACTGCAAAAAGTCTCAATATAACAAATATGGCCTTCCTATATCATATGAAGTGTAAGTTCCCTTTGTCCAAATTCCTTTATTTCTAATGAACTCATTCAGATGCAGTGTTCTTCACTGATTCTGGTGATATAAAATTTGATCCTATCTGGAACCATGAATGAATGAATTCTTGGTCCAAGTTTACAGGTGGAACTTACAACATAACTGTCGAGGTTCAGACCGGTCCTGGAAGTGTGCAAGAACTTGTAGCGAATTCGACTGGCAGCGAACTTTTGCCCATGCGTAGGCTTTCCCTTCAAAGCTGCATATATATACCATGCATAAGGTTCCACACCGCAAACACTAGTAGTAGACTTGTCGTTTTTCATTCCCCACTTTGCGGGAATAGTAAACAGTACCGGAATATTATACCTATATTTATCTTTTCTTGTGACCAAAACTACTTACCAACATTGACACAACATAACATTCAGTAGTCTTTGAGCCTGCTGCCCTCCCTTGCATGGAATGATGTGGAATATCCCACATCATTTCATCCTTCCAACGAAATGATGTGGGATATTCCACATCCCATTAGTAGCTATGGGGGCTCTTGGCATTAAGCAAGAGCAAGCAACTATGGTGCACAGTAATCGAAAGCACAATTCAACAATGTTTTTTCATTGTTTATTTGATTGATTCTCAATTCAATAGTGTTTCATCATTGAAAGCACAATTCAACATTATTTTTTCATTGTTTATTTGATTGATTCTCACTCAATAGTGTTTTGTCATTGTTTATTTGATTCAATAGTTCTTTCAATTAGAAATCACTGGTCACTCTGTATATAAAGGTGGATGAAACTTAAAAGGCAGTCTCTTTGAAGGCTAAGGTAACTATACCTAAAAGGGAGCATTTACCTTAAAGCGTGCGTACCTATTACAGTGTGACATTTCACAGCTGAAATTTCACACTATAATAGATACGCACGCTTTAAGGTAAATGCTCCCTTTTAGGTATAGTTACCTTACTGAATGTTATGAACCCATGTGCCTGACACGGTTTCATTTCTTTTCATTTATAGTAAGTGAAAAGCAACACATTTCCTACTAGTGAAAGTATATTAAGTAATGAAACACATTTAACGCACTTAAAAAAAAACCTCTATATTAAATTGAGACTCCCTCAAGAGAATTGCACTGTCCAGGCCTGTAGAATGCACTGTTCCTGTAGAAATCGGTGCATTCCACCTGGTGGAATGCACCGTGTCAGCTTTGGAGGGGCATGCAGCTTGTTTTAGTTATGTTACAGACTACCACCATTCTCTTGTTGTAAATTTTTTAATTGCGTTATGTAGGGGAAGGCCCTTCGTGTCAAGGTCCCTTGAATTTTGGGCACCCATCGTGGGTCCGGTGCCCTTAAATCAAGTAATCCCTCCATCACTAGTATAAAACTATGTCAAAAAAATCGTAGGCAAAATCGGCTGCGGTTCTTTTGACCAGTTTGATCTGCAGTTGCTAAACGACTGCAAATTTTTCATTTTCGTTTAGCAGCTGCAATTTTGACAATTTAGGGGCGCGCATTATACAAGTGAGAAGGTGTTTTCAAGACTTTTTCAACCGTATATTACATGCCCTGAAATTCCTAAAATTGCTATAGTTAATCCAAAAAAAACAAATCTACAATCATTTAGCGAAGTCCTACAAATCAGGCTGGTCAAAAGAACCAGAGCTGATTTTGGCTGCGATCTTTTTTGACATAGTTTTTTAATTGTGCACCCAGTGCCTTCCCTTATACAGAACTTCCACTCTTCGTCTCTTAATTCCAAATAATCTTTGAATTTAACCAAGTATCAAGGTAGAATTAGAACTTGGTCATACCTTCGTCCACTGTTTTGACTCGCTCGTTGTGGGCTTCAACCTCCCACTTCTTCCAACTGTGCACCTGAGTCTTGTCCAACATTTGTCAAAATTAATTTCACACAGACCTAATGTATACACAGCAGCCCGGACTTCATATATCCAGGCAAATAGACATCATGTCCTTCACGATCGTTGCATAGAGCTCTCGTTTCACTTAATATTGAGGATAGTAGAGAAAAGAAAACTAAACAATTGTTTACTCCTTGGTCCAGAATTCATAATTGTCATGAATGCCACAAACATTTTTTTGGTTTCCGTGTACGTAAAAAAGGTCCATTAATTTGTGACCGAGATACAATCGTACAATGTCAAATTAGATTGTTTTTTAGAATATTCTAGCATATGATCCATGGTATGTTTTCAACATTATATTTCCAAATGACGACCAACCCTCTCATCACTACCTTCAGGAGCATTATTTTTTCAAAGTGACAGCCATGAATGATAACCACTGTGCACCGGGGTCTCATATGGTTTCCCTGTGTGATTCCCTTGTGAGTGCCACTTTCCCCTCTGAGCTTCAGATATCGACACATGTTAAAACTTTCCTTCTACAAGTAGGTGACTAAGCTTAAGCAGGTGATTTTTTACACATGTCAAAACTTGAAATCACAGGCCGGGAAAAGTGGCACTCAAGGGAGAATCAACACAGGGGAACGATATGAGCTCCCTGTGGTACGTGTGACATTCAACAGAAATTGTATACTAAAGCAAGCAGGGATATATATGTGGAAGTATTATTTATAATAGAAGCAGTAGTAGTGCTGACTTGCCACAAGCCGACTAGAACTGTGAGGCAGCTATAGAGCACATGAACCACAGCCATGACGAAGATGAAAATATGGAGCTGGTGGAGACCCTCGGTGGAGATAATTTGCACATGACCCTGCACAGAAAGCAAACAATTCACACACCGTAAGTCCCTGGGAACGAGATTGATATGAAGTCAAGAACATGAAAAGAGATCGAACTGGTCTGCCGCGGACCGTAGCTAGTAGCCCCATATTCATTAAATTGGCCAATTTTATTTACATTGGCCGCCACACTATTCAAATAAAGAGAGTAAATGAACTGAAATCACACTATTTGAGCGGCCAGTATAATCAAGATTGGCCATTTTAATGAATATGGGGTTTAGTACGTTAGCAATTAAAACGTTACTTACCGCAGCGCACGTCCCGTAGTTGCCGGGCTCCTCTTCCGACGTCGGCTCCGTGGCCGAGAACAGTCGGCGATGAGCAGCAGCAGGAGTGCTTTCAGCGGGAGATGGTGCAATAATATTAATATTAATAATATTGTAAGCCGGGCAAGGTAGCATGACGCGGCTCAACTTCTGGGGCATGCACAGCGCGGCGATCTTCGGCTGGAACACCGTCAGGAACAGCGAGATGAACCCCAGCAACATCAACTCTAGTACAAACACAACCATATATCGATCACGCCCACATCGATCAACTGTAAGTTAATTATGACAGTCCAGATGTATTATATAATTATTTAATTCGTAAACTTGTATTTGAAGCTAGCTAGCATGGTGAATATTAACGTACGTTACTCGTGATTATAATTATACATGCACATGAGTTTAAGAAGAGATTTATTATTGTCGATCAAGCAAGCAATTGAACTTCGATCCAACGTTAGTTACGACAGAAGTTAGTTACGGATGGGAGTGGAGTCTAACCATTCTTGATGACGTCGAGCGTGTGATACAACTCCCTTTGATTCGACCGCCTCAAATACTGCACCAGCACACGGCACTTTCAAGATCGAATGATTTCCATTCAGCTCATTACTAACAGTAGACTGAGGCCATATTCGTTATATTAATACTTTTGGCTGATTTTGAGATGAAATGCTAGTTATTCAAAAATTCATTTTAAGACTAGTGATTGAAACTAAAAAATAATAATACTCAAATAATGATTCTATAATGAAATTCTAAAAGTTGATGTTGTTACCTATTTATAAAAAAATACTAGTAAAGAGATCAAATGGTTTATCTCAATATATGAGACTGCAAAAAGTCTCAATATAACGAATAAAGTGACTGTAACTTATAATTCTACGATCGATGCACGCTAGCTAGCTGCTAACTCTTGATTGATTCAAGGTATCTACAGTATATATCAGCAGGACATTCAGAATTCGAAGTGCTCATCGATATGGTTATCTAGAACTATCGATTCTTCAACAGAATGTTATTCATCAATCTCGAGACTGAGGTTTGTGTAAACTTACACAGGGAATTGAAAGACTAACTAAGCTGGCAAAGTAATGAAACGGAAGCTAGCGGCATGCATGCATGCATGCAATTGTGACAGAGGAGTACGTAATACTACTCAACGTGGTTGTTGTGATATATAGACAGGACATGCAGGCTAGGGAGTTACGCATAGTAGTAACTAGTAACTTGATTAATACCTGGCCGAGGGCGTTGAGGTCTCGTTCCACCAACAACGACGCCACCACGAACACCGTGCACACCATCGCCACCGCCCATGTGGGTGTCTCCTCCAGCGACTTTATCGACGACTCCATAGAATGAATAATTCTTTCTTTTCTCGAATTATAATATATGCAGCAGCTCCTCGGTCCCAACTGAAGGTTCCTGAATTAGAGCCCTTACTAGCTCGTAGCAGCCTTAAATTTCAATCAGATTGTTCAAGTCGACTAGTTTAATTCTTTCTTTTTACCGAACTTACTGGCGTTTCAGCTCGATCTATGAATTAGCCAGCGTTTTATTACAAACTGATGAAGAAGATAGACAGGTCTTGTTTCGGGAATCAGATTCTCTACTTAATTTCTTAGAGTCCCCCAATTGCAAATAATTTACCTCTTCACTGTCGATGTGCTAGTCCTGGCATGATCGACTCACTTAAATTAATCCTCCTGCTGCTGCTGCTGCACTCATCAATCAAACCATGAGCTTCGTGACATAAAGAAAAAAAAATTCAAGCTTGCGTTGGACTCAATTGTTAACACTTTAGCTTTGAAAGTGAGGAGTTAGACTTCATTTCATTACAGGCAGGAGCTCCCAGATTTTAACTCCTACAAGTATTTGCAGAGGCGACGAAGAAGAATGATCTCATTGATAGCTAATAAATCCTATTGTACCATAATTGTTTATGTGAGTGATCGCACGCAAGTAGCTTCTGCCTCAATCAATACATGTCATGTTAGACTTTTTCCATCGGGAATTCGTAAGCGACCAGCAGCAGATAGTGTAAGTTGCTGCCAATGTAAAAATGCTCATATTATAATTCTCATAGATGAGTAACTGTCCATGGCTACACTGAATGATCCATGAAGTGGTGTGGCTCATGTTGTAAAGGCAGCCTCAGCCCCACTACAAACGGTCAGCTAAAAGAGTACTTGTCACGGCGCCTGCCCGTCCGAAAAAAAATTCGTCCACAAACGATTCTTATCAAAACCTTAATTTTTCCAATCCTAATAAGCCAAGAGGACTGTTCCATCAATGATTCAAACCCGCCAAATATGACAACATTGACTTGTCCTGTAATTAAAACTAGTGCTTCGTGTGATTTATCCATAACGCCATATTGATAAAATTGGCCAATCCCTGTTATTTTTTTTAGTGTAACAAGTTACAAGTTACACTAGAAAATAACATGGATTGGTCAATTAAACCAATATGGCGTTCCATCCTTTACTTCTATTTTTTAGAATAATTTCTTTGTAATTTATTTCAATTTACAAATTTCATTATATCTTTCAATATAACGATACGAAACGGCTTTGGTGCACCAAGAGCTTTCCGAGGATACCAAGAACACGGCCAACGGGTGCACGGTGTAACGTACAAACAAGCTACCTTACTTAATAAGTAAAATATTGTTGCATAACAGTAAGAATCCATGATACAATAATTAATGAACTCCCAGTACAAGGGTTTCCTTCCAGTACATATATACTAACTTAGTACCATATTACGGACACCTGAAAACTTGCTTGAATTCAGTCAGTAGAGCCTGTTTGAGCTTGAATTTCACTTGAAGGCAATCCATGTGATGCTACAAAAGCATCTCTCTTTTCTCATCTCATTTGGCTTTTACATGAACTGTGATCATAGAGGCGTTTTTTTTTAATGGTTTACATTCCAAGTGGGAAGCATGAAAAGACTCAGTTGTACTGTTAGTACAGTGACTACTTTGATATGAATTCATGAGGACCTTGTTTACTGTCTGGTTTTCAGGCTTGAGTAGGTGGTCAGTTTGCACAGCGGAGAAATCATTTGTCTGTTGTCCTTGACATCTTGCAGGTATGGGGACTTATCCCAAAATGATAAAACAATGAACTCAATTATATACTCAATGGGTGCATTCATAATATAACCAACCCCGTCCAAATCTAACGACTCTCGATGAGTGCTTAGAAAATTATATCTTTAATTTATGTACATATTAGAAAATTTTAAGAGCATTTTGCGACATATTAATATGAACATTTTAGCACATTTTAGTCGTTATTAACGATTGGTTACGATCATATTTTAGTCGTTTTGGAGTATCGATAACTTCTCAAACATCGTCAAACTTTAGTATTTTGTAGAATGACATACAATATATGTAGTTACTAATTTATGTTACATTATCAATTCAAATGATAAGATTTTTGCTAAATAATCTGTTAAATTAATCACTGGTTACAGTTTTCTTTTGGTCAGTTTCTTTTGGTCATTATGCTGTGAATGTACCCCAATGTTCATGTGTAAATATTTACATAATCATTCCATTGTAATCAGCTTCCACTACTCTGAAAACTTCTAGAAGCTGCTTAGTGCCAATTTCTGCTTTAAATACACGTACGTTTTTTGGCACAGCCCGGCCACAAAAATTACACAGGATTTACCCCCTTTATCTTGGAAGTTGAATTGATCAACACTCTTGGAAAGAAAGTATAAAGCTTTCTCGATTTTAATGTCTACAGGATTTTCAGGTCATCCCCCTTTACTTAGTAAATTATATATTGCAGGAAAGTGTAGAGTGCACTGATTATCCCATTTAACGCAGCATGCTCTATTTGCCAAATCTCAAAATTAGTGAGGGCTGAAATTTTTACTAAGTGGTTGAAATCTTCATATCAGAGTAATTTTACATCATATGGTCAATATTTAGTATCACCTCCACTACTTTCCCTCACTATAAACCCCCCTCACTAAATGGGATAATTAGTGTACTTGAATGGTTTACTCTAGGTAGATTGTAGGGTCGGCAGAGAATATTCTAAAAAGGAATGTTGGATTTTTGGGAAATTGTTCTTTTATGGCAAAAAAGAGAACATTGAAGAATGTTTTTGAATACTGTATTACATATGTGGAAGTTTATTTTTTAAAAAGAAAATTAAATATTATTTGCCATTGAAATGTCAATCCTTTCCTCCACCTAGTTTGCATTTTCTTTTAGCTCCAGTAGTAAGCATTCAAAAGATTCAAGTAATAATTTTCAACCTTTAGTACCATGCATTTAGAGGGATATGTTTAGTAGTGTTATGAATGTCAATTAAAGCATTATATTTGCATTAGAAGAATTTTCAGGGCAATGAAGGGCTGTGAGTTGGTAAAGGCCCAAGTTGTTTTAAAGCAGCTTGCTCATCAGCCCGCCCAATAGTGTGAGCTAGCCGAGCCTCAAAAATACCAAGGCAGAGACTTCCCCCGTCCCGTTCACAACTCCCCCCGCCCCTGCCTGCAATTGAGGCAATTTTTCGAGAACTTTCTTGGGACATGCTCAACCACAGCCCTCCCTAGGCCCCATTTCTCTTGTAATGGTTTCCCAATATAATGAGGACTCACGACTTCGCTTTCCCACATGGTTTTTTTTTTTTTTTTTTTTTTTTGGGTGTAGAATTGTTATTCAATATGTAGGAGTTGATTGTTTTCAACTTTTCTTTTGTGTAGGATGATGGATCTAGCATGGTGTATGGCAATAGTCTTCATTTCTGTAAATGTCTGTTGGAGGGCAATTTCGGGGATTTTAAGTTTTTCTTTGAGAGTTTCCATGAAGGGGGTGTGTGTTGCTCCCGCCGTGATGATAATGAAGGGGTCAACTTTCCATCCTTGTGCAATGATGTTGAGTAGTGGTTGATGTTTTTCAATTTTGTTATTTATGGTGTCTTGTGAGAATCTGTCGTTTGTGTATGTAAATTCAATAAGTTGGATTGTAAATTTGTCTGTTGGTTGTCGAGGCGGGGCACGTTGGTATGGGAGTGCTTTGATGCATAGCAGATCGGGTTTGAGTCGAGCGTTACTGTAGCAACTTTGGGTGTTGCATATACAAGGGAGGAGCCTAAGAGGTATTGTGTTTTCTTGGGGGTTATTAAATGTTCCGGCATTCATGAGAATGTAACAGCTCGATTTTTGGTATGACATGATTAGTTTGCGTATCGTCCATATCGCTTTGTTATGTCTTTTGATTCAAATGGCGTGTATGTGGTGTTGGTTGTATTTGAAGAGTACATGGTGCTATGTGTCGATGTCCAGGGAGTTACATATGGAACATGTTTTTAAAAGGAATCTTTCTATGCTGAACAAAAGTTGTTTTACGGGCGTTGCCTATGTATTGTCCGGTGCGGAATTTTAATATATTTATTTTTGTAATAGCGGGGTTGGACCAAAATTCATTAGAGAGGCCATTGTCTATATCCGGGTTCATTGTCTATTTACTAATGTTGGGGAATGTTTGTGCCATTATTTCTAGGTTTTGTTTACAATCTTATTTTGTGAGGTATGTTTCGAGACAATGGACAGGACCTTTGTCTGGTCTACGAGTTGGGCCAGGCCAAGAGTCTTTTTGGTATTAGTATGGTGTGGTATGTACAAATTCATGTGCTTTGGAGGCGAATTTGTATTGTTTGTGGGTGCTTTTTTAGCAAGTCTATCTGCTTGTTCATTACCATTGAAGTTGGAATGGGCTTTTAGTTTACTTATGGTAGTGGTTTGTGTTATGTTGTGGAGCATGTTTACTATATTAGCCAATATAGTTTTGTCTGCATGATTGTGGTGGAGGAATGGATGTTTTATTTGTGTGTTAATTAGATGGAGGCAGTTAAGGCAATCTATAAATATGTGAGCTAGTTCGCTCTGGCTTTGTGTAAGGCCATAAGTTCGGCGCAAAAAAAGGTTTGTAGTCTAGAGAGTCTTTTAGATATTTGTATTTATGTTTTAGTGGCGTGTTAAACACCACAGTATGCTATTGATTCTCGAATCCAAAATCCATCTTCGTGTAGGTTTGGAGGCTTGAATAATCCGTCGGTATAGTAGTTATATTGTGGTAGGAATTTGAGTTGTATGGATGTCTCGGGGAGGTCACTCCCTTGTATATTTTGTATACACGTGCGATAATGACCTATTTATTTGGGGGGTTATTTTAGCAAAAAAATTTAGCAAAAAATATTATTAGGTGATGGTATTTTACATATAAAAAGCCTGAGAATATTATATGTGATGGTATTTTACATGTAAACATGTTTCACTTTTTTAAAATCCCCTATTTTACATATACATTTTTTACAAAATTTATCTACAATGAATATATTGGACCCTATTTTTTATCGCACGTTGTTTCTAAAATTTTCGCCAGTGAACCCCCCGAGATGGATGTTGTATACTTGGATAAAGGGGGAGTGACAGGTGGTATTAGGTTATAATTTGAGGGATATGGGAGTTTGTTCCATTGGGCGTTATTATTCACTGGTATTTTTAGTGGTGTAGGTGCATTGTTTTGTATGTGGTATTGTGGAATTTTTAGGTTGTCAATTGTTGCTTTAATGTTTTTAATGTGAGTTGGGTTATATATGGTCTCGTATTGATGATGGATGCAAAGCATGCATATGGCAAGGGGTTCGGAATGGGGTTTGTGTCAATTAGGGGGAATTGTAGGTTCTGTATATTGGATAGTGTGTGCTGCAACGTAAAGGATACCATGTGTATTTGGAAATGGTCCTCTATATGGGGAGAAGTTTTGATACTAGTTGGCATCTGGGATAGTTAGTATAGTGACGGTATTGGAGTCTTTTTTGGCTACTAGTCTTGCCCAATGAATTGCTTGTTGGGTCGTTTCTTCATTGTGCGGGCGTGCGTACCCAATTCCTTCCCATATAATGAAAAGCAGTGCCAACGGATCCGAATATTTTGTCTCTAGCAAATGGGGAATGATATCGTGTCATTTGTGTAGAGCAGGTGATTGGTGATGAAAAGTACGAGTGGGAGATGTTAAAGTTGGTTGTGAATGATTCCAAATGGTTATTGGTAGAGTATGTTGGGTTTGTTTGGTTGGATTTTAGTTGGAGGATGTATATTTATATCCTTGATATAGCCAAGCTATTTCGGTTTCAAACGACTGTGGGGGCGGGACTAACCCATGTGTGCTATACATTGTTTTGTTGTATTGTTGTCATAGCGAGTGTAATCAAGTAGATAGAATGGTAGTAAGGTATTTGCTTGTATTTTCGTATATGTGTGTGGGATCGTTTTGTGTGTGGATAGTATGTTGCAGGGTGATCGAGTATGTCTTTATCTGGGTTGCATTCTTGTGTAAAAATCTTTGTGTGTGGGATTATCGTGGGCGGGGGGATGAATCTTGTATCCCTGGCTTGTTCAGCTGTAAAACATTTCTTTAAATTTTTTTTATTGTCATTAAGTTGGTGATGTGTATAGTAAGATATGGGTAGGGTAATGTTGTGGTTACTTACGGTTGGGTGATTAAATGGAAAGTTCCCGTTGGAGCATCCATTTGTCGTATGTATTGTCTTATGTTGTCCATTTGTAGAGATATGTGTTGTGGTGTTTTGTGATGTTATAGGTGTCCTTTGTTTTAGCCCCTAACTGCCTAAGCGTTTTTTTTTTTGGACGATTTACAAATTTCATCTATAATTTCTCATCCGTCATGCACTTTTTGCATTGTGGAATTTTTAGTATAAATTCTATGGGAATTTAGCTTCATGCACATGTGATCCCATTAAAGAGGGGATAATTTGTGACATTTTTATGCTGCATTACATGTTGTAGTGATTCACCCAAAAAATTTAAGATTTCAATGTTAAAGTGCTCTAAAAAATGTCAACTCATAAAATTAAACATCCGAAAATTTTCCAAAAATCACTACACTTAGAATATTACATTTCAACCAATCACAACAAATTTCATCTGTAGATTGTCAATATCTTATCAGTAATAAAACTACAAAATAATTTTGAATTTCACATTTTAAATTTTATACAAAATTATTGGTAATAGAAATCATAGATCTAACCATATGAATAGAATCTAAGTTTCATAATGTACAACTTTTATTCATATTTCAAGTTCGAAATATCTCTTTTGGTTGCATTTTATAATACATCTTTGCAAAACTGCAGAATGTGGAGAGGGCTCTAGGCATTTAGGGGTTAATGAGTTTGAGACACTAGAGGGTAATTTTTTATGAGGTGGATTTGGTGGTTTTGGAGATTGTGGATCTACTGTGTTTATGGGGTTGCTTGTATGTCGGGGAGTGATACAAGGTGGGGGATGTATTAAGCATTGTGGTTGGGAGTCTGGGAGGCAGCTGGGATAGCAGAAGAGTTGTTTGGCAATGTGTAAGGCACTTCTTTCTAGTTTAGAAGGGGTGTGGTAAAAGATTTTGAAATCTGCAGGTGTCATCAGGATAGTTCCATTAGGTAGTCTAAGGTGTTTGATTTTGTATGTGTTATGCCATATATTATATAAGTAGCCATATACATAACAGTAGCCTCTGTAACTGCTGCCTCCCTCCAAGCAGAATGATATAGAATATTCCACATCATTTCATCCCCAATGAAATGATATGGGATATTCCACATCACATCAATAGCTATGAGGACACGTGGTATTAAGCAATAGCAATCAACCATGGTGAACATCGAAAGCACTCATTCAATCACAATTCTACAGTATTCTGTAATTGTTTATTTGATTCATTCACAATTCAACAATGTTTTGTAATATTTTATTCGATTCAATAGCTCATTCAATAGGAAACCACTGGTGACTCAATATATAAAGGTGGATGAAACTAAAAGACGGACAGTCCCTTTGAAGGCTACTGAATGTTATGTATTATATAACGCAGAGTGGCCATACATTATATAACGCAGACAATTCCCACACGCGCACCCGCAAGAACGGTTCCGTCACTGGTATTGTCCGGCACGGACCAACCTGGTCTTTGGCAATTGGAAGGAAAAACAGACTACACTAGCAGCAATTCCAAATTCAAAAAATATTGGGAATTGGCAGACCTATTTGCATCTCACTCTAAGCAATGTACTTACTTACAAAGAAAGCTCAGGCCGCCAGAACTTCTTCTGTGCAACAAGGAGCCGTGAGTCGCCCTCTGCAGCCGAGAGGACAATCTCCCAGTGTAGTGATTTCACAATGGCTTCTACTTTGATCATCATCTCCGCACTGTCACGGAAAATGGCCCACCCATCTGGCCTCAAGATGCGATCCATCTCCATCAGAACGGTCACAGTCTTACATCTGCAACAGCATCCATAACTTTTTCAGTTACCTTCAAAGATAGAAATTACATGGGCTCTGAAACTTTGCACAGTGAGAGAACAAGAGAAATGGATATAGTAAAAGGAAAGTAGGATGATTATTTAATGGTGAAGGAAGACATAACAATGCCTCCAGGGGTGGTACCTGTTTGTGAGAGTGCTCAGCAAGTGATCAGAGTGCATCACGTCGTAAGAGCGAGGGTAAGTGCTGTGTGGTTCACACCAATCATGGTACATTCCTATCAATCCACGGTCAAAGATGATGGGCAGTGTGTCTGGCTCCGTTACTGGAACAATGTTCATCACCCACAGTGGATAGCTCACCAGCGCTGCCGCAAACCTGCAGCACGGAACGTTACATTTGAGCACTGATATCCAGGTATAAATAATCAAAGCATCAAATACAGACACGTTAAAAAACATATATAGGGTGGGTGGGTGTCCCTATGATTGTGCACCTATGTCCACATGACTGCACACCAAAACCAATTAAGAGCAATAATAGGAATTGGAAATGAAACCCGACTTCTCACCAAAATCAATTACGAGCACTAATAAGAACAATGAAATTAAACACCCTTTTCGACCCATGTGCAAGAGAAGGAAATTTCAGATTAGTACATGCACTTGTAACTGTAACAATAAAAGTAGAACTTTAACTTGATTTTTTGAGATTGTGGTGGATTGTTTTTTGAAAACACATTACTTCGGCACTAATAGGGACGATGTCCTACTCTACCTGATGTGTTTTCAAAGCAAGATTCACCACCCAAAAAAAAAAAAAAAAGTGCGTGAGAACATACCCTCCATAACCAGCCTTCATGTCCATCACCTTCCGGACGGAGTTCCAATCAATTTCTGATCCTTGAATGTATGACTTCGCCACAACATTCTTCCAGTGCGCTGCATCAGATTGGAAGTCCTCAGCAGCCGGTTTGCCATAAACACCCTTCTCAGTAGAACTCAACCATGATGGTGTTGACTCCACCCGGACCGGCCATTCCGGTGGCCAACTGGTGGCTCGTGCACCTTCTCCAGTAGGAATCTTGTGCATGCATGCCTTCATGGGCACATACCTACAGTCCTCAAATTTAACACCCCAGATACACTTAGTAAGCCAACCGAGTAAGAGAAAGCATAATAAACTAACATGCGCGTCTACCCCAAATATTAGAGAAGTCCATTGACACTAGTTTTCATCTTGTGTTTTACTTCAATGACCCCCTTAGGAGAAGTGTATTTGATAATTCAATGAAGCACACACCCATCCTTTCTAACCTAACTGAGCCCCTGCAAACTTGATTCAAATGTTGAAAGCTTACGGAAAGAGATACAGAGGTAATAAGTTGATAATGAGTTCATCCAATTTTTAAAACTGTTGAGGAAACAAAATTCATGAACCACATCACACTAAACTACGTGCAACTTTGCAAATCCAAATGTACACTCACAGTACTAGAGGCTTCCCCATCCATTTCATGATCCAAAAGAGGAAGATTGAATCAAAGAGAGAACTAAACTCAAAATCGGTTCTCTATTGTGCCTCCACAACGTTCATAAACAACAATCTTAAAGCATCTAAATAAAACATTGATGGAGAGTAATGTATTACCAAGCTGCATCTGGCTTGTCGTCAGATCCACAAAATGGCGGAAGAGAATCCTCACGCTGTTCATAAAGAGTGTTGTCTTTTGGCTTCTGGAAAATGGCAACCCCGACTCGAGTATCCGGATCAATTGACCTTGTGAGCATCTTCCATTGCATCCTTTTAAGGAGGTCGGATGTATCTGTCATCATTAGCAAACACCGATCACGTCACAAAATGATATAAACTGAGGAATTCCACAAGCTTTTCAGTCCCACACTAAAAACCCTCTGTCGTTGTTCCAACATGAAAATCAATTGATTCGTGTCCAAAAGTGCCACATGTCATCTTGTGATTGGTTTAAAAGACGTGGACCTCTCAAAATCTGATGTGGTAATTCAATTTCGAACCGAACAGGCTGTCTGAATCGAACCCTCACGTGATGAGTAGAAACAGTCTGAAAACTTGAGAAGATGCAACAGCCATTAAATGTACTATGTGTATTGTGAAAAATGTATGAGCTAACCATTCCAGATTCTCACGTCTTCCTCATTGTCCCAGTACACAGGTGTGGCAGACCACACGAAGAATCCTCCTGGTCTTAAAAGTCGGTTCAACTCGAGCATAAGCAATCCACCTGTCAGGAACAACTCCATGTCAAAAAAATAAAAATTTGGCAATCTCCAAAACTATGTTACCACTTAAAAATCCATGTCACATACTGAATACAATTCATTGCGTACCCAATAGTCAAGAAATAACGTAATTTGCTACATATATATATAGCCTCATACATTTGATCTGTCCTCACGATGTAAGTACCAATGTTGAGCTCGTAGTAAGAAAACAAACAGTAGTACCAACAGGAGTGGCACATTCATTCAAGGGGGTCCATGATTTTCAGATTATGTTTACCTTCCTTCTCCCATGGAACACGACACCTGGCACAATGCACGACATCGTAAACATTGCTGGGAAAGACAAGGCGCTGGGTGCCCATCACGCCGGAAATAGCAGGAATGCCTCTCTCCAAGGCAAACTGGATTTGAGCTTCATGTTCGTCCTTGGGGGCTAACGACATGGTCAGCACATCCTTGTCAAACAGATACCCTCCAAAGCTGGCCACACCGCAGCCCACATCCAGAACCGTTCGGATGTGCTTTCCCCATGATATGTCAGGGACAATCTGTCAGGAAACACAATCATTCATGATTTAAAATTAAAAAAAAAACTCATTGTTACCAAAGATCTAATTGCCATCCTCCTCACAGCCTCATGTATATCGGCGCAGAATTTCAGAGTAACGAGTTTATAACACCGGAATTAGTGAAAAACATGGCCAAAAAAACAAATAAATTTAAACAAAAGGAAGTCCACATAGAATCTATTCAAGCATGAGGCTCAATTCGGACTTCTTTGTCCTTTGGGGGTTAAATTTAGCCAGTCGATTCGCGGTTTTAGTTGGGCAATCAAAAACTGCACTTACTACCGGCAGTTTCTTGTTGTTAGGGCTCACCATACTAAACGACAATTTTGTGGAGTTCCGGAATATGACCATTCATGCCTACAGAAGGAAGAATGGCCTCACTGTAATCATTAAACCCTAATAAAGAACCCCCTAAATAGTACTGTACAGCAACTGCAATGAGATTCACCAATCCTCAAATCGTGGGGTGAATGATTGTACGTACCTTCTGGATATATTCTATGTAATGCAAGGCTCCCTGCTCTGTCTTGAACTGTGTGCCACCCCCTGGAAAGATGAGCTTCTGCTTATCACCAGACACTTTCACCCAGTTCTGATCAGACTTATACGAAGCCAGTTCGGTGTGTGGGACGTTGCTAAACCAAACCTGCAAAGAAGACGCAACAACAAAACGAAGAATCCTTTGTTAGGCCCTTGTGACAACTGTGTTCAATCAAATCCTCCAGCCTGCCTTGTTTACCAAAAAGCAACGTCTAAAGTAAAAAGCACTGAAAAAAGCAACGTCAACTAAGCCGGTTCTTCCTTTTCCCCATTTCATGGATTTAAAAGCAAAAGTACCCAAAAGAAAACACTCGCTTCTTCGTTGAGTCATCTTTCTTGCTTTTCCTTGCTCTTATAGAGCAACGACATGCTTCCACTTCGTTACTATTCCTCTAATTTTCCTCGAGTGATTAAAACGACTTAATCAAATATCCAGATGGAAAAAACTATAACAAGAATGAGCTTAAGAAAGTGTCTCGTGACAACGAAGGGAGTACTGCTACCCGTCTCTTCGCTGGACTCTTGCACTTGTGTGGTGTTGAGCTCATTGAAGCAATGACATGCTTCCACTTCGTGACATGCTTCCTCTAATTGAGCAATGACATTCTACATTGAATTGAATTTGTGTTCTAGGATGTGCGTGGAGGGATGGATGTTAGGAGTGTGTAAAGTGAGCAAATCTATGAGAAAAGAAAGGGAGAGCATGCAATAGTACCGCGTCGCGGCTGGCAGGCCACTTGATAGGGACTTTGTAGTTGGCGGGCAACGGGAGCAAACATTTCGGAACGTCCTCTTCAGATGGGCAATGGCGCTCCCGGTGCTCGTAGTGCGAGGTAGTAGGGAGCTTCTTGATGGCCTCCGTGTTGTCGAGGCACGGAATGTAATCTTGAGCGCCTGCAAAGGAGCACAGCTTCCACTCGCCAACCTCATCTGGCACCACCGTCAACTCAGGGGTCACGGAGGGTTTAGGGTTCGCCGACTCCTGCACCTGCGTCTCGAACAGCGTGGAATTTTGCTCCTGCGTCTCCGTCGTCAGCTCCGCGGTCGTGCCGAGGTCGTGCCCTGGCTCCGCGTCGAGGTCTTCCACGGCCGGCGCGTCGTCTTTCACCGCCGGCGTGTCCTCCTCCACCGCGGGCGTTTCTTCTTCCACCGCCGGCGTTTCTTCTTCCACCGCTTGCGTTTCGTCTTCCACCGCCGGCGTGTCGTCTTGCACCACGGGAAACTCTTTCCGCGTGTCCGAGTCGACTACACTGACGCCATGTTCAGCAGGGTTTAGGGTTTCTTGCGTGTTCGAAACCGCGGTGCCGGGATCCTCGGGAATTGCGGCGGGGCTGCTCATCACCCACACGGCCACCAAGAGCACGCCAACCAGCACGGAGCCGACGATGATGAGCGTGGACGACGGACCTTGCCGCTCCCTGTTGTTGCGGGGAATCGCCATCGCTGAAACTAAACTAACCTAGGTCTAGAGAATCAGCTCCAGCCAGCCCGGTGCAACCCACCCGCAACGGCTGAGGAAATCGTTGCATACACAAACGAATTCCAGATCCGGGGAAAGCCCAGAGGACTGAAGATCGGGGGGAACGAGAGGACGGAGCGCCGAGCCTCCCGCGTCCCCGATCTGAGGCGCGGAACCGCGTCCCTGAGGCGCGGAACACTGATTGCAGCTCAGATGCCGACCCGGGCAATCTCAGCCCTCCTTTCTCTCTTGTCCATCTAGCGGTGATCGTCGTCCGACCTGGCATGTGTGAGCAATAATGAACACCACTTTCTGACACGGGCACACGCATGTCGGGAACGCTGGTGGATGGGAACGCTGGTGGATGGGAACGCTGGTGGATGGGAACGCTGGTGGATGGGAACACGGGTTCCACCCAGTGCAAGGAATTGAAGGCATGAGGTTTCAGGGCACCAAATCCATTCATTTCTTTGTACAATACCCACCAACAAGTTTACGTTCATTCAACTTTTCAAAGAACTACCAATAAAAATTACAAAAATTATCAGTTTTGAGCCTAATTTGGACAAGTTGTAGTGCACAAGATGAACAATACATACAATTAATTTTTGATAATAAATATATATATATATATATATCTATTTTTATTTGAAATTAGAACCTTCATTTTTTACTCTTAATTCAAACAACTATGAATACAAATTTTGTTACTTATGGTTTAACATAAAACTTTCAATGAAAAGAATGCAAATCCTCTGTAGAATCATGTGGAAAAAAAACCATGAGTTTTGAGGTCATATTTACTAAAATATCAATGTTTGAAGTTTTTAATTTAGAAATGTTCAATTTGAGTACATTTTTATAATATTTGATCCAAAAATTGTTCAAAGGAGTAATTCTTCACACTTCAAATGGTTTAATATATCTTAATATTAATATTGATATTTTTTATAAATTTAACTATTTGAATCAATTCTTTTAAAAGCTGAAATGAACGTAGACTTATTGGTAGGTACTGTACATTCATTTCTTTGTACCTGTGATCTCAAAACTGGCTAAAATTAGCTGGATTTCTACCCCCAAAATGAGGCTGCTAAACATACAAAGAAAGAAATTTAAAAAAAAATTGAAATGTAGCAAGAATGCTCATCATGTTGCAACTTCATGAGGTGATATCTACGGATATCATCATTGTATCACCTTAATATGTCAAGGGTATTGCCGGATATTAAAGAGGTATTGTGAATATTGTATGCACTGGCAACAAAAGTAGATACCATTTAAGGTGGTTATCCCATTCCCAATTGGCTCCTTTCACCAACAGCTAGGGGCATTATTCACAATCAATGTTGTAATGATGTTGATTGTAGCATGAGTTACAGTTGTTGGTTTTAGTATATGGAAGTGTGGTTATGGATTTGTTGTTGTTGGTTTAAGCATCTCCAGTGTGTGCAATACAAATCTTCTTAGGTGTACCTATATGACGTGAATGAGATGCGTCATACTTCAACTTTGAGAATTTATAATTAATTCATTCTTCATCCAAAAATTATATTTCAACTTGTGTTGGAATCTATTTCTTCTTGCCTACCTCTAAAAAATAATAATACTAAATAATATCAATGCCTCATATTCGTATTTCTTAGAGCGAGCTTCCATGTGAGGATTGGTCCGGTGGAAGGCAGTAGAAGACAAGAAACGAGTTCTCAACAGTCACCTATACTCCACCCATTTCGGTGGAAGTAAAAATTATACTCCTGAGTTTCACCGATTTGGTGGAGCTCCCCTCTTCTACGGCCTGATCACGGATCACCCACCCCACATGGAAGTCGACCCTTATTCAGTTGGGAATGGTAACCACCTTATGTGGGGAGGTCGCATAATGTTCCAAATGTCATAAAGTGGTTCTCAGATCACTGGCGCAGAGAAACGGTGGATTCCCAGAATAACTCAGTTATGTCAGTCCATGGGTGACGGCATCATTGACAGAAGACAGTTGGAGAACAACAGATCCGGGGTCCATGGAAAAGCAACGAAGGAAAAGCAATCAAGGAAGTGAAGCACTGGACCACGCGACCGACGCTCTCATCATTCCCAGCAGTGAAGTTAATGTGAACGAATATTCGTCAGGTGGCTACATTTGTATCAATGTGGCTAATTGCAACAAAGGGAAAAAATAAATTAAATGGAATAATTGCCTGATGCTTTCCACTGTCGTATGATGTGGGGCCCAATTACTAGGTTGGCTGAATTTGCCCTAGCCCTAGTGACGTCATCGTTACCTGCTGCCATCTAACTTTGTTGGCCTTGTCATCCGCCTGCTAAGGGGCGGTTTACACTATGGACCAAGAGCCATGACCATGGAATTCTAAAATCTGTGATTGGCCCAAAAAGAGCTCTTGGTCCCATTTGGCTTTACACTACCTTGAAAAAAGGAGAATGACCACTAACTTTGAGGTCCCCAAAAATGCTAAAATTTCCCAAATGGATAATGTTTTCATGGTCTCCTTGATTATAGTTGAGTCGAAGCAAATGCCTCGACTCAACTATAATCTAGGAGACCATGGGGCTCAAAAATCATTGATTGGCTAGTGTTCAATTATTTAAAGAGAAAGGAGGAAAAAGGGGAGGATAAAAGAGAGAATGATGAACTTAAACTTGTCCCGGTCCAAATCCACTTTACACTACAAAGAGTGACCAAGTCATTTAAAATTGCATTTTTGATTTTTCATGGTCACGGCTCTTGACCAAGAGCCATGACCATGAAAATGATTTAATTTTCTTGGTCATGGCTCTTGGTCCATAGTGTAAACCGCCCCTAAACCCTAAATTGCCTCCTCCTGAGCCCAAGTGGGTCATACATTATTGTACACGGCTAAAGATTCAAAGTATGATTCAACGTACAACGCATGTCCTTCGTCTATTTTGCTCTTGATAAAATCCACCACTATAGTCCATTTGTCATACTTCCACAAGATAGGCAGCCTTTGGTATTCAACAAAAGCAAAGTCGCATCAGTCTGTAAGATTGAAAAAAATACTTTCTATAAGCCTTTTTGCTAATGAGCCACATATTCTCCACCTTCGCTGATTCCCAGGCCCTCATGGCCGGTTCACACCACCCACATGTGCTAACATTGAGGAACTTTGAACCCACTACGTCACCTAATACCACCAACATCTACAACCTTCCATAATTTCACGGAGGAAATGTAGGTTGTCTGTAGATGGTTTGACTTTTGAGCAATTAATCCCTAAACGTTCGAGCGTTCAGAAACCGAATCGTGAAAAAATTCAAAGCCTTGCAAATTTTTCATACAATTTTGGATGACTTTCATCCAATTCACATTTGTAAGACTATAAAATTCTTTACCAATTACAATAGTTCTCTTATTGTTGATAATATTAGAGAGGCTTCAAACTACAAGTATGTCAAATTTGTTGGGTAGATTTTATACTTGCAATGGTCATCTCATGTACACCTTATGTACATATGAGCCATTGTAATTTCTATTTTTGAGGCCAACATTTACTTGTGTTCAAAGGATCAATATGTTTTGGGGTTAATGCATAATTCATGCGACGAAAGGCTACATATCCTTCTTGAAATGAAAGAGGGGTGTAGAAGTTGGTGGTTTTGGGTGACGTGGTGGTTCTAGGTGACGTGGTGGTTCAAGGTTCCTCTACCTTAGTTTTAAAGGAATGCATGTAAGAAAGTAAAGCAAACACTAGCCTTCACTGGTTTGAGGAGAATGTGTAGCATATTATGCATTATCATCCAAGAAAAGTTAGTAGCTACTTATGTTTTCTCACAAATGGAGGTTTTGAAAAACTAAAAGGGAAAGTAACTACGCATGGTCTTTGCTGACACATCCCCACATGTCCCTCACTTTTAAAAAGAGCAACATTATAAATAATAATACTTTAATCCGAGAATGTTATGGTGCATGACTAATCAATAGAAAATGGGCAACTTGAATAAATATTTCCTTAAAAATTAGAGTTAACAAAAAAGATTGATAAACTCATATTATGTAAGATGAGTAGAAGATGAGTCAAGGGCAGCGGAGTTGACTGGCACGGTTGCCGGAGAATCCCAAATAGAATATATGTTGAACTGGTTTTGCAGTCAAAATGATTGCAAAACTAGTTCTAAAAGGAGTTTGGTCTCAAATGCATACGTTGGCTGACTAATGCAGCTTGCAAACTTCTTTCTCAACCATCCGCTTTTTCCGTCGGCTACATAATTTGTTTATTATTGGATATAGCAACCCCGAGTCCAAGGAAAAGTGAAGTTTTCAATATGATTTTTCATTTTTGGCTACACTCTTGGAGAGTATACACTTCCATTCCCTCGAATTTTGGAGTCAAAACTGAAGTTTTGATTTTGGTTACTCAATTGGGGCACTTCTTTTGTCCCTCCATTGACAATGGTCTATGACCTTTCTACTTCCTTCTTCACCCTCCCTACTCTTTAAAAAATGAAGAATAAAGGGCTGCATTGAATGCATGGAATTCACATGATGCATAAAAAGGCATAGTCCCGGCTAAATGCTACTAAATGATATGACGCAAAAAAGAACAATTACAAATTTTCAAATAAAAGTTCCAAATAATAATTCAAACTAAGGAAAAATTAAAAAAATTAAAAAGAAAAAAGAAAAAAAAGTGAGCAAGTAGAGAACTTCAAGTAGTTAGTTGGTGGTCAAATCAACCTTTTGACACGCCTGCATCTATATAATGAACAACAAACAGATTGCAACTTCTCTCTTGACTACATTATATACAATTTTTCATTCATTCAAATTTCTCTTGGTTCTTGTGCTAGTTGACTATCATTTGTACAATAAATCACAGCATCTTATTTTTAAAATCTTTAAAATAAGATACTGTGATTTATTGAAAACAACACAATTGGTTTATGTCAAGTTTCATTTTTAGTTCAAAAGTGAGACCTTAAACATGATTTTCAAAATAAGTAGAATCCAATAATGGAAATCATACCACATGTTAGTGCGTTTTCATTATATTATTTTCTATTTTTTGTGTTGATTTTGGATTTTAATTGAATTTCAAGAGAAAAACTTGCAAAATTAATTTAATAATATTCTAATAAAAAATATGACAAATCCACTTATACAAGCGTGATCTTTACATTGACGTTTACAACTTCATTTATTTATTTTAATCAACTATTTTATAATGAATCTTTGAAAAGGGGATAATCTCTAAATGTCAAACCATGTAGAAAGCGAACTGGCATGTACAAAATCAAACAAGTTTTCTCATCCATCATTGAGTTTTTGCATTGTGGATTTTTTACTATATATTTCATGGGAAGTTAGCTTTATGTTTGTGTGATCTGATTAGAAAGGGAACAATTTGTGAAATTTTTATGCCTCATTTCATGTTGTAGTGATTCACCCAAAATTTCAACAATTTCAATGTTAGAGTGGTCTTAAAAAAGCCAACTGATAAAATTAAGCAACCAAAAATCTCCAAAAATCACTACACTTTCAACATTATATTTTAACCAATCACAACAAATTTCATGTGCAAATTTTCCATATCTTATTTGTAATCAAATTACAAAAGAATTTTAAAGTTCAAGATTCGAATTTCAGACAAAAATATTGGTAACAACAATCACCAATCTTTAACCGAATGGGTAGATCTTAAAACTTTTATCTATAAATCAAGTCTAAAATATCCCTCTAAATTGCATTTTATAATGCATCTTTGCAAAACTGCCAAATTTAGAGAGGGGTAAGGAGATAGATATAAACTTCGGACCCAGAAAAGGCCGGCGTGATTTAAGTGTCTGTTCGTAATGACAATGGCCCGTTGCCCTCCAGGTCAAGAGGCCATTGGTACAATACTACTCTCCTTTTTCAAACATAGACACTATAGTAACGAGTAACCGTGATCTGAACTAAAGATATGTTTGTTTATTGTTGGATAGATTAGTATAAAGGGGGTCGGGGTGATTACGTTATCGCCAAGTTGTGAATGCCATGGTTGGTTGGTTAGGCATGTGTACAACATCTAGCTGGTTCGGGTTCGAAACCTAGTGGACCTGTTGTAGCAGTGATATGTTGTTCTCATGACTTGGCACTGCTAGTGTGATGTGCTAGGCAGGAAACAAGGAAGGAGTAAGGACGTGTAGAGGTAAAGCTTACAATCATATTTTGATAGAATTTCTTCATATTTTGGTAGTTCTCTTCACAAAATGTGGCTACATTTACAAAATATGGCCAAAAAAATAAAAAAATAAAAAAAATCGCATTTTTTTCCTTTGACAAAAGAGAAATGTCAGATGATGAAAGTTTGCCCACTGCAAAATGTGTGGGTTTGTCTCTAGGTTCGCATACCTTTTAGAGTGTGAAAAGGGTTGTCATCAAACTCAATGCAGGATGGATGAATGAAGTTTGAGTCCTCTGGATGAAGAGTGAGAATCGTTCGTTCGTTGTACCCGCATCACGCAAGTCCCACAACAGTTGCCTAATTACGCAAGTCCTCTGACTCTGAATTCTCGCACACAACAACAATCCAGCTCCTCTTAATTACTGTGTCCCGCCTCGACATTCCCGCATCCCGCAATCCTGTGGAGCCTCGAGCTGCCATCGCCAGCTCCACTTGGATTCAAACATCGCCCCAAACGGCCCAGAAACGAGCCAGAACGATCGAGAAGACGCCTCAAAATTTTCTTCCATTTTTGGTGAGCTGCTGCTGCTGTCAAGAATGCGTCGACGGGAATGAATGATGCATTGGTTTGATGAATTGGATAGGCGGAAGCGATGATGCCAGGGTTTCCAGGGGGAGTGGAGATTTGAAGGAGAGATTTGAAGAGATTCTTGAATTAGGGTTAAGAATCGTGGTTTATGAGATTACCTGCTTTCCCCGACGGAGTCCATGGAGCGGGCATTTTGACCTGCCGCTAGCTGTGGAGAATAACAAACAATTGGAGTTCTAAGCGTAAATCACGGGTGGCGGAATATAGGGAGCGAGCAAGCATGGCAACTCCTCCTCAGTACAATAATCAATGGCCTCCGCCGCTGCCGCAATCTGCCGACGCAGCTCACGATGAGGTAAATTTATACCGATTCTCTATTCTATTTTCCATCGCTCTCATGACTCTGAACAGTCGACCTCCTCGGGAACCACGCCTAATTGAGCATATTTTCTATTGTTAGAATGGAGTCAGATTTTTGAATATTATTTCTGTTAGAGGGCCAAAGGACGCATTGATTTGGATAGGTATATGCACACGTTATAAGGTTTCAAGTTGATAATCTATAACCGACGAGAGTTTTGATGAAGCAATAATTCGTCTTGAATCAAATGGTTGGCTACTGTTGAAGGAATCAACTGTTGTTTCTAATCCTGTGAAATGCAAGTTCTTACAGAAATTGAGTGCTGAATTGCCGAGTTCTTCCTCACAAAGTGGAATAGTGATCATGTTAGCCGTGTATTTGCATTCAACAATTTCTTGGAGGAGTTCTTCATGGAAAATGGCAAATGCAAACATGATTGCAACTTAGTAAAAGAGAGACTGAATGCACGTTGGATTGCTGGGGGTTTATTATAGGACCAGAATGATTATCAAACAAGCAATGTCTCTACCCTATAGAAATGTTTAGTTTTCATATGTCTCTTTCCATTTAACACAGGGGCCTTATCCCAGGGAGAATGAAGGTCCAATGTATCCTTAACCCTACAGTTGCTAAATGGGGAAACATTAGGGGGTAAGGGCTCTCTGGACCCTTGTGAAATCCTTCAATGTATTCATCTTCATTGATTGTAAATTTCAAAAACCCTATTTTACAATCTTAAAACGTCATTATTCCTACATGTCATAATTTATTAAATCATCTTTGGATTGATGGGCATCAACATGTTACTAATGCTTTTGACACACATCTATTGTATACCAGAACTTTCGAACCGTTGCTTAGTGTCTTCCTTCAGTTTGTGAATGTTTTGCGGTGTTGATGGGTGGGTTGGGATAGGTACGCACTATTTTTGTCTTAGGTTTCCCTCCTGACGTAAAGGAACGGGAGCTACAAAATCTGCTGCGATGGTGGCCTGGGTATGAAGCATCACAGATGAATTTCAAGTGTGACCAACCCATGGGTTTTGCGCTTTTTTCCACAGCTGCAATGGCCGTGGCTGCACGCGATGCTCTCCAGGTGAGTGGGTGCAGAAAATCAAATACCATCTCCTTGACGACGTTATGAATATACTTCACTACAGGGCAACGTGGTACTTTTGTAAATTCTGTTCTCCATTTTTTGCCAGGGTTTAGGAATCTGTGTACACAGCTAATAACTTGCTCCTTGATAAAGCACTAGAGATATTGGGAAGTATGACTGTTGGTCGCCATAATACTGGTTTCTTTCTCTGACAGTATTTTGAACCAAGCAATCATCTCAGTACATACCTAATTTAGTCTGTCTGGATTCAGAACTTGATTTTTGACGGGGATACAAATTCTGTATTGCGAGCTGAAATGGCCAAGAAGAATCTGTTTGTGAAAAGAGGTAAACTCTAAGATTTAGAAGCTCATTTAAGGTAACTATACCTGAAAGGGAGCATTTACCTTAAAGCGTCCGCATCTACTGTAGTGTGACATTTCTCGACTGTCCTTTTAAGGTGATGTCGAGAAATGTCACATCTACAGTCGCTTTAAGGTAAATGCTCCTTTTAAGGTATAGTTACCTTATGCGGTTTTAGTACAGGAGTTTCAATATCAGCTTACCTTATATTCTAGTTTTAAGGTTCAATTCTGCAGATGATGATGGTACTAGTTGTCGTTTTGGGAGACGCTTGTTCATGATGGATATTGCCTATGTAGTATACAACCATAGAGGGATTTTAGAATATTTTCACAATTATTGTTGGTGACATCTAATATGTCAGAGTGGGGTGCTCAGGAGTGACAGGCGACCTCAACAACACGGGTTTCGACGCAAGTAAGCGCATGCGCACAGGGGGTGGTGATTACTCTCCAGCTCCTTATTCTGCACCATATCCTCCTGCCTATCCTGCTCAGTCTATGGCTGTTCCTGCACCTGCATGGGGCCCTCAAACGTAACCAACTTGCTTCATGATCCATTTAGGGATGATTGATTGAGGGGCAATTGATTTTGTGTGTGCATGTAAACCATGTGCACATACTCATAGACTAATCGGCTAAGATAATGAAGTGGTGTTGGTCTGCAGCTATGCTCCGCCGCAAGCACAGTATGACCAGTATGCTGCCTATCCAGCACCACAGCCATCACCAGTAACACCATCTGGCTATGCTCCAGTCCAGGTATCTTCCCACTCTTATCAGGGTCTCAGGGAGATGCCTGATCATGAACGTAGAAACTTGCAATCTTACTGTATATACATGACTTCAGAGGTAGCTAGAGAGTGCTAGATTTTGTAAGGAGATTTGCTGAAACGGGAAAGTGTTCAGCACAGTGGAGCACTGGACTACAGTTAAGTAGGACTTATTTGTGCAAACATATTGGATGATTATGCAGAACACAAAGGACAATCCACCTTGCAACACATTGTTTATAGGGAATTTAGGAGAGGCTGTGAATGAGACCGAGCTGCGGGCGCTATTTAATGGGTGGGTTTGTCATTCCATTCTGTGAGCTTATGTCAAGTTCGAGACATCAATCTCTTCGTCCTCAAAATCTAATTTTGGTTTCTTTTTTAACTGGAGTCTTTTGCATCTTTGTATCCCGGGTCTGCTTTCAGTTCATTCGTTTGCACCAGATATAGGATACTCGTTGTCATCATGATTGGCCTATAGGATATTTCATGGCTTTTGTTGGAAATATCTTTACAACTTTGCGTCTGTTTCAATTGTTTTTATTATTAGGCAACCAGGTTTTAGGCAAATGAAAGTTTTGCGACAAGGCAAGAACACCGTCTGCTTCATCGAGTTTTTGGTAAGCCCTCGACACTTTTCTTTTAGAAATTCAGTCACTCTGGAGTTTTTAATTGTTTTTTTCATCATGCATTTTATTGTCAGAGTAGGGAGTTAATAAGCCTACACAGGAGTAAGTGGTCTTGCAGAAACATGTAGTCGTGGAATCCAGATTCAGTGAATTTTGGAGGTTGAAAGTCTTTCAAGAGTACGTGCATATTTCAATTTATTTGGATGTTTGTAAGAGTATCAATATGAATCGATAACCTCAACCTGTGCTAGTTCCTCATGCAGGATGTGAACAGTGCCATGTCAGTACATGCAAACTTGCAAGGCGCTGTTCTTTCAACTTCAGACCGAGGTGGCATGAGAATACAATATCCTTAAATCACGCATATCTTTCATACATGACATGGTCTCTTGTGGATCACAATTCTTGTTATGTTTCTTGGAAATTTGTCCATTATGAATTGACTATATTAAGTGGAGTAGTGCAATAACGTATTCTCAACGTTCTACCACGCTACCTGTGCATTTGTATCAATCGAAGATATTGGGTGCCTCCTTAATCAAAGCACGTTCTCAAAGAACCCCTACGGGAGGAAAAGAGAACATACGCACCATGAGTCGGGGGTAATATCAATGGATCCAGGTGTTGCAGCGAACGGAGGTGGAGAGCAGACGGTGGCTCCTGTGGTGGTTATCAAACCTGAACAGCAGCAAGCAACAGTCTAGCTGGACATGTGTCAGTTGATGCTCTTCTAAGAATGTGATGTACTTCCAACTCTAAAGCTCAATCATCTTTTATTGCATATGAGCATGGTATTGGTGGACTTTTATCATCCTATTTATTTAATATGTTTATCATTTTGCATTTTCTCTGTTCATATTGCAATGCATGAATGACCCATCGAGTTATCGTTGGCGAACGAATGACTCATGAAGAATGTCTTCCACAGCATGGAACGTGTTTTTAAATTGGCTGAGGCATGCCATGATATTTGCAAGCGCCAATGATGAGCATTTACAAGCATGAGTGATGCAGCATGTAGAATTTTAACTTTCGTGCTTGTACTTCGTACTGCATCATGCAAATTTCCTATTCTCGATTAGTCTATTATTATTATTATTCAATAATCTTAGTACATATCAATGGAACTGTGTGTGTCTCTTGGCACGATTCATTGTAGTCCATTTCCATCATGTGCATGTTCGCTTGACCAGCTTGACTCTTCAGAGCACGAAATCTTCGTTTTTAGAAGGTAAAAGGCATGTTTGAGACAGCGAACTTGTAATTTGCACACCATTCCCTCTCTGATGCCTGTACTAATCTGTTTGATGAGTGGAAGTTGACAGGGTTCTCCTTTCACCTAAAACATGGAGTCTGAATAAGCCTCGGTACGTAGAAGACTGAGCATCCATCAGGAGCTAGTCTCTACAGCAGTGTAGATCTGGGATTCCAGAATACAAGGTTTCTGTTTGGTCAATATGTACCATGCACTTTGGGGAAATGGTCATCATCACTCTGGAGGTACCCAGATATTTCTCAAGGCAATCGTGTCATCAATTATGGACTATATTCATGATGTTCAGAGCTACTCGGCTTCTTTGAATTCTTTTTCTAAGCTTTGAAAAACCCTTCACAGTCATTGATGCATATTTACAACTCTTGCTGGTTCACTGTGCTACTCAAGAATTGATCGAGATGTTATTCACAGAAAATGGTACGGTGTTACCTGCCACCCATTCTATTTTTTGGTTACTGAAGAAATGAATGGAGCTGACGATCAAACTTTGCATTTACTGTTTCCTTACAGACACTGACGAACAATGATCTGGTCCTTATTCGAAGGGAATGCCACACACTAGAAGGTAGAAGGATCTCCACTACCAGTTCGTTTATGTAGGTTTTAGAAGCTAGTATGTACAGTACATTCAGGGGATTGGATAATCCAACGACAATCTTATCTTTGACACGGCATTGAGCAAGAGGAGCGTGTGTATTCAATTCTTGGACTTGAGCATGCCAATAGTGAGTTTCTCTTCAACCTACGTCTACCCAAGAAGTTCAAGGCTAAGATATTCTTAGCCATGAGACCTTGGGTGTAGTTTTTTGTCCACGAGATCAAGGCCAGAAGTGCTGCTGAATGAGAGAAAAAGGGGGTCATTCAACAACGGTGAGAAATCTTTTAACGGTCTTAGAATAATCAGCTGAAGCATGCGTCACTGTTTTCCTGATCCCATGCATTTAAAGCTACTTTTGTCTTGTTTTTTGTGTGGGATTGTTTACCATAACATTGAAGCAAAGCTAGCTAGTCTGGATTCTACTCTGACCTGTTTTTACTTTCTGTATGTGGTGTGCTAACGACGCTTAACCAACTTCGTTTTCAGTGTGACCTGGCTTGTGTTGGGTCGGAATTCAAAGGATATTGTGCAACCGGAGTACTGTAACAGAAGGTGACCTTGATAAACTTTGAAGCAACCTGCGTCCTACACAAGTAGGATTCAATGCACTCAACCCTCTCTGACATGCATCAGAAAAGCTGGGTCAAACTATTTTGGTGTCATTTTGACACCAAAGGTTGCAAACATGTCATTTTAGTGTCATTTTGTCGAGCATTTTGTCGAGCATTTTGTCCATACTAAATTGGTATGGAGGTCGGCACCAAATTATCTTAATTGCATTTCGATGTACCATCATGGCACCATACTCACATCAATATATGATTCTTGTGGCCTCTCATTTCTTCTGTTTGGTGATGTCTCTATTTTGAGTTAAGTGTGTTGATGTTGAGTTTGAATTTGGAACAATAAACTCTAAATTAGTACTCACGTGAACGTTTCAAATATTTTTGCATAAACAAGAAGGAATTAGGGTATTTTGCAATCATGATGTGCAATCAAGAAGAGAAGATACACCAACTTCAATTGTTTTGAGGGCTGTGAACTGCCCAGGTTGTTGTATTCAGTGTCTCCTTTGAGCCAAACAAATTGTTGACCAACCCATACACATACATTTTACAAGAGCCATAGAGCTATTCAGAGTGTTGGTAGAGATGCTCTAATACCACCATGTTTTCAATTCTACCCTCATGTTTTGGTGGTGTACATTCGAAACCAAAAATGTGTACCATCGATACATGAGGGTAAAATTGGAAACATGGTCAGGTAACAGGTTGGTGTACCTTACCACTTGCACTACACATCCAATCCAGACTCTTGTTGTAGTATTAATTTCAACATGTTCAAACTAATTTTTATTGGCAATAGTTATCCGTAAAGTCCCTCAAAATTGGATGAGTGGACGAAAGTTTGAGCGAATAGTGACAGTAATCCTCAAAAAAGATCGTGTCTCGTACACTAAAAAAAATTGTGGATGCAAACTTTGAAAACACCAAAATCGGTGCTAAAAAACTTCTCACCCAATTTTCTATTATTCACCTTCACACATGAAGAAGATGATTGCTAGCCCCTGTTTTGGCAATAGATTCTCGCTATATATACCCAGACCGTCCCCACTCACCCATTCTTTTAATTTCCTAAAACTTCTCTCAATAGTTTTCGTTTTTCCAAATTTTAGTCAAACTAAGGCCCACTCAACCCTTTAGTTTACGGATAACTCTAATATTTGAATAATTATAATCATATGAGTTCCATGAAGTACAAGATCGTCTTTGCAAGTCACATGAACCAACACTACAAAGAGAAGACGTGGCTTTTCACTTCTTATGTGAGTAAAATGGCACCACTTTGCACTCACCAATTTTTTGGTTGGACTTGGAGAGTGTCATTTGTCACGTAAGACAAGCCTGTACATTGTGAAAAGCAACAATGAATAGGATCCTCCAAAGTTAGAAAGGACGCCTCTACTTGTAGTGCAAAAGTTGCAAACCTACCAAATCCATTGGCTTCGTACACAATGAAGGTTGAAATGATGCTTTCTACTTGCTTTAACCCTTTGATGCGCAATTTCTGACATGTCCCTTCACCACATAATGTGATGTTTTTCATCCATCCAAAATTCTATTGATTCTTGTGCTAGTTGATTACCATTTGTACGGTTTGGATCTTCAAATTAAATAAGATAGTGTGAATTTTTGGAAAATAACAAAAGTGGTTTACGTCAAGTTTCAATTCAAGTTCTGACAGTGAGACCTTAACCTCTAAAGGTCACTAGCTTTTTTGGGCTTAAAATCATCATTGCTTTTGTTGTGTTATAGGTCTAAATGTAAGTGAGGTATAGAAATCTTAACCGTACAATCTTGTAACACACATGTTGTAGATCATGTGGATCAAATTTGGGGTCATTCGGCCATATAGATTGCAAGATCATAGTGTTTTAGTGCTAAAAAAGGATGCTGAAATTTTCCTAGCAACACAGTTAGAGATGAATTTTGTTTTCAAAATTACTCAAATGAAAAAACTTTAAACTATAAAGTTGTTCAAAATTATCATATAAACACATTGGTACCAAAAAATCCTCATGAAAAATTTAATGTGCCCTAAAATGGCCTTGCAATGTCAAAAAGTAGCCCGAAAAGTGACCCATTTGAACCAAAAAGCAAAAAGTGTTCAAACTAGACCCGTGCACTAAAATGACTCCCAAACATTCATAATAGCATGGATTGACCTGAAAATTTTACTATGATAACTAGACTCCAAGGAAAATTCAACCCAACAAGTTTTTATTGAAAACGGACTTGGGATGAAGGAGATACAAGCCCCCAAAGTTGCTGCCCTCAAAATTCAAAGAACTGTCACAAAAAAACATACCTATTTTCAAATGATCACCAAAAATTCAATTCATTTTGGATTGATCTGAAATTTTTACCACACATTTCATACATCATGCGAGGAGGTTTTTCAAACTTTTAGCAAAACCGGACATGTTTTGCAAACGTTACAACTCTTCGAAGGTGAATGTCCCCCAAAAAATTCCAAAATATAGACCCCGGGACGCTTAGGGGTTAAACATGATTCTCCATAATAAGTAGAATCAAATAATGAAAACCATACCATCTTGTAGTGCATGTTATTCCAATTTCATTAAAATATTTTTTGATTTTTTTGTATTAATTTTGGATTTTAAATTGATTAAAAAAATATTAGTAGTAAATATGATGAGTCCACTGTACAAATGTTATCTTCACATTGACATTTACAACTTTACTTTGTACATCAACTTCATTTTTATTTTCCATCGAACATTTTATAATGAATCTTTGAAAAATGTGTTGAATCGGGATGTTAAGAGATTAAAGCAGCACTCTCGATAGTTCCATGAAAATGGATGTGCATGGGTTGGTCAACAATTTATTTTTAGACTGAGTCTACTTGAGTGATGTTGCATTGGTAGGGAACTTCATGTTATGCCTTGTAATTTTTAGATGACCTTTAGAGCGCAATAGAGAGTTGCTAGTAGAGATGCTCTTTGGCATTGCCATTAGAAGCTAGTTGGGGACCTCCCCTAGGACAAAATAGGGACCGACAAGTTTACACTATGGAAGCTCCTATGCTCATTTGGAAAGTACTAATGTAGAACTACTATCATTTTCAACGTCCAAGCACAAAGTTATTTATTTGAAGCTTTCACCCTTAATTTCACGCACTGCAAGGAGAAGGGCGTTGTTTTTCACTCGGCAGGTGAGTCTAACGACACCACTTTGCGCTCACTACATTGGCGCACAAGACGTGGTGAGTACAATTCGTCACATAGGACAATTGTGTATAGTGAATTATGACACTTTTCTAATTGAGAAACGACACCTTTGCCCACATCAAATTTTATTGCTTGCTAAGCCTCTAGATGAAGTGACTGCCATGAGCCTGATTGGCAACAACATCGGTAGGCGTCATTGATTTTTTGTTTTTGTATTTTTGTATTTTTTTGTTTTTTTCAATTTTCCAAATATCCAGTTTTTTTATGATATGTACTTAGATGATACTTGGGTGGTACTTGGTGTTACTATGATGATATTTGGGTGATACTTGGTGTTACTATGATGATACTTGGATAATACCTATTGGGCTTAATTTGGCTACTCACCTAAATCTTCCTAAGTATTTGACTATTGTTCCTTTTGTATTTTCAAAAATCTTTTTTTAAAGTTAGCCATAGTGTTTTAGGTGTAGCAATTGGGATATTTTTACTTGAAAAAATCACTAGCATTTCATTGAAATAGGTTTTGCTCTACAATACCAATGTTTTTTGAATGTAGGTGCATAGAGCTTAGAGCATGGAAAACCCTTAAACGTCAAAGCAAGCTCCACGGGCTTGTTCATCAGCAAACAATGTAGAAAATAGTGGATTTTCTTAACCAAAATTGAATTGAATTGGTGCTTTGGAAAGATGATGAAAAAACAAGGCTAGATTCCCAACTTGCGCTTAAATTAAACAATTATGGAACTATCCACAATCAAATAAAGGAATTGGGGGAAGGGGGGAGCTATGATCGAGTAGCATCTGTAAAGAGGGACAAAGCATTTTTATTTAAAAAACAAAAAAAAATGCTAGCCAGCAGCGACTACTAAGTGTAAGAACTCAGGAAAAAAATTGCCATGACTATATCTTCAATAAATCATATTAATCAAAGCGTTAATTAGTCCTATTACAACATATAACTGATTTTAAATATAACACATTTGGGTACAAATGAAACTAACAGTATTTTTGAATAACCTTATTTCAAAAGATCTTTTGCATTTCGTCTTAAATTTAAATAATTCGCTCAAAAATATATTTTAATAGACCATCAATAATAAAAAAAGGGCCAGAATTGCAACATGGACTATATTTTGCATGGCCTATGATAAAAACGCCTTCTTGTTTGTAATGGATCTCCTTTCAACCATTGAGATAGAATACAAATATGTAAACCTCTTTAGTGATAACTTCTCTTCATTTTAATTAAACAAATCAATGACCAAAAATATAGTGTATATCTTTTTCCTACTTTAGAAATCCATCTCTAATATATACAATGTCAATTAAATTATACCACATATTTAGGCTTTGTAGTGGTTAGCAATTTATCTTGAAGATGATTATGACTCGGATTATGAATAGTGTTATTTTGGTTTACAATAGTAGAAGGCTTTGAACTTAGAACTTTTCACTTGCAAATGCAATTATGTCCTCTAAAGTTTCGGCTATAAAACTTGCCAAAGCTTCTACCAAATTTTCCTATACTATAAGCTTTGTCTCTATAGTTTATATCAAGTACTAGTGAAAAATGAGGTAATTATAAATAAATAAATTGGTCCAAATTCAAAGTATTCTAACATTTGATGGTGGACAACTCAATTTTATAGGCTCAAAATATTGTATTTTTCTAGATTAAATGAAATCACTTCTATAAATAAAAAATCCAAGTGATTGTAATTATTATCATTTCAAGAGTTATTACAATTGCAAAATGAGATTTAAAGTTGACTCTAAAATAATTCTTCATTTCAAAAATTAATATGTAACTAGAACTACATGTTCACTTGACAAGTTCAATATGCTTCTCAATGAATGTTGTAACTAAGTATTAAATTTAAAAAAAAAGAGTCAAATGTGAAAATGTGCACATTTTCAATGGCTCATTTTTTATAATTTGCAGGGAATTTTCAATATTTCAATTAGTAAAGTCAACTTCTTGAACAATTTGTACAAAAGTTCAATATATACATTGAAGTGGCGATTGACATTAAAAACTTCAAGTATTTAATGATGTATCATAAGTTCATAGCAATCAAAAAATAATTATATCAAATTTTATATCTTATATATCACTAAAATAAACTCTATCTTGAATCAAATTAATTGACAAATCTCCTTGCTAAAATTGGAAATTAGATATGTGAATTTATGTATATACTCTTGACATTTTCAATCATATAAAGTTTTTGATAATCATATAAAGTTTTTGATGTGTCAAGAGTAAATTTATGTATATACTCTTGACATTTATCTTTTTCTTTTCATAATTACGTTTCTTTAAAAAATAGGTTGAAGAAAAGATTTGGATCCAAAATATGGAACTAATCCCATTTTAATTGGTTGTGAACCTGGTATTCTTAAAATGTCAAGTCCGTGGTCACAAATGGCCATATGTGCTTTCAACCAATTTCTTCCTAAAGTTATTTCATAGAGTTGTCCAGGAAGAACTGTAAGTGTTTCATAACATTCAACGTCACCTACTTCAAGTGCAACGATACACAGCCGCTCAGAATAATTTTCAACTTGTGTATTTGCTAGTGTAATCGTCAATATATGATTGGTATACCAAGATTTAAGTTTCATTTGTTCTACTAAATCTTCTGTAATTGATGTAATTGTTGACCCAATATCTACTAGCATAGTGGTCTCTCTACCATTGACCTTTCCAATAACAATTGAGACTGATTCTTTACACTTTAAAATGTTTATGATTGAATTATTGTGATTGTTTTTAGACATAAGAAAGTTATCATAGTCTGTTTGAGACACTTTATACATTGAATCGTATACATTGATTTGTTTCATTTGCAAAATTTTTGTAGTGCATGTATCAATATTTTCAATTCGATACATTTTTGATGTTGCTCGATAACACAAATATTGATTACTTTCAATTGATTCTGGAATTGGTGGTGGTACTTCTTTTTTAGAAATGCAAAAACTTAATTGTGCGAGTTGATGAATATTATATCTACAACTGCGGGAATTTATTTTACTTACATATCTACAATATAGACCAACTTGACATTTATTTGTTGGATGCCCAAATCGTCCACACAATAGGCAACTAGTTAAAACTCTTTTTCGGGCCTTTATTATTTTCTTACAAGTTAATCCAAATTTATGCTTAATTTTGTAAATATGAGCTAGCTTTAAATAGTCTTTAGAATTTCTATATTCAATTTCCTTATATATTGGAGAACTATGAAATGAAGCATTTAATTGCGCAATTTGATTGGTCTTAGGAATTGGTTTTGATTGAATATTATGTATTGGGTTTAAAGGTTTGTTGGTTTTATCATCAAATATAATGTTGATATTTTTAATGTTATGATAAATATTCTTAATGATATCTAATAGACTGTATGTGGATAAAGGATCACGTTGATTTGTAAATTGATTATAAAATTTACATTCATGACAAAAATGGCCTGGTTTTTCACACAATAAACAGGTAAAAAAGTCATTTGATGGCCATTGAGCATTTTTTTATCACTTTTGAACAAGATTTTCTTTGAGTTCCATGTCTCTTGCCATGGAAAAGCTCAAAAACATCATCAAATCCTATTAAGCTTGTAACATTTTCAACTTCGGGTTTTTCTTTATCTATTAATTTTTTCCAAAGGATATTATGATGTATTTGACGATTTGAAAAGTATTTAGGAGAATTTGTTGGCAAACTTGACAATGTACTTGAAGTCCATGAGTCCCATGTCCTTGGTGTAAGAAAATCAAACAAGTCCGTTTTGTTATTCTTTTGTGTTTTGAGCAATAGTTTTTCATCATTATTCACTTTTTCAGCTTGATTATGAATTTTTGTTTTATTTTGAAATTGATAAACTTCGATAGATTTTACACTTCCACTTTTTCCGCTTGTAGTGGATGATATTGATCCTTCATTATCATTGTGCAAATCTTTATTTTCAAATGTTTGACGCATAAAATGTCCCACTGTGATTGCACGTGGTACATTTTGTTCTGTAATTTCTTTTAAAACAATTTGTGGATGTTTTTCTTTAAAAACACTATCCTTTTGATAATCTTTGTTTCCAATTTTTGGTGAATTATCTGCCTTTTCAAAGATTTGAACCTTATTAAATCCATGTAATTCTTTTTTATTAATCACATTTTGGTTTTCTAAAGACACTCTTCTCAAATGTACAATAAGTTCATTGGTACTCTTTACATTACTACTAAGGAATTGTTCGCTATATCGTTTTTTATTGATTTCTATTTCATCATCAATTTTATTTAAATTTTGATTTTGTAAAGACAATTTTTTCATATGCAAGATGATTTCTGGTTCCATATTGTACTACTAATTTGTAATAAATTTTATAAATTTAGTTTTCGTATAAAAATATTAACTCATATTATAAATACAATAATTCATTTTAAAAACCAAATTTTGATATCAACCATTCAGTATTAAATATTCTTTTTGAATATAATATCCAAATTTTATTTGAATGGCATTTAAAAATGTCACATTCATATTGAATAAACGTAATTATAAATTTTAATTTTGGAAATCTATATTGTTGAATTGGAGTTGTAAAAATGAATGTTAATTATATACTCAATATAAATTTATATTGATTTGGAGTCATTCAAGTTACAAACATGGCTCATGTGGTATTGTTGTAAATTTACCTAATCATCAAAATTGTATTTTAAACATGTTTTATTTATTAATAAAAATGACACAATACGTTTAATTCTACAAACTCATCATCATGTGAAAATATTGGTGCTAAATTTATTAAAAACCTAAAAATCTTGAAATAAAAAGAATCATTTATAAATTTATTGTTGTAGCATGTACTTTGAATTCTACAATAGTGTATGTGAGTTTTTAGTTGAATTTTGATATTGAAATTTTTCAATCATAATTTCAATCTAAAATATTATACCTAAAAAGTAAAAACACCATTTTAAACAATGAGCATAGTTATTGTTATCATAATTTTTTTATATGTTTTTTATCAAATCAAACAAGATTCCCATTTATTATACAATGCGTTATCTGAATAATGTATGAAACAGTTATAAAGATCCAAATTAATTCTTCTTGGTAGATGACCTAAAAATTGACATAGATTCTTATGATAAGGCTTTGTGGTGTATATTTTCAAAATCATTCCATACATTAAGGAAGTTTGTTTGTTTGTTTGTTTTGTTTTGTTACATTATGATCTCTGTGACCAGGCATGCATTCGGCAGCTGCATTTTTAGAAATGCACCGTTGGAAAGCCCTTGAGAAAGAGGGGTGTACAATGTTAGTTTTGTTGTGTTTGGACATATAGTGCAAAATTTATGGATTTTCAAACAAAATTTTTCACCACAAATTGAAATTAATTATGGAAAATGGAATATGGGGTTTTTGATGTCATTTTTGGCATTGTTGAAAAGCTCTTGATGACTAGGGGTGCACGAAAATTGTTTCATAGTTTTTGGACCTGGGTGTTTTCACATCAGGATATCATAGTTCTCAACAAAAAAAGTTTTTAATGTTGTAAAGCATTTGCATTAATGACGTAATATAATAAATAGGGAAAATACCAAATGTACATTCTAATATATAGTAAAAATAGAATCTTTTGGAATATTTTCAAAATACTTTATATTATATTTTAATCTTTTAAATATTCATAGAATCTATTGAAATATACTTATTTTATGTATGACTTGTTGTGTTCATTGTAGTCCAAGTTTGTGGTTTTTGGCACTCATTTGCGGACTCGATTGTGCGCCGCAATCCCTCAACACATGTGCAAAACTCAACCTTGTGTTTTACTCACTAATTTGACTCAATTTCAAAGTACTTTAGTACTTGATACCTAGGTCAAGTGGGTTGAATACATAGAGTTGATTTTATAGCGTTGGTGCTCATCAGAAGATTGAGCTTTGTGCTGTACTTTTCCATCTAGTGTGCAAAACTAACCCATCGGTGATTTATTTGGGCTAAATTGATGCAAATTGGATGTACCTAGGGCATTAAATTGAATGCGTGACTCAATTTTAGGGTCATCGGTGATCAATTGGCATTTAGGTGCTGCTGCCCTTCACTTGTATGGTTGCCATTTACCCCTCAGGAGTGTTCTTTTTGCATGGATTGACTTGACCGGGGTTAGGTAAACAAGGCTAGGGCAAATTGAGAAGACGTATACTAGAGTCCATGCTTGGAAGGCACTTACGCATCCACCATTAGGAGAAATCTGGGGTCACAAAGGGGCCTTTGCCTTTGGCACGTGCTGAAAATTTGAGGCAAAACCGTGCGCTTTACACGCTGGCACTAATGGTGCCACTGTGATGCTAGCAGTGCAGTTCTGTGGGTCGAGCCAATCGATGCTGCCAGCACTGCCAGCACTAACAACACTACCAGCACTGCGGCTTCCGACGTTGTCAGCGGGCAGCGACTTGCACCAATTGATGGGTTTCCATAAAGAGAGATACTTGGGCAGCCGGTTCACCTACCACGGGCTGTCTTACAGGGCCCCTTTGGGACCCCAAATTTCTCCTAATGCATTCATTCCGGCCCATTTTGTGATGCGTTGACCACGTGCCGGTCGTAGTATTCATACACACTAATCTCTAATTAATGCCTTGAACCATTATTGACTAAAAGATCTATAAAAATGTATTATTAAATACAATTTGGAAGAATAGTTTGGTTTTAAATCTTTTAATATTTAATCAAAAGTTGTGAATTTGAAAATAAGGCATACTATTGAAAATTCATTTAAAAAAATAAGACATACTATTGCTATGAAACTAGTATGGACCTTGACATTAGAACTAGCAAGGATCTTGACATTGAAATCACACGAGATTTAAGATTGATGGAGTTTAGTCAGTTTACAATAGAATGATGGCATAATTTCTGTGTTAAATGGCCATAGATCATCCAAATAATTAGTGATTAGTTTCTTTGTGTCAAAAAAGAAGAAAATGACACTGCTCTCCAGAGAATGTATGGATTTTTCTTCCTACATTTTATGTACATTATTTAAATTGATTTTCCAAATTTATCAATTATCATATTTTTTTAAGTAGGAAATTTTCAAAAAATCAAGACATCACGTGTACAATCGTCCTTCTCTAATCTCTATTATTACATACTGTATTCGGAAAGTCCTAACTTCAAATTGGCAAGCATGAATGAGTCACAGAAATGACTTGTCACGTGTGTATTGCTTGAAACAATAATATATCATCATAATTATTATGGAATATCAATATATCATTGTATGGACAATATATATATATATATATATATATATATATATATATATATATATATATATATATATATATATATATATATGTATATATATATTTTAGAGCTCTTTGTAGTTGAATGCCACAAATTTGGTAACACAACATCATACTTAGCTGTGAATTGGGGTTGTTATAATTTAGAATGTGAGCTTGTGAAGGGAGATTTTGCAACACGGTTCTTATGTGTTTGCGTGTTGTGAATCTAAACATACAGCTACAAGATTCCCATTAAAAAAATTCTTTCTAAACATGGATTGAAACTGCGGGGTTCTACAACAGTCTTTTCAACTGAAGGAGACAAAGGCCTCCATTAGAGAAAGTTAAGTTTGAACCCTCAACAATGCCCTACTGTGTTATAAGAAAAACTAAATACTGATATATTTAGGCTTTATGACAGATTTGGCAGGAGATTTGAGCAATAGCTTGTGTGAATTGTAAGGATTTGATAGAAGTTTGACCAATAAAAGGAACCCACATTCAACCGCCTTGGATAGAGGTAGCGAAAAAGCCCTACAATATAAAAATAAATAAGCGGCTAGTCGCGGAGTCTCGGCCTTAGTATTTATCCTATATTTATTTTCAGTGGAAGCTTTGGAGCTTTTAGCCCCTGGGGCTAAACTGGCTGGGGGGGCTAAACCAAGAAGTTTAGCCTTGGCTAAACCCAAATCTCTCTTTTTTAGCCTTGGCTAAATCCAAATCTCTCCTTTTTAGCCCCAGCTAATTTGTGGTTTAGCCTTGGCTAGTGGTACAAAAGGGGGCTAATGGTACAAAAAATTTAGCCCCTCCTCATTTTTCACATAGTGCAAGAGGGGGCTAAAGAGGGGGCTAAACTACCCCAGTTTAGCCCCGGCTAAACTGATCAAAGTTTCCAGTGTACCCTGGTGGGCAGAGACAATAAATCTATGATAAGTTACCCCTTTACCCTCATCTAGGGCCTTGTTGAGCCGGGTTCAAATTTTCCTTGCGCCAATACTTCCGGCATAAATGCCTGCAGCTGCTCTTCGGTCGTATTCTTTAGAGAGAACCGACCAGCGGACGTTGCTTCTATCAAGAGAGCACCGTCCACTGGTCAGACGCCTAGCTTGAAGTCTAAACTGCAAAACCGTTGAATACGTCGGCTGTGCATGCATGCATGCATGCCTCGGCCCCCGCTCGATCCGGAGATTGTATCAGACACAACGTACGTACCATGCATGCATGCAATTAAACTAATTAAATGATCGAGCTCATCCCAATTATATATTCAGCTTCATTCATTAAGTAATTAGCGACACGTACTCTAACTTCCAGCACTGACAGGCCGGGTGCGTGATCGAATATTCAATCGTCGCAGATATATCATATATCAGCAGCTAAACCTGTCAGTCATTCGGGCATAAATAAATTCATGATTTGAATGATCAATGCAAGCACATCGGCATGGCGTTGCCTTCCGGACTGCCAGCGCTCAACGATGCCCTCAAGAAACTTGATTCAGAAGCTGGTAACGAAGAGGCTGAAAATTTATTAAGCAATAATAATAATAATAATAATACAGACTGCAGGTCCAAAAAGCAAAGTAATATCAGCGGACTGAATAAACCGCCTCGCAGTGGTAGTAATAACTGCTGCAAGCCGGCTCCGGGGGGCGTCGACTGCAATGATATTAATTTAAACGTCGAATCCCGGGGGTTCCGTGAGGAACTGCAGCGAGGCGTCCCCATCGACAGCGGCAAGCGCTCCGTGTTCGCGTTCGGCCTGTCCGACGAGCAAGAAGACGCGCTGTTCCAGTACATCACCAACAAAACGACCAAGCGACCTCCCGGCTACGAGCCGGACCGCGACGCGCTCGCGGATTGCTGGGGCTCGCCGGAACCCGAGCGCCAAGACGACGACGACGACGACGACGTTGAGAACGCGCTGCAGGATTCGCAACCGCCCATCAGTAATTTCCCGACTGGAGAATCTGAACCCCTGGTACGTACGTCTGGTACACCAGGGTCTCATATGCGATTCCCTGTGTGGTTTCCCTGCGAGTCTCACTTTTCCCACTGATTCTTAAAGCTGCTTATTCACCAGTTTAATGTTGATTCACCTGCTTGTAAAAGGAAAGTTTAACAAGTGTCAACTCTTGAGGCCCGGTGGGAAAAGTGAGACTAAAAGGGAAACGCACACAGGGAAACCATTATGAGCTCCCTGTGGGAATTTAATTTTTCATCATCTCTTTAATTTCCCCGACGTTACTTTAATTTTGTTTTGACGTCTTTTCACCCCGAAAAGGTCCTCTACTTCATGGTTTCACAGGGAGCTCATAATGGTTTCCCTGTGTGCGTTTCCTTTTTAGTCTCACTTTTCCCATCGAGCCTCAAGAGTTGACACTTGTTAAACTTTCTTTTTACAAGCAGGTGAGTCAACGTTAAATTGGAAATTAAGCAGCTTTAAGACTCAGTGGGAAAAGTGAGACTCGCAAGAAAATCACACAGGGAATCGCATATGAGACTCTGGTGTTTTAAATGTCAAATTCAATTGATCATATTTTGAAAAATGTAATTCAGATGGTACCACCGGAATCAGTGAAGAACATCATTCGTAACATTCAGTAGCCTTCATGCTCTTATGATCTCGTTGGGTGTGTTAAATATGCTGGACCATCTACTGCGGGGCAAGACAGAGCTACAAGTTACTGAATGTTACGATTGCATGCGTTTGATGAAAAACAAAATACAAATTCGACTTATGTGACCTACTCAAAACTGTTGAAAGAAATGAGGCTCAATTTGTGCTTCTTGGTCCTTTAGGGTTTAATTGACAGCCTGGGAAAAGGTTACCAATTATGTGTTAAATTATGGATCACTCCTGTGTGTATATATGCAGGGGGACTGTAGTGGCGAGCAAAACGAGGTGGATGTGGCAAGCTCAGAGTCGTTGTATGAAGGGGAGGGAGGGGTGGACTTGGGCTCCAGATCACCAGGAGGCGTAACAGAAAATATTATTGGCAACAACTGCTGTAACAAACATCGTGATGGTTCGGATCTGGACAGGGATCTCATCCTGCAGAAGGTGAAGGAGTGTTACGGCTTGGGCGTGCGAACGTCAGCGCTGGAGCGCGTCATGCGCAAAGATCACTTGGAATCCCAGTCCCCATCGGCGTTACCGCAATCATCCACTGGAATGACAATTCAGACGTCGAACATCATGGTGGGTACTCGATCGCAGCGGTTTTCCTTTTGAATGTGGCTTTAGATCGCCAACTTGCTAATACTTGAAAAATGGGCTTGCTGTTTTGCTATAAGATTTTTGAGTACATTGCCATAATCTTCCCTTATCAGTACTTACACTGATTATTGCTTTTACTGCGAGTCACAGAATTAGTGTGAGATTTCCCACCTGTGAGGCTTTACACACAATCTACTCACTTTGAAAATTCTTAATAGGTGTGAGTCACACATTGTTCTAACTTTGAGAACACTGAATTACTGTGACTCAATTGGTGTAGTATGTAAAGCCAACAATTCTACAGAAAGCTGTACACGTATTTTTAGTTTTTTTTGGTAAATAGGCATAAAATGCTTAAATCTATTTTCCAAGTTTCAATTTTTAAATCGTCAATGGGAAAATGTAAAAAAAACGCATGCAGGTGGGTAGTAGTAGTAGTCCGGGCAAGATGGCCAGCAGTCCCTCGGAGCTTTCGGACTGTAATGACGAAGAAGACGGGGGGATCACTGATGAATCCAACCAGCTGTGGGAAGACGAGTGCATGCGCTACCTGGAGCGCGCGCCGGAGTTTAGGGCGCGGCTGCAGTACGAGGTCCGCGTGATCCTGATCTCGCCCGCGTTCCGCAGCGCGGGCCGCACCGTCACGGCATTCGCACGGCTGTACGAGAAGCGGTTCGGGCGCACGGTGAACGACGCGGCCGGGTTTAGCACCGCGGCGCGCCTGTGCCGCTCCATGCCGCACGTGGTGCAGCGTGCGCTGCTCATCGACGAAGGCAAGCAGTCTGTGACTTAATTTTTGATGTTGCTAATTTTAATAGCTAAATGGCTAGTACATAAAACATTTGGGCTACATAACATTCAGTAGCCTTCACACAGGGAGCTCATTTTGGTTCCCCTGTGTTGTGTTGATTCCCCTGTGACTGCCACTTTCCCCTCTGAGCTTCGATCAGAACTCGACACATGTTAAAACTTTCCTTCTACAAGTAGGTCACTAAGCTTAAGCAGGTGACTTTGTACACATGTCAAAACCCCAAATCACAGGGAAAAGTGGCACTCACGGGGGAATAACGTGCAGGGGAACCAAAATGAGCTCCTTGTGTCATGATTGTGCTCTGCCATTCCTTCATGCACTCGGCTCATCACCTTGGGATTCCACATGTCCAATTAACTACTGATCAAGTCCTCTTGGGTGTGAAATATGCTGCTCCATCTACGTACTCTAGAGCCAAGGCAGAGCCACTGCATGCTACTAAATGTTATGGGCTAAATGATCAATACAAAAAAGTATTGAAAAAAAAAAACAGAAGGAATAATAGGACTTCAGCTTTCCTACATGGAGTCAAGATGTGTAGCCTTTTTATCACCCAGGTATTGCCTAAGTAGCACCTAGTTTATTACCTAAATATTAATATGAAAAGAGCATCCAAGAAACCTGGATTGCTCTTCAAGCCATACATAATGTTCATTCAAATAACCTTCATGCACTTTCACTACAAGCTAATAGTGGATTCCTTGTGTGTCTTCCAGTGAATTTTGAAATACACAGGGAATTTGCAAAGAGAGAACTGAGACACACATGGAATATTGAGACACACAGGGAAAGCTGAGACATGCACAGGGAAAAACTGAGTTTTCCCTGTGTCTCAATTTTCCCTGTGTGTCTCAGTTTTCCCCTCTGCGATTGTGCGACTCTTTACAAGTTCCCTGTGTATGTAGGGAAAACGTCACAGGGAAACCACTTTAAGCTTCCTGTGTTTGCTCACCACCTTGGGACTCCACCTATCCAATTAGCTACTGATGAAGTCCTGCTGGGTGTGGAATATAATGCACTGGTCATGGCTACTTTGGGGCAAGGAAGAGCTAGTACTGAATGTTAATATGTGGAAAAGTAGCCAAAAAAAATGCTAAACTATCTCCTGACAAAAGAAGAGGAAAAAATTATCACTGAAGGCAAGCTGCGGCTGGTGGACACGCCGAAGAACCACCGCATCGTGGCGGGCATTCGGTCGGGGCTGCGGCGAATTGTGTACGACGTGCTGCGATCGCAACATCAGAGCGGGATCGCGGTGGACGCGGTGGAATCCCTGTTGGAGCGAGTGATCGGGGTGCCCCTGCAGGAGGTGCTGATGGATCACGGCTACCAGGCCACGAGCGCGTCCGTGGAGTGCCTGCTGCGCGACATGCCGGACCTCGTGTTTCTCGACGAGCGCGCGGCGCAGACACGCGCGTTTCTTTGTAATGGCGCCCAGGATCCCGCTCTCACTGACGGCATTCTCATCCAACGCTCCCCCATCTCCCCCGAAGCTCTCGTCACCACTGGCGTTCCACAGGTGAGCCCTTGCATTGTACAGTCGGGTACAACATGCTTACAAATTTTTTGTACATAACATTCAGTAGCCTTGGTTACTGCTGCCTTTCTCTCAGAAATTGATGTGGGATATTCCTCATCACATCAGTAGCTACGAGGACATGTGGCATTAAGCAAGAGCAATCAACCATGGTGCACAGGAACTCAAAGCACTTCTCAATCACATTCAATAGTGTTCTATAATTATTTATTTGATTCAATAGTCCATTCAAATACAAATCACTGCTCACTCTATAAATTAAGGTGGATGAAACAAAAAGGCACCCCTCTTGAAGACTACTGAATGTTATGTAAGCATTGAAAGTGGGTAGATCCTATATCTAGTGGCCGCATTGATTATGAAGATTGCAAATATGGTAAGAAAAAAATCTTACCAGTAGAAGACTAGAGTAGGAATGTCCCTTTCAATTTGTAGGTCCATGGGTGCCATATCGAACACATTACAATTTAGGAAAGGGACTCTATTTTTATGAGGGAGGAGTCAAAAAGTTTGTAAGCAACTTGTACTTGACTATACAATACAATGCTTATAAACAACTTACTCCAAGAAATCAGGACCCGGGTCATTCTTTAGCACCCTTGGGAATCAGCATTGCAGGTGAGAATCGTTGCAAAAATCGTAATCTTATGAAGAATCAAAGCCATCTTGGATAGAAGCACCAATTCATGAGCCGACCCCCACACACTTATGTAGTCCTTAATAGAGTCTTTAATGGCGTATTCTAGTGTTTAATCATCCAAATTAGTTCTTTAATTCATTCAAATAACCACTGGTTACAAATATAATTTTGTCCTCTTGAAATTCACTATCTTTATATGATGCTTATATTTTCACCTTTGTAGTATGTTTACACCTATGAAACATTATTGTATAGTTACATTTCATATTTCAAATTAGATCCTATTGTTATTTTTAAAGATTCTTCAAAATAATCACTAGTTACGTACTAGGTGGCTCATGAATTGGTATTTCTACCCTCTTTAGCTATATATGACTTTGAAGCTCAACAAACTTTTGAAATTTTTAATAGTTTCTACAATCATGCTCCACATCATCAAGTCCCTATTTTGATGTTGATTCACTCCACAAGCAAAAAGGTGTGTTGCAGCTCTTACTAATGGGAGCTCTAGCTAAAGCATGTTATGCCAGTTGTGGCACCTTCAGATTGGTTCTAAGTAGTTTGATTACGACCTATGATGTATTTTTCTATGCACATAATCTTCGTAGTGTATTTCAAATCTTTGTAGAAAACTCCTCACCTCTTTCTATTCTCAACTCTCCTTAGTGTATTCCTCAAAATAAGACTCTACTAATGTTTGACATGTTTTGTAAGCTATGTTAGATAGAATACTCTATGGACTCGCCACATCGTGTAGTGAGTGCATGCTACCACCTTTCTTACTTCGTGACTGGGAGATAGCAAGCACCCACTACATGCCGTAGTAGAGCACATGGAGTACTCTACCTAGTACATAAAACAAGTGATGCTTTTTACTTCTTTTGTTTAACAATTAATGAAGTCGAGCCTAATATGGTACCCCTTTGAGCCTGATATGAATCATGTTATAACTTTTCAATTTAATAACCAAAATGGTCTTCCATTCCAAAATGGTAGCTCTTTACAATTTGCATAATTAAATGGCAATTTGTTTAAGCTATTAACGTATGTAACCTTGCGCACAATTTCTTGTCTTCCAACCAAGCAGTTGAAAAGGAGAACTCCAAGCTGTTCTAATTCCGATGACCAGAACTTACAAGAGGAGGAGAGTGACGTGGCGGACTCCCATTTGCCCAAAAGTCCTCCCGGACCCCGAATGGGACCCAATGGAATGGCCCCAGAGGAGCTCTCTGATCTCCGTGTCCTCTGTGCAGCTGAAAGCTCAAGCCCCTACAGAGACGCCTCCCTTTATTCCGTTGAAGACATGTCCCCGCACGCCCGTTTACGTTTCAGGTCCATAATATATATGTTGTTATGTTTCTTCAAAATTATGAGTCTTTAATATTTTTATATAGCCATATCATAATTTTGATTTTTACACTAGTAGAAACTTAAAGTAGTCTTTGGGTACTAAGGAATAATCAGTCAGCCCAAACTCAATATTGTAATGCGCATAATGATCTTGGGTACTATGATCTAGTACTATTCCTTAATACCCAAAAATCACCACTTCATTAGTGTTGTAGTCACTTAAGCATTGTATTTTGGCACTTTTGAACTAATTGTTGAGGTTAAAAAATCCTTCAATGAAATTAGTCAAGAATTTTCTCGTTTAACTAGGTTTGTCTTACTCGACCACTAAACAAAGTGTCAAACATTTAACGTCAAAGACATCTATTAAACCTCCCACTTTGACACACAATATGTAAGATCATCTTTATTAGATGTCTTTGACGTTAAATGTATTTGAAATATTCTAAAGATAATCTTACATATTTGAGAATATCTTATCCAAGTTGTATAACCTCAAAGGACCAAGAAGCCACCCAAATTGGGTCTCATGGTTTTTATTGGTTTTGAGTAGGTTTTGTGTGGACTTCCTTTTGTTCAAATTTGTTCGTTTTTTGACCAACATGTGTGCACTGTTCTTCAGTGATTTCAATGATATAAAATTCAATCGCATCTGAATTATACTTTACACAATATGATCAATTGGATTTGCCATTTTAAAACCATGAATCCTTGGGTCCTTTAGGGGTTAACATATTTGACACTCGTTTAGCAAGACAGACATTATTACGACACCAAGTTGGAAAAAAGTGTCAAACATGACAACAACCCTACTTCTAACCATTACTTTGGCTAAAAGTTGTGCAAAAAAAAACTTCATTGGTTCAGGCTCTTGTTGGCATTGCACGACGAGGGTCGAGGGATCCGAGTTGAAGACCTCCCGGGTGCGTACGAAAAGATGTTTGGGGTGGCACTGGATGTCCCGTCACTGGGGTTGGACTCCCTCCAGGAGCTCATTGATACATGGCAGGATGACGGAGTTTTGCTGGTGAAAGCCTCGGCTCCAGGGTGGGTCTTCCCTATTAACACCCTGGAGAATAACCGCATTCTCAACACCATAACCTCGGGTTTACGCTCCGCCGTCTTTGCCATCCTGTTGGCACGCTACCCGGAGGGCCTGCCACCCCTGGACCTTGCGGAGTGTCTCGAGGAGACGCTTTCAGGTACACTCTAATGCTTTTCTATATTAGGAAACGTGTCGTTTTTCACTTACTATAAATGAAAAAGGAATGGACCTGCGCCAGGCACATGGGTTGCCTCGATGCTGGTGAGTGGTTTTGGTCACAAGAAGACAAAAATCTAGGCAGAATATTCCGTCACTGTTTAGTGTTTCCACAAACCGGAGAATGAAAAACGACAGTTCTACTACTAGTGTTTAGTGACATATGGTATACGATTATGAATTACATGAATAACATGGATTAGTGTACCTATTGTTGAACATCATTTGACTATCACTAATAGAAATTATGCCGACCTATGTAGACTAGTGAAAAGACCCCACATGACAAACTAGACTAGTTATGAATAGTTTTGGACATGTTTCTCTTGTTACTTGGGCGGTGTTTTTACTAGTAAGTGTATTAGTTACGAGGTTTGGATTTTGTGTTGCCATCGCATTGCTTGACTAACTATTCATTGAAATGCTTCTTGATAGTGGTCCCAAGGTACACGATTTAACCCAAAAGAATTCACGTATACTAATTTGGTGTTACAGTAATTAAATCTCTAAATCATAGATCACACTATATAGAATAAACATTGTCAGTTATGGATTTTCAAAATTACCAAAAGCATTATACCTTGATAACTGTAATAAACATATCTTTAATAAATTGGTAGAAAAAACTATATTTGATACATTTTGGCTCGTTTTGTAGCAAAATCCTACATTAAAGCCAGCCTGAACCCTTAACAAGGCCTGAACAATGTTACAAGGGAACAAGTTAGATATTGAGATTTGGGGAGCATAGGCTTTTTGTCGTTTCTGACACATTTGGACATCAGCTTGAGTGATTTTTAACCCTTTATCGTCTAGACAGTGACATTTACAAAGGAAATCAACCTGATTCAGGTTGCTTAAACGTTAAGGGATTAACCCTTTAGCGCGCCGGCGTCCAGAATCTGGACGCCGGATGAATTTGAGCAGCTCGATTTCTGTAGGTACCGGATGTTTTTCATTCAATTTTTTTTTTTTTCATTCTTGTGCTAGTTGAATACCATTTGTACGGTATGGATCTTCCAAATAAGATAATGTGAATTTTTGAAAAATTACAAAAGTGATTAATGTCAAGTTTCAATCTTAGTTCAAAAAGAAAGATCTTAAATATGATTTTCCATAGTAAGTAGAATCAAATAATGGAAACCATACCATCTCGTAGTGCATGTCATTCTAATTTCATTACAATATTTTTAAATTTTTTTGTGTTAATTTTGGATTTTTAATTGAATTTCAAGAGAAAACCTTGCAAAATTACTTTTAAAATATTAATAATAAATATGATGAATCCAACCGTACGGATGTTATCTACACATCGACATTTGCAGCTTTGTTTTGTACATCAACTCCATTTTCGTTTTTCATCAACCATTTTATAACAAATCTTTGAAAACAGTGTTGAATCGGGATGTTAAAGGGTTAATAAAACTCCAAGAGCTGGCCAATTAAAGGAGCTTTGCCTCCCAAGTACATCCAATCACTCTGGGCAGAGATAAGGGAAAAAGCCCCAAAGTACAGAAAAAATTATCTCTGAGACCCCTCGTACTCCTCCTCAAGGGCCTTCAGTTGTTGAAAGATCAAGCTTTCCTAATGCATTTTTGGCTGCTTGCACCCCAAAAGCTCCTTGAAAGAATTTAGCCAAAAAGAAATTTTAAAAAATCTTTTCTGAAACAGAACTTGTGCAATATTTACATGTATCGTTTAATTGTGGGTTTTTGAGTGTTTGTCCTATTTTGCCTATTATTTTAGTAGGAGTATTTTTACGGCACCTTTGTGGAATTTGGACACTACTCTATGACTAAGGCCCAAGTTCTAACTTTTGGGAAAAAAACTACCCCCGGTCTGCTCTCTCTCAGGAAAGCTGTGGGATATTCTGAGCTCCAATGGGTACATTTTCAAGGACATGAGCAAAACAACGGGGGCGCTGTGCAAAGGGAAGGCCGAGTTTCAACTGGCGGAATGCCCTGAGCTTCGGCTGTTGTTAAAAGATATGGAAGACTTTGTTCGTCTAGGCAGCCAAGAGGATGGCGCCTTGATAGTGAAGCTCCGCGATGGGGAGTTTCCGTTGCTTGATCTTCTGGACTGTGAAGTGTCCGAAGACGCATCTGCAGCAGTTCTGGAGGGAGGCAGCTCCCATAGCCCAACTAAGGTAAAATTTGATGTTATTCTCAACATGAAAACAGGCGAATCATGATCTGATATGGGTACCACTTTTACGAGTCTCACATAGCGTGACTTATGTCTAACTCATTTTATGTGTGCTAGGAATTCCGTCTTCAACACCATGTATGTAGTTGTGCAGCCATGGTACCTATAACACCCTCTGATTATTGTAATTTTCCAATGTTATTTCTTACCAATTAAAAAGATATTTCTCGAGGGTGCACTGTACTAAACACGTACAAGTATACGTGAGGGGTATTAATTTGAACATTGTTGTATTATGTATACATACAATAAACATATTTAGAGCTCAAAATATTGACGTATATTTACATTAAGCATATATTGACTTGTATACAAAGGGGCTTTTAGAGGGGGTCATGAACGCATGTGATTCTCAAACATAATGTAAAGTGCACTCCCCGGGAGATATTTCTCGAAAATCACACTATTTTTGGAGGGGGTGCCCATATGAGGCCATCATCCAACATCTTGATGCCCCCTGAAATGCGTCATGCAAAACATCACTAGTAGCAAACCTGTCATTTTTCATTCCTCATTTCGTGGGAACAGTGAATAGTACCGGAATATTATACTTATGTTTTTGTCTTCTTGTGACCAAAACTACTCATCAGCACTAACACAGCCCATGTGCCTGTAGTAAGTGACAAACGACACATTTCCTTCTAGTGCATACAGGACGCTCACCCTTGCTCATCATACAGGAGGATTCAGACATGATCGTCCCAGTTCCTAAAATCAATTTAAGCCCAGCGTCCCAACCCGTGGTAACAGAGGGAGAATTCAAAAGGGGTGAAGAGTTTGCAGCACCATCGACATCACCAGTGGCGGCGGCAGCCACTCCCGGCTCTCCATCTCTGAAGCTGCAACAGGAAATCAGGATGATATTTGGGAGCCCCGAGTACATGGAGAACGGGTTGACGGTGGACGAGTTTTACACCGTGTACCGCGACCGGACGGGAAAGGCTCTCCAGCTTGGGGAATTCAAATCCACAGAGGCATTGCTACATGCCATGCCTGATGTCGTGGGCACAGATGCCAACGACCAGATGATCACCCTCGTGCAAAGCGGACGTAACATGCGCATTTTGTCAGTGACCAAGGTTGGGTTGAGGCAGGTAAAATAAATTAATACTCTTCCGTCTCCACATGTACGGGATAATTTCATTGCTAGTGGCTTAGAGAGTAGGTCACTTGATTACGTGCAACTCACTATATCTTCCAACCAATCATTTATCTCCTCATGTGCAAAAGCAAAAAAATCTTCATCATTTATTAATATCCAACCTACTAATTGTAAAAACAAAAGTATGTATTTAGTGTCCGGGACACTATTTCTCATCCCGGATACTATTTAATTTTAGGTAGATATAGTGTCCATGTAAATTAAAACAAAAAATGGATGACTATAGTCTTCCAATGAGATATGGCAAATTTATAATAAACATGGCATGCCACCTTATGTCACTCTCATTACTTGGAAAGAACATGAAAGTGGGAATGACAAGTGGCAAACTCCTATGTAGTGTAGGGACAAAAATTCTCTTCACCTTTGAACAAATTGTGGTAAAAGACATCAATTCACCCCGGACACCGAATACGCCATTTAGTGTAGTGGGTTTTTCCTTTAAAAAATATTGATGATTCAAGTTTTGTAAAAATCTTTGCCGTTTTGATGGAAAAATTGATGCCAATGTTATGGAAATGATAGGTTCTGTTCTGGGCCTTGTTGAAGAACCCGGGTGGTGTGTGGGCGGAATTACTGGAGGGTTGGTACGTGGACTTTGCCGAGTGGCCCTTGTCGAATGCGCTGGCCGCTCATGGCTACGAGAAACCCCGGCGGACGCCTCTGCAGCCAGTTTGTGAGTTTCTGCAGGACATGGCGGATCTTCTGGAGGTGGACGCTGAGGATCCCCACCTTTATCGATGGCGAGGGTTGTATGAAGATCCCATCCTTGCAGATGCATCCCTCCTGGGAATGTCGGTGGACAGTATTCAATATGATCCCATGAATGAAGACATGAAAAACACGCGGTGGCATATGAGGACCATGAATATTGCCAAAGCAGCTACTCAGTTACAAAAGAAAGTTGACCCCGAAACAACAACAACAAGCCATGAAGAAAAAACAAGTGCACTATCAGGAGGTGAGATTTGAATTTAGGGTTTGGGAAAGTCCCCTCTTTTTTGAAACCACTCCTCTTCAAAGTTTACCCCTAAAGGACCACGAGGCCACCACGTTGCCTCTGGAACTAGAAAGTAAGGAATTTCGAGTTGTTGGACCGTGAATTGTAAAGTGAGCAACAAAGAGACCCTAGTTCTTTTTAAGAGCTGAATCCGTGAGTACTTCTTGATCAAAATTTCATGAAGTGTGCAATTTTTGGTGATTTTTCTGAGTTGCACTATGGGTATTTAGGCGTCACTTCAGACCCTCATATCTTCTTCCTCGCATCTCCAAATCACTTGAAATTTTTTCCACATTTTTAAAATGATGATTTCTACTCACAGTAAAATTTCAGATTTTTTGGAGCACTTTTGATCAATCCGATTTCAGCATGTGTACAAAATACCCTGAATAAGTTCCATCAATCTTCTCAACGGTGCCATTTTCTCAAAAATTGTGCGATTTTGTTGATCTTTTTTTCATACAAAAGCTATGTAAGTCTTCTTTGATTTCAACGGTGCCGATCGTCAAAATTATCCCACACCAATGAGGAATTGAGCTTGTCATAAGAGCTAGTCAAGAAAACAAGAGCTAAGCTAAAAACACCCCTGGTCCTTTAGGGGTTAATTTATGCTATCCCAACCAATTAACCCCTAAACATCCCAGCGTCCAGAAACTGAATCACAAACAGATTCGAAGCCTTGTAACTTTCTCATTCAACCTCGGGTGATTTTCATCCAAGTCACCTTTGAAAGCCTAATAAATTCTCTACCGATTACAATGAATCTCTTATGATAGAGTTGTTGATAATATTGGAGAAGCCTCCAACTACAAGTATGTCTAATTTGTTGGGTAGATTTTATGCTTGCAATGGTCTTCTCATGTAAACCTCATGTACATATGAGCCATGCTAATATTTGCTTTTAAGGCTAGAATCTACTTCTGTTCAAAGGGTTGGTACATTTAGTGGTTAAGACATGACACGTATCACTATTCATAAGAAGTTATTGGTTATCTCCTTCAAATTTGTATATTCAACTCGTCAAGTGCTAATTTCACTACACAGATTATGGCCTTAGTGTGTGTGACACTAATTGCGGGGACGCACTAATTTCAATAATTTGGGATTTACAGGGCTGAAATTTTTAATATGTTGAGCTAATTGTCATTAATGGCTATGTCTTTAACCTCTTTGTATCAAAATTAGTGTGCACATGTTAAATAGGAAAATGGAAGGATTTCAAATATTTTTTGTAAAATAATTGATTTTTGTATGTGAGATCATGCATAAAAGGAAATTTTCATATGTGAGGTGAAAATAATGTTTGATTGTATGTGAGAATTCTTTTAGTACTAGATTCCAAATTCATTTTCTAAAACTCTAAAATTGAATTTTCTAATTATAGAGACAAATAAATTAATTACAAATTCAAATAATTTCAAATTTTACAAATAGTGTCATACACTAATTTTTTGTCAAAATTACAAATAATGTCACACACACTAATTTCTTGTGATACTAATTGCCCACACACTAATAGCCACAATCAGTGTAGTAGAAATGTTGTCATTACTTACTTTGTTTGTGACCACTGACCAATTATTGCCATTACTAGGAGACAAACTAACTATTTACTCAAAGCTATTACTATTTATGGAAGGCAAATGTTTTTACCAATGTAGAAGATATTGGTATTACTAATGTAGCAGAACTAGTGGGACCTGTGTCGTTGAGCACATTGTCACAAAAAGAGCGTTATGGCCACAGAAGAAGGCATATAGTAATCGTGACCTCTATGAACATGGGTTGTCTGAGCTCAACCGGTTCCGGACTGGAACAGTTGAGCACGTGTTGTTGAGCACATTGTTGTTGGTTTAATAGATATAATATATTATACATTTCAGCATAGGTTGTTTGAGTTCAATCGGTTCCGGACCAGAACAGTCAAGTGAGACAAATTCATGCTCAAATGTATCATAGTAGATTCACCTTGCTTAAAAAGATGCAACCATTTTAACCCTTAAATGCCCAAGGGGGGTCCCAAGCCTAGAATCACAATTTGGAAAAAAGTGTCACAGATGAAAATGAAGGCAAGCTATTTAGATCTCAACCGTACAATCTTGTGGTAAACTTATTGTAGGTCATGTGGACCAAAATTTGGGTCATGAAGCCTCATAGATTGCGAGATCATAACGTATTAGTACTCAAAATAGACAACAAAATTTCATCATTTTCACTTTAGAGTGGAAATTCTACCAACAAAGCTACTACAATGAAAAAACCCCCAACTAGAAAGTTATTCATCTTCATCTCAATAATACCCTTAAACCAAAAAAACTTATCAAAAAGAATTTCTTTGCTCAAATAATAGCCTTGCAATGATGAATCCTGTCAAAAACTTAACAAAGGAAAATTAGTCCAAAACTAGACCCTTTGCACTCAAATCTATGCCTTATCTTCAAAACGTATTTGATTTAGTCAAGGTTTCTACCACTAAAACTAGACTTGAATTGAAATCCATCCCAAAAAAATAAAGTTGAAATCCAAAGGTGGATGAAGGAGATATAGCTCCTCAAAAATCATCCATTTTTTCACTTTTTTCATTATAGAAGCATCATTGCAAATCTAATACCAAAAGTATTTGGATCAAAAATCTTCCAACTAGAAAGTTTTAAAATTTCATCTTAAGATCATGATTATGTAAAAAAATTCATGAAAAACTATATTTGATTTCACATAATTGGCTTGCAATGGTAAAACATGCCCCATGTTTGAAAACCCAAAAACAAAAGCTCCCTTCACTAAAATGCATGCCATTAATTCATACTTCATTGCATGGGTTTGCAATTTTTACCACACAAAGTAGACTTGATTTGGGACCCAACCCAAGTGATTTCGTCAAAAACGGACTTCGGATGAAGAAGTTATGGCTCTTCAAAGTTTCTGCCTTTCATCCAAAATGTCGTTTTTCGACATCGTGGGCGTTTAAGGGTTACAACAATCAAATTGTCTCGTAGTAATGACAATAATGGGTGTAGTAGTCAATTACAAGAAACAATTTTATTGAAGTTTTTATGATGCAAGCCACAAGTTAGGCCACATGTCGCACTTTCCTTCTCTCCAAGTAAATTTTGAAGATTTGTAAATTAATTTAGCCAAATACTAATAACCAGTTTAAACAAGCGGCTACACTAAATAGGTAGATTAGTGTTAGATACACTAATTTACATAAACATGTTGTAAGTTTTTACTGTTGACCAATTTTTTTACCCTCTATATTGGTCAAGATGGAGATCTTTCAATAGTATTGGAATCAATGTCTTTGATAAAAAAAATTGTCGAGAGTAAAAATCTATAATATTTTCAAATCTTATAATTATCTAACACTAATCTACCTATTTGGTGTAGTCGTGTAGTCTTTGCCTTAGTAATTATGCTAAGTTTACTTTTACAGCTTGTTTATACTGTTCATCCATGTAACTCATTGAAAACGAAGCGATTTCGTAGTCTCTCCTCTAGTGTGGCAGAGACAACAAACACTACACTAAATAGGTAGATTAGTGTTAGATAATTATAAGATTTGAAAATATTATAGATTTGTACTCTCGACAAAAAAAATGACCAAAGACATTGATTCCAATACTATTGAAAGATCCCCATCTTGACCAATATAGAGGGTAAAAAAATTGGTCAACAGTAAAAACTTACAACATGTTTATGTAAATTAGTGTATCTAACACTAATCTACCTATTTAGTGTAGTATACGGTAGTCACCATAGAAATATGAGAACATGACATGTGACATGTGACATATACATATACATATATATATATAGCCTACTAACCCTAATACTGTAGAAACATGAGTCATACACTACAATAAGTCACAACCTCACCCGTTATGGCAGACAAGAAAACCACTTTCCCAGTAATGTTTCAATTGGTCAATCTTTAACTGCCAGTTCTATGTGTTCATTGATGCAGACGATTGTGATGATGCAGGCATGCGAGACTCCACTTGTGCAATGGTGAAGTGCCTTGCAACCCTGGATGCCAACGAGGCCAATTGTCCCGGCAAGAAGAATCTTGTTGAGTCTATATTGAATACCCCTCCGACAACCCTCTGCCAAAGTTGATATGATAACCTCTTTTAACCATGGAACGTCGGCAGCAACACTTAGTGTCCTCTGAATGAAGAAAACAAGGCAGAAAGTGCTTCGGGAAACGTTTTTCATCCATTTCGTAAATGAAACTTGTAGTTGATAGCTTTTTCTTCCTCAAGGTGTCAGTATTGGGTCTCAATTGTCAGTTTAATAATAAAAATGCACCGTGGTGTAGTGTATTTTAAGTTTCGTGGATCTTTTTACCAAAACTCAATTTAAACCATTAAAATAATGTGTTTTGGATTTGAGCATAACTAGCAATATAAAGTTTAACACATCTAGTTTCTAGTACAATTTGAATTTTGAAAAATTCTGAGTTTTTTTATTTTATTTTTATTATGGCCACAAGTTGAATACCCATTACCATGGGATGGTTATTTTTGCTAGTTTTACGGTCATGGTAAAAAAAATCTACCGGAATGATCTTCGTTGTGAATTACACCCATGATAGAAATTTTGAAGTAATTTAACATATATTGTAATTGATATAAATTTCCTTAGCATTCACTTCAAAAAATTATATTTATTTCAATTTTTCACATGGATGTATGGATATTTTTAAACACGTAGTATGCACATGTCTTCATCTAATAAAATTATAATATTGATTTTAAATGTTGATTATAGTGCCAAAATATATAGCTGAATGTGATTCTAATTTCATGTTAATTCCACGGTAACAGGTCCGTCATGTAGGGGTTAAGAGCCATTTCTATAAAAGTGCACATGCCCCTCTAAAATTGCACATTGTAAATTTTTTGGTAAGACAATGGATGAATAGGAAAAGCATAAACATTGTTTGGAAATATATGCCAAAAAACTTTTGTGAAGAACACAAAAAAATCATAGTATAAGTACATTGCAACCATACAAGCTATAACACTCCAAAATTTTCATACCATTTATTAAATTGAAGGTAATGGTAGCTATGCATCTTGCAAGCCAATAGAGGGTTTTCCTTGCGAAGATGAGAGCAGTCTAAGATGAAGAGCCAAAAGCCTTAGTTAGTTGTACGTGTCTTTTTGCTTTTTTTTTGAAAATTCAATTTTTGTTTTAGCTTCTTGCATGCTTTTTTATTTAATTTATTGCTTTTTGTTTTAATCCCTAAAAGCCCGAGGGGTATTGGACAAAACATAGATGTGTTATAATATGTGTCTTCCATATGTTTGATGAAGTTTGGTTCAATGAACAAAATGTAGAGTATCATCTCTACAAACTATCCTTCCGGTCAAACTTCCAAAAATAACTTTAGATCACTTTTTAATGAATTTAAAAGCATTAACATTTGAAAATTTGTATAAATTATAATTTTCAATTTTAGAGTTCGAAATTTAGTATGATTGGTTAAATTTGGGCTATCTGTTGTAAACTTCAAAAAAGCAAAAGAAATGATGGAGGGATCATCATTACTTTCTCCAAATAGCAAATTTTATAACACTAAGACAATGTTGAGGTGATCTACTTTGAAAAATTCTCTCGGGTGGAGTTTAACTCGGATTGCCAAAATTCAAATCGGGTTAAAAAGTATTGAGGTAATTGATGCAACGTAGTATTGCTAGAAGCCAAAGACGTACGGGTGCTAAATAATGGTGTGTGGGAGGAGGGGTTAGGCATGGGCTGATCTCTAGAGTGTCCTTGTGATGAGTTATCCCATATGGTTTGTCCATGGTGACCTCCTAGTGTACACTACTTAAGGTGGAAGGCCTTTGAGTAAAGATTATCTCTTTCTACGCATTCCTTGTGTTTGTGTGTGTGCCTTGTGCAATCTTCTCTACCTTCAATAGGTTATGGGCCCACTCATGTGTGTTTCATGAGTATTAGATTGCATTTGTGCAAGTATTTTGAGGTCGGTGCGCAACGGGCGGTTTTGGAGCATTGTTGGAGGTTTTGGAGCTTGTTGAAGCGTTGGTGTTTCTTGGAGGTGTGCATGGGCTGAAGTTACATGTTGGAGCACTCTCTTTGGTCAATTTCTTCCCTTGATCTCCTTCTTTTCTTTCTTCTATCTCTTCGTTGCGAGTGGAACTTCGTTTGGTTCAATTGTGAGCATTTGAGTAAATGCAAGTGATTTGTGAGGTGTGAAGACTCTCGTGGAGGGTCTACCATCTGATCCTAGTGATTAGGCACTTGCTTTGAGGTGTTGCATGTGTTTCATGCTCTTGGGGTGCTCAAATTTTCATTTGGAGCTAGTTTGTGCACAAAGGTGCGGTTTTGAGCAATTTCAATGCGACTGGGGTTTTGAGGGACTTGTGTGAGTTCATGTGCATTGAGTGAGTGCTCTTGAAGGACACAAAGGTGTCATTGACGTGCATTGAGTGTTTGGGGACACTAAGGCGTCGTATTGAAGCATTTGGAGTTGTTTTGAGCTCCATTGAGTGATTTGAGGGGTTTTGGTGAGCCTCTTTGCATTTTTGGGTGAGGGTTCTCACATTTGAGTGTTGGGAGGCGTGTGTGGAGCACAAAAGTGCTGATCTAGTGTTTGGGGTTGTTTTAAACCCATTGGGTGCACAAAGGTGCAATATCAAAGCAAAAAAAAATCACAAAAACAAAGTTGTGTGTTTGAGTTTGAGGTTTCATTTGTGTGGGGAGGCATACGTAAGTGAGGATCATGGCATCTTTTGAGGGTGAGGGTCCCAAGGTCGTGGACAAGTTCGATGGGGTGAATTTCCACTTGTGGAAATTCAAAATGGAGATGGTGATGGCCGAGAAGGAGTTGTGGGAGATTGTCGAGGGTAGTGAGGAACCTCCTTTCTCTTCTACGGATCCTAAGATCATGCAAGCGTACACGAGGAGGGAGAAGAAGGCATTTGCCATTTTGGCACTCAACCTCGCGGATTCGCAACTTGCGCACATTCGTTCGTGCAAGACACCCGCGGAAGCATGGTCCAAGCTTTGCAACATTCACGAAGCGAAAACATTGGCCAACATTTTGTTTTTGAGGCGCAAGTTCTTCACCATCAAGATGGGCGAAGAAGATGACATGTTGGCGCACATCAACAAGGTCAAAGCTCTCGCGGATCAACTCAACGGTTGCGACGTGTCGGTTACGGATGGTGACATCGTGATGACACTTTTGGAGAGCCTTCCATCATCATACGAGTACCTCATCGTGGCAATGGAGTCAAGACCCATTACGGAGCTCACATTGGACTATGTGACCTCACGGTTGTTGCACGAGCTTTCGCGGCGAAAGGAGAACGAGTCTCGAGAAGATGGAGCGGCACTCGTGGCGAAGCAATTCAAGAATGGAGGCGGTGGGAGCTCAAGCGACAAGGTGTGCTTCTATTGTGGTAAGAAGGGCCACATTGCCAAATTTTGCTTCAAACGCAAGAGGGATGAGAAAGGGGAGAGTGCAAACAACACTAAAACTCGTGACGATGATGAGTACGCATTTACGGCTAGATATGAGGCAAGCATGAGCGATGGCATCGAGGGTGATGCAAGCATGAGTGATGGTATCGAGGGTGATGCAAGCATGAGTGATTGGATTGAGGTTGGTGATGAGTATGCAAACATGGCAAGCAATGTATCGTGCAATGGTAGTACGAGTGATTGGATTGTTGATTCGGGGGCTACAAGCCACATGTCACCACATAAAACTTGTTTTCATTCGTATGCTCTCATTAATCCAAGGAGAGTGATTTTGGGAGATGATACGGTGCTTGAGGCCGTTGACAAGGGCCAAATTGTTGTAGACACCGAGGTGAGGGGTCGTGTGAAGACAATCACTATCCAAGATGTCCTCCACATTCCCAAATTAACGGCAAATTTACTATCGGTGAGGCAATTAGTGGCAAAGCACTTGAGGGTTGAGTTTAGTGATAAGGGGTGTTATGTGTTGTCACCGAGTCGAGATGAGGTGGCCATCATTGAAGAACACGAGGGCTTGTACCACATCAAGTTCTCCAAGGTGCATTCGAAGGAATCGGCGGCGTTGGCACATTCAAACTTGAAGGACGACAAGTTGGCGTTGTGGCATCGTCGACTTGGCCATTTGAACATCAAGAGTGTGAAGACACTACGCGGCATGGTAAGCGGTATGGACCTTCATCAATTGAAAGTGGATGCTTCTACATTCACGTGTGAAGGTTGCATTGAAGGCAAGCAACAACGGTTGCCATTTGCGGGTGAAGGGGCGACACGGGCCACAAAAGTTTTGGAGATCGTGCATTCGGATGTGTGTGGCCCCATGAAGACCACATCGATGGGAGGTTGCAAGTACTTTGTGACCTTCATCGATGATTTTTCAAGGAAGATATGGCTCTACCCTATCAAAGCCAAGAGTGAGTGCTTTGAGAAGTTCAAGGAGTTCAAGACATTGGTGGAGAACCAATCCGAGTTGAAGATCAAGGTGTTTCGGTCGGACAATGGCGGCGAGTACATGTCCAAGAAATTTGACGAGCTTTTGAAGAATGAAGGCATCGCACGCCAAACTTCGGCCCCGTACACGCCTCAACAAAATGGAGTTGCGGAGCGCGCAAATCGCACCATTGTAGAGATGGCGAGGAGCATGTTGCACGCTCAAAACTTGAAGTTGGACCTTTGGGCGGAAGCGGTGGTGAATGCGGTATACACACGCAATCGGTGTCCAACAAGCGCGGTTGAAGGCATGACGCCGGAGCAAGCGTGGAGTGGGAGGCAACCATGTGTTGCACACATGCGCATCTTCGGATGCATTGCATATGCGAAGGTTCCTGACGAACGGAGGACGAAACTCGAGGCTAAGGCCTTGAAATGTGTGTTTCTTGGGTATTGTGAAGGTACCAAGGCGTATAGACTCATGTCGGTGGACACGAGGAAGATCATTCGGTCACGTGATGTGACATTTTGTGAGGAGTCTACGATGGAGGCTCCTTTGGAGGTTGGTCCAAGTGGGAGTAGTGGAGACGTTTTGGTGGACACACCCTCCAAGTCTCCTAGTGTTGTTGATGTAGGTGATGATGACGGTGATGACGAAGCTGGCGACACGGAGGTTGTTGAAGCGCCATCGAGCTCAAAGGCCAAGAATGGCGCAAAGGGCACGCAAGAGGAGCAAGTTTCTTCAAGCGAGCGGCGGTACCCCGAGAGATCGCGCAAGCCACCTGGAGAATGGTGGAAGAACCACATCTTCCCTCAAGTGGAGGACGAGCATGCGAATGTGGCATTATCGGATGGTCCATTGACCATTCGAGAAGCCATGCAAGGTGAGGATGCGGTCAAGTGGGAGCGCGCCATGCAAGAGGAGTACGACTCTCTAATTGCTAACGGTACGTGGCAATTAACTCCCATTCCAAAGGATCGCAACCCCATTGGTTGCAAATGGGTGTTTCGGACAAAGAGGGATGTTTCGGGTATTGTTGTGCGTCACAAGGCAAGATTAGTAGCCAAGGGGTTCGCGCAAGTGCATGGGGTGGACTTTCACGAGACATTTGCTCCCGTGGCCAAGTTCACCACCATTCGATGCATTCTTGCCATTGGAGCGGCCTTGGACTTGGAGATGCATCAAATGGATGTGAAGACCGCATTTTTGAATGGCGATTTGGAGGAGGACATCTACATGGTGCAACCTGAGGGGTTTGTGCAACAAGGTAAAGAGCACCTTGTTTGTAAGTTGCAAAAATCATTGTATGGGTTGAAACAATCTCCAAGAGCGTGGTACCAAAAGATTGACACGTTCTTGCTTGCACACGGGTTTACTAGGAGCATTGCGGATCATAGTCTCTACTTCATGCAAGAGGGGCAACATGTGGTGATTGTGATCATATATGTTGATGATTTGATCATTCTTGCAAGCCTCATGAGTTTAATGAATGCATTGAAAGGCATGCTTGAGAGAGAGTACGAGATGAGTGATCTTGGAGAATTGCACTTTTGTCTTGGTGTTGAGTTTGTGCGTGATAGGGCTACACGCACTATCACCATGAGTCAAGGCAAGTATGTGATGGACGTGCTCAAGAGATTCGGGATGGAGGATTGTAAGCCCGTGGCAACACCATTGGATGCAAACTCCAAGCTCGTCAAGCTTTCGGAGGAGGAGTATGCGATGGAGGCTAAATCGATGGCGGAGGTGCCATACAAGCAAGCGGTGGGGTCGTTGATGTATGCGATGATTGCGACACGGCCCGACCTTGCGTATCCAATTAGCGTGGTGAGTCAACACATGGCGAGACCGGGCTCGATGCATTGGATGACGGTCAAGAGGATCATGCGTTATTTGAGGGGCACAAGCGATGTGAAGTTGTGTCTTGGAGGCAAAGACATTGTGTTGAGCGGCTATTGTGACGCGGACTACGCGGGAGACACGAGCGATCGAAGATCGACAACGGGCTACATGTTCAAGGTCGGATCGGGAGCGGTGTCGTGGAATAGCAAGCGGCAACAAACGACGGCGACATCAACGGTGGAGGCCGAGTACATGGCTACGAGCCATGCCACGAAGGAGGCCATTTGGTTGAGGCAACTAATGGTGGATGTGGGTTGCACACAAGGTGAGGCTACAACGATTATGTGTGACAACCAAGGGTGCATTTCACTTGCAAAGAACCCTACACATCATTCACGCACGAAGCACATTGATGTGCAATACCACTTCATTCGGGAGAAGTTGGAATTGGGAGTTATACATTTGGAGTATTGCCCAACGGAGCACATGGTGGCGAATGTGCTCACAAAGGGTCTTTGTAGAGACCGACACCAACGATTAGTAATAGCATTTGGACTTAGAGGCTTTGGCTCTACACAAAGTGGGAGTATTGAGGTAATTGATGCAACGTAGTATTGCTAGAAGCCAAAGACGTACGGGTGCTAAATAATGGTGTGTGGGAGGAGGGGTTAGGCATGGGCTGATCTCTAGAGTGTCCTTGTGATGAGTTATCCCATATGGTTTGTCCATGGTGACCTCCTAGTGTACACTACTTAAGGTGGAAGGCCTTTGAGTAAAGATTATCTCTTTCTACGCATTCCTTGTGTTTGTGTGTGTGCCTTGTGCAATCTTCTCTACCTTCAATAAAAAGTAGACTTGAATTAGTATCTTTAAAAAAATTATTTTTTTCAAAAAAAAATATTTTTGTTCCAGGCAGCCCGTTAAATTCAGGCAGCGACCAGAAAATGGTCGTTTGAGCTCTTAGGGGTTAATTTGGTTTTGTATGGTATCTAGTGTTTTGTGCTACTCTTTGTGTTTACAAGCAGTCCTTACCAAAATGTTTGACCCTTACGTCATGCTTGCAATGAGTGCGATCGTTACTATGATGGAGGCTCTAAACTATTTGGCCCAATTTGCACAAAGGAAGAATGTGTATATTCAAGATTTCACTGTAGCCATTAGAATGTGCCAAGAGCAATTGTTTAAGATGTATGCAGACCCAACAACATCATTTGCCACTAACAAGCACCACAACTTTTGGGCTTTACAACAACTCTCATATTTTGACATTTACTTGATATATTATTGTTTATTGTTTGGATTTTTAGTCGTGTAGAAGTGTACTCATTTTGTGGCTAGTTCACAACCATGGCTTGTAATTGCATGCCGATTGTATGATGTTTAGTACTATGACATGTGATGCATGCACGATTGTATGTTGTTGAAACTCATTTTAGCATCGAAATATGTTTGTGTTTTGCAAGTTATTGTCTCATCAGATTGACATGCTAACCCTTTGACACGCATACGTCCATGTAACGAACAACATACATATTGCAACCTTTCTCAACACTACATCCTGTACAATTTTTCATCCAACCAATTTTTTCTTAGTTCTTGTACTAGTTCACTATCATTTGTACAGTATGGATCTTCAAAACAAGATATTGTGATTTTTTGAAAAACAACACAATTGGTTTATGTCAAGTTTCATTCCTAGTTCAAAAGTGAGATTTTTAACATGATTTTCTAAAGTAAGTTGAATCAAATAATGAAAACCATACTATCTCGTAGTGCAAGTTATTCCAATTTCATTACAACATTGATTTTAGAAAACTGTGTTAACCCCTAAAATTCTGAGCGACCATATTCTGGTCGTTTCACTTTTTGCGCAGCCTCCAGGGACCTCATACTTTTAAAATTTTCAATGAGAATTTTAGTGTAGCTTCCAAAAACTACACTCTACATGTCGCACTTCGTTTCATGTCATTCCGATAAGTATTGCAAAAGTTATAAGCATTTGAATTTTTTTAAGCGAGATTGGGCATCAAAGATTTTTTTTAATTTTTTACTCTTTTTCAAAATTTCTTTTTTGATTCATGATTGGCTGATCTTTATCTTCAAATGAAGCTTTAAATCTACCCATTTTGAGCAATGGGATAAAAGTTATGAGGAGATTTGTTTTTTGGGCAGTTTGGACAAAAAAACTTTGAAGCTCATTTCTAAACTCAATTTTCAATGTTTTTTAGTGAAATAAAAGGCACTAGGTGAAGATTTCTAAGTACAACATTCTCACCGTTAAGATTGACGTTTTACAAACTTACTAACGATTTTCTTTTTCCTTTCACTTTGTACCCACTTTTAGTAATTGTTTTATGAAAAAAATAATATGAGCTTTTTTCTTACAAGATTTTATATTTGAAGACTTAACTCAATTGTTAACATGGCCTTGCCATTCAATGAATTTCTAACCCATTCAAAAAAAAGATATTAATTTCTAAAGTTCAAATTTGTCACCAGATTGAACCCCAAAAAATCTTCTTTTGCAACTTTGATCCTTGTAATCTAAGAATCTAATGGTCATTTTGCTCTAGAATTTTGTGCTCACATGAAAATTCAAGTTGGGTATTAGATCTTACGGTTAAATGATGAAAAAACTAAAAAAACATATGATTTCTTCTGCAACTTCCAAATGTTGCGTTTTTCATGTTTTTTGTGAGAATATGGTCAAGGAATTTTAGGGGTTAATTTGGGATTTTTAATTGAATTTCAAGAGAAAATCTTGCAAAATTCATTTAAAAATATCAATAAATAAATATGATAAATCCAACCATACAAATGTGATCTTTACAATGACATTTACATCTTAGCTTTGTACACCAACTCCATTTTTGTTTTTCATCAAACAGTGTTGAAACGAGACGTTAAAGGGTCAACATAGTTACTTTGTTTTCCATAAACGTCTTGTTTTTCTTGGATTGTTGGATTAAGGTAGGAAAACCAAAAACGGTGAAAATAAGGTGATTTGACCAGAAGGAATGGAGTTAGAAATTATGTGAAATTTTTTTGAGATGAAGAAGAAGAAATGATGAAGAATGCAAGTTGTTTCGTATTTTTATTCCCCATGAATAATTATCTACAATTTCTCAAAGTGGGAAGTATGTCAAACCCCCTTCTTGTATACTAGACTCTTCCTTTTCTACACATGAAAGCACCTAAAACGGTTAACTAATATCATAGAAAACCGCACACAAGGCTACTAAAAATTCAAAAAAAATTAGTAATTTTTAGTAAATTTTTAGTAATCCTCGTCATGCAAAAGTTCTCCATTTTCGGTCTACCACCTCCCTGCTTTTAAAAAACTCTAGTGCACGCCTTGAGGGCATTAACCGTTTTTGGTTTTCCTACCTTATGTATGTTCTACGCTTCCAAGTTACTTTGTTTTCCATTAATGTCTTGTTTTTCTTGGATTGTTGGATTATGCATGTCCTACGCTTCATAGTTTTGGCACTTCATTGTTGCCACATAGCCACACCTCTAGATTATCTTATCGCCAGATCATTACCATGTTGAACTTGAAAATGCCAAAAATGCAGAACTTCAAATGTAAATAGGACCAAACGTGAAGCCAAATATTTTCAACTACTTTCGTATAGTTTCGCCACTAAATGCTGTAGAAAATTGAATTCAATTGCCTGTTTGCCCTCACAAAAAGTGACAGTACAGCCACCTATAATCTCCCAAAATTTTATTGAAGTGCCATTTCAGCACTCTTCCTACCGCAACTGGCGCCATTGTGGAAAATAAAAGGCTGGTACAAGACCCCGTATTTGCCCCTTATTCACGATATTCAGTTATTACATTCCTTGTTTTTGGAATTTGGGTCCAAAAGCCATCCATTTTGCATCCCTTACTTTTATGACACGGGTCCAGAAGTCATAAGAGCAAAAGTCTGACTCAGAACTGACATAATACTCCCACCGGTACTACCTAATCAACAGACCGTCAGCAAACGAAGAAAGGTTGAGCCTGGTGAGCTTCAAGATCAGGCACCAAAGGAAGAATTTCTGTAAATTACGTTCTGTCTGTACAAGTCGGATTACAAATCCTTCATCAGTCTAAATAGAAGAGATGAACGGACTCCATGCATGCCAGCAATAAAGATGGGCTAATTCAAGCACTGCGTTAGTATGATCATCTGAGTAAATTCTATGCAGCTTTAAAATCGTAATCAACATCTGGCGACCATGTAATTATCTTACAAGCTAAGGTTCCATGGTACCTACCAGATGATCGAGAAATGCATGCGCATGGTGGTCGTCTCCCTCACTTAACTTGAATGTAAGTATCAGTACATGTACCGCACGCTGCTCAGTGTTTTCATGCTCTCGAGCTCCTCCCCCTTGGCAATGCCCGGATCAATATAGCACAACTGGTATTCGGCTTGATTCAACGTGTGCATTCCCCGCTTGACAAGATCTTCCCAACCCTGCTTTCTCTGGAGAGCCGTGATAATATCACAAGTTCTCTGCGAAGGATCCAACACAATCAAGAAATCTTCCTCTTTGTTGGAGCCGTCCTTCTTGCACCGCTCAATGCCAACAATGGTGCGGGAATGACCCCGGTGCTGGAAGTAGAGTGGAGAGCGGTTGCTGAAGGCGTTGCTGGACCTCTCAGAATGCCCGGCGTCAGCAGAAAAATAGTTCCATATCCAGTTAGTCATGTATTTATGGTTCAGAGGAACATCGGAAGGTAATGCACCACCGCCACCTCCAGCGCTAGAATGCGCCTGTCGTTGCTCTATTGTAATCTCTGAGGTGTCCCCGCTCTTCACGAATTCTTCTTTACCAGACCAAGCTTGCAGTTGGCTTGCAGATATGTTATGCTTCCGCTCCTCCACACAGGTTTGACAGATATTGGGGTCTTCGGAGCTCGGCCGAAGGAAATGCAGCTCTTCCTTCTGGTCGGGGAGAATAATCACTGAACCCTCTGAATCCGGAGAACCGTCGTCGGGGTCAGAAGTAGGAGAGCCTGATGGATTCTCTTCCGATGACGGAGAGTTGTTATCGTCTGTGATAGTGCGGCAGGAAGAATGACCACCAGAGACTGTCATCTGATTGAACTTGCCGGGTATTTCTCCCGCGTCATCCTGGTGAATGGGTTCGGGGTCTCCCCCTCCGCCTCCCTTGGAACCGCCGCCTCCCTTGGAACCGCCGACCTTGCTAACTAGTTGGTCCCTCCCTCGCTTGCTACCAGCGGTGCGAAAGTCTACAACGCGTGCTCGCACGCCAAAGGAGCGCAGCAATGTGGCACACTCTGTAGTTCCAATCCATTTTTGCGTACCCGAGATTTTCCAGTCAAAGTATTCTGCACCCAAGACGTCAAACCCTTTTAGCCACGCGATTTCAAGCCATTGCTGCATCCCAGGAATGTCCGGGACGAAGCCTGCTCCGCCAAAGAGTGCGTCCTTGCAGTCTGCATCCTGGGCAATGATATAGGAGCTCAGCATCTGTATGTTACGCCATCCACAGCCCCAGCCAAGATCTTCCGCCAGCCTGCTCTCGAAGTGTTCAATGTAGCCCGAGAGTTCAACAATGGAGGACCGTCCCCGGGGACTTTCTTCCAGGCATGCCTTCAGCAATGACATCAAGGACGTGTCGGCCTGCATATAATTAAACTCTCGGATTTGTTTCAGGATTAAGCTCCTTGTGATATCCTCCAAGTTCAACCTCTGTAACGCCTCCTTGTTGCGGTTCCTTTTACCTGTTCCCCCTCCCTGCTCACTCGAAACGTCTGCAGTGCCAGGACCACCCTCCATTCCCCCTTTTTTCTCCGAAGGCGGTAGACCTGCACTCGCAGTGCACACACCCAAGCCTTCCTCGTAAGAGAAACGACGAACGCTGCTCCATGTGATTGCCATAGTGATCGCCGAATGACATCGACTATCCCAAAAAAATTCTAATATCAAGAGACGAACCTTCTGCACTGATATTTTTAGCAAATCATAAACTAGACAGATGAAGGTACTACCGGAATTCGCCTCAGTACACCGTCCCGGTCCGTGCTCGTTACACTCGGTACGTGCAACCTTCCCTTTGGGGTCTGATGGAATGTGTTGATCTCGGTCGTGGGACTCTTCCTGGAATGGAGACATTATTCTCCCAACCACACCTCGCATGCCTTCCCTCAAGCTCTCGTCTGCAAAGATAACTTCATGAATACGGAACAAAATTCCTCCTTGACGCTACCAATAACTGGATCTCAAGATTAATACCCTTTCCCTGTCGATCGGTTTAATAATAGTACATCTCTTCTATCGCTTCCCAAGCTTACTTACCTGTTTCAAATGAGCCAGAATCAGCATCGAACTTGCTTTGATGAAAATCCAAGTCATAAGCCAGACCAGAGGAACAATCAGGTTGTATTCTGTTAATCAATTTTTTTCAAGGAACAGTGTCATAAAATATCCCAATGCAAAAAACAGATGGCAGTTCCTCATAGAAGAAAAGAAAAGAAACAGTCTAACAGTTCCAAATTCATTTACTGCATTCACTCAATCCCCACACCTAAATTTCTACGTCCTTAACCAATTCACAATATAAAAACTAAGGAGTGTTTCTTCGGAACAAAGCCAAAGCCACGGTTAGGACAAGAGCAAAAGAGTCGCAGCTCCACTGCACAAACAAGAAGGTAGGTTTATCTCCGAATCCAACTAGTCAACACGCTTATTCTACACACGAAATCACCTCATTGACTCAAATAAAAGAAAGACAACGAAAATAAAATCCAAATTCATTTGCTGCAATCACTCTATCCCGACATAGGCAGTAGCGCTCCATTGAAATTTCTACGTCCTCGACCAATTCACAATGAGAAGCCTCTTGCCATCATTAGCTCGCAAAAGAGTAAGAATAGCCTCTCAAGACACATTAAATCACTAATAAACCACCGAAACAATCACGATAAACAGTCCTTGGCAACGAAGCACTTCAAAACAATCTAAGAACATTCACTCAAGGTGCCATAACCAAGCCAAAACCCTAGAAACAAAGCGAAATTCCTTAACGCAAATCCATGCACCACAGGAACGCATGAAACAAAGAAATAAGGAAAGAAAGAACGAACGAACGGCGTTTCACACTTCCAATGGCCGTGACATACGGCTCATTCAAGAAACCGAAATTCCACATTCTCACGACCTTACAGGAGAGAAATGTCGACGCGGCGACACTTGTGTCAGCAGCTAGCGCCCTGGCGAATGAAAACCAAATGAGGAGCTTAAACACCACTGCACTAGTTCTAGTAACGTAATGTCAAAAGAAAAGGAAGCTACTCACGGAATGGAATTGAGACAAGATTGAAACTGCGGGAATCACCATAGAATTGCCGGGACGAAGTTGAAGATCTAAGCAGAAGGAGCTGCAGTGGCGGGAGTGAAGAAGTTGGCTATGGCAGAGAAGGTTCTGGAGAGTGCAGGGGCAAAGGTTGTTACTGCAAAGAGAAGAGAAACTGGAGCACGTAGCAGGGGACAAGTATTGCTGTTGCACAATCACCCGGCACGCGGCACTTGATATGCAGGGGCCAATCCCCATCCCCACCGCCGCCCCCGGCATGCTCGCCACGTCACTCCTACTGCGCTCCTCTCTCTTCGGTCCTTTTTTACGGACGGAGTAACAATTTTGACCAATAATATCTCCAACAAGTGTTCATTGAAAGTTTCAAATTCTACCACATGTATTAGAGTTGTATATATGAAAAGCTTAACCCCTAAACGTCTGAATGTGCCTTTGTCGCCATTAGAATACGTTGTATTTTGGTTGTAATTTGGAATGAATCCACACCTTCAATGAATTTGAGTTCAAAAGAGAAGTTGAAATTTAAACCAATGCGGTTCTGGTGAGGTACTGAGATCTTCATTTAGAGTTTCTTGTCGGTAGCAAATCCCGATCATACGACAATGTATATACTATCCCCATGGGACGTTTAGGGGTTGACCCCGAAACATTCCATGAAATGGTATATACGTTGTCGTATAATTGGAATTACTACAGACAAGAAACTCTAAATGAAGATCTCAACAGCTCACTAGAACCGCATCGGTTTAAATTTCAACTTCTTTTTTGAACTCAAACTCATTGAAGGTGTGGATTCATTCCAAACACAACCAAAATACAACGTATTCTACTGGCCGCAAAGGCACGTTCAGACGTTTAGGGGTTAAAGTGTTGATTTGTGAACCATCCACTGTAAGTCGAAAATCTTGTCTTATACGATAGGATTTAAATGACTAAATGTCCAAAACAAGAAGTCCATAATAACACAAAAACCACTTTGTGGTATTATGGACTTCTTGTTCTGGACATTGGTCATTAAAGACCTTTCAGATTAGTGAAAGGACAAAGGATTCACGGTTTTAATATGAAAAATTCAGTCAATCATGTTATGAATTACATAACCGGCAAGGAATGGAAGTCTCGAGCCGATCATGTGGCATAACCTACGACATGGAATCACCACTTTTTGGACCAAAACAATAAGAAGTTGTGTGAGGCAACACTTGCATGGAGAGAAGTGAGAGTCAAAAGGAAAGTCAATAAGCTATAGAAAATAAACTTTGACTGTATAGCCATTGATATAGTAAGAAAGACGCATCTTCTGCGCATTTCTTGGAATAATTTGTGAAGAAAAAACTAGGTTGACCTAATGTTGTAGTCTAATTTAGATAACAATACAAGACCAAAATGTCCCCCTTCTTGCATAAACGTGTGTTAAAAATAAGGCAAATACAAACCCCTCTAAATTAGTTCTGCACTTGTTTTCAAAAGGATTTTAAAATTAAACTTAATTTGATTTTTTTATTATTGAGGTCCTATGGGTCATTTTTGAAAATTCAATTTCAAATTGGAGCCTAGGGCCCTACTTTACACGTAGGGGGTCATCCCATGAAAATTTTGAGGCATGTAGAAGTTCAAAATAAGTTATGAGACAAATTTTTGCCTCCGCAACATGTGTAGTATTTGTTTAGGTGCACTTTACATTAAGGCCCAATTGATGACCCAAACCAAACTTCACAACTTTTAACTAATACAATGGTTTGAATTTGGAAAATTGGGTTGAATGACTTTACACTAAAGCACAATCAAAATTTATCTTCATCCTATGTGTCAGTCTACGTGGAACAAATTTGCCAGCACCAAAACTTTGGGTTAGCTTAAAGAAGGCTTGGATTGAGAATTTTCTTGATATGAATTTTACAACTTAAATCACCACCGCCGTTGAATCTCACACATTTCTACCATTTGTACGAACATTAAATTCAATTACATGTCAATTGGATTCTAAACTTCTGACCAATAATCCGCTCGGTCACCCCTAAGGTAAAGTGGGCTTGCGAAAACTCCCACTTTGACACTCGTACAACACGGGGCCATGATTTTCATTTAAAAAATCGTGCCAGTTATATGTTGTAACGACCCTGCTCAAAAGTTTTGGGTGCCGACACCATAACCAGTGCCAGGGCCCAAAAATTTATGACGAGCCCCTGTTTTACAACGGGGAGGCCTTGAATCATGGGCTGCCCTCAATGAGCAGACTCTCCGTGCCTCAGCCTACCGCCCTCGACGCCTCGGGCCTTCCCATCAAGGGAAACCCTCGATTCATGCCTCCCCCTTACCTCCCCGTCTCTAAATCCCTCGGTGGTCTTCAATGCGGGCCACTGTTCATGCCCCCCCCCCTTTTTCTGAAATTTCCATTTTGGGCACCTTCGGTGTTTTTTTGGCAATTTGTTTTTGCAAATTTGGAGTTTATGGCCCCAAGTTACCCTTGGGGGACCTATTTGGGAATAAAAAACCATTGGAAGAGGATATTGTTTTTTAAAGTGGGCCCTGAACCACACAAAAATAGGGGGCACTTTTGTCCCCATTCATTCAAGACCACCGGGGATTTGGTGAAATCCCCAGTGAGACATCCATAGCTGCTTCGTTTGCAGTGGCCTTTGCTCCCGGAAGCCACGTGGCACGGCATGCATGGATTTGAAATCCCAACGGCTGCCATCCATCCATGAATGGATGGATGGATGTCATCCATACATGTCGTTCATCCTTCCGCTCTGCTTCCAAGTGTCGTCCGCCACCTTTTTGCATTGCTTGCTTGCTCGCCTGCCTTGACGCGTATTACACCTTGAGACTTGACCGATTGATGCCGGCCCCCGTATCGTTCCCCGTGGTGATTTTGCGTTCCTATTCCACTTTTGAATTTCGGAAACGGCGGAATTTTTTCCGAATTTTTCCAAAATTTTCCAAATTTTTTCTGACTTGATCAGAGCTCCAAATTCTCAGCCCAAGGCACTGAGAGGATACAGGTACACTTACTGTTTTGAGTTCGATTCAAGTTTTTGAATTCAGTGATACACTTATTGTTTTGATATAGAGTTCAGTGATTCGTTCGATTCAGGTTCTTGAATTTTAGGGTTTACAAATAGATATGGACAAGCGTTTACACTTTATGAGAGGGTTAGTAATGGCACAATATTTTCTACTGGATGACGTAGATCTAAGTACGCCGAAGTTTTATGTGCTAGATTTCAGTACTGGCCTGAAATGAGCTTTGATCATTAAATTTCTCATTTTAGTACTAGTTTGATTCTAGTTTGGATTTTGTTTCCTAAATTTGCACAAACTCTTTCAGATTTTCAAACGCTCCATGTATACTAGGGCTTGAATGGCTGGAGCTTCGGATCAGCCTTAGATCATTATATATATGTGAATGTGTCTGTTGCGGTCCCCGTCGAGAATTTGTGTGGCTGTATGACATCCATTCCGAGCAAGCAAGCGTGTTAAGAGTCAGTTATGAAATAGATCATTTAATTATCTCAGACCTCGCCTGTTTGATTGGATCATTCATTGGGACTGCTGAGCTTGGATTTCTGTTTAACTGCTTGAAACTAAATGATTTTTCATATTGGTGGCTTAATTTGCGGATGTTATAATTGCAGAGAAGAGGATTGCATCATGGATCAGTCAACGGTTCAAAAGCAGGCTACAACTCAACGGTTGAGAAATTTTGGTCTGTGGACGGGGTTTGTAATTGTCTTTTGCCTTCTGCATCTAGGAGGTTAGTACCTGTTACCTTACTCGAGGTGGATTTATGAGCCAGTGCTTTTTTTTGTTGATAATTCTAGCCAAATTGCTGCATAAAATTTCGGCTGGCTAATCGATACATAGGATTTTTGAAAAAAGAAAAAAAGGAACAATAGCCAGATTTCCTACATGGAGTCAAGATGTGTAGCCAGCTATTGCCTAAGTAGCACATGTGTATTACCCTGATATTACCTATATCTTGATATGAAAAGAGCATCCAAGGAGCCTGGATTGCCCTTCAAGCCACGGAAAAGTAGCAAAAATTCTAAACTGTCTCCTGACCAAAAAAAATTACTGGTCACAGTTTCTGAATTAGGAAACGTGTAGGATTAAATTTACTTTTTTTTGTGGTGATCATCATTGCTCTGTTGACATTTGGTATGAATCCTTGCCTCCAGCCAAAGAAGCGCGGAGACAGTTAGGAGACGAGATTGCTTCGAAGACCGGCAAGGATGAATTTGGGGATTGCCTGGACTTTGGTCTAGGTTCATTGACATGCGCGGTGAAACAGGGTTCAAAAATGTACACCAACAACGTGCGTGCAGGTATCGTCGAACGATCAAAGCAAAAGGCATATCATTATGCCTTGCAGCAAGCAATCCAAGATGGTCTGGGAATGTCAGAAGCTGCGAGGAAAGCCCAAACTATTGCAGAGCTTGCTGCCAAGGCCAAGTCCCGACAAGCCCGAAGAATCTCTGGGCCCCTCTTCGCAGCGGTCTGGGATGCTTTGGAGGTTATTTACTATGGTGGGAGTTTTGCAGAGGTCTCAATGCGGGCAACTGGCACACTTTGTGGGACATGGTGGGGCGGTGTAGTGGTGAGTACATTCAGGACCATAATTTCTTTTTAGAATCCCTCTCTTGTCTGCATCTAACCCAAGCAAAAAAAGCATAACTGTGTATTGCTGCCAGTCCCTTAACCCCTACAGGACCAAGGATTCATGGTTTTAAAATAACAAATTCACTCCATCATATTGTGCAAAATGCAATTCAGATGGGACCAAATTTTATATCACTGGAATTAGTAAAGAACATTGCATGTGTTGGTTGGACAACAAGTAAATTTGAACAAAATGAAGTCCACATAGGACCTACTCAAAATTGCTATAAAAGAACATTAGGCCTGTAGGGGTAAAGCATCCTGCATAGTTTTTTCGACTAGGAGATTCAAGCCAAGGGTAAATGAATGAAATAAAAAGCCTTTTTAAATTGTAATCTCGCCCTTGTCTAGAATCCTTGTCGTATCTGCCAGGGCTGATATTGCCTCTTCATGTACTGTACAGGGAGAGAATAGGCTTGGACGAGTTGGCTATCTGATTGGAACGCAAGTTGGAAGCTGGGCAGGGAGTAGGATTGCGCTCATGACTTATGACATAGCTAAAGCAATCCAATTGATCACCTTAGAAGTCAAGGATTTCATCACTGGGGCAGATGAAAACGAGAACGTTGGGGAATCTGACACCAATCTAATCGAAGAAGAATATTTAATTTCTGACAACTCTTATCAGTCGTCATCAGAGGAAAGCGGCAACGAGAATCCCAGCAGTGACGAGAGTGGAAGCGGCTGGTTCTCGGGTTCTGATGATGGAAAACAATCCTCTGATGAGCTTTGAAATCCTTCCTTCCTTGGGTATTAATAATCATTGCGTCGGTCGCCATGCCATGAGTAAATTTGCAGTGAACCCGATGATTCCAGAATGAGCCTTGAATCAGTTGATTCTCATCCTGTTTGTCATTAGGGTAAGCAACGGGACTAGTCAAGTTGAGTAGGTTGCAGATATTTGTGAGGTTGCTCTTTTCAGGTTTTAGCGTCTCGTGCTTACGAGTCCATTACGCCGTTGAACGTCTTTGCTTTTTTTCTGAGTTTTTCAAGTTTTTTAGAAGTTATCTTCTATTGTACATATTATACAGCATTATTGACAGCCCACGTTCTGGCTTATAAGCTTGAATGAACATTCCTTCCTGTCAGTGTATAGATGGCTATTCGTCATACTAATCTTTTTAGAATTGGCAGAGATCAACCTTGTTGTGCGGTCAGATTCCACCCTAATACTTTCTGGAATGAGGGGAGCAATCCAAGCTCACTAGCAATTGATTGGACAGTGACTGTAAAAAACTAGTCTACGCATGTAACGTCGTCGACGAATTCGGGTCTCGGTGGGATTGATTAATCCACCAATACTAAAACTAATGATGTCCACCCCATATATCTGCAAACGCTGCATTGCCTATTCAGTGAACTGTGAGAATCACAAAACACAACACCAACAACGAACCTAGACTACTAAATCTCATGGTTTGCCACCAGTTGAAGCTAGCTTTTCCAGTTTCTAACTTTGTTCTAACTGATTCCAGATTACTCTAAACAGTCTGTCGGACTCACAACTCTGAATCGGCAAAAACTTCTAGAGCGTAGAAAGTTAGTACTCCCTCCGTCAAAGTTTTTGTCCAACTTGGTATTTCTTTGAGCCAATTTCATTGATCATATTGTAAGAAACATGATTAAAAAAAGGTTCCAAATTATGTCACTAGAATGATTGAAGAACATTGCATGTGTTCATTGCAACCTAAATAAAATTAGCCACAAGGAAGTATTTTTTTGACCTACTTAAAAAAGCACTTTCTAACATGACAATAACTTTGGGACGGAGGGAGTACTAGCTAGTCATCGACTGATTCCAGCAATATTTGATTACTCTAAACAATCCTCACAACTCTGAATCGGCAAAAACGTACTGCTATAGTGTAGAACATTGTACTAGCTAGTGATCGACGGATTCCAGCAATATTTGAGTATTCTGAACAATCTTCACAGCTTTGAATGGGCAAATATGTACTGAGCACTAGAGTATAGAACTTCGTACTAGCTAGTGTCCCTCCCCATTAGAGATAGAGCATCCACTACAATGCTAGCGCTTGATCTCAACTGCAAGCGCCCGGGTCCTGATATGACTAGACGTGGAATTCCTGTGGTGTTTATTAGACTATTTTGATCGAAAAGCGAAGGTTTTTCTAGGAAGAGTTGATGAGAGCATGATCAGGTCAAATTTTCTTTCTTGCAATTGAGTTTCTTCAGTTTGTGCCCAAAAATGAAGTTCAATTAGATCCTGGAGAGACTCTATATTCTGCTACAAACAAAGCTACCATATATCTGCACGTTCTATTTTAGCTGAACGGCAGTACTCAAGAATCTTCCCACCAGCATTTTTAATTTCTTTTGGAAACAAATGGAACAGAATTGAGTTAACCGAAAACAAAACGCAAGTTTCAAGGCCCAATATTCAAGGAAATGGAAACCAATGCTCTCATTGAGGGTCGGTTCACACTATGGTCCAAGAGCCATGACCAAGAAAATTAAATCATTTTCATGGTCATGGCTCTTGGCCAAGAGCCGTGACCATGAAAAATCAAAAATGGATTTTTGAGTGGCTTGGTCACTCTTGTAGTGTAAAGTGGATTTGGACCGGGACAACTTTGGGCTCATTTTTTCGGCCAAAAATATTAATTTTTTTTTTTCTTCGGCCAATGGCTCATTTTCAGCCTTACGGCTCCCTTGATTTCCGTTGAGTCAAGCATTTTTCATCGACTCAATGGAAAACCCGTTGGACCATGGCACATTATCCAAATGGCAGATTTTAGTAGTTTTTGGAGACCTCAAAGTTAGTGGTCATTCTCCTTTTTTCAAGGTAGTGTAAAGCCAAATGGGACCAAGAGCTCTTTTTGGGCCAATCACAGATTTTAGAATTCCATGGTCATGGCTCTTGGTCCATAGTGTAAACCGCCCCTGAAAGAAACCAAAAAGAAAAACTCAAGTTGAAAACTCCCCTTTTCCTTGGTCTTTGGGGCTACTATAATCCTAAAATGAAGAATTTGTGGAAACTCAAAAGTGGGGAGGTTGGATGAAGGTTGCTTGAAGCGGCTTGCAAGCTGCTTTTTGAAAATTGTCAAACAAAAAGAACCTCGCAAGTGCCTTCTAGTTGGGACAACGATGCTTTGATAGTCAAAATCCATGCTCAATTCGTTTTGACGTCAAAAAAACGGCAAAACTAGTTGAACATGTAATCTATCTAGATAGATTTAGTACAACTATGCCAGTAGAATCGGATGCCCTTGACTCACCTTTAGCTCACCTTACCTAAGGTGAGTTTTAGCTTCTTTTTTTGTTAACTCTAATGTCATTGCAAAAAGAAACCAAAACACAAATCAACCCAGCCACACCCAACAGAAGCTTAAATTCATATAACCTAAGAAATCAGACCCTATTTCTGGGTGTGACTATTTCTGCATTTTACCCCGCTGTCGTTTGACGCCGGGCCGGATAAAGTGGTAAACAATGTATAGTAATTTGAAATTTTATTTTTCCCGCACGATTTTGTCAAACACAATGTTATCCCAAATTTAAACTATCAAATCCGAAAGTAATATTATGTTAAATCCTATTTTCTTGGGCCTTTACTGTGACTTCCTTCCACCGTATCTATACTCCATATGCTCTCTACATGTACGTTTTTTTGATGCATTCCATATGTACATACCATCCATGTACGCTACATCTCGATTCAGTGTTATGCCAAAATCGGATCACTGTCGTGCAAGAATAAAGTCAAGTACAGTTATCCCATAAAGTTTGTGTCACTCACACTCATATTGAAGAGCATATAGCATTGATGATTCGATGGGAAGAGCATACTTTTCTCAGCCTCTTGGCTTAGATCAAGTGTGGCACTCCTAATGCAGAAGCATCTCCATAATGTTGGAAGGGATTTTGAGGTTTTGCATTAACTCCAAACAAATACTCTGGCACTCTGCCTTTAGAAACATTTTTAGCCAAGGGCAATGTTATGCCGGATTTTAAATGCCATATCTAAAAGTAGTGTTTCGCCAAATCTAGTAAATTCAATGTTATCCCGGATCTAAAATCTTATATGTAAATCTTCACTAAAATCAATATTATGCCACATCTCAAACTTCATATATAGAATGCCAGATCTAAAATCAGTGTTATGCAATGTGCAATACACTATCGTGCATGCTAGATTTGAAATCAATGATATACAATATTCAAGACAAAGGTACACTTAACATATATCTTATGAGGTTTGTGCCACTCAGAGTCATAGTGAGGGCATATATAATTGAGAGTTCAAAAGGAGAAGCACACCTTTCTCAACTTCTCGACTTAAAAAAATTAGAAGGATTCACCTTGCAATTTTTTTTACTGTGTGGCAAAATAATTATAATTTATTTGAAGCGTAACTATGTGTCGAAAAAATAATAAAAAATAATACTAAAATCACCATATAGTACGGGTGGGTGAACGGCATGCATACATTCATCCATTTGGACAATTTATCATCTATTTGAACAATATTCCATCCAATTTGGATGAATTTACCACAATGTTTTGAAAAAATGATTATTAGTAATACCTTTCATAGATACCGTGTACCACAATATATGGTGATTTCAATGTACTATGTTTTTGAACAATAAGTATGGATCCCCTTCATGCCGCTATACAATGTACTTAAAAAATGAATGGAAACAAGGAGGAAATTGTCAAATTTCTATCAATTTTGTCAAATCGGAAAATAATTTTTAACCTTGATTGATTGAGACTCAATCCTATACGACATGAAATGAGATGGCGATTTCACCAAACATTCTTCTAGTGAGCATGGAGATTTGAACTTGGAACCTCCACTTTCACAAAATCCAACCTTCACCAATTGCCAAGGTAGTTAGATTCATGACTAAGTAACATTTCTTTGTCAAACCTAAATTTGGGTAATCTCAACAAATTTGAATCCAAATTCAATTTCACAATTTAAAAAAAGTTTGTAAAAATACTTACATACACAAAAATAGGCAAGTAATCTCTCTTATTTGATTATATGCTCCCAACCTAAATACAAGTGTTTGAAACATATTACAAAACTATTATGCACTTTATGCCCTGAGTCTTTTAAGTATATCCCCTTGGAAAAGAAAAACATGGTGTTCATTAGGTCCACAATTCAAAAAGCATGGTGTTCAAAAGTCTTTCAAGTACAATCAAGCTATTGCGGCCTAGAACAATCAAGCCATTGTGACAATCAAGCCATTGCGACAATCAAGCCATTGTGGCCTAGACACTAAACATACGTTTCAAAAAGTCACACAATTAAAAATAGCATGATGTGCAGGCCGTGGACAGGGATGTTTGTTCTAGTTTGTGTACAGACACGTCCTTTTGACAATTCAATAGTTGCGTCATTACAGAACACTATCAAGATGCCACTACCGATAGCAATTGGCATTGTCAAGAGACAACTTGCCATGCCGTCCTGCAATCTTCAGAAACCATAAAGGTATTGAAATGTGGCAGGGCTGAGGTTTGATTGGATTGACTGGGAAGAGAATATTATGGAAATCCATGCAGGCAATTTGGATATGAGAAAAGGCTGAAGAATAAGAGAGCTAAAGAGCATGGATTCAGAAGTTCGAAAACGGTAAAGAGACATAGCTGCATTGTGAAAGAAAGATGGGCGACCGGGAAATGGACACGAGGTGGAGCAACTTGCCTGAAGATCTGGTGAAGAAGGTGCTGGCAAGATTGCCATTGGCATGTGTAGCCCGGTGTCGGACAGTCTGCAAAAAGTGGAATAGCATGGTGCAGACATGCCACTTCCTCCGAATGAGACGTGAGTATGGCTCGAGTCCAGAAGCGTACCTCTTTCTTTACTGGGAACGAGAAAATGGCCAAGTGTCGGTGTACAACGCTGCTGGGAGGAAGTGGCAGGCGACGTTCACGATTTCATTCGTGCCCTTCATGATGTGCGTGCCTCCCATTGCCGGCGCTGGCGGCCTCTTCTGCTTTGCGAGCACGGAGTCCTTGGTCATCTGCAACTTTCTGACAAGGAAATGGCGACAAATTCCTCCTCTCCAAGGCTTCAAACCAGCTCTCAATCCCTGGATTTTCGCGCATCTCGTGTTGGACCCTGACAGATTGGGATACAAGATCATTCTAGGCCGCTACGAGTACTCGCATCTCGGGCACCGGCCTAGCAACTTCAGGATCAAGGTGTTTGATTCTAGGTCAGTGAAAATGCTTTGTGCGAATTTCAGCCAATAAATTGATGCTAATTTTTACTCATTCTGGTGAAATTAGTCAATTTATACTATATATAGAATTTGCTGCAAATGTATTAAGGAATCCAGAATATTTCGCCAAAATTGGCTATCCACAACTATGGAAATTTTGCTAACGAGGCTGAAGTTCCTCACCTTCACTGTTGTAGGTCGAGCACTTGGAGGGCGGAACCAAGCCCACCTCCACCACTCGAAGTGTCGCTCCGAGGTAGCGTTGGAATCAACTCCCAATCGTTAAGCGGCCATGGCACGACCTCTCAGGTTCTGGGCAACAGCCTCTACTGCCTGGACAATGAATGGCGACATGTGATGGCGTATGATTTAGACCACAGTGTCTGGATCGGAGAGCCGATCCGACTCCCTCGAAGCTTTCGCAGCACATGGTTTCCTCCCTGCCTTCTGGAGCACCGAGGCCGCCTCTGCCTGGTCGGTGCGCAAGACGTCTATGGCGATGCGTCCTCTCGCCGAATTATCGTCCATACCCTGGACTTGCAAACGAACGATTGGAATGAGACTTTTTACATACCCCAAGAGCACTGCAAGGAGCTCGATGGCGCTCCCTACATTTACAAGTGCTTCCTGCATGACGACTTCATCTGTTTCATCACCAAGGACGCAGGAGTTGTGTATAGCTTACATGATGGCTCTTTCAACACCCTGCCCATGACCCACAATTATAACTGGTCCTTGCTCTACCTCAGTGAATCCACCCTCGATCCTGTGTGGAATGTCATCTTATGAATCCTTTTATCGTCACTTAAAACGTTTGGATTAAGCTAAGTGTGCTTGAAGATATTCAAGTACCTGAGCAGAGTAGACTTCACGAATTCAACCTTCAGGTTAGTGAAGTAATTGTTAAAACCACTACGTCCTTTCTAAATTTGCGTAAATATTTGAGAGATTTGAAAATTCGGTTGCTCACATGATTACGTGTTCGATGCTGGTGCCCACCAGGCATGGAAAACACACTCCTGGAAATCACAAGCTATTTGATCTATAAGACGAGACTCGAGGTGCCATACTTGCTCTCAGCTGGGAGCTAAACTAGGTAATGAAAGGATTTTTGTATGAGGGTCTGAAATCTTTCATAGATTCTATAGATCACAGCTTTTATTTCCATGACTTTCGGGAAATACTTTAAGGACTAGATATTTCAAAGACTGACCTGGTCGTGATCGCAGGTTCAAAACGCCGTGATGGAAACACCAACCAAACGATATTTAGATAGAAATTCGATCACCACACGGGGAGAAACTCTCGCAAACATGGGTCAAGACCACCACAAATGATTATGAACCAAGAGTCCATGCAGCTGTATTCATGTGTCTGTAAAGCATGTTCATCAATGATGAGTCAAGTTGATCATCTCGCATGACATTGTTTTGCTTTATCACTAAATGACTGTTGGCAATGTCCAGCCCACAACGCTCCGTCAAGTCGTCCCGCTAACCCATTCAATGCCATGTCTGCTGAAGAGTTCAGAAACGCAAGAACATGATGTCCATAACGTCTGAATTGATACTCATTCGGCAATCAGTAGACACAAGCAGAAATGTACATGAGATTAGTCATAGATCAACCAAAAAGCAATCTACTAGTCGTCGCCTGACATGGCCCCCCGCAGGCCATCTAGAAAAACTTGAGGATTCTGCTCTGTGGCTTGGGGACCCTGTAAAACTTCATGTCTAATATACACAGCATCAGCACCTGCTAACTTCATTGTTCTTGCTTCTTCGATGGAGTAAACGCCCTGAGGTAACGCAAGATTTAGTGCAAGGAAATTTGAAGTTAGAACACCCAAGTTTAAAAGAACACATAAGCGACCAAGAACTTGCACCTTGTGAGAAGCGAAAAGAATGATAGCAATAGAGGTTGACAAAGGCTCATGAGAACAACCCACACTAGAGAGTGCAATAGTGGTGGCTTTAAAGTACACATTGCTTGATAGCAAGACTTACCACCATCGATGAAGCTCCAAAAGGGATCTCCCCAATGAGTGACTTAGAAATGTCTTGTCTTATTGATGGCATGGATATCTGCAAGACCAAATTCAGATGAAGCCCAGTGTCGACATGAAAATAAGAATCCTACTACAATTCTACTGCAATCGTTTGAAGGAAATTGAAAAGTTATGAAGAAGGGAGTACAACTAATACATGAAGTCGTGCAAACGCACACATACCGCAAGACCGACAGAGAGGTTGATACCATAGATAGGTATACCAAGGGTGGCAACTTCCTGCAGCTCCTTCATGTTGATTACCTAGCAATGCCCACCATCTCTATGACTATTCCAAAGTGCTTCAAATTACAATTGATACATTCATCAAAAATTGAGATGATATTGTTGGACAGTTATACGCCTCGTCATGTAGAAGCCACCCAAAGCTTCACTCATTAATCATATTGCACAATATGAGCAACTTGCTCCGACTTGACCGTAATCACTTGGTCATATGCTTGTAAAATAGCACTTGGTCATAAACTTGGTTATAGCACTCCTATACCGCATCGGTGAGAAAAGAACTAAACTGAGTACAAGAATTTCGTAGAGTAACTTGCAAACGTGCATGTGTCTGCAAAATCTGCACAATAATCCGTCACCAACGTGCTATAAGCAATGGGATGAATGAAGAGTGCACTGACCTCAACGACAACATCAAGTCCCAGTGAAACGGCGTAGTTCGAGATGGCTGGCAAACCTACAGAAGAATCAGTTTACAAGTTAACTCCTGTTGCTTTCGTGTTGGTTTCTTCAACTAATACGTTCACACTGGAGACAATATGCAAGATCAGACCCCCATTACTGCGCTCCTATTATCCATCATCAACACAAAGTTGTGAACACGAGAGTGACGACGTGAAGAGGCATAATCCCTTGCTTGATTCAGGAGCCCCGTTGCATTCACATGGTTTGTACTGGAAAGTCTTGATTGTCACCTTTGCTAAGGACAGAATAGACTGCTGTCAGGGCAGAAGCACCTGCCTCGCATGTATCAGCAATCTGTGAAATACAAGGTTGACTGTCAGTTGGATTGTCGTCATCATGTTGTGCTCACATCATACTCGGTGGAAGCTGCTTGATCACAATGAAATTAAATTGACCTACGATCTCGATACAGATGAGTCGACTAGGAGCAACTAGCTTCGTGTATATCGGCCTATCTATCAGATAATCTGCATGCTTGACATCATTTCATCAAAACATAATAGAGAATAGACACCTTACCCTAATGGCTTCTCTTTGAACTGTACTTGAATTGTCACCTAAAATTTCTCAGATTCTTACCTGCAATGGATGGATAATCCAGTCCCTCCGAAGAATAGGTACTTTGACAGCTGCAAGGAACAAATTTCGGTATCCCGAAATCAGATGAAGATATCCTTATGTCAGACACGAATGATTCAGAAAACCGGGGCTTCGGTAGAATTGAAGGCAAGCTGAACTAGCAGCAACGTTAATTCGCAAAGAGGCCACACCTTGACAAACCGCAGTCAAATCCGCCAAACCATTAGGGGAATTCTCCTCGTCCGTACAAATTGCTAGAGCAACAGCTCCTATCCACAGCAACAGAAGAGTTTTTCAATGTCGTACTCCTCTATTGGAACCAAAAGAGATGCTGAAAGTGCTGCAACCAGGTAGTTTGTTTACTCGCAGCCACAAGAGACCAGACTACACAAAATAATAACAACAAATTCTAGTGCAGCAGTATGATCGTCATCTGCATCATAGGTCGTATTCAGTGACACTGTGACTAGATAATGAATTTCACTCGACATGTTATGTCCTCTATAAGTCTTCATTGCCATTGAAACGCAAGCACTCATGATCAGTACACTTAATTCTTTAGTCCATTCTAACTCAATTTCTTTGGAGTACAATATGAAAACACTGTCAATACAACAAGATGTTTGAGATTCAGAGCGAGCAGATGACCATACAAATCCTGCTCTATCAAGTGCAGGGGATATTCTGTCACATCCAAAAATGGTTATTAGGCAGATGCATAGATAGACTGACTCTGGAGCATGTCGTACCCCATTCCACATATTTCACACAACGCGCTGCCAGCATCTCAGGCGTTTCTGCGGGTGATAACCGAGAAACTTCGACAACAATCGCAGTGCGTCCCTCAATAATCTGCTGAGCAATGGTATCAAGAAGATTGTATGGCTTTGTCACTGCTTTCGTCAATGCTAACCTCGACTCAAGCTCCCCTTCCGCCATTGACCTCAATTGCGACTCTAAAATCCTCTGCTTATTTTTTATTATACTCCCGAGCCGGCTCCTCTGTGTCTCTCCCTCGCCTTCACTTGCACAGACAACACGGAGACTCCGACCTTGCTTTTCGCTCCGACTAAAGACCTTTGAACCTAATCTCGAATTGGAGCCATCGCGCCTGCTACAAAATACAATTCCGGCTGCAGATTGAGCCTCCAACCTCTCGTTCGACCTCTGTTTGCACAATGTAGACGGATCCAAACACCTGTATCTCGATTCAATATCATCGCTACGGAAGGAACGAATTGCGCAAGGGCGCAGCATGGTCACCATCGTTGAATGCTGCAATTGAAATTGCGGACCTGCACCAGGAGCTTACTTAAGCTTCTACAAGAGCTCCAGGTTTCGTTCGTGACGTTTCGTTCGTCCGTTCATCGACGAAAACAGAGTCCTCAGATATCGTCCATGCCTGCCCTATCCACAAACCCCTTTCGTCGTCCTCAAGTCCGACGAATACTGGCCGTCGTCCCCTACTGTCTTCTCTTCGTCGCTCTTTCGTCCAACGAAAATCAGTCGTCGTCTCGCACCCCTTACCCACACTATTTACTAGCGCACGTTATTGACCGAAATTCCGATTCCACGTCAGATCATCAGAGGTCCACGTCACTATGAGCCAATTAAATGATGACACGTGGTAAAACCAACTAATTAATGTCGAAACTGACCGTGACGTACCTCTGGCTTCCAATATGCGGTCTGCCTTCATCGATGCTTGAAGCTTGAATGCCGCAGTCTCGGATTTCGTAGCTACAGTGTCGATGCCGTAAAGAATAGAACTACGTTGTGAGCGAAATCGGTGAAGAAAACGCAAGGATTTCAGTGACAGTAACTGTGGAGCTCTCTTATAGTTTGTAAAATAGGCGCCGACATGAAGAATTTGAATTCTCCATTTCCGAATTGCATTGTCGCTGACGAGTTCAGTGTGATGTAGAGAATTCAATGTTGATTTGTCCTGCTCCGAAACTCTGCTTACATTTGTCGAATTCTTCTGGAGATAAGCGACCACGTCGAGGAGTGAGAGGTGTAGTTGTTACTTGAGCGGCTCTCTGTTTCTTAGCTTGAAATGCGTTTTGGAAATCGCCCGTAACTATTTCAGTAGTTTCTGATCATACATTAGGCGGCATCATGGTTGCGCACTCGGCGTGCTCGTTGAGTTACTGTCTCTTCTCGTCTAGCCCGGGAGGGCGCTATGTTTCCCTAGACAATGCACGCGGGAGAGCGGTTGCATTGCCGTCTAAGCTATGGCGGCGTCCTTTCGAAGGCAGGGAGCGACCGGGGAGTTCTGTGAGCGTGAATACCTCTACAACTTCGGTGACTGGTACGTGCCATGGCCGAATTTTGAATCGTTTGGACTTCTTTGAGATGCTTATTTCTCTGTTTCAGTATTCCACTCGGAAGTTTCTTGACCTATTTGATCCTCTCGGTAACTGTGGTTAATGGTCATGCCTTATGGATGCATAGCACTCTTGTTTGCCTCTGCTATTTCCTGGAGAGGATTCCATGAGCATTAGATACTAAGCTTTTCTGGTGCTTTAATTGCGTTCTCTCTTTATTCTCCTTTTGCTTCGGCTTTCGCTGAAAGTATCATCTACTACTGTCGTCAGATTATGATTACTCCCGGAAGATGATGACCTAGAATACCTTATCGCTCTCTAGTTCTTGAGTGTAATCTAAACGGCATATTGTTTGCTTTTATTGGATTTAGAGACTTCAACCTTCTTTCTTTCTGTAATGACAATGTACATTTACAAAATTTCCTTACAGGATGTATGCGTTTGAGAACCGGCTCCGAGGACCTGTATTTCACTTTTCCTTATTTAAAAGACTGAAGTTAATGTAGCACAAAGTAATTTTACGATGCCTACAACGACCTTCATATCGGATCTCATGTACTTACTGGTATGCTTTATAACTCTATAACAAGTGTAAAGCTAAAATTTATCGAGGAAACATGTATTGCAGGTCTGGATGCAGATTTAGAGGCTCGTATCTCATTAGCAGTCAGCACTGGTCGACTAGATCTCAGTGATTGTGGTACGTCCTCATTTCTTCTGCATTACATTTGGACGTTTGACTTGAATGCTACCAATTGCAAAGCTTCTTACATATAAGTCATAGATACCTTGGTGATCTATTCTTTATACGGAACAAGTAGAGCTAGTGCCTCAAAACATACCATATTATGTTAGAGATGACCTCATAGTACATTGCTTTGTGCCAGGACAACGATCTCAATTAAACATTTGCTGATATCAACTTCTTTCTAACTATTCCTGCAGGACTTGTGGAAGTGCCTTCCCGGATATTTGAGATAACGGACCTTGTTGATCTCTCCCTCGCTGGAAATAGAATCACCTCATTGCCAGAGGACATCAAAAACCTGCGAGCTGTATGATTCTTCTCCTCTCCACATGTATGTATTCCATATTGACTTCTGATTCCAAATAGACTTCTGATTCCAAATCTTAATGTTAACTCATCATATCAGCAGTCAGACTTTGTACTGAGACAACCAGATCGTGCATAACGATTTGGCTTCTAACGCATGTGGTATACGTTAAATGTGTCAAATCATAATCCTGCCAGTCGTTTGAGCTTTCATAAAGTGACTGATATCTTTTCTAATTGTCTTACACCTAAGTGTGCATTACCATTTCAAGGAAAAGACTTCAGCTCTCAATTCATAATGGCTGCGTATCCACATAGTTCATATAGTTATTAATGTATGCGTGATTCTTATCTACCTTGTGCATGCTTTGAATCATCTGCCTGCTCTGTAATTGAGAGCAGCTGCGCAGGTTGGGTTTAGCAGGCAATTTGCTGCAGGAGCTGCCAGAAGGAATCGGAAATCTACAACAGCTTGAGGGACTTTGGGTTCACGGAAATGTTCTTCAGTCCTTGCCACCCCAGGTTTGAAATCATGATAACTCTTTCCAGAAATCGTGTTTGCCTCCACAGGTGCTACATTGGACAGGGTTTTAAGGACAACATCTGCATTATTTAATTTCCGTTCTCGTGAATTTTTTTGAGAAGGCAGTAGTTTCAAGAGCATTTTAAGGGCTTAATCTATCTGACGGTAAAATTCTGTACATCAATGTTGCATGTACACAGATCGGTGAGCTAAAACAGCTACGCATGCTTGCACTTGCAGGCAACAAACTAGCTGAGCTTCCAGAGGCTATTTCTGGCCTTACAAATCTCCAAGTACATTCTAGAAACTTTGCTTCTGTGTCCGTAATAAATTTGTAGCAATTAGGAAATTTGATCTGCGGGCATTAGGTATTCCAGTTTTGGTACGACCTTGTTGAATTGTGATGCGCGGGTAACTCATGTGTGTCACTTGATTTTTGCTTACTAGGTTCTCTCAGTTGCAGGCAACAAATTATGCGAGCTCCCCTCTGGTAGAGTTCTTGCCTCCTATTCACCAATCACCAATTGGATTCTCTTTGCCTAGGAAGATTTATTTTGCCTAGGAAGATTCATTCTTCTTAACTCAGCTAATTGTGTTTACGATACCGGAAACGGAGAAATATGACAATATTACCCAACTTCCTGTTGTGTGCGGAAAAGTTCAAAGGTGTGCTAGTCTCTCGCATTAATTTGTTTAAAATGAAAAATCTACCAGTTTCAGTTTCAGTTTCAGTTTCAGTTTCTTAGAGGTCGCTTTTCCTTTACATTGTAAGGGCTTAATCTATCTGAGTGCAACTTGTAATCTCTTACTTCATCCATTGCCACAATCTTTTGATAGGAATCTCAAAGATATACTCCTATTTGTAACAGGCATTGGTAACTTGAAGGCGCTGAATGTTCTAGCAGCATATGGGAATGCCCTGCATTGTCTTCCCGAAAGCTTAACAAAGCTTGCTTTCTTGCGAGACCTTTGGCTTCAGGTTTGTAGATATTTATTAGAAATTCTTACGTTTTACGCTTATTCCATTATTTGCTACAAACACTTATGCTCACCTAAATGCCGGACTGTGTAAAGGTTGATGAGTATTATAGCCCTCGTTGTGTCGTGCCTATCGTGCCCGTTCCTTTACACCTGCCATACTTGCACTGTGACTACAGAGTACTGCAATTAGAGGCTTTAAGAAAATAAACACGGATATGCTCCAATTACGTTCTGACATAATCAAAAAGCTCGTGTTCAATTCAGGTGATTGACATGTTTTATTTACAGGGGAACAAACTTGAAGTTCTTCCCAAATCATGGAGGGACATGTGCTCATTGAAGCAGCTTTCTCTGGCTGACAACCGACTTGAAGTTTTGCCTGACTCTATTGCAGAACTTCAAATGTTGGAGACACTTTGGATGTGAGTATCGGCTTCTCATTTTGCCTTTCACTAATTATGTGGAATGTACTCAATTCATTTGCGGTTCTTCAGAAGTACTTTTTGGGCTTGTAAACCTAAGCTAGGGGTAGCGACATGTCTGTTGAACTCATCTCATGATTAATGGTAGTCTACTCGTAAGAAACTACACTATTAACTTCATTTGTGTGGACCAAAGCGATTAGAAATTCTGCACCATCTCAAAGCAATACACTGTAAGTTCTTGAAATATTGCAACCACTACGAAGTTGACACCCAAATCCACACAAGTAATATATCCACATCAATGAAAGGTTTCAATGTAGTAATTTTTGAATGTACGGTTGAGATTCAAGTATCCAAGTTGAGCCATTACTCATTGCTGAAATTAGCAAATTAAGACTTAGGTCAAGTTCGATTTTCTAGTGGAGAATCCTACTAGGTTCTGTTCGTTTTCTGTTTTTTGCATTTAGTACAAGCAGGATGTGCACGGTGCTAACTAAATGTTTGGTTATGTTCTTTTAATTCCCAGATATTGCAACAAGCTTGAGAATATACCCAGGAGCCTTGCGACAATGGAAAAGCTTCAATACGTATGGTCAGAGGTAGGCAGTTGATGCCCAATGTACCCATCTTCCTACGGTAGTTCGCATACTGATGCGCAAGTTTTCCTTATTTAGGTAGAAGACAGTGGACTCTTTCTAATTCATGACAAAAAGTTTGATTTGTTTAGATTTTCTCACCATTCAAGCATGTTTCTAATGGAAGTTGGAGCCATCTATGGTTCATTTCAGGAACTTGAGGTCTACAATTTATGACCCCCATTTTGTATCTTGAAGATCCAGTAAACTGTTGATTTTCATATTAATTATTCATGCAAAGCTTTATTGTTGTACTGGCAGGGAAATCCTCTGGAAAGTGAACCTCTTTGGGAAGCGTTGACATTATTTTCTAGCTTAAAGGCTCTGGGCATCAGCTCCAATGTGGTAACCACGAAACCAATCTTTGGATGTTGGAAATTACTTCTCTAGCATGTCTCACTTTCAGTACTCTGAATAGTTTACCGAGTACCTTCATAAGTGACAAAGTTGTACTCTTGTGATGTGGCATTAGTTTAGTAGTGACTTGGTTCTGAGTGAAGTATGTGGTATGTTGGTGGCCTCACAGTGTCCCTAGCGCTTTTTTTGTTGCAAGAAAATGACATTGACTTTTGTTTCATTCCTGACTCTCTAGTCATTATGTATTCGTGAAATCTACATTGCAGGTCTTTCCAAGCGCAGTGCCAGAATCAATGGCCAAGGTTTTGTCACTTTCAGAAATAAGTGGATCCGGTGAGGCATTAGAGCGTGGAGGTTACTTCAAGGTACATGAGGATACTCTTTCAATCATGTGTCTAATGAGATGATGAGATCCTGGCATGAATTTCATGATGTATAGACCTCCCCTTAATGCTTGATATGGGAAATATAAGGATAAGGTGACAGAACTCAAAGCAGATATATAATAAGAGTTTATCAATGATCACAATCAAATAAATATCCTTCACAAATGATCTAAGTAACAATTCACTACAGGTGTGACTATATCCACTGCATGAAATTCTTTCTGTTCTCCTTGCTTGACGGTCATTATTGATGAAAATATATATTTAGACTCAACTGACGAGGTGTATGGGAATGTACACGTGTCAGCTTCAACAATGGGACTTGAGAAAGAAAGCCGACACGGTGATTGTGGCTTTTGGTAGTGCCCCCGCCGTTCCCAACTGGTGTGTCTCCTAAACATGTCAATCACCTTTACCATGTAGGTCAAGCCGGTGTGGAGTTAAGATGTAAATTTTTTATACTAGGATCAATTTCTTCAATTGACCAAATAGTTGGAAGACACTGCATATCAGCTTAATTTTTGCTGTCATTCTTAAACGTTTATCTTCTCATTTGTGGAAGAACGCTTGATCTTCCCTCACCAATTTCAACTGCACTCGAGCGCTGCTTGACTTGGTATGGACCTTTTGAGCCTGCAGGGCTGGCTTGTTACAAAAGGTCAAGGCAGAGATGAAGAAGAATCAAGAAAAATCAACCTTCGACATCCTTTTTGTTGTTGACAGCAAGAGGTCTTGGTATACACATGAAGATGACATGGAATCTACAAACGATGCGGAATCATCGTCCCAACAAATAGAGTCACCAACTTCAAGTCCAGCAAGTGCCTCTGTTTCCAGAATAGGAAGTTACTACAGACGAGAGCTGGAGGTTGCATTGAGACCTTACAAGCAGGTGATAATGCTTGGTGATTCGATGGGTGCCAGTGCGGCTCTTATGTTTTCCCCATTGGCAACTGCTGTTATTGCTTTTTGCCCACAGGTACATAGTTTCAACCAAGATACGTTGTCACTTAGCTGCAGTCAACTGAAACAGAATGTTCTTCTAGTCTGTCATAATTGAGATCGACATTGATTTATTATTGCTGCAGGATTTTAGTACTGTACCGTAGAAAGATTTGGTTGTCCGTTTTTTTCTTGGTAGAAATGCGCATAATTATGTTTGGAAGATTGTCCGATGGGATGCTGGTGGGAGTTCGACAAAGTTGCAGGTATCCACTGCACTGAACTTGTCAGACATGTTGAAAATTATCAGCGAAGTTTCTTGATGATCCTTGCATTAATTTGATCTGCAGGTCGATTTGAGTACCTCTTCTATCAGACCAGGCCATTCTCAATCATGGCTGGAGACCTATAAGGATGAATTGTTAAGAGCCGTATCAATATCGTCTGCAAGGATTTCAGTCCACTCTGGTACATGGTCACATGATGTCGATCAAGCGAAACTTCTACCGTCGGACAAGGTTGATATCAATTTTGCCTTCTCCTTTGATAATTTCATCTTACAGTCTACTCTTGGAGGCGTCTACTCAGATGTCAACTTTGCTAGTATTCAGACCAAGTCTCAGCTCCTAATTGATCGTGGTATTCCTTCATCCGTTTCCTTGCTGTAACACCCATTAACACTCACATTTTCAGGTGAAGCTCAAGGTCCATGATGTAGATGATCATCGCCTAGCGTTGGAGCTCAACAGACGGAATGTGTTACTCAACATCGTCTTACATGAAGTACAAGCGTGCAGTGTTGCGGAGCAATAATTACCTGTAGTTGACATGGCAAAATATGGACCATACCTTGACTCAGAAATACTCCCGACTTGTGTGTCACCGAAGTGTCTCTGAAGAAAACTTCCATGACAATCCCGGAAGGTATAAAGTCCAACATGACATGCTGTGAAGCTCTAGCATAGTTTCCATGATTAGCTTCACCAGTATGGATCCTGGACAGGATCAAGCTTCTTTTTACTCTTAAAGGACCAAGAGACCAAAATGGGTCTTATGTTTCTATAGGAGTTATGAATAGGTCCTATGTGGACTTCCTTTTATTCAAATTTATTTGTCTTTGATCAACACATTATATTTTTCACAATATGATCAATTGAATGTGTTATTTTAAAACTATGAATCCTTGGGCCAACATCTCCTTTACCAAGTTTCTTAACCGTTAACCCTTTTACGTCCCGATTCAATATAGTTTTCAAACGTTTGTTATAAAATGTGATGAAAAATTAAAATGGAGATGATGTACAAAATAAAGTTGTAAATGTCAATGTGAAGATCACATTTGTATGGTTGGATTCATCATATTGTTTGTTAATATTTTTTAATTGATTTTGCAAGGTTTTCTCTTGAAATTCTATTAAAAATCCTAAATTAACATTATAATAATAATAATAATAATATTGTAATGAAATTGAATAACATGCATTACGAGATGGTATGGTTTCTATTTGATTCTAAGGTAGACGTACCTTATACCACCAATACACCTAAAACCACCCACTTCTACACCCCTGTATCATTTGAGGAAGGAAATGTAACCTTTCTTTACATGATTTATGCATCAATTGCTCAAAAGTTAAGTCATGTACCGACAACTTACATTTCCTCCCTAAATTTCCTCCCTAAAATGAAGAAAGGGTGTAGAAGTTGGTGGTTTTAGGTGTATTGGTGGTATAAGGTACACCTACCTTACTTATTTTGGAAAACCGTGTTCAAGGTCTCACTTTTTGAACTAAGAATGAAACTTGACATAAACCAATTGTGTTGTTTTTCAAAAATTCACAATATCTTATTTTGAAGATTCATAAAAATGATAATCAACTAGCACAAAAATCAAAAGAAATATGGATAGATGAAAAATTATACAAGATGTAGTCAAGAGAAAAGTTATAATTTGTTCGTCGTCTACCCTATACAGAGCTCTTATTAGAACATAGAAGAAGTTGTTAGCATACTTCAAACATCAAATCTAGAAATCCAGAGCCTAGATCTAAGATGCCTTTTCCGAATGTCAATGATCTCAATTTAGCCATTACTTGAATCTCAACTAGACTGATCTCACAGAAAGATGGTAAAGATGGTACAAACGAAGATTCAAGAGTGCTTCACAGTATGGCCAAAGGTCTAGAGGCCATCGAATTCCACCAATCAAGATTGCAAAAAAGTTAGAAATTGGCATCTTGGCTCTTCACACTAGAGGCTTCACACAGAAAGCTCCAATGTCTATATTTTATTATATATTTTCAACCCAAGCCTTTGGATTCTCAACATAAATTGGCCATGAACTCTAGCAACCTACATAACCGGTTTTCCAACCTCCAATCGTGACCATTGATATTTCAAATCTTGAACTAATCTATGGTTCATATTGAGCAAACCGATTATGACATGTGAACCAATTCTTGGAATCCAATAGCAATTTGACACCTCAGCGACAAAGACAGGGAAAACCGGTTATGTCGTCGGCGTCCCGCCCGCCCCGCCTGCACCGAGGTTTGATAAGTATCTCTGTCTTTCCAATTTGCTCGCCTTTCTCATGTTTATGTACTATTCTTCCGGAATCGGCTTCCAATTCTCGCCAGTGCGGGCTTCCGATCGGCCTATTCGGCTCCTCTTTTGGCTCTGGGACGCGCAATCCCTTGGCGTCGTGAAGGTGTGCAATTGCTGCCTGGCGCTCCGTGCAATTTCGTTTTTGCTTACTTTTTCTATGCTGAGAAGGATTGGTGCGCGAGCGACCGTGTTAAGAGAGTTGGTGCGCGAGCGACCGTGTTAAGAGAGTTGGTGCGCGAGCGACCGTGTTAAGAGAGTACGAAGGGATCGTGCCTGAGAGCGTCTTGATCGTCGATGAGTTGCTTACTTGGCGTGGTCGCGGTGTACGAACCGTGCTTTACCCCTCTTGATTCAAGATTGTTTGGACTATAGCGCTTTAAGCTATTACGATTGCAAAGTGATCGCGAGGGGCTCGGGGAATTGAGGTTTATGATCGGGTTTTAGTTTGAAGGTTTTTCGTTTTTGCTCGATCGTTCGATTAGTTGTTGTGCGTTTTGGCATGACTTTTTTTCTTGTATTTTGCCTTAACCATTGCATTCTTTGGCCTCTTTTTGAAAAAAAATAGATGCTTCATTGTTGTTATTCCAGCCTCTCTATTGTGTCGAAAAAGATGCGAGAACTGATTAGTGAGAGAGTTTGACTGGTGATATGCCTGGTTGTGGTTTGTGAGGTTTATGATGTTTTTCGTGGGGAGGCATTGAACGCCGGAATGCAATTGTTGCAGAAAGCCCGCCCAATTGTGCGTTGTCTGTTTTTGGACTTGCTCCCCTATTGCTTACCTCGCAATAGAATCATCAGCCAGTGCGAACCTGCTGAGTCTGAACCTACTCAGATTATTGTGAGAGAGTTTGCGGTTGGAAGGGGGTTGAGCTTCTCATGGATTAGACAGGAGGTTGTTGCTAACAATGTATTGGTGAGGTAGCATTTTACATTTACTTTTACATTTGATGGATACTTTTACGTTTGCTAAAAAATATATATATGACCAATTTGTCTTGCAGATGGAGCACAATAGAGAACGAGTGGTCATGGAGTTTCACGACTCTAGCTCTAGTAAGAAGAAAGTGAAGCATACTCCCAAGGCTGCTAAGCACCGCGTGATGAAATTCAAGAACCACCTTGGGGTTGTGGAGAAGACCAATTCTTCACAAATCAAACAGTTATTGGCTACTGGAAATTATAACGTTCGGAAATTGGGGGAGGTCCAGGAAGCAGAAGGAATTCTTGAAGAATCCCCACCTTCTTTGATCTTGGAAGGGGAAGGCAGCAACCACTACTCAGATCTAGTGGAAACCGTGAGTGGTCTTCAAAAAGACATGGCTAAACAGAAGAAGGTCAACAAAAACAATGAGGGATTGATGAAAACCCTACAGGTGGAAAATCAGGTGTTGAGAAACCAAATTCAGATGCTGTTTACGATTATGGAAGCGGGTCTACATGTGGCTATCAGGGCTTTTGCGGATAAGTGCCTCGAAGCCCTTTATGAAGCGGCAAGTGTGAACAAAAAGAATTTCAAGGATCGGGTGAAGTGGCTTGACTCTACCGAGGCATATTCATTTTGCAACCGGCGGCCTGCCTTACGACTGTTCGAACAGTTCACCATCAAAGTGGATCCAAAGTTTCTAAACATTGCCCGAGCAGTTCGCAAGATATCTACAACGTCAAGTGCAACAGTGCTCCACCATTCTCAACCCATTCAAGTTGCTCATGCGTTGGACCAATTAACTGAACTAAAAGACAAGCACCAGATTGTAGCACTATTTACCATGGTGTTCTCTATGTCCCCTCAGGAGATGATTGCAAAGAGTGCATCTAGAGAGCTGGACCCTGTTTACAAGGAAACTTTCATAGTTCGAGCAGAGCAAAGCTCTGATTAGGTTTTGAGCTGTCTAGCGGAATTTGACTTTTAGCCATCTAGCAGACCTAAGCTATTTCCAAGTGAACGATTCTGGATAATAGCTTCTTGAAAAGTGAATGTTTTCTTTCTGGATTTAAGTGAATGAATGTGTGATTTTGAGGGCATGGCTTGAATGCGAATTAGGGCATTTTGTTTCAATAAACTCTGGCATGAAGTGATACTGCTCATATGTCCAAAAAGCAGTGCTTAGAAACTGCTTTTGCTGACGAGAGCTCCTGACGCTAGGAATCATGATACTCTTTATGCATATGCTGAATTGCAGGTCAAATAGAATTGCATCATGTGCCATTTGTTTGCATGTGGAGGAATTCTAGAGCCTGACTATCAGCAATGATTTGGGGCCTAGCACCCAGCTTAGCTGTTAGTGCAAGTAAAAGTTCACTTATCATAAACCATTTTTAAGTAATACGCATGAGTTGTTGATTAGTGTTATTTGAAGATTAGTGTTATTTATTGAAAGTCAAACATTACATTATTTCTCAATTATTTGAAGAATAGTGTTCAATTGTGGCCGCCATTGCAATTAATGCTTTCTTTCTATTCAAGGACCCCCACTTCCTCTCCCTTCCACGTTACCTTCTCCATCTCACCCATGCATGCATCCCAACCTTATAGCACATTATAGCGAACTGTCGGTTCACCCGCTGTCCATAGATTGGCATGTAGTTTGGATTGTGAGCATATTATTTTGCTTCTCACAAGTTCATTCAAGGTGGACGGTGTTTTTGCAAAGGGTGACCCAGGCATATGTGATCTCCACATCGACAAAGGTGGATATTGCCTCCATTGATGTTGCTAAGTACTCTAATTTAAGAGGGCGGCAACCAAGACCAAGAAGGGCAAGTTTGAGTTTTCAAAGCCGATAAGGAGGTACAAATTTATTCGTTTGTTAAAAAGGTGTGTTATGAGAATGGCATGAATTAATCAAGTGTTGTGTTTTGGCTTAATAGCGTGAGGAGCACAACATTCATCATAGACAGTTTCTTTTAAAAAAGCCGTTTCAAGGTGAGAGAAGAATATTGATGCCTTGACATTTTAAAATTATTTTGTGTGTATTTTTGATGTAAACAATAAGACTTTAAGAGTTTCATTAGTTCAACCAAAGGATTTTACAAGTAATTACTTGTATAAGACTAGAAATCTGTAATGAAGGCGATTTCCGCGAACGAGTTTCCATCTCAAAAGCACTTGACTTATAGGCAAGGGACTAATTAATCAATATGGACGTCTGAAACTTTTGATGGCTTTGAAGAAGTTTCTCACACCAACCTACTTGTATGAGTTGCACTCTTAGAAAATCAATATAATTATTACAACATGGTATACCTACGAGCCCATCGACGTAACGCGGTGGGGGCAATAAAGCAAACTAAGGTGTTATCCACACTAGCACTCTGAAGCTATGAGCACTACAAGAAGACTCTTGTGAAATGAAGAAATGGGGAGAGTTGATCACAATTTATATGCAAAAAACTACTACTCAAGAGGCACTTACTTTCCTCCTACCAAGATAGAGTTAATCATTTTCCACTCACCGAGGCTCATGTTTCTTTCCCCAAGACCGAGCCCTAACTTGGTTATAGATTTGCGATCTACCGAGGCACCTCTCTATTTTAGCCTCTCTTTTCCATCGTGATGTTTAAGCAGGAACGATAATTTTGTGTATATATAGATTGATCATATGGCTGGACGAGGATTTTTCAGTCCTTCATCACATCTGGTGTGAAAGTATCGAGCTCACATTCTGTGCATTGAGTTTAGGGGGTTTAGTGTTGGGGGTAATGCTTGGATTGTGGGAGATGCCAATTTGTGAATGCCATGGATGATTGGATGCCTTCATCCTCAATCATCCACGCAATCACATTTTTTTTGCGCCGCCAATGTGGAAATTTGTTGTAGTGATTGTGGTTGTAGTGATCGCTGTTGCTTATTCTTTGGGTTGAGCTCATGAAGTGGCTCGGCATTGTCCATTATTAGTGGCTTTGAGCACAATGTGAATGTAAAAGTCTAAATGAACAAATTACCAAATATTATGAGTGAGTGAGGGATCAAAAGTTTGGCTCACAGAAAAGCATATGTTGCCCCCTATTTCTGATGCCCGGGTGAAGAAGGGACCAAGTCTAAAAATATACTTTCCTGAAACACAAGAAATTCGAAACTTTGGAAAATTTCCTTTTGATTGAGCTATATTGTGTTGGGGGCTATTTTTAGACATGGTCCCTTCTTCATGTGGGCATCAGATTTAAGTAATAACCACGTAATCATTGAAACACATGTCTTGCATGTATGGTAGAGTGATCTAAAATGGAGCGGGTCCCATAATGGAGCTCTAGTAATCTTCACTCAGAGGTACATAATAGCTTCCCCATGCAATAGTGTCATGTACTTACTGCATACATTATAGGGTGTCACTTTAGGGCACCATTTTAGGAACACCTATACTTCCAACTTCAAAAAATCATAACTCATTGTACAAGAGTCCAAAAATGATGATTCCACTTGCTCTATCTTTCTACTAATTTTCCCCATGCACAAAAATTGCTTGTACTGGTGACATCCCTAAAGATTTCACAAGCTAAAAATTGAGCCATTATTGAACACCTTACCATATGCATAATATTGAAACAACTTCCATGTTTTTTGAGAGAAGCTGCTTAACCCCTCAAGACCCAGGGGGCAAAAAAGATGCCCCTCTAGTCACAGTCAAACTTGGTCTACAAACCTTATATGCTCGGCACCCGTACGGTGAAATCTTCATGTTTTTGGGCAACAACTGCAAAGTAGAGTTAAGATCCAAGATCAATGGTGAAGTTTTTAGGAAGTGCTTACACTATGAGTAAGTGCACATTTAGTGAACATAGGTACTCGAACAAGCCATTCAAGCATGGGCCTTTAGCTGCCGATTGCCCTCTTTCTAAGTCCCCAGCATCTTTGGTTGAGTATGACAATGTGCTTCGCGTCTTTTTGGTCCCTGTCTGGAAGTGGAGTGGCGACAATCCTGCCATAAAGCCTATACCCGGTCTCTTAACTGAATCTACACCAGACCTCGGTCAGTCCTTCCGGTTACTAAAGGACTAATTGGACCACTGTTTCAATCAACAATACACACACACACACACACATCGATTTGTAGACGAGTATGCCTATGATCATTTACAAAGAACAGTGGTATACAAAAAGACCCAAGGAATGAAGAACATTCCTTGATAAAAAGCAAACTCAAAACGACCAGATCCGGAAAACCCGCAGATCCTAAAAACCCGGGATCCAAAAATTTGGGGAGCTTTCCCCACGGTTCAGTTCTCATCCTAAACTGCAACTAACATTGGAATCCTAAAAAGCCTACTTCACAAAAAGGATCCTCCCTACCTACTCAAAAAGGGCCTACAAGGCCGGATCCACCAAACCCGGATCCTAACTACCCAGCGGATCTTCCGAACAGCTACTTCTCCGTTCCTTCCTTTCCTTCTTCTCCTTGCTGGTCCTCTCCCTGCTGCGCCTGATCTCCTGTTTCTGGAGCCTGATCCGGGACAACCGGTCCGCTCACTTGCTCGCCGCGTTCCCTTTGCTGCTCACCCTCCGGTTCGCGTCCTTGCGTACCGTCCGGTTGACCGTCCGAGTTGCCTCCTGGCCCACCCTCTGGCCTTCCTTCCTCACCCTGTTGGGCACCCGTCTCCACCATCTCCTCTTTTGAGTTCAGGAAACCCTCCAGACTTGCTTCTCCTGGCTCGGTTGCCTGAACCGGTTCCACATTCTCCACCGGCCGGGAGGCCTGTTCCGGGGTGGAGCTTCCCACTCCCAGCAACCGGTCCAAATCTCCTGCTTGGGGTGCCTCCACTGACAACCGGAAGTTCTCTTGTAGTTCGCTTCCGGACAGAGGAACTCTCCCACCCCTGTTGCTGGTTTCTCCCACTTCCGGTTCGGGTACGGGTGGGCACCTTGCAAGCACCTCTGCCACCAGCGCCCGGAATCCTACCAGCGCCTCTTCCACTTGGGCAGCGTACTTCTTCACAATGTTCTTCACCCGTACTGCTCCTTCCGCCTCCGGTTGGGTCACCTTTTCATCATACAGCCTTGCCTTGGTCTGTGCCTCCCCATCTGGTTGGAACAACTGGGTCACTGTTTCGAGGCAGGTCCGGTCGTGTTGTTCCATCTTCCGGATGGTTCTCCTTGTCCGTTCACTACTAGAGAAATGGGGTTCCGGTGTAAGAGAAAATCAACAGAAATTCTGCTGGTTCGTGTGCGGGTTAGGAACAGTTGATTCCGGATCACAATCAACAGAAAATGTCTTGGTTCGGTGTTGCTTCAATGTCCAAGTATACAGATAAAGAATGTTTCTAATCTAGCATTCATTTTTTCTGGCCTGCCCGAGGAAAAGTAGCTGCCCGGAAATTTTGGGCTGCTCGGAAATTTTGTGCTGTCCGGAAAAAAATTTGACAGCCAGGGCCAAGAACCCCGACCCACCACCGTAGGGCCCACCATGGCTAACCCAAGACCAATTCCCAACGGCCGGATTCGAACACAAGACCTTCTAACCCCCAACCACTTACTAAACCACCACACCACATACACACGCTCATGCAAGTATAAGAATTATCTTGTTAATTATAAGAGAACTTAACCATTGGCGATTCGTTTGCCATGTACAAAAAGCTTTTTTTTTCAATTTTTTTTTTGCACTATTTCATACAGGGATTTTTCTGTATGTACAAAAGATTTCAGATTTTTTTGAAATTTTTTTTTTTGGACAAAATCTTGAAGGCTGGAGTTGTTTTTTTTTCCCAGCAGTCTTTGAATATTTTTAACGATGTAAAAAAAAAAAATTCAATTTTTTTTTGCAGTATTATATGCATGGATTTTTCTGTATCTAGAAAAAATTTCAAATTTTTTTGAATTTTTTTTTTTTTTGGACAAAATCTTGAAGGCTGGAGCTGTTTTTTTTTTCCAAGCAGTCTTTGAATATTTTTAACGATGTAAAAAAAAAAAATTCAATTTTTTTTTGCAGTATTATATGCAGGGATTTTTCTGTATCTAGAAAAAATTTCAAATTTTTTTGAATTTTTTTTTTTTTTTGACAAAATCTTGAAGGCTAGAGCTGTGTTTTTTTCTAAGAGAGAACCTGTTGGTTCTGTACAGTTTTTTTTTTCCAAGAGAAAACTTGTTGGTTCCAACAGATGTGTCTTGGTTTTGTCTTGGTTTTTACGCACTCTCTAGTAGTGGTTTCAGCTCGTTCTTCTGCTCTCGCATGAGCAGGGCCGTACTGGCCGAATCCTTGCGAATCCGGTTCCCCTCCTGCCGAATCTGCTTAACTATTTCCGGGAATTCCTTCACCTCCGTGCTCCTAAGGGCATTCCCGACTCCCCTCACTGCGTTGTAAAGTGGGGTATACTGCTCCTCCACCATGTCCAAGGCTGCCCGAATTGGCATGAGCATGACGTCCGATCTTGCGAAGATCGATGTGTCCTGCTGTGCCTCCCGGTTTGGCTCTGCTTCGTGGATGGGCTCCTCTCTCCGGGCCGACTCGTCCTCCCGGTCTTGCTCCTCAGAGTCTTCCCCTTCTTCCTCCGGTCCTAACCTCCTTTTTCATTTCCCCTTCTCTTTGGCATCTCCCCTGCGGCTGCTTGGACCGGGTTCTCCAATGGGACGGGCACCTCGGCCGTCCACTGCGGTCTTCTTCCGGGGAGGAGAAACCTCCTTCCGGGGAAGAGAAACCTCCTGGATATCCGAGTCCTCCCCTCCATCACTCCGGATGACCCGCTTCCTCTTCTGCTGTTGATGTCCCCGGGTGCGCGTTGAGGGACCCTCCCCTTCCGATTGCACATCCCCTGCCGGATCCATTCTCTTCTTCCGTCTTTCCTCCCGCTGTGGGCTTGTACCTCCCGGTTGACTTCCTTCCGGGTCTTCTCTCCTCTTCCGGCGCTCTTCAGGTCGTGGGCTGGCATCTCCCGGTTCCTCTCGTCTCTTCCGGCGCTCCTCCGGTTGAGGTTCTCTGACATTGATCGGTTGGGGAACCTCCGGTTCGCTCCGGTCGCCCTGAGCGCCCTCGTCCTCTTCCTCCTCTCTCGCTTCCCTTTCCGGTTGCCTCCTCTGTTCCGGACGAAGCTTGCGTGCTTTGGCTGGACTCCAGTCTACTGCAGGGAACGGTTGTGTTTCCAACTTCGCCTTCTCCCTATCCGAGAGGCATCCGTACTTGTCATACAGGTGGTAAAGAAAGGGGGCAATGGGACAACCTTTCGTACCTCCGGTCTTTGCAGCCTCCCGGTCTACAATTTCTTGTATCACAATTCCCCACCCGATCATCTTTTTGTAGTGCAGCGCGGAGTAGATACCCTTCGCCAATTTGATCCTGATGGTGGTGGGCTTATCCGGGCTGAGGATGGGCACCAGAAATTGAAGCAGCCCCTTCTCTCGGGGCGTCCGGCAATGTTCCACCTTGAATCCGTCCTTCTCCAAGAGCCGGGAGAACCGCTCTTTCACCCAATTCGAATCTCCCTTCCCGCCTGACTCGAGTCCGTACTCGCTGTCTAGAAAGCTGTAGGTCCTGCGCCAATGCTCCCGGTTCCAGTTTTTGCGCTTCCCCCAGATGTAGCTCTCCAAAACGCTGGTGGTACTACCATTCCCATCACTTTTGTCAGCATTCCGGAATCCTGGATGTCCCAGTTCCGGTAAAGAAGCTCTTCGCACTTCATGGTCGCGAGGTCCTTGCGCAGCATCTCAAAATCGCCCGGATGCTGTAGCACGACCGGAACCACCTTCTTCTCCGTGAGTTTGAATCCTACAGAACTCTCTCCTCTCTGTGCCATTCCTACAGACTCCGGACGCACTCTCCTTCTCCTCCGCGAACTACGCCTAAGTTTTTGGCACTCTTTCTGCTCTAACTCCGGTCGCGCACTATCAACTCTAATGTTGTCCGGAAACAAAAATTTCTGCTGGCGTGGAGGACTGGAAGCGTGGGGAGCAAATGAACAGTGAGTCGTCCAGTTTAGGACGGCCCATTTTAAGGCTCGGATCGTGGCCGGGTCCGTCAGAGACCCGTCCTCCTCTATCCGGTCCCCCATCCGGTTTCCTACCGGAACCCGCCGCCTATCTAGTCCTGCAGTAATTCCTCTAGGGTGCGCGCGAGCGCCACTCTCTCTCCAAATAAATAACTGGGTCGTTATGGCCATTACTTCTCCTATTTATGGCGGCTAGGCTACTCCTAGTTGCCCTAGAAACCCTAACTGCCCGCTTTTGAAAAAACGAGGTTCGACACTGCATGAGGTACATCACTTGATTCTAGAAAAACTAAATAAAATCTATATTCGTCCAGCTAGATAATCTCCTGCCTCCTCTAGTGTCTTGAAACTCTTGTGTTGCGCTCCCTTGTAACCCGTAACTCGTTGCTCACACTGAGCCCATGAAGTGAAGATTCCAACCTCGCTGCCACATCATATAGCGTAATACCTATAAGGCTTCTCCCTTGAGGTCATGACTTCTGTTGAGATGGGCAAACGAGAACTCATCGCAGAAAATCCATGGTCCCGCTCATCACTCAGAGGGGGTCGAAGATTGGTGTCAAGATTTCTCCATGTTGAGGACTCTCCTCCACCTACTTCAGGCGAAATCTGTTGCAAATCTTCAGTTACCGATGCATTCCTCCCCAACTCTTGCTGGAAAGCCAACGTCTCGACGTAACTCACCAGCTTTGACAGTTGTTGCTTTAGAAATACTAATAATGCCCATACAATCCATAGCGCTTGTGTCTAGATAGGAACCAAAAAAATTAGATTACACTATAAGAAACCCGTGTTTTTTGTCATGTCTTCGGAAAACATGGAGACATCCCTGTCATGTCTTTCCCATTGGTATGGATGTCTCGCACAACAACGGGATGTCTCTACGTTGTTGAAGATAATTTTGGGATTAGATGGTTCGGCGAGTTGCGTGTTTCGGAAAAAACGCGTAGATGTCTGCGTGAAACTGCACGTTTCTGAAGACATGACGCCAGACATTCGGAAAGACGCAACTTTGCCACGCTGGCATGGGATTCTGGTTTCACCGAGGGTAAGTGTTTGAAATTTACTGGAATGCAAGGTGAAATGCTACTCGATGTAAAAAATTCAGCATAATGGGCAGCGGTTTGCAAGAGCGGAAAAAAAACTGGTTCACACTATTAAATACTATTTCCTTTTTGTCCAATATACTTTTATTTAAAATCACCACATAAGTTGGAATAGTGATTTTATATTCGATATCTTGTACTCGCAATATTTCTGATTCGTCCATAATTTAAAATAATTGTAAATTATAATATTATAATATTAAAACAATATCATAAGAATATAATAATATTAAAATAATAATATTTTAATAAATTTTATATTATATAATATAAATTATATATAAAACTTGATTTTTAATATTAAAATATTATAAATATTATAATTTATTAGTATTATAATATTAAAAATCCACGTCGGAAAAAAATAGCTTTTCATAATATAGGAGGATTTTTCAACATTTATGGTGGAAAATACACGTGGATATAATTTGGAATTTCCAAATTTACAAAACTTAACCTACATGGCACGGAAAAATCCACGTTGGACGAGCTGCCACGACATACTGTGTTTAGGCCATCGTCCGCAAGACATCTGATTCACGATGACTTCGATGACGTGGAGATGTTTTCGTGGACATCCATTGGGATGTCTGCAACGACGTCCTCGAAGCGCAATGATGTCTACGGTAGTGAACTGCAATGTCCCATGGTACATCACCATTATCATTTACTGTGCAACAGTGAATGCTCACATAGCCGACGTCCTGGAAGACATCGCAGAAGCACGTAAGTCACGGTCGGAGACGTCTTAGACAGCGTCCCATCAAACAACTACACGTCTCCCGAAACATTGTAGCCTCGTCACCCTACAAAACATGTGGGATACTTCTGAGCACGTCGCAGCGGATGTCTACATAAACATCCACTGAGACATAGTTGGCGACATGAGATACAACGTCCTCCCATGGATGTTTTAGTTCACGTAGACTATGTCTGCGCTGACATCAAAGATGTGTAAGGAGTTGCCCGTGATGTCGCTCTCCGAACGTCAGCTGGGACATCCCGGGGACGTCCGCATGCTGTTCATAACATGTCCGCGAAGACATGCGTGACAGACGGGCCCGCGTCTCCATCATTGTCTTCTAGGATGTCCAAGGGGATGTCCCATCAAGCAACGCCGCATACATCCGTCATGCAGTAGGGCGTCTTGGCACAGACGTCCACCGCGACACGGTATACGACGTCAGAAGACGTCGGATATGACATGGCAACGTCCCAGAAGTCACCAAATCGGACATTCTGGAGAACATCCAACTAAACATTCGGTGTCGTCTTCCGGAACATAGCAATATGGCGCGGTTTAAGACGTACGGGATGCTTCTGCAGACGTCAACAACACTGACGACATCGGGCGCGACATCAGATACCTGGGATTGCACGGAACGTCTCACTCGATGTGCAAGGTGTCTCCGCGGTCATCTCTAATGTCGCGCTCCGAACGTCGGCTGCAACATCCCGCCGGACATTGGCACGTTGTTCGTGATGTGTCAGCGATAACATCTGTAACAGAGGCGCCTGCGTCTTCATCACTGTCTTCGAGGATGTCCATGGATATGTCCTATCAGACATGGCCGCATACATCCGTCACGCAGTATGGCGTCTTCGCGGAGACGTCCACTGCGACACAGTCGAGGACATCTACAGACGTGAAGTATGACATGGCACCGTGACAAGAATCAGAGAACCGGACATTGTGAACAACGTGCACCGAAACATTCGGAATCGTCTTCCGCAACATACCAAATTCGCGTTGTCGAAGACGTCCGACATGCTTCGTCAGACGTCATGATGGGTGTCTCTCTAAACACCCCTGAAGACATCGGCCGCGACATCAGTGACTTGGTATTGCACGAAATGTCTCACTCGATGTGCGCGGTGTCTCCGCGGTCATCTCTGATGTCGCGCTCCGAACGTCGGCTGCAACATCCCGCCGGACATTTGCACGTTGTTCCTGATGTCTCAGCGATGACATCTGTTTCAGACGCGCCCGCGTCTTCATCATTGTCTACGACGATGTCCATGGAGATGTCCCATCAGACATGGCCGCATACATCCGTCCCGCAGTATGGCGTCTTGGCGGAGACGTCCACTGCTACACGGTCGAGGACATCTACAGACGTCAAGGATGACATGGCACCATGACAGCAGTCACAGAACCGGACATTGTGGACAACGTCTACCGAAACAATCAGAATCGTCTTCCGCAACATAGGCGAATGGCGTGGTCTAAGACGTCCGACGTGCTTCTTCAAACGTCATGATGGGTATCTCTCTAACACCCGTGAAGACATCGGGCGCGACATCAGTGACCTGTTATTGCACAGAACGTCTCACTCGATGTGCGCGGTGTCTCCGCGGTCATCTGTGATGTCGCGCTCCGAACGTGGGCTGTAACATCCCGGCGGACATTCGCACGTTGTTCCTGATGTCTCCGCAGTGACATCCGTAACAGACGCGCCCGCGTCTTCATCATTGTCTTCGACGATGTCCATAAAGATGTCCCATCAGACATGACCACATACATCCGTCCCGCAGTATGACGTCTTTGCGGAGACGTCCACTGCGACACGGTCTAGGACATCTACAGATGTCAACGATGACATGGTACCGTGACAGCAGTCACAAAATCGGACAATGTGGACAACGTCTACCGAAACAATCGGAATCGTCTTTCGGAACATAGGGAACTGCCGTGGTCTAAGACGTCCGACATGCTTCTTTAAACGTCATGATGGGTATCTCTCTAAACACCCGTGAAGACATCGGGCGCAACATCAATGACTTGGTATTGCACGGAACGTCTCACTCGATGTGCGCGTTGTCTCCGCGGTCATCTGTGATGTCGCGCTCCGAACGTGGGGTGCAACATCCCGGCGGACATTTGCACGTTGTTCCTGATGTCTCAGCGATGACATCCGTAACAGACGCGCCCGCGTCTTCATCAATGTCTTCTAGGATGTCCATGAGCATGACCCATCAGACATGTCCGCATACATCCGTCACGCAGTAGGGCGTCTTGGCGGATACGTCCACTGTGACACGGTCCAAGACGTCTTCAGACGTCATGGATGTCATGGCACTGTGACGGAAGACAAAGAAACGGACATTGTGGACAATGTCCACTAAAACGTTCGGGATGTCTTGCGGAACATAGCAGTATGGCGTGGTGTAAGACGTACGGGATGCTTCTACAGACGTCGTCACGGGTGTCTCTGTAAACACCCGTGAAGATATCGGGCGCGACATCAGGGACCTGGTATTGCACGAACGTCTCACTCGATGTGCGCAGTGTCTACGCAGTCATGTCCGATGTCGCGCTCCGAACGTCGGCTGGAACATCCCTGCGGACATTTGTACGTTGTTCGTGATGTGTCACCAATGAGATCCGTAACAAACGTGCCCGCGTCTTCATCATTGTCTTTTAAGATGTTCACAGCGATGTACCATTCGACATCGCCGCATACATCTCTCCTGCTGTAGGGCGTCTTAGCAGAGACGTCCACTATGAGACGGTCGACGACGTCGTACGACGTAGGGGAGGACGTAGCACCGTCTGAGAAGTCACAACACCGGTCATTGTGGACACCGTCCACCAGAACTTCTGGATGTCTTCCGTAGTATAGGGATATGGCGTGGTCCAAGACGTCTGTGATGCTTCTGAAGAGGTCCACATCGGTGTCTCTGTAAACATCCGTGAAGTCGTCGTGCGCCGCATCCAAGACCTGGGAATGTTAGCAGAAACGTCCACAAGGATGTCTTTGCGGACGTCCATCTTCCATTCACTGCTCTGTTTCAGTCACTATTTCAGACATTGGTTCAGTACATACTGCACAGGCATTGCCCCCTATAAAGCCTAAAATTACAATATTCTTATGTACATATGTTCGCAAACACAAGGAGTACAAGAGTGTTCGCGTAGGATCATGGAATGCAGCGCTACAGAACGGTAGTACAAGCAATACGAAGGTCATCAATCGCTAGTCCTCTTCGATTTGAGCCCGGTTGTTTGTTTCTGTTGCGGCTGTAACAAAGCTCCCTCCCGTCGGAGCTGCTGTTCGAATTGGTTCCGTTTCCCGAATTTGTGGTTGCAAGCCTTCGAAGTCATCGTCGTTACTGACAGTGATTCCATCGGGCACCGGATTCCGAGCAAGAAGTGATGTACGCCTACCTCTGACGTCTGTTTGGCAAATGATCTTCCACCCGCTTCTCGTGGGGTCATCGGAGAAAAAAACCTGCTGACAATGTAATGGGAATGCAAACGAATCTTGATGTACTCTATTATCCATGTGGTTGAAATTTGCCACGTTGAATCCCTACTTGTCACGTTCTATGCTGGGAACTCGCACATCCCATGAGTGTTTCACCCAATCGCATAGCAACACCGTGGTGCAGTGATTACGATAATCCAACTCGAGTATTTCCTCGATGTACCCCACATGCTCAGCGGTATGGTCAATGGGCCTCCCATTGCGAATCCCCCAACGCAGTTGCTGTATATAGGCGGCCAATACACACGAGTCTCGAGTGACGAGGCCCCCCTCGGCCGTCCGAACACGCAAATGCATACCGAATGTGTGCATTTGCCGATGGGAGGTTGCATAATGCTCAGGAGGACATGAGTACTGTACGATGTCCTCGTCGAGTCGAACACCAGCCTCTTCCGCTTCCAGCACATGTTCCTTTAGCCAATCAGCAAAGCATGGTAAATCGCTGAGTTCGGGAGGGTACGACACTGCTCTACCAGGTCGACGACGTCGCGACTGCACTCGAAACGCCTCTCGTTCTTCCCATCGGGTCCCCAAAGACATGAGCTCTACATGCCGAAACATCCCTGACAACGCCGTCATGTTCTGGACGATGTCCCAATGGACATCACCCGTGACACGGATGCGTCTCCTACTGTGACTCAATCATATATATGAACAGGGCCATGTGCACGTGCATAAATTTGAAGGTGCTCATAGGAGGGACCTGACGTTCTCTTTCATAATTTTTGTGTGCACTTGAGCACTACAACAAGGCACTGATGTTTTACACAAATACCAATTTGGACTGCAAGTTTGTTATTTTTTACCTCTTTTTTTGGCATTGGTATAACTGTATAAGACATCATTTAGTTGTAGTAGTTCAAAATTTTTAAATTTCTACCATCAATTTCTATTTATGAAGTTCTAAAAGATCAAAAAGAAGAGCAAAGTTTTGCACTTTGACAAAGAAGTTGATGAACCATACCATGCAAACACCCATACTCATCATTCAACTTTCATCATGTTTATTACAGTGTTTTTAAAAAAATAAATTAGGTACCGTCAAAAACTTCATATTTCTTAATATACTTATAAGCATTTAGATGCAAGTGTAAGATATTTTATTTGTCTAAAAATAAAATTGTGCTTGTATCAGATTTTATTTGATTAGAATCTTGTAAAAGAACATTTTAACAAATTCTTAGACAAGTAAAACTTTTTAAGAAAAGCAAGACGTTTTAGTAATATGAAGTCTTTAAGTTTATCTGAGTGCAATATAAATTCAAAAATTACAGTCAATTGCCAACATTGGAATGTTTGGAAGGATATCAAGGATGACATCCAGCTATCTATAAAGATGTCTAAGATGACGTCCATAAAGATGTCTAAGATGATGTCTATAAAGATGTCTAAGATGATGTCCATGAAGATGTCTAAGATGATGTCCATGACGTCACTATGATCATCTACTGGGATGAGTTTCATCCAGTTCACTGGATGAACAGAGGCGGCTAGGGTTAGCTGCCGCACTCAGAGTTAGGTCATGAGACCTTTAAGAGGATTTAGAGGTTGCACCAAGCTCATTTTCGTTTTCATTTCTCCAAGAAGTTAGAATTTAGAGTGTAGAGGTTTTGAAAAGTGTTGCCATCTATTTTTAGAATGATTGTAAACTATAGTAAAAGAATAGTAGTTGTAGAGATGGGTGTGGAGAATAGTAGTTGTAGTTTTAGATACCCATCTCTACAACAAGTTATAGAGAGAGAATAGAGAATAGTTGTTGTAGAAACCCTAATGCTACGTGGCGGCAACGCCGGCGAGGTCAAGGACGGAGGGGGGGGAAATTTGATGAAGAAACTGGTGTTAGTGGATTTCAAAGGCATCTTGTATGACACTATGAAGAAGGTGTTGTTGTGGAAGAAACCCTAAGACTTGTAGTATGCTAGTATATGCAGCGCTAAAGACTTGAATCCCAGACACAACTGGGAAGGGCGGTCGCGACTTGCAAATTGGCGGTTTTTCAAGCGGGTGTATGCAGGTATGGCCTTCATGTTCGTAGCATGCACCATATATTTACATCATAAATGTCACTAGAGATGTCATTAGCAATGTTACCAGAGATGTGATCGGGCATGGCACCAAAGATGTCATCAGAGATGTCACCACAGATGTTTGGGTTGGATGTCTGCGTTTGAGCTCCTAATTCTACAACCCTGTTTTCCACCGAAACATGGTGATGAAGAATGTGATCAGGACAGTGAGCCATTGCAAGCATTTGTGGAATTTTTGAACACGATTATGTGCCAGTGCTTCCCTAGAATACGGATTAGGACATTGTTGCATCTAGCCAGACGTCCATGGCAACACTGCATTAGATATGGTTACATCTAGGCAGTAGTCCCTGGCAACACGGAAGATGACATATTTACGTCTAGCCAGACATCCCTCGAAACATGGTAGAAGACATGCTCACGTCTCGTGAGACGCCCCCTGCCAGACGTAATTTTGTTGCATATAGCTTTCTTATGTACGAAGGCGAACAGTAGAATGTCGCAAGTGTCTTGGAATGATTCATCTGTGAGAATGGGCTTTGTTGATCATTGAGTAAGGTGACTATGTTGCAGACGTCATACACGAGAGGGGGACGTTCCATGAAACATAGAGACGTCTCACCGGACATCCGAGAACCATTGCGCGTGTGAATGAGCTGTATCAGGTCCATGATCCGCTTCCATGATGCAAGTGCAACATCATAATCTGAGTTGCCATGTTCTGAGATGCTATGATGTACTATGTCGTGGGTTGCTGTGGAAGGGGTTGCTACATCAACATGTACTCTGGAATGCTATGGTACGTGATATTAACATGTAATTAGGCAAGGTTTTTTGTTGTACAACCAAGGGTATGACAATCACTCCAAGCAGGAGGACGACGATGAGCCGGACGAAGAGGACGGAGATAACCCTAAATGAGGACACGGAAGATGGGGGAGACACCGCCTCCGTCTCAGCGGCACCATGGAGCGGGATTGGGACAAGAAATTGTTGATTGTGGACCAAAATGGCCACCCATACGGGCATTGGTGTCGGCGTTTGAGAATGACTTGCGGCTGCTCTCGAGGGCCTTCGATCCATGTAAAAAATGTCCCAAGCAAATTCAACCGGCGAAGGAAAGATTTTTGAAGCGCGTGTGGGCAGGTACACCCTTCTTATTTGTGCCACAAACTCCCAAGCCGTAGTGCAGAATTGAAACAAATGACATGCTCATCTCATTTTCTGCTATTGCCTATCACATATAAACGTTATGATTTGACATTCCATACACATGATTCTCCATGTCTTGAAAGTGATGTGCAGATATCCTCTTGGACGTTAACGGATGTTTATGGAGACGTCTAAGGATGTCTTATGAGACGTGTGAGGATGTACATGGAAACGTCCCCTGTCACAAGGGGACGTCTCAATCACAACATCCACGTCGCATTTCGTGTGCTTCTACCCTGTCACTGCGTCTTTTTTTTTATTTTTACTATTTCTTTGTCGTGAATGACTCTAGTGCATGCGTGATGCGTGAATTCGCAGGATGGGAGGTGAGGGGGGAGAACGGCCGGAAGACAGTAGACCCGGGGTGGATTTCCGTTCGAGTCAACAAGACGCTAACCAACAGACGGTTCAGGCTCGACGGACTGATCGACCAAATACAACGGAGGCCACCCGATATAACCGACAAGAAATGGAAATTTTTTGTGGCAAAGAGGGCGACTGCCGACTGGAGAGTCCAGAGAAAAGTCGGAGCAGATGCGCAAAGTATCCAAGGGGAAGGGCACAATATCAACACAGATGGCCGCACTCGAGAGGTTGCGGGTAGCAAAGCAAGTGCGTCACAATTTATGCAATGTATGTATGTACAGTAGAGCTTGCTGTATGTTGTTTGCCATATGTGTAAAGATCTCTTGAGTAGACGTTGATGTGATTGAAAATGCCTCTATAAACATCCATCTGTTTCCACTAGCGTCTTGAACATAGTAGGTGACGTTAGTGAATGTCTTAGACAACGTGAGGATGTTTCATAATGCGCATTGATGTCGTCACGAACGCAGCCGGATGTTACCGAAGATGTTCACTGTCTTCTCGTGCGACCTATACGTGGTTCCGGCAGTTCTTTCTGATACTGGCTGCAGTGACAACGCGAACACAATGGTCCAGACCAAGCAGGTAAAGAGTTGAGGGTAGATATGCTGGAACAGTAAGGCGTAACCACGTTGTGGATGACATCTGCAGAACGACTTAGGAAGCGCACGGACGTCTGCCGAAACATCCCCACGTTTGTGGAGACATCGCACAAACATGTTTTGGATCACTGCGATGTTTTTTGTAACTCTGTCTAGGCAATTGAGCATGGTGTATTTTTGCATGCGATGTATGTTTTCCTTGTCCTTGTCATGAGTGTGAAGTGTATGGAACTGAAGTTGTAATGTGCGTGAATGAAAGCTTGCGTCATGACAAGTAGGGGAGTTAGACTGAATTTGATGACGTGGGTGGAGAGGGGAGGTCATGAGTCTTTGGTGTGCATACCATACTTCAATGTCTATTGTGAATGCGTGCATTACAAGTAGTACCGCTGAACTATAAGTGCAGAAGGTTGTCGACACACTCGAGGGTTCCACAGCTAGTGTCAGGCGCAGTACTAAGCCCGACAGCGTAACAAAGGCACCTGCGAAGACTCCGAAGCCTGCAGGATTGTCTAAAGCTGGGAGTCGCGACACAACGAAGCCGACGGGGGCATCCAAAACGACCAAGGTTGATTCCACGAAGCAAGCGGGCCTGTCGAAACCGGGGAGTGCGACTGAGAAGGTTGGGAAATAATGATCCACTGTCATGTTTGGACGTGCATGTACGCTTCCCGTGAATGTCTGAAATTCAGTGATTCGCGTTGAATACGGCAAATTATGCAATGTCTAAGTGGTTTTTAGATTCTCATTCATAGTATACTGGGACATTGCATAGAAAGAGTGCATGACATGATGTCATTGCACAAGTGCAGCGTGGCACGTCAACAAGAGCGGAGGCGGCCAAGAAGAAATGAACATGCACCACAAATGAGACGCAGGTGAGCCACAGCAACCCGGACTGAACGCAACGGTACTTGTTAGACTATGGGCACGACGTCTTCGCAGACGTCAGTTCAGACGCTGTCACGGCTCCATCAGCGTAGCCGCTTGTTTCATAGAACATCCCAGGAGATGTCTTAACCTGTGATGTAGCTTGAAGTATTTGCTGGGAGACGTATAGAACGTTGTTTATCGTATTGGATGAGGGTCCAGCTGTCAGGCACGTGTACAACATTCCATGCATATGTAGAACGTCCCAAGTATGAGGATTTCCGTAGTTTACGGCCATTGTCGTGGGCCTTACTTAACCGCAATGGTTGTTGGCATATGTTCATGTGCAATCTCAGACAAGCGCCGAGGAGAGTACTGATAATTTTGGGAGCACCGAAAGCGACCGATGACATTGGAGCGTGCGCAGCTAGTGGATGCATAGTAGAGCGATGTGTGGTGGACGGGCCTGTAGATGTGGACTCAACGTCAATTTATGTCACGGACTGAATAGTTATCACAATCGAACTGTGCAGTTGAAAAATTTTATGCATATGCAATGCGAGTACGTATTTGTAACTGGCAGGCATCACTCCCATAGTACAGTACAACTGCTTTGCAATGTGACGTATGGATGCTCACCGAGACTAGTGCATGTTACGGGAGATGTATTGTTGTGCATGTTGATCATGACGTGGGGATGTTGGGGTGGTTGCGAAGGATGACTCGGTGCATATTCGACTGATGACGTGAATATACGGCATGCGACGTCTACATATAGCGGCAGCTGTCTTTCACAAAACGCGGTAAAGTACGTCAACATGTTTTATGGGTCGACTATGTGATGATGATTCTGTCTTGAATAAGATGTTTGTGAGTGACGTCAAATGTTTGAGGGAACGCCTTTGTGATGACGATGATGTCTTCCGTGACACGTGTTACGAGATCTGGGGATGTTAGGTGGGACGACTCTCTTATCACGATGATGTCTTCCAGAAACGAAATTCGTGACGCAGTGCATGTTCTCTAAGCCGTCTTCGAGAGCATGGGCACGATTGCCGAATGACGTGACCATGCTTCGTGAGACGTCTACAATTAGCGCGGCTGTATCTCACAGCACATGCTACAAGACGTCAGGATGTTTTCTGGGTCGACTGAAGGATGTCTATGCTCATGTCTTTTAGAACATGTTCATAAATGACGCAACATATTACAGACCACGTCTTTGCGATGACGATGATGTCTTCCGTGACACGTATGAGATGACCTCGGGATGTTCTTTGAGATGACTCTCTTATCATGATGATGTCTTCCAAAAACATCCACGTCACCGCAATGGATGTTTTGTAAGACGTCGTGGAGAACATTAGCACGATTGCATACTGATGTCTCGCAGGACATCTGCCACGAGAAGCTAAACAAATTGCCACGTCTTCAATAAGAAGGCGCATGTCATCGTGAACGTCCTCAAAGACAGAACGATGTCGTCGCGGAGCTCTCGCAGGACACGTCCGCGTCTATGCGCAAATGTCTATTGAAACACAGTCATGTCCCGGGAGACGTCCAGGGCAACCTGTGGCGGAAATGAAAGACACCCGGGCATCTGCTGACGTGGCATGCCACGTCCGATTTTCCCGGGTGACACGTCAGAATTTCCCGGGTCCACGTCGGATTTTCCCGCCGCCACGTCGGAAAGTGGCGGGACCACGTTTTCTTCCACGTCACCCACGGGGAGGATGAATTCCATCCCGACGTGGCACTGCCCGTCCTTTTGCCGCTGATGTGGCGTTGACGTGGCGCCGACGTGTCACACCTTTCAGCCTCCGAAATTTGATAGACATCCACGGATGTCTACGCGTTGTTGAAGACATGACAAGATGTTCACCCGATCTTACATGCTACACGATCTCTTACACCATGTCTACACGTTGTTTTTAAGACATGACAAAAAACACGGGTTTCTTATAGTGTTAGTACCTAGTCATGCTAGTAAGAAGTCCATTGTTGCAAAATTCAATTCGTGTGGTTTGCTACTTAGGTGTCTGAAAGGCTTACCGGTGACTACTCACAAGCTCTCCTCACTCCATCCATAGTCGAGGAACCTCGCGTGCAAGAGGGGATATTGAACTGTGTTGCCCACTAGGTCCTATCCCGAAGGTCATCGCTCCGTTCCCAGGTTCCCATGAGTTTCCGTCATGCTACTTATACTGTAATCGTTTGGTTTGATAATGAACGTTACGCTTCCCTCTACAGTGATTCCTGTGAGACTGTTGATCTACTTGCACATTATCATTTTCAACTGATACTACAATTATATATGATGTCGGTGGCATACGCAATTAAAGAACCTTCTCTATTGTACGTACAATTGTTGGCTGCAACCGATCGATTGAATACACCTTGGTCACTAAATTAAAAAAGCATAGTGGGGCACAATTCTCAATCATTCTGGACTAGTAGTGAAGTCGTAGTGATTGCCAAAGCTGCCACGCATTTTTCCACTGCATGATGCAATTATGCCAATGTAATCTTGTGAACCCGTTGATGCAATTCACTACTTTCTTGTACTTTCACTACTTCAAACTGTGGTTCATTCAACTCAACCAGCCCACTCAGCGACTACTCAGAGTGAAGGCCAAGAGTGTGGGTCCTGATGTACAGTGGTTCCAGCTTGTAAACTCTTGCCAAATTAACTACATAGCTCATGCTTGACACATGCCCAACTGAATTGCTTGTTTCTCATCCATTCACTTCATCTAACATCCGTGTTTTCTGTTATTGTTTCTAAATTTGCTACGTGCTTTCCAATGCATGGGACTAATTTTTTTACTGTTACCTGTGAGGGTACATTACAAGTGCCTTATAATAGATAATTTTATGGATGAGCATTAAACCCTAAACATCCTCACCCTTGTCTTAGATTCTATCCATATGGTTAGATCTGCGATTGCTTTCACCAATATTTTTCTATAAATTTTGGAATATAAAATTCAAAATTATTTTGTAATTTGATTACAAATAAGATATTGACAATTTGTGAATGAAATTTGTTGTGATGGGTTAAAATGTAATACTCTAAGTGTAGTGATTTTTGGGGATTTTTTGGTTGTTTAATTTTATGAGTTTTTTTTTCAAGAGCACTTTTAGACTAAAATCTTCAAATTTTTTGGTGAAACACAACAACATAAAATGAGGCATAAAGTTTCACAAATCATCCCCTTTCTAATCGGATCACACATGCACGAAGCTAACTTCCCATAAAAAAATTCACTACAAAAGATTTACTGCAAAAAGTGCATGATGGATGAGAAATCGGAGTTTGATTATGTACATCATGCAAAATATGCATGGTTGGGCAGTTAAGGGTTAAAAGTGCCTTGTAAAATGTGATTGAAATACCTATGAGTGCCAAATCCCAAAATTCCTAGCGAGTGGCATGGGTACGGGTAGTTAGCGGTTTAAAAATCATTTAAAATTAATGAGAAATTGAATGGTAGCAACGCTCATTAGACCAAATCAACATCAAACGAGAAACTTTAATGTTTTACACTGTGTTTAGGTCTTAATAAAAACATGTTAGACAATAGAGAAATTCCTAAAGTGCTCTCAAAGAGGAAATAAATTGTAAACTCCGGCCTAAACTCCAAGACCACCGAGAATAGATCAAAAGGAGTTGCAACTCACCATTTTTTGCACGAATGAAAAAGAGAAACGAGGATGGTGGGATTTGAACTTGGACCTATCCAATGGAAGGGCACGTTCTCCCAATTCAAGTCCATGCTCCCATTTGTTGACCACATGTTCCCCTACACCCATGGGAAGTTTATCCAAGCCAAACCATGTGTCCTTTGTGGTTTCAAATAGAATTGAACAACTAACATGAGGGAAAAAAGGTGGATGACGAAAGGAAGTCACCCTTTTACTTTGCGAATTTTTTTAATATCAATGTCAATTTCCAATACATCAGTATAAAATAATCCATTGCACTATACATAACTATACATTGAATTTACTTTTCTTACTGGCCAAAATGGTTGACCATAAATGAACAACGACCACAACATTATTGGAGAAATTTTTGCCTAAATCTTACCTCGTTTTGGTAGTGGTCACTTGTACTTTAGAAAAAATGGGTAAAGAAGTGGACGAAATTGCCAAAATCTTCTAAAAATATTACTAAAATTGTTGTTGTTTGGATAAAGTGCCTTATAATAGATAAATTTATGGATGAGCATATGTGTATGCATATATATATATATATATATATATATATATATTGATATATGGAAGATTCTATCTGATTATTTCCTTACCTGGCTACATTACAGGGTGTGAAAAACAAAATTTATATGTTGGGCATGGGTAGTTAGGGGCAGTCCAACTCACAGTGGCAAGTCAGCATCAATTGTGAAATTTAGGATTCCACCAAGGCAACAAAGCCACTCGGTTTGGCAAACAGGCACGGGACCCTGAGGCGGAGGCTCGGTTAGGGCTTCTTGTTCGTTCACTCGGGGGAATACTCACAGCGGCGGTAAGCTCTCTCTCGCGAGCACTGTTGCTTGGCCGGAGAGATTGTTTTTTGCAAACTATTCCTCTGCAGCAATCATGTCAGAGCATGTCGGAGCGCAGAGGAGAGCGTACAGGCTTCGGGTGCAGAGGCGAGCGCCGCGGGGACAGAGGGCGAGGTGACACAGGGCGTGGACGCCGCAGCGCCAAGTGCGACAAGGAGAAGTGGGTGCCCGTGACCAAGCTGGGCCGCCTTGTGAAGGACAGCAATATCATGTCCCTGGAGCACATCTACTTGTTCTCCTTGCCCATCAAGGAACACCAGATTGTGGAGTTCTTCCTCGGTTCCGCGTTGAAGGATGAGGTGATGAAGATTATGCCCGTGTAGAAGCAGACACGTGCTGGACAACGCACTAGGTTTGTTTCCTGTTGCATTTTTGGTTGGTCAACATATCAGGGTAGATTTGCATTGACATATATTAGGTTTGTTTTCTTTACATACATTAGGTTTGTTTTCTAGTGGCGAATGTTGCTTTTTTTTAGGTGAAGTTGTTATGCCTGCAAGTTTCAAGGTAACTATTGTTTTCTGACCATGATTTATTAGCTTCCATTGTTTTGAAGCTGAATATTTGTTTGTCGAATTAGGAGAGCGATTTTTGCCTCGGACATATACATCCTCAGCAATGGTTTTTGTCCTGTAAGTTGCTTACTGATGAAGTTGTTCATGCATCGTAACCTGCAAGTTCTCCATGATCCTGTTCATAAAACAGATACGATGATTGCCGATCTTGGGGAGAGTGCCATTGGAAGAGTTGTCCTAGTACACTCTGGTTTTTGGTGGAACATTCTTCTTTGTGCTTACACAGTCCACTTGGGATCACACGCTAGCAAGCATAGCAGACTGTCAAAGAGGAATAAGGCTAATTTTGACCTTGTGTCTCGCTGATGGATTCGATACTTTCCCAACTCTGCTATGTGCAGATGGCTGCTGTATGGTGGATCGTCGGATGGTAAGTGACTCTGAAGCTCTTGTGACGATATTTCTCTGTTTTGAAATACCTTTATTAGTTGTTCAATCACAACCCTGAATTACTGTTTATACCATCGGTTTTGTTTGTTTTTCCTTCCTAATTCTAAAGGAGCCAACAACTACTCTGAATCAATAGTATGATGGGACATTGAACCTCTTTGAGTGCTGAACAAACCTAAATTTATAATCATGTAATTTTTGGGGTCAAATTGTAATCATGCTAGGCTTACCTTTAATTCTTTGTCATCTCTATAGCCTTTTATGCCATTAACATACCTTTTTGTTGGTGGTTCGATCTGAAATCTGAAATGTCGTTTATGCATACCCAACAGTTTTGTTTGTTTTTCTACCTGCTTACAATTGAGCCAATAACTTGTTATACTATCGGTTGTGAGTACAAGTTACTGATTTCCTTGCTAAGCCTCACAAGATTAGCGTTCTGGAAGATGTAGAGAAGACCCCAATGTATTGAGAGCGCTGCCAGATATACAATTTGTGCCGGGTTCTGCCTTCTTCCGTGGTCATGGCACATTCGGGAAAGTAAGCCACAGTTTTGAAATAGTTTTTGTCTTTTACATTTAAATACATGCTACAACTGTATGTTTAAAGAGTGGAGAATGGCACTTCTAATCGGATTACTGATACATAATCTAGGATTCTTGATGTGCAAGTTTATTTAAAAAGAATCGCCTTCAGTTGGAGAGGTAAGCTCAATGCAATGTTATTCAGTGAACCATGGTAGTCATATTGGAGGCAATATAGGCACTAGTAGAAAACATGGTCGAAAAGAACTGCAACCAAAATCGGCTGCGGTTCTTTTGACCACCCTGATCAGCAGTCGCTTAGCGACTGCAGATTTTTCTTTCTTGATTTATGACTGCAATTTTAGGATTTTCTAGGCGTGTAATATATTGTTGGAAAGGTCTTGAAAATACCTTTCCAACGGTATATTACACACCCCTAAATGATGAAAATTGCAGTCGCAAATCTAAAAAAACAAATCTGCAGTCGTTTAGCAACTGCAGATCAGGGTGGTCAAAAGAACTGCAGCCGATTTTGGTTGCAGTTCTTTTCGACCATGTTTTCTACTAGTGAGGGCATTCTTAGATTCTGCATTTGACAACCTTGCTCATCTTTTTTTTGTGTGGAATAGTTGTTTGGTATTAATTATTGATCGTCAAGATTTGCTTCGACACATGTATGTTTATCATAGTGGATGATTATATGCCGTGTCTGTTTCGCAGATGTTTGTGGGGTATCTGCAGCGAGGGTGAGAGGTATGATCTGAAGGACACGGCAATTTGCACGTACCATTTATATTCATCATCAAGATTGATGCAATTGGTGCCAAGTGTGGTGAACCTCGTGTTGGAAGCGTGAGTTGTTATTGTAGAAATTTTCATGTCATAAGGAGTAATTAGCACGCTGCTCATGTGAATCAAAAAGACAAGTGTAAGTGACTTTTGACAATACTTTCAACAAAAAATAAGAAAAGGAAAAAATTGTGTATACTCCGTCAGTGTCAGAAACTGAATGCATGGCAATCTTTGGTACACGTTCAACTACAGTCACAGATGTGAACAATGCAGAATTGCTGCAAACGGCAATGGAACAGCTCATACAATATGCAATGAAACCACTGAGTAATTCTGCAATCCAACGGCTCAAAGAGCTCACAATCAAATGTCTCATTTAGTGGTGCTCATAGTCAACCTACTGTTGCAAGAAAAACTGGACGAATGAAATGAACACAAATGGACCCACCAAATTTTGACAGTTGTGTAAAGGGACCCACTATATTTTGAACAAGTTGAGATCGTCGGGCAGTTTACTGTAGTTGATTTAAGTTCTACAGTGATTGCAATTGGATGAGTACCGTAGATAACGGAAAGTGCTGCTAAATTGCAGGAAGACTCTGTTGTCCTATTATGGCCCATTTCCACTCATCCCACTCAAGTGGGGTTCGTACAAAACAAGTCAGACATGGCCAAATTCACTAGTTGAAATCACCAGGATTTGAAGTAGTGTTTTTGCTTGCATGTACTATGATCTCTATAGTGCTGGATTTTGATTCTCAACCCTCTGTCGAGAATGGGGTTCCGTCGAAAACAGGTGCCTCTGTGACTAAAGACTGCCCATCACAATTGGTACGTATTTGATAGTTGAATTTCCAAACCTTGGGAATTTTATTTTTTTATAAATTCTTATGAAAACACTAGTAGAAATCTTGTCCAATGTGACATATCTATAATGACTAAATGCCTATAACAACATGTCTTTAGTAAAATGGCACTCAACAAGTGGCAATAAAATTTATAATGTACACTATAAACATGAAATGGCACTCACAAAAACGAAAGTCAGGTGAATGTGATTGATGTGATAGAGATCCTCTATGCCTACTTGACGCTCCAATCCGGCCTTTGCATCGTAGGCTCTACAATTATACAATTACACGCATTATTGACGGATAGAGGCAATATCAATATCATCCAAGTAACTTGGAACGATCAACAATCTGTCTACTTCACAAACTGAATACTAATGACAATGATCATTATAATGGTAATAAAAATAAGTTTAATAATAATAAGCTCAATCATTCTAGTAATTCATTCATTCATTCCCATTAGCGATGATGCGAGCGGGGAACATCGGCGGGAGGGCATGAGGAAGGGAATCCGTTGTACCTAAGAACAAGGCTGAAGGCATTGACAGTGGACAATTAAAAACGATCCACAGACTCTTGCAATTCATGACTAATGAGGAGTTACTGCATGGCCGGGTGCTGCCATTGTTCCTCGCTGCTCAATAGCTCCTTGCAGTTGGAGCTTTGCTGCCATTGCGGCTATTGTTGTTGTCTTTTGGCTTGCACTTTGTTCACTACCTTGGAAGCAACGTCGAGTGTCAAACGCCCCATGTCTAACAGATATATAATTAAATCGATCAAGACCTACAGCTCTAAGAGCAAGCTAAGGGACGGAGGAAACGAGGACGTGCCTAGATCAGATGGCAACGTTGGACGCAGAATTGAAGAGGCGAGAGAGAGGGAGACGACGGACATAGATGGAGAATTTTACAGACGATGGACGCAGGCCAGAAATGCAAGGAGGAGGTGAGACTACTGCTCTTTATCATTCTTATATGAGTCTTGTCCAGCCAAGCAACTAGCCCAAGTACTTCCACAGTTCCACGTACTTCTTCTGAAGTTATCTTATTCCTATTCTTATAATAATTGTGATGATGATGCTGCATTGCTGATAATGACATGAAAGCCCAGCTTCTCCCCTCACTCCTTCAGTCTTTGCATGTCTTGATCCTATCATCAGTGCCCACCTTGTCCACATTGGCAAAGCCCCTTGTCCTATCTTCTCCCCTGCCACCATTTTATCTCCTCCCTTGTGTAATTTTCAGCCCCCTTTTCCACCTTTGACCTAGTACTGTGTGCGCCCCCACCGACTACCCCTACTACTAAACATTATGCGATCTCTAGTCCTGTTAGCCTATGTGGAAACATTTAATTCCTTAACAGACTGTTCATTCACGCTTGGCTAGAGTTACTCTTTGTCTTCTATACGGTCTCCATGTCTACACACTTGTAGCTTTTCTTACTTACACTACCTTCAACTCCACCATAAGTTGAGTTGCCGATTCAATTCCCAACTGTGAAATCATCTCTCTACTTGACGGAAAATCCTTGCCATTGGTTGTGAAATAGCCAGGGTTGTTTGGACGCTCGGATGCGGATGTCCGCGTCCAGACGTCCAAAGGATGCAGACGTTAGCGTCCCAATGTCTGACGACTTAGAAAAATCGGGTCTTTTACCATCGCGGTAGAAAGACGGCAGAGCGGTTTTACCCCCGCGGACGGCCGAGCGGAAGCCCCCGCGAACGGCACAGTGAACACCCAAACGGACGTCCGATTGGACAATCACTATAACAAAACATGGTAAAAAAAAACCGCACTCAAAATTGACTGCGGTTCTTTTTGCCACGTTTTTGTGCATGCGTGCGTAGTGGGCTGTTAGCTTCTTTTGCAATTTCTGACTACAATTTTTAGAATTTTGGGGCGTGTAATATACCGTTGGAAAGGTATTGAAAATACCTTTCCAATGGTATATTACACGCCCCAAAGTTCCAAAACTTGCAGTCGGAAATTGCAAAAAACAGTGGCTGCGCGTGTAGTGGCTCAAATTTCTGCGACCCAATGGTGCCATCTATCAAAGCCATCAATACCGACACTTTGAGAGCACAGAACCTGCAAACCTGGCCCTATTTCAATCAAGTAAGTAACGTAGCAACGCGCAAGGAAGGAGGCACTGCCCATCTGGACGTGATTTTCTATTAGGCATGCAAGTGCCCTTATGTAATCCTAAGCCTCATTTCTCTTACCCAACTGCTGAAAGTATGATTGGATCTGGCTCTGAAATTATCGTGTATGTCGCAGCTTTGTTGTTGGTATTTAAAATAGTGTAGGACAGCAAATACTTGGTTTTTTCTAAATTTTCTTTCGTTGTGCAGGTCACAGCAAACTTAGAACCTGTCAACTCCAAGAAAGTGATCGTCAACTTTGATTTCTTTAAAATTGGTGGATTGGTGAGTGTTTCTTACTGTGCATGCACCTCTCTTTTCCCTTCAGGATGGATGTTACCTAGCATCCTGCAGCTTTCAGAACGGAATGCTTGGATTTGGCAATGTTGATCCAAGCAAGTGTGGCGTCCCTGATTCTTTTTATGGCGATTTCTTGCAGATTAGCGTCAAGGCTCCAGGGCGAGCTCGAGGAGAGCTTGAGATCACATATTTAGACGATGAAATGCGGTAAGTTCATAACTTGAAAGACTTCCTCGTACTGTTGACCGTTGTGTTCCTTATTATAAAGAGTCAATCCTTTTCATTAGCTTTGACAAGTGTAGCAAAGATGCGTTATTTCTCACTGGAAGTCCTGTATTTCTGATTGTACAAATTTATATTGTACCGGTCTATAGATGAAGAATAGTTTCATGAATACGACTGGGCATGTGAATTGAAAGCTGCATCTGTTACTCGCATCTGATTTTCACTGACTGTTGTTGGTGTTATGGAATGTCTAACAGCCTCTCACGGGGAGATAGAGGGAACCTGTTTGTGCTTATCATGGACGACCCCACCTACAGAGTTCCCATCTGAGTCCTGGCCTAGTTTTCATGTCTGCCCTTCGACATGGAATGTAAGGTAGAGTGTTCTCGTGTTATGTGCTACTTGGTTTGAGTTACGAGCCTCATCTTGTAAATTATTATTGTCTTAGTTGTTTCTAAATGTATTCTTCTTGTGAACAGCAGAATTTAAGTGGTTCAATACGTTCGTGATCTTTGGCTCAGCATACTTAGGTCTGTCTCTCGGAAAACCCTTTCATGGATGCAACCTAGGAAGTTGTAAAGTTAATGACTGGGGAAGGTATGAATCCAAATTAATACAGATTAAGCATAGGAAACATCCTGACTTTATTTATGAGCCAATGAAAGGTGGCCAGCTAGCTTATCAGATCATATCCGGGCCTCCATAAGAAAAGAGATCTGTACGAGAAGAGCCTGCTCATGAGAAGAACCTGTTCACTTTGATAGCTCATTTACACTTGCATTTGTTCATGGGGGACATTCACAGTATCTGAAGATGACATTGACAGCAGCTTAAAATAACATGAAGTTTTGAAATTAACCCTTTGACGCGCCGGTGTCCATATAATGGACGACGGACAGATTGCAACCTTTCTCAACACTACATCCTCTACAGTTTTTCATCCATCCAAATTTTTCTTGGTTCTTGTGCTAGTTGACTATCATTTGTACGGTATGGATCTTCAAAACAAGATATTGTGAGTTTTTGAAAAACACAATTGGTTTATGTCAAGTTTCATTCTTAGTTCAAAAAGTAAGACTTTAAACATGATTTTCCAAATAAGTAGAATCAAATAACGGAAACCATACCATCTCGTAGTGCATGTTATTCCAATTTCATTAAAATATTTTTTAGTTTTTTTGTGTTAATTTGAGATTTTAAATTGAATTTCAAAAGAAAACCTTGCAAAATTAATTTAAAAATATTAATTAAAAAAAATGATGAATCCAACTGTACCGATGTGATCTTCACATTGACATTGATAACTTTGCTGTGAACATCAACTCCATTTTTGTTTTTCATCAAACATTTTATAACAAATCTTTGAAAACAGTGTTGAATCGGGACGTTAACCCATTAGTGCCCAGGTACCCACTAAGTGGTCACTAGATCACTGGAAAATTTAACTGAGACTTGTTTCATTAAGCTATGTTTACATTCGTACGGTTGGATACTATTAATAGTACCCCTAATTTCAACAGAGATAGATTTAAAGAAACATCACCCAGAAAAAGGTGGTTTCTCCAGAACCACCCTGGGCGGTAAAGGGTTAAAGGGTAAACATGCCCCTGTTCTTCACCTAGGCTGATAAACAATTATACCCTCATACCCACCAAGCAAATTTCGTTTAAATATGGATGAAAAAAAAAATTATTTGTTTTGCGTTTTTGAAACCATAGGAATACTCTCACATGTGCAGCAATTATTTTATTTTATCTTTGATACAATGAGCAGTAGTTTCATTGCGCAACTATTCAAGGCCAATCGAATTCCATCAGGGCAACGATGACTATTCATACAAATTTCTCACGACGAAAGAAACCCAGTTGTGCATTCCATTCTGCATAAAGGATCTTCAAAAACTCGACATGGATTTGGCGGTGAATACACCTTGGGAGAACTCTGCAGGAATGCTTTTTAGAGTTTTTATGTACAATCAGGTAAAAATTCCAAAATTTGAAGAAAGGTTGACGATCATTCTGCTGATGCTTGTTAGCGAATTTCTCCTCTCCCGAAATCGACTAAGCTTTGTGGAAGAGATTTGGCAGGTAAGCTGTGGCTTGCACTGCAGTATCTGGAGCTCGTGCAGCTGTTGCAATCTGGTGAGCCATCACCATTTGCTTCTGCTTGCTCCCTTGCCGCCTAAAATTCAATGATCAGGATATCATGTTACCCACATAGAAGAGCATAAAAAATCGTTACAATCTACCGACATGACATTGGGCTCTCCAACCTTCTGAAACCATGTGATGTGACCTTGAATGTCTTACATGCTGATTTAAGGGATCCGATGCACCGGCAGCAAGATTCTGAGCAGCAACCATTTGAGCGGAGGCACTTGAGCCATTTGATTTGCTCCTTGCAGCAACATTTCCTGACAATGCTGAGGTGAACGCATGGCATTGCGATATATTGGTTCGTTGGTTGGGACTGTCCTCTCTGCATGGCTCCTGACACAGAAATTGAGAAGCTACACATATTAACATAATAATAATTGAGAGGTCGCCGAAGAATACGGAATGAACCCAGACTGATGACTGGGTGTGGATACTCCTTGCTGATTGCCCAATTGATTAGCTGAAACCGATGCCAGCGCACTTTGAGTAGCCTCCTGTGCAATAGATGTATCATGCAAATCTTCGGATGCCCTTTCTTTCTGTTCATCTGTAGCCTTCTCAGCAGCTTGTGTAGCTGCTTGAACTGCAACTCTTCTAGCGAGCTCCTGCTCGCTAGAAGAGTGTGCAATCACCAGTGCTCGGTTATCGAGTTGTCCTCTCGAATTCAACGGCCATAGTGTGAAGCGGCCCTCAACGTGGTTGTCTACATCCTTTGAAAGAGAATTCAACAGCCATAGTGTGAAGCGGCCCTCAACGTGGTTGTCTACATCCTTTGAAAGAGCACTGGCAAGGACGATATCACAATTTGGGAGTCTGGGACTAGTCAAGCCTTTAGTTGTGAACTAGAAGACTACAGCGACTTCAAGAAATGAGTCTATGAGGGTATTTGATTTAGAAAAGTAACAATGTAGAGAGTATGAAGAATCAAAGCAATAAATTTTGAACATGAAAGTGTGAGAGCATGAAGTAACTGACAACCTCAAGAAAATTGAAAAGAAACAGCCACTATATTAAAAAAATACATAGTGCCAAAGTTGACTATGTACATAGACTCTTTTTTTGAGGCGGTATATACAGAGTGGTCAAAATCTTGTCCACTTCCCACGAGCAGCCAAAGCAGCTGCAATTCGATCTGGCATGCTAGCATACAATCTCTCACATTGCTCTGTAGTGATCGTCTTATAAGTCTCCTCCACACGCTCCCATAATTACAAAAGACCTACAAGAGGAGTTGGATAGGAATTCAAACGATGTTTGAGAATTGCCCAAACATGTTCTATGGGATTTAGGTATGGGGATTGAGCTGGCCACTCTAAAATAGTGAATGGCTGCTCTAAGAACCATTTCTGAACAATCTTTGCTTTATGTATAGGAGCATTATCATGCTGGAAAATGACGTTATCGAGGTTCACTTTTTTGGTCATTGACCCAGCACCAAGTCCTCCCATCTGAATTGAAACGATTTATCTTCGTTTCATCACTGAATACAACTCTCTTCCAATCCTGTACTGTCCACTCTTTATGAATTCTTGCAAATCGCAGCCTCTCTCGTACATTTTTCTATGACAAACAAGGCTTAGGAATCTTCTCACAAGCACTCAATCCAACATCTCTCAAAGCAGACCGCAAAGTGTTATCACAGAAACCCACTTCTCTACCCTCTCTCAACACTTTTGCTACATGTACTGCCGTTTCCAGCCCTCCAACCGTGACCAAACGCACTGCACGTCGTCTCTCTGAAGTGGTAAGAATCTTTCGAACACCTCGTTTTGGCAATTCTAAGTTACTACAATGTTTCTTCCTCACTCTATTCACCGTACTCTGTGAGAAACCCAAAGACTTTGCAACCACTCTTGTACTCTTACCTTTCATCAAAAGAGCAACAATATCTCTCACTTTGTCTCCTGAAATTGGCTTCATCATGCCAATTCTAATTCCTATTCTCTACAGTATGTTCCACAAGAAGGAAGAGAAGAGAAATCACAAAAAAAATCATCAAAAAACACGAATTTCTCTATGTTCTACACTCATTTGAAGTTGCTCCGGAAGCCACCTCAAAAAATGAGTCAATAAGGGTACATGCACATTTGTGATGATAACTCACAATGTAGATATTATTTAGGCAAAGCGCCATGTGGTATGTGATAAGAGTGCATTAGGTACAGTAGAATTTTTTTTTAGGCTTCAGCCGCCTTAAGGTTTCCTTGCTGGCCGTCATTAATGCTCCCTAACAGGGGCATTGACTCATTTGTTGAGGTCGCTGTACATTGTGCTCATTGATGTGTCAAAAACGCAAATAATGAAAAATCCGTGAACAATTAAATTTTGAGTTGTGAAGTTGTTCAGTGTTTGAGATTTATAATGTACATCTTCTAGAAAAATATCGAAAATCTTCTCCGCCTCCACACGAACAAAATATTTATATTTCCAGGGCCTCTTGTAGCAAAGCTGCTTGGTCAGAAGTAGATGGACATCATAAGAGTGGACCAATGAAGATACTACAAAGTGAACACCTCATACAAGAACAGAGGCGAGGAATGATATGAGGACTTAAATCGAACATCGTACATTGTAAACAAAGCTAGATGTGCAGGAAATATAGTAATAGAGGCGGTGAAAAATGATCCATGCAATGAGATTCATCATACACATTCATGCAAGAGAATCTGTTACTGGAAAAATTAATACAATTTCCGTGGAGCACCTGTCTGCGTTGAATAACGTTTGTACATTTCAGAACTATAATTCAGTTGGTGTACATAGTCATGCAATTCCTTGCAAGCCTTGGGCAAGATGTGCCAAGCATGGATCACTTTGTGACCCATTGCTCAGCAACACCACTAGAAGCTTGAGCTCCTTGAAAAACTCTTCATCAATTTTCCTGCAAATGTACAACAACTATGGTCAGTCATTATTTTCAACAACTGCTATCGCGAAGAATCATCTATTCAATAGCAAGGAATATGTGAAAAAAATTACCCTATTGTCAGTTTGAAGTTGCTGTCTTCAGCAGCTTGCCTAGCCTGCATAGGATACTCCAGTCTTCCTCGCCTCTCTTTGTAACTCCCCTTCTTTGATCTCTTGTCTTTAGGACCAGACTGTTGAAATTGGTCATTTTGACGAAATATTGCTGGAATCAACCACTGGGTTGCAGTCGCATATTTCAGACAAATGAACTTCAGCTTGTCCACTTTCTGTAAAATAGCACCGGCCATGTTTTTTTATTAGATCAGACGTACTTAGTGCATCAGATGACAGTTGTGTGATAGATCATCATATGCGGTGTGAGCCTGAGCCTATTCACTCGTACATTAGCTTGACATCAGATGCATACAATGTGATAAGACATATATACTGCAAATTATACACACCTTCAAAATCTGCGGCCATAAAAGCGTGCACTGTCTCAAACATTTCTCCAAGAATGCATCATGGTGCTGCATAACCTGCAGATAGTAGAACACCAAATAATTGGTATTGCAATTATTATTGAGGCTCGTTTCCAAATCGTTTGTTGAAACATCATATGATTCGGATATACACAATTAACATTGAATTATTAGCATCAGTTCATGAAAGTATTTACTTCGCCTTGTCATGAGTTTCAAAGTACTTGTGCCAAGGTACCAAGAGTGTTGTGAGTACCCACCTCATCGATACTTTTGGCATTTAAAAGCTGACCATGCATTAGGTGCCAGTTTGGTTCCAAAACCTGCAGCCCAAATTTTAAGTGCACAAGTTCATATACCACAATTTGGAGAACTCGTAGAGACTGGATATAAACTCGAGATTTTCAAGATAAGCTGGGCCATGTAGTATATCTCTAACTGTGAAACCGAAACTCCTCCCTCAGCAATACACATGATAGTTTTTACCACCAATAAATTGACCGATTCTAGTTGAGCTGTACATACCTCAAATGTCATGTAGTGCTGGAAAGTCTGCAGAAAGTGAAGCATTCGTTGGCAAACAACGTAGGATCGAGATATCGCAGTTCCCAAGGTGTTGACTGTGCGCACTGTGGACTGGTATATCAGAAGCACCAGAAACTTAAATATTAGTTAATGCTTGCCACACTGAACAGCTAATCAAAGCGTTCATTAGACTTATGATACAGTCATTTCCACATACATGTACAGTACTGAATATTGCCCATGATCGAGCTAACATGAACACCTAGGATCGTCACTGTCAGTGCTGGTTCGACAAAAGAATATGCAAGAATTGATTAAGAAGTCCTAAGAAGCATGGATTACCTGGTGCATTTGCCAAGTCGCACATAACTGACGTTCCACATGCTTGCAATGAAAAATATGTCGAAATATGAGCTGATACTTAGTCAGTGCTTTTCTGGAGATGACGAGTGATAACGGCCACCTGACCTGCCATCTCACTGCAGTCAGGCTACTGTCTAAGCCTGCAGAAAATGAACCACGCAACCAATTTCCTACAACAAGTGGAACCTTGCATCTCTTTGACTCAGATTCCAACAATAAATCCCCATAAATGTTGACCTGATCTAAAACCCCAGATATTTAACACCAAATCTTACATTGTCATCCAGTACATGCATATTATCAATTGCTTCCGTCTTCCCAAATACCCAAGAACTGTGAATTACCTTGTATTCTAAAGTGAATGTCTCTAATCCTGTCGTGATTCCACTGGCAAGCATTGATGCATTGGCACTCTCTGCAGAGCCAATCTGTTGCGAGGTGACAGTGCCATTCCGCACGATGTTATGCAGCTGTGCCATGAGACTCAACTCTTCCTGCAGTCGTTGGAACCCCAGTATTACGGCATGAACACATGCACACTTATGAATGACCCAAAAACAGTGATTTGCAAAGCGCCATTGGGGTGGCTAAGAAGGACATTCACTGATGTGTTGATTGCTAACATGTCATTCGATCTCTACAATCACTGAGGTGTTAGCGATGAATAGTCTCTTTATTTTACAAAATAATAATAATAATAATAATAATAATAAAACTGATTTCAAACTGCAATCAAGTCAATTTATATGGAAATAATAGAAATAACAATGAACAGGGTGCACAATTAGTTCAATATAAAAGAATTTATCTCACAATGCTACATGCGAGGTCTTCATGATATGGATCTGAAGCTGCAACCGATGTTCGTAGAGCCAACTCCAACAAAGACTGTCCACAGAAATAGCACAACTTTCAAGTGAGAACCAAAACACTAATATCAAGGTCTGATAATAGACAGCCTATAAAATTCAGTTTCCTACTACTTACGATATAAATGATTTAGCTTAGAAGAAACAAAGAGCTCACCTGCAGTTTCTCAACAGACATTGCAGATGGCTTCCTTGTAAGCTCGTCCTTGGCTGTGTCCATAAAGTGGACAAGAAAGTCACCCTGCTTGTCCACAATTGACAGAAAAGTTAAGCTTCAGTTTGCTTGTTCACAATGTAAGAGTCAGTAGATAATAGGAAGAGCATCACCTCATATAGCCCCAGCTCTAACAAAGACTCACTTAGTACAGGAAACAACTCATTTTTATTTTTATTTCAAATTTACTTCTTTTTTTAAATCTCGGAAAGGCCAGGCTTCAACAAAAATTCTACAGTTTGCTAGTAGTGCGTGTGGTACTAATTCCAAAAACACGCTCTATTTTGCAGAATCATGAAATTGGCGAGGGCTAAAAAATTTATTGAGTGGCTGAAATCTTCATTTCGCACTGATTTAACATTTTAGTGTCACCTTCGCTAATTACCCTCCCTCACTATAAGCCCTCCCTCACTATTAGCAAAAAGCAGTGTAGGTTATGAGCAGGATAATTTACCCACCTGGTCAACAAAGAAGTAGTGCTTCACTGATCGAAGCCTCCCAATTAAGTCGAACTGCAGCAACGACATAAAAATAATTTATCCAACAACAAAAACAGAATTGCTCCACCTGTTCAGAAGGTCCTGGATTATGATTGTTCAAATTGTCATTTATATAAGAGCTAATTCCATCAAAATGAAGCCACCAACTTCAGGAACCCTCAGAAAGTTCATGAAGTTTGCTATCTATAATTGTTTCTAAGAGTACAACCTTATGTATAATCAAGTTCAGAAGCTCTGCACTGGCGAAGTCATGTGCAACATTGATGCGTTCCAAAACTGGCTGTTGTACACGCCCTCTCACTAGTGTGCCATTCTCTGCTGAGGGAACCTGCAACATTAATTTTATCAATACACAGACCATTTTCCATGATAGCATCTTGTAACAACCAGAACATAAGAAGCCAACCAGCCCTAAGAAACCTATTAAGTAGTTTCTAATGAATAGGACAAATGCTACAATCAAATGACTGCAAAGAGAACTAAACTACACAGGTAGCACACACATGCCTGAATAAACTACGACAAGATTAATGAACTGTCTGTTACCATGGATAAGAGCACCGGCCATAGTAAAAAATATTGTGTACCAAATAATGAGTGAGAACCTTAATTGCATCACGAGAACTATGAGTCTAAAGTGGAAATCAAATTGATTTAGAGTTTATTATAGTGTTTTTGAATGACTTAAAAAAGATTGGAGAAAGATAGGGTATCAAGGATGCCATGGAATCCAATCGAATCAAATCCAAGCCAAAATCTACATTATATATAAGCAGTTCTACCTGAACAATATGGCCACACTCGCGGATAGCATTCAAATATTTTCCGGTGGTAAGGATGGTTTCAGCATAGCTCGCCAGAAACCCGGGAATCTCTTGCCGTAGACTATAACGCTGCTGCCAGTAAGTGGCATAGTAGTCTTGACTAAGACTCTCCTGAAAGAAGCAACATTCGCCATGTCAGATTTGAAACTCATCTTGCCAGATAACTAGACAACTTGCCCCCAAAAGATATGAGAGGCAATTAAGACGGAATACATAAATCCTTGAATGGGCACAAAATCCTGCAGTGTGCGACAAACATACCTTCTGCAGAGATTTATTTTCATTGATCAGGAATTCACCATAGGGGTCATCAATAACGCCCTCATAAACCCATCTATTACATACAAGGCATATCAAGTTAGAAATAAATACCAACACATGCACTGCACGGTTTAGATGATCACCGTACATGGAACACAGATTGTCCACATCGGCCACATGTAATTATGACTACAACAGTGATCGACATGAAATACTCTATTGCGGCAAGGTTCTTACGTAGAGGACAAGAAGTTCAGAAACATGAAGGCTTTTGGCAGAATTTCAATACCTCTCTAAAATCCCGAAGTAAGGAGTGCTTGCTGCATGAATCAGCTTCTGAAGCAGAGACCTAGCTGAGTTATCACCAGCCATGGCTATAGCCTGCTTCATCTCAAACGTGTAGGTCGTAGATGGTAGAAAACAACCACGTACTCACTATTAGTCTAGTAGAAGTTGATCAAAGCATGACTTAAAATTGCAGAGCCGTTCACTACAGGAAATCACAGTACAAGAAAGTGGAGAAAAAAGAAAAATAATCAAAACCGATAGTCTGGACATCCACTAGGATGTTAGCAAGGGGAGGCTTCACCTGCTTCTGCAGCAAGTTGAGCATTGCTGCACCAGAGGCATGCTGCACGATTGCTCTCTGAACCGCTGTGGAAAGAACTTGCATAGCAGCAACCATAGGCTGCAAACAAGGAATAACTACTTTAACATTCATTAATCTACTTGAGTTTCTAAATAGTACAACTCTATCAAAAGGTCTAACAAAATAGATACAGAAATCACATTTATAATTTATACCAAAAAACCAATTGTAAGATGCAACGTATCAACAAAGTGCATGAAAAACCCAATCGATCAGATAAGGTCTATACATTAACTATGTACATTAACAAGCCTTTACCTGGCAGAAAAACCACAAGCCTTGAAGGGAAAGGCGACCTAATCGATACTGATGTTCAAGCTGCGCTGTCATAGCGTGATAATCCTACACACAAGTCAATGGTCTACTTAGTCACATATGAAAACCCTCTGCATAGTATCTCTTACAAGAGTTGTACATTCACAATAGAGCATGTTTTGAACTATCACATACTTTGAATTCATGTAAAGTACAGTTCGTTGGTTAGAAATTGGTCACCGACTTGCCCACACTGAATCAGATTATCGACCACTAGTGAAAACTCTCTGTGACTTAGACATGGACTCAATCTGAAAACAGGAACCAGAAACTACAACATACCATGACAACAAAATCAAAAAAATTAAATATATTCGAAAGCAAAATATGATCAGGATAACAACCTGCAAGATAGCCCTCAGTGCAGACGCAAATGCATGATTGACCAACCCATGCTTAAAATGCGATCGAGCTTCTGCAAATTGGCTCACAACTACATAATTCTCACACAAAGGTAGAATTCTTTTGGCCAGATCCTGCATGTCCCAAGGTAGGCATTCGTCACAAATGACATACAACTTATGACAAATCAGGAAAATTCGTGGAAATCCTTGAGCACAAACTCTCATAGTTTCACATTGTTGAATTCAATCTTCCACCCTGAAAAATTTACAAGAAGTATCAAAGCAGTGCTTCTCAAATGGAGATTTTTTATTTTTCTTTCTCTTTGGAAGCTCTCAGGTGAAAATGGTAAACACGACAGACTTAAAATCTGTTCCTATGGGTTATCGCAAACTGTTCAAATGTCCCTAACTGTAGTATACATGCAAAGAAAAGGTTCCATAACGATGTAATCCCAGAAAATCTCACACTTAAAGAAGCATCCAAAGACGGCTCCAACTGATAGTAGAAAGAATTCCCTTCTTTATGCCGACCTCTTCGCACACATACATATTTGCCCTCAATGCCAACCATTGCAGAAAGCAAATCTTCTATCACCAGTAGCTCCTGTCGTTTACAAAAGATCAGTTCTTTTGGTAAAACCTTCCATATACTCATGTCCGCTAAAATGTTAATAAATCGACTGGCACACTCTATTGTTGGATATAAAATTGAACTACTGGCTCAGATACATTTTCTTCCATCATCACATCCTTCACATACACTAACCTGGACAGAGGGCGAAAAACTGGAAAGAGCTTTGAGCATTTCTCCATGGCTGCAACATAGAAGTAAAAGTGTTAGCAGATTGCCGTAATAAGAGAGACGTGCTTTCAAAGGAAGATTAATTTCATGTCCCTGCTCAAGTGAAAACGAACAGAGAATATAATTACGAAGCAAAATATGTAACTTCGTGTCACATCGTCAAAATTTTGATAAAGTGTAAGTTGAGTGCACAGTCTATCTGTTTGGTATCAATATGCTCTATTGCACTTTTCTTAACGTTTCTCCCATATTCTATAAACAGATTCAATAACAGATTGAAACCACGCCAAGACTGAAATCGAATTTTTTGTCAGCACTAGGAGGAAAGAAATTACTTGTTTGACTCTTTCTCAAGCTGGCTATTCTTTGAAGCTGGACTTCGCCTAGAATTACCACTCTGTGGGCATTAGGATTAAAAGAAAGTCATTAGCATGGATCACTTAAGATGAAAGCAAGATGACAAGAAATCAGATTAACGTTTCATTTTATATGAACCTTATAATCGCTACTGCCTGTGAAAAATGTAGATGTAATCCAGCAACATTGAGCAGCAGAGTACCTGAGGAAATAATTGACCAGTGAGGTAAGGTCTATCTATGTTCCACCTCGGAGTTGCTGGGTACGACACACCTTCTATAAGTGACTTTGGCACATCCATAATTTCTGCAAAGAGAAACCAACTCAACTTGACTTCATGCTTGGCACTTTCCTGCTCGACTCATGCATCTTAATAATTCGCAAATGTTGGGAAAAAAAAGTAAGAACGGCACTACCAAACAGAACAAAAAAGCATTCACTTCTTGAATCTTTGCTACGATATGATACGCAACATACTTTCAGAGCGTATAGATATCCAGCTGGCAGATCCCGGCTGACCACCATCTTCTTGAACGCTCATGCTCCGCGGCTTAGAGCCAGGACCGGACTTAAACATGTTCTCGGACTCCCTCATTTTCTTTGACGGAAAGCTCTCATCGAGCTGGAAATTGGGAGTGGGTGGCTGAAAAGGCATCGACCTGGAAGTATTAGAAACAAAGTGCGCATAGAAGGAAAGTGCAGAACGTCTGAAAAATGCACTCCGTCAATTTCTGAGCACCTACAGGAACATTAGAGTTCGCAATGTCTGCCTACATGCATCTAAATTCGCATGGTGATCAGAAGAAGAATTCGATGAAAATCTTGGCGATATCACCTCAGACGATACATATCCAGAAAAATCCGGCGTTCGTGGTTCAGCAGGCTCTTGATCAACAGAAGGTTCGAAGCCTCGCTCTTTTGACAATAGCTGCTTCACTGAAGGCTCTGTAATAATCTGACCAACCAGCCAAATGTACCTATCAATACCCTGCACCCTGAAGATAGAAACGAACAAACAGAACCGTTAAAACGACAATGGAAAGCCAATCCTTGATTTGGTTAGCTGTAATCTCCGACCTTCAGAATTTTTGCACAAGACAGAGCTAAAATGGTGAGACTTCTACAACTCCCAAAAACCTAACCTCTGTCTCTGTGACCTCCGTTCCAAGCACCACTGTAAGGGTTTAGTTCTGGAAAATCCTTCACCCTGGCTATCAATTTCTAAACGGATAGTAATCAATACCCGGCATCCTTCAGTTCCTCGATCTTCTGAATCAACCTCTGCGGATGTTGAGATGAAGCCAGAAGTATCCTTTGCTCCTGTAAAAGCTGAAGCTGCGGCAAAGAATGAACTGAGGTTAACAAGCAAGAAGTATTTACTTTCCGAAAGAATCAACCATAAAAAATCAAAATATAATTCTTAAAAAAATTTAAAAACCTCTGTAATACCTCTGCATCCTTTTTCACTGCCTACGTATACATTTACGATCCCGCTGATATTTCTTCCTGGACTTTCTCAATACCATTGAGTACATCCACTTTTCAGCATCACTAAACCTAGAGTCCGGCATTCTACATCTAGGCAATGCAAGTGCATCTAGGTTTTACAGAAAGGAAACCTTAGGCAAGGTATGCGAAGATGCGCCCTGCAATGTAGGCCAAAGCTCCTGCAGATTATCATGAAATAAGGCCGCCGACTGTGAGCTGTCCTTGCACACTAGAACGAGCTCCTCCAGAAGCTCACTCACTTTCTTCGACTCAGCTTGATCCATACTGACTCTTTCCCCGTCCTCGCCCTAGATTTGATTACTACGCCTCCAATCAACATCAACTTCATCCATACCTTCCGAATGCCAGAGTTCAACCAAAACTACAATGCGGAAACCACGCTGCCGCACTCTTGCCCTCCATAAGCTCGTCCATTGAAATCGACTAGACGCGGAATGCACCTGAAATTACTACACCGGCGCTGGTACTAAGCATCCAATACAAGAGCTCGGATTAAAAGAGAACGGCACGGCCAGGTCGATGTACAAACGCCCGCGACCTAGAAGTGATGAAGGCGGGACGTCGGGCGACCGCAGACAGAATTTCGAGCTGCAAAAAACAAGAAAAAAAAGAGATGCGGCGATCTGAGGGCGTGAGTGTTGCGTATGGAAGAGGTAACGCCGATGGCGATGGCGTAACGTGGATTGATTTTGCTGCAAGTTCTGGCCATTGCAGAGCAGCAGCAGCAGCAGCAGCAGAGGTGCGAGAGGGGTCCGAGAAGAAGGGTTCCCGCCTTTCAAGTCGTTTTGGATGAAGTAGTCCCTTCTCATTCATCCACTCATTTCAATTACTGCGCCCCACACCAATAACATCAACCTGTGGAATTAAGGCCCGTTCGCACTTGGCCTTTGCAAAGACCGTGGATAAAAATTTAACCCTTTAGCGTGCCGGCGTCCAGAATCTGGACGCCGGATGAATTTGAGCAGCTCGATTTCTGTAGGTACCGGATGTTTTTCATCCAAATTTTTTTTTTTCATTCTTGTGCTAGTTGAATACCATTTGTACGGTATGGATCTTTCAAATAAGATAATGTGAATTTTTGAAAAATTACAAAAGTGATTAATGTCAAGTTTCAATCTTAGTTCAAAAAGAAAGACCTTAAATATGATTTTCCATAGTAAGTAGAATCAAATAATGGAAACCATACCATCTCGTAGTGCATGTCATTCTAATTTCATTACAATATTTTTAAATTTTTTTGTGTTAATTTTGGATTTTTAATTGAATTTCAAGAGAAAACCTTGCAAAATTACTTTTAAAATATTAATAATAAATATGATGAATCCAACTGTACGGATGTTATCTACACATTGACATTTGCAACTTTGTTTTGTACATCAACTCCATTTCCTTTTTTCATCAACCATTTGATACAAATCTTTGAAAACAGTGTTGAATCGGGACGTTAAAGGGTTAACACCCCACAATTTTGGGAAAAATACTTTCTTTGTAGGAAAGGTGTCATCAATGAGGTTTGGAAAGGTGTTAGCAATGGTAGGGGATTACATAATGGCCCCTCAAGTGCCACATTAGCTAAGACCATTCTTTAGTGTTCAAAACTAGGGAATATTTCCTATTTTGGTGCTCCCTTAACAATTGCCTACTATTGCTCAAATATTTTTTGTCTTCCTAAATGTTAGCTAATACCCATTCTTAAAAGTGCGCCATGTGTACATCCATGTAGGATTGGTAATTATTAGAGAATGTAGGTGGGAACACACACTTTTTTAAGGATGTAAGACCCCCTTGTAAGACCACCTCTAAGGCCAGGTGCGAACATACCTTTAGAGTCTTTCATCCATAATTGAGTTATCCGTAAAGTCTTGTGAAGAGAGGGTTTTGGGCCTCGAATTGAGAGAATCAAGGATCAGGGCCTAAAAGCGGAGCAGGTGTCGGAACCCAAAAAAAAAACACAGGCAGTAAAGTTTTGAACCATCGGAATTGGTCATAAAAACTTTATGGTCTTGTGTATGCAGCGCGCCCCAGGAGATGCGGGCACAGTAGCTGCGTTGGCAGCCCAAACGCAGTCAACGAGATGCGAGATGCAGCTTGCTTGGTGCAACCAATGGACTACACGAGGCACGGCGGAGCGCCTTCTTCACCGATCAGATGATCCGGCTCCAAAGATTCCCAAGACCAAGCTGACAAATTACTCGCGGCCACGAATAGACGAACATTGATTCTTCCATCCCAAAAAAAAACAGAGCCTTACTTTGCGTTTCCATGGGTTTGTGTAAATAGTGCACTCAAAATTTGTCAAAACACAGGCTTACTTTACGGATAACTCTAATATGACACTTCATAATGTGACGATATTATTGTTTCAAGTAGTACACATGTTACAAGTCATTTTTGTCACTAATCCATGCATGCCACCTTGTAATTAAGGCTTCCCAAACATGTTACAATGGAGAGGGAAAAATGTATGTGATTTTTGTAAGACAAATTAATACAAATGAGTGCATAGTATTTCAAATAAAATAATGTAAGATGGTTTATAAATCATTTTCAAAACAGTGTAAATCAGTAAGAGGTATATTTTCAAATTGATGAATGAATAAAAGTTGTATATTATACATGTTGGATTCTATCCATACAATTACATTTGCGATTGCTATCACCAATATTTGTGTATTCAATTTAAAATTTAAAATTCAATCCCTAATCGCCTATTAACCAAGCATATTTTGCATGATGTACAGATTTGAACTCCAATTTCTCATCTATCATGCACTTTTTGTAGTGTGGATTTTTTATTGAAACTTTTATAGGAAGTTAGCTTCGTGCATGTGTGATCCAATTAGAAAGGGGATGATTTGTGAAATTTTTATGCCTCGTTTCATGTTGTAGCGTTCCACTCAAAATTCCAAAGATTTTAGTGTTGTTGAAAAAGTCAATTACTAAAATTAAACAACCAAAAAATCTCCAAAAATCACTACACTTAGAGTGTTACATTTCAACCCATCACATCATATTTCATTATGAGATTGTCAATATTTTATACGTGGTCATATTACGAAAGAGCTTCAAATTTTAAGTTTGAAATTTTAATACACAAATACCAGTAATAGCAATCGCAAATCTAACCATATGAATAGAACCTAAAATTCATAATCTACAACTTTTATTCATTCATCTAGTTTAAAATATCCCTCTTAGTTGCATTTTATAATTCATCTTTGGAAAATTGCCAAATCTAAAGAAGGTGAGAACGTCTAGGGGTCAATTAACCAACTTCACCACTACAAGGGAACGCATGACATTTTTAGCATGTTTTTAGCAAAATTTAGTTGAAGTTAGATGCTCTAAAGGTCAAGTTGTTATGGTTACTAGTGAGCACAATTATGTTGGTTTTAGAATAGTAAATCAAAATTTTCTATAGAAAAAGCTGAATTTGTTGAAAATGAATAGAAATCCATACCTTGAAGTTTTCACTTGCCAAAAAAAAGGTGCATACCTACCAAAAATTATTGCACGCCCGCCCGTAAATTATTGCGAGGCCCATGCCTTCAAGCTACTCGGGTTTGAACCCACGTCCTCATGCACACAAACCTCAAGTTCTATCCATTAAACCATGTGTGAACTAGTTGTACAATAACCAATGTTCTTTTGTTGTTTACTATACGGTAATTGTTAAACACCATTTCCCTATTTATAGAAGCATGCTGATTTTAGGCCTTCTAATTCTTACATGATATGTTTTAAAGAAAATTTAACCATATGGATAGATTTTAACCAATTTTAGGGATTTATGAAATATAATGCCATGGACACTAAATGGTGGAGTTGGAGCATTTGATGGGGACATAAATTGAAGCAAGTTATGGAAGTATTCTTGGTCGACTCGATGGTCATAGAATTTCAATGGATTCTTTCTAATGCGGAAGTAGGTTTCTTGACAATGTAGGAGGACAAGCACTAATGAATTAATGCCCACGAGTAAAATATAAATTTTAGTGCTAAAACAATATGGTGACTAGGAAGCATCATGGAGGTTAACCTCTAAAGGACCACGAGGCCATCACGTGGCTTTTGGAACTAGAAAGTGAGGAATTTTGAGTTGTTGGACTGTGAATTTTAAAGTGAGCAACAAAGAGAACCTAACTCTTTTTGAGATCTGAATCCGTGAGTACCTCTTGATCGAAATTTCATGAAGTGTGCGATTTTTTGTGGTTTTTTTGAGCTGCAAGGAGGTTATTTCAGCGTCACTTGAAACCCTCATATCTTTCTCCTCACACCTCCAAATTAATTGAAATTTTTTGCACATGTTTGAAATGATAATTTCTACTCACAGTCAAAAATTTAGATTTTTCGGAGCACTTTCGATCAATCCAATTTCAGCTTATGTGCAAAATACCCTGAGCAAGTTCCATCAATCTTCTCAACGGTGGCATTTTCTCAAAAATTGTGCGATTCTGTTGATTCTTTTTTCATACAAAAGCTATGTAAGTCTTCTTTGGTTTCAACGGTGCCGATCGTCAAAATTAACCCACACCTATGAGGAATTGAGCTTGTTATAAGAGCTAGTTAAGAAAACAAGAGCTAAGCTAAAAACCCCCCCGGTCCTTTAGGGGTTAATTTTGAAAAAATGATTGAATGTTTTTGAAATAAATATATAGCTCTTCACATTAGAAATTCACAAATATTATACTTTTGATACTTTTGAGTTGAAACTAATCTTATTTGGCTAAAATCATGATGTTTCAAAATGAATAGATTTGTTTACAAAAAAATTCTTACGGCTTGATAAAAGTGTCTTGAGATGATTTCAGATGCAATTAAGAAATAGAGATAAGAGGCCGAAATCTAGTAATCTAATTCAATATTGTATCTACAGAGCATGATCAATACAAATCGTTTTAAAATAGACGCCATTTTTTATAAAATCATTGGCAACTATTGTAAAAGTTTACAGAAACTCTTTTATAATTGTTAAAACGTTAAAAACATTGACATTTTATACAGATCTTGAATTCTTTTGGATAATTAAATCAAAACTAAGTAAGAAAAAGGAACTCGTCTTATATTAACATTTAATTTAAATAATTCTCAAAAAACATACATATTACGTGGATAGCCATGTGACATTTTCTTCATCACATATTTTCATTTAAACTTTGGAAGCATTTCTAAATTTCAAATCCACCCTAAATAAAATATTAATAAAAACTATATATTTCCTACAAAAGGAAAATATTTTTGAAAATTTAGCAATAGTCATACAAGTAGTATATCTTTAATCCCTTTTGGAGTAGAGTACCCTAAGAAAATACAAAAGGTACTCTTTTGTCTTTTGAAAAATGTATATTTTATCTCCTTACACCAACTATTTTATGCAATGCTTGATCAATATTTCAGTTTTATGCATTTTCAATCAATCAGACTAGATATCATTTTCAAAAACTAAAAAACTTATTTATGGTGATTGTTTTCCCATCTTATTGTAATAAAATTGATAAAAAATAATATTGGAGATGATATATAAAAATTAGTTGAACAAGCGCGTGAAAAAACCCCATTGTGCACATTTTTATTTTTGCAAGAAATATAAAGAAATAGCAAAATGAACATAACATGTAATTATATTCATTGATGTAATTGAACTTTTTTATGAATTAAATATCTAATAAAATGTTTACATTAGGATGAAAGCATGGTAAATTGAACCAAGTTTGTCCCTACCCTACTATTTTCTACATAAAAATATTTTTGTTTGTAAAAAATAAGGAAATGATCGAAAGAAATTAGCACATGCATACGCAAAAAATAAACCAAAAATAATTAAATAAATAAAAGAAAATAGTGGCAAAGGAATTGACAAAAAAATTCTTTTCAAAAACATATAGGGAGACTACTATATACAATTTTATTCAATTTAGATTTTGGATTTTAATTCATGTTGACTTTGTGCATTATAGGGCACGCAAAATAGTATTTTTAAAATTGAAATACTTGTTTTAGGACAACATCATGTATGAGCTTGAAATCATGACCATATGAATTTCCTATTGGTTTATTTTTCCACACATGCATGATTTTGCTAATCTATTTCCAATTATTACCTAATTTTTTACAAATTAAAACATTGTTTGTGCAGAAAAAGTAGGGTAGGAACAAACTTGATCCAATTTGCTATCCTTTCACCCAATATTATATAACATGTAGTACATGATTGACCGTTTAGCACTAATCATATAACTTGAATAAGGGCCGAAACTTTAGGAATTGTTTTTCACTTCTTTCTTCGTTTAGAGATTCAAAAAAGTATAAGTGTCATTTCTATTTTTAAGTGCATAATAAAATATTTAGCACGTTAGTACTAAATCCATCGTGTACTACAGTACTTTCAAAGTGATTGTTCTTTAGCCCTTAACCCTTTAGTGCCTAGGGTACTGTAGCTCAGAGCCCTGGATTTCAGTAAATTTTTCCACTGTGGTTGAGACTACCAAAAATAGAATGAGTTAAATTAGAAAGTAACCGTACAATTCTATTCTCAACTTGAGAGCACATATTTTATCAAAATTTGAGAATCATCCGATGGTGGGATCGGAAGATTATAGTATGTATTTGAACTGTATAATGCACGCTCAAAAACGAGATTTTGGGGGGTGTGTGACTTCAAAGTTAAATAGAATTTGAGGTAAATTTTCAAAAATAAAAGCAAAGAAGTTCAGCTATGCCCTATGTCAACACCTCTCCGTTGCAATCTTTCATATCAAAAATAGACTCACACATAATTATTGTGAGATTTATAAGTGAAAGTGACTTCTCCATGTACGGTTTAGGACAAAATTTTATACGTAGAAAATTGACAGGAGTGGGTACATTAGTGAAGATCGGATTACACACACTAATGGAAGATGAAGAAGAGAACACAATCCAAAAAAATAAAACAAGATAACAAACTTCCAAACACAAGAAATACTACACAGTACATATGTTGTATTTGTAAGTATTTACTGTATTTTCAAGTATTTGAAGTATTTTTGCGTTCTGTTGATAGGTATTTTGATAGTTGTACAATTCCAAATTGAAAATTTCTTTTTCTGGAAGGTGCGTAATGTATGTGGGCAAATCTGAACTTCAAAATTGAAGTTCCAATTCTTCACGGATTCTCTGCTATTTGCATTTCGGACGTTGTAGTGACCATAATGTGGTCAGCTAGGCACTAAAGGGTTAACCGTGCAAGGAGCCCCGTACGGCCATGTTTGATCATTTTTTAATCAAACGCTGATTTTCACCTAGTTCTTAATTTCAAATGAAAATGGTCCCAACTAAGAAAGTATGGGAGCTATCTTCTACTTTCTAATCCAATTTTAAGTTCTTCAAAATTGTTGAATTTGCGTTGGTTATAACAACACTGTAAAGCTTAAAGCCTTGAAATTCCAGTAAACACTCCAAAAAATGTTTTTCAATCAATTTTTTTAAACATAAACTTGAAAAGTATGCGAGCGACACTTTGTTGTTCATCACTATTATTTTCATTTTTCCTAAAAAGAATCAAATTGTTTTAGGCATTTTGTAATTACCATGGCTACTACAAGGAAAAAGCTTTGAAAAATCTTATAAAATTCATTATTATTTAAATAATTATAACATTATCAATGTAAATTGGTTTAAGAATCGAGTTACATAAGAAAAATATCAAAAAAATATAGTACAGTACATTTTAAAATGTGAAAAATTGATGAGGTTTGACCAGGTAAATATAATGTGGACGATTATGGGTTAGTATTGTGAATATTTGGAGTAAAATTTAGCCCCTAAACGTCCAAGAGGCCCAAAAATGCCCGAGTAATGATCAAACTTAGTTTTCATTTTGAAAATTATCTTTTTTTTCATTTGACTTGAACTAACAAGTAAAGATGTCAAAGTTTTATTTCTACTCCAATACTCGATTCATTTAAATTTAAATTATTGAATCTTTTATAGCAATTATCAGTTCAATGGATTAATAACCAGTTTGTTCTTCAATGTAGTTTTCCTATCAAATTTTTCAAACTAAAATTTTTATGCGACTTGTAAATATATTGAATTGATTTTAATTATGATTTACACCTCATGTAAAAACTTCATCAATTTTGGATACTTATTTTAATTAATATGATTTTTGAAGACAAAAAGTTTAAGAAAATCAAAATAATTTCAATTTCCAAAAGAAAATTATGCTAAATACAAGATTCATAAGAGTTTGTTTGTGGAAAATAACTGAAAATTTAGAAAGAAAAAAAAGAAAAAAAAAAAAGAAAACCTGGAAAAACAAAAAATAAATAATATATATGTATATATAAATATATATATATTCAAATTCAAATTCAAAAGGAAGAATTGAGTTACAAATCAAAATTTGAGTACATTGAGTAGGAGATGGCTGTTTTAAGGCTATATCTTGAACAATGAACCTGAAATTTGGAGAAAATAAAGTAAATAAATAAATAAAAATTAAAAAAAACATATATATTTCTAGTACCACAACATCTATTGAGGTTTCCCCAAATAATGAAACTTGGACCTTTGAGAGGGTGTCTTTTTGTGCTTAAAGTATTTGAATTTAGATCATTTTTACGTTTCAATTAGCCTTAGTAGGATATTTGAAATCTAAAGGCAACCTAGAATTCAACTATCGTAGCAATACTTTACCCATCATTGTTATTTCTAGAACCAAAAACTACTCTAGCACTTTGGCTCCCCACCTTTAGCATTGTATAGAATCTACAAATAATGTAATTCAACTCTTAAATCCTCTTTACTTAACTCAAATGAAGTTAAAGAACATTCTTTGCGATTCCTCTGATCCCCTGATAGATGCCACGATAGATGCTCAAGATTTGTAAGAGCATGTGCACCCATACCCGCTAAAGGTGACTCACTAAAATTATTCATCTATATTTGAAGAGCCCTTGAAATCATACTCCCCTCCCTTGAACGCCCGTCAAGCACCAAAAGTGCACGTCAAATAGTCAATGTACCAATCACAAGTAGAATGTCCGATTCAATCAACTAAACATAGACTTGGAGGGCCATTTCTTGACACGCCAAAGTTGAGGGCCAAGAGGCATTTTTGAAGGGCCCTTAGCATTTATCATCCACTTATTGCGTGTGCCAGACTCTTGGGTGCACATGCTCTAAGAGCATGCCCCAGCAGCAGGTGTTTTAGAGGGACCAACGTCAAGAATTGGTGTAATCATCTCCACTTGCTTCGAAGTTTGGCCCATCAACTACCCACTAACGTTGAAATATAGTTTCTGGAGCCAAAGTTTGGAGTTTCCCCGCCATCTACAGAAGGTTTGGCGTAAGCAAATTTCTCACACCATGCAAGCATCTTTGCTCAATCAACAATTAAATAACGAGCTTGAGGACTATTCACTGGCCCGTGCTTCAAGGTCATCAAGTTACTTTCATAAAATCCTCTTTCTATAAGTTGCCTTGGTGTTCGCACAAGGAGTGTTGCGGCTACTTCTTGCTTATTATTCCTCTATGTTAAAAATGGCCTTTAAGTTAATGCTTGGCGGACATATTTGGTCTGGAACTGTTGGGCATGCTCTAAGGGCGGACTTCCATGTGGGGATCGGTTGGGTGGAAGGCACTAGAAGACAAGAATTGAGGTCTCAAGAACCACCCATGCTCCACCCATTTCGGTACAAATGAAATTTATACTCTAAAATCCTCCTGTTTCCACCCATTTCGGTGGAGCTTCCTCTTTTTGAGAACCGGCCACCCACTAAGGTGGAGGCACCTAAAACCAACCAGGTACCCAAAACCGATCTGGCCTAAGTTTTAGATTTTGAAAGAAAAGATGTACCTCATTTGTACATTAGAGCATATTATCGGTTTTGGGTCCTGAAGTACTTTTCACTTTGAAAAATTGTACAAATTTCAATATTGGGGAATAATTCATGGAAAAATTTGCATTCTCCGCGAAAACTAACTTCCAACCCGGGAAAAATATCACCCTATTAATGGTTGGTCCAGAAATAGTGTAAGTAGCTTAAGTTATCGGTTTTAGGTGCCTCGACCTTACCCCCTTACATGGAAATCGGTCCTAAGGGCTGAAGAGTGTTGGTAATTTGTGTACCTTCTGATCCGCTTCCGAATAATTTAATTGGAACGTCTGGTTGAAAGTGACACGTGTCATCTTCTGATTGGTTTATAATGACGTGGACATTTCGAAAATCTGACGTGGGCGACACCGACCCTCAGGTACGGTATCAATGTTATCCGAACTCTGTTCAGCCACGGAGAGCTCAAGCCTTCCTTGCACGCCCCGTTGCAGTTGCATTTGCAGCTTCTCGAGGTCGGAGGAAGGAGAAATCCGAAGCAGCTGCTGGTCTCTTTTGGCGATGGCGACCAGTTGCGCTAGCCACTGGCTGGTGCGGACGCCGAAGCCACCTTGCGCGGCTTTTTCTCGAGCTGCAGGATTCTTCTCGAACAGAACGAAGCTCCCGAGGTCTTGTTGCCATGGAGCTTCTTCATTACGAGGCTTGAATTTGCGAGCGAGTGTGAAGCCGGAGGCCGAAACCGCGAAGGCGGAGGAAGAAGAAGCCGTGAAGACGGATTTTGAGAAGGTGAAAATCTCTTTCGTCATAGCTGCTAATTTAATTCTCGAGAATACATTTAGGGTTTGTGATTTACTAAGGATTTATTGCAAGATTCTACCTACATGCAATTATATAATTTTTTTTATCCAATGTACCATGTGTGCGTAAAATCTCACACCGAGTGAACGTTCTCTTTGACTGCAACAACAGGTGAAAGATGAGAGGCTTGTCAGAATATCCAAATAACACATTGTTCATAGTGCACAAATCGTTTAGAGTTAGAAGATGAAACTCTTTGAAACCTCTCAAGCTATACTTCAAGATAGTGTGTTGTGTTTCGTGTGGTGAAAAATTGTGAAAATATTGAGGTTTGAAATTTGAACATGTTTTTAGTGAGGAAGCGAATTTTGGCCCTCAACATCTTGTTTTTTCTTTCACTAAATGAGCCAAATAAACACTCTATCTTGAGTACATATTGAGAGGATTTCAACAAACCTAGTTTTGATTTTTTGATTCCGAGTGGTTTGTTTGCTATGAACATTTGAAAATGGGTATCATTTAATAAGGGACCAAAAAAATCCAGAAGTGTCATGTAATATGGGACGGATGGAGTATTTGATCACAAAGTGATATGCATTTGCAGGAAGCCGGAAAAGCTGCGGGGACAGTGGATTTCGAGAAAGACATCAGCAAGGTAAAAAAAGTCTTGTCAAATTCTTGAAAGTGCATTTTGTTAGGGTTTGTGATGATTTTTTTATTGACGAGGTGATTTAACTGCAGGTGGTGCGGAAAACTGCAGCGACATTTGCACCCAGAGCTTCGTCTGCCAAGAGCAAAAACCCCGCTCAGCCCGGCACTACGCTTTACAGAATTTTTGAATCACAAGCCTACATTAGCATGCTTGTGGGCGGAATCCTGTCCTTCAACTTGCTCTTCCCTTCTGACCATCCGGACATTGCGCGCCTGATGGGCATGTGGTCTGTGTGGATGTTCAGTAAGTGTTGTAACCTCACCTCACCAGTTTTTGTTTAGAATTTTTGATGGACAAGAGGATTAACCTAATTTTGCAGTGTAGCTAACAGAACTTTGTTGATATGTCTGATGCAGCAATTCCGTCTTTGAGGGCTCGTGACTGTCCTGCCAAAGAGAAGGAGGCTCTGAACTACCTGTTTCTGGTCGTTCCTTTGATTAATGTTACTCTGCCCTTGTTGTGGAAGTCTTTTGCCGCAGTCTGGTCGGCTGACGTCATCGCCTTCTTCGCCATGTATGCCTGGAAGGTACATATTGTAACCCTTGGAAGAGGCTCATGTTTTTGGCGAAGGTCTCATGAGGACTTTCTTTTGTTGAATTTTATTCATTTTTTGACCATTACATGCAACGTTCTTGGTGATACGAAACTTGGCCTCATTTGGATTTTGTATTTCATGATTTGATTAGTCAAGGCGATGGGTCCTTTAGTGGTTAATCTTTCCTGAATGGTGAAACACCATGTGTAAGACTTCGGAGGCTACCTCTTAATGTTGGAAGCATTGTTGGCAGTTTCTCTGCATTTGAGGGTTCATCACTCTGAATCGCCCCATTTGCTTTGTCTCGTCATATTTTCTCATTTGTTTTTTGTTATGGCTTTAATATTTCAGCTGGAATGGCTTGGAGGCAGTGACAACAAGGCTAACGACTCTGAGCAATAGAGATAATGAACGACTCTTTGGACACTGTTTAATTTCGTGCAGAAAGCAGCCAATTTACAAACTGCAATGTAAGTCTTCCTTCTTCCAAATGGTTCTATACTTTCAAGTACATTAGAGTTATCCTTTAGTATGAATCCAGAGATTCTCTCTTAAACTCACCCGTCCTTTTTTACTGATATTGGGTCAAGAACTCCCCTTTGCCCTACTTAAATGATAGTTCTATTATGGCTTGATTTTCATTAGGTAGGTACCAATTTATGGTCTGGTTGGTTGATCATGTCGAATGCACCTCAACTTTGTGTTGCAGACTGGAGCATGCAATAGACATCTCACATGGAAGAGACCAGAAAGGATACAGCGACTTGGCTGTCCAGAATTACGTGGTCCATGCCATGGTATGCCAAAGAAAAAATTGATGTGTGTATAGGTACCATTACCAAAAATGATTGCCCTTGATTTCTCATCTTGTCGCCAGTATTGCGTTTATTTGGTAGGGCTCTTCTGGCTTGCAAGTTCATCAAATTTTGGAATGGTGCAATCAGGAAGACTTGGGAAGTCGTTTGTGTAGCATGCTAAACCGTCTCCAGATTTGAGAACTGAAAGCTTCAAGCATTCGGAGATGCCTGAATTTGCTCCTACAGATGGTTGCTGAAATGCTTTGGCATATCCAACAGATCTTTCTGAGGTGGTTGTCACTCTCTCGGTAACGGAGCCTTCTTTTATTTGCTAGATTTTTTTCAAACACAAAAAACAATAATGCCATGAAGACATTCAAACGAGGGTTTACTTACCCACATACACGAACTCCACTCTTGTATTGAGTCCATGTATTGTGTAACAAGAGTCTCCTTGCGGAAAGGGTTATATTATTTTGAACACACGGATTCTTTATTAATTCACGTCAGTCTCCAAAAGAGATGGGAAATTTTCTTCCTCTCGGTTGGCAGGGATTCAAGGTGTTGAGAATTCTGTCAAGAAATGAGGACTGAGCAATCAACCCGAAGTAACTATTTTTCCTATTACTTTATCATTTCACCTGCTACTTTATCTGCATGCAATCCTGTGATCTTCACTCTCTGTAGGGCCCCAATTGTCAATTTTTGTTTAGCAGAAATAGTCCAATTTTTGAATCCCTCGCTCTCATCATGCACCCGAACTTCATTACTTTTTCCAGCACCGTCCACGGAAGCTTTCTGGAGCCTTTCACACTAATTTCTGCTACACTAATTGGCAAGCGCTGCTTCCAATCATTTCCTGTAATCAAGCCACACAGATGGCAGTAATATAACCCCACACACAAAGTCACAAACGAAAGACTTTGGTTTATGAGACCGGTGATGGAAATAAATTTAGCACCGTTTGAGGATCAGGGCAGGCTGGAATAAATGTCTGGTTTGAAGTTCACTGCAGAAAGGACAAGGAGTAGATTCCAGAATCTACTGTAGTATTGAGTGGGACGCCGCAATTTACCCCAAAACCTGTCAAAGAGAAGTTTGAACGTTGGTTGGGACTTTGGGAGCCTGCAAGCACCGGTGGTCCTGGGCTGATCTGGATAAGGTCATAGGTGAAAGAAATCCTATGTGGCAAGGGGAAAAAAAGAAGAAAAAAAAAGAAAAGAGGAGAGCATTCATTGGTTGTTGAAAGCACGTACTTAACCCCTAACTGCCTAATCGACCATATATAGTCGATTCAAAATTTCAGAGTCTAAAAAAAGTTGAGCTCACTTTAAACGACCCTAACTTTTGCAAAAATAACAATTTTTCAATGTCATTTTTTTCCCTTGTAGATATTGAAACTAAGCAACTTTTCCAAAAAGAAATTCTGAAAAAATGTTTACCAATTTTCCTCTAAAGCCCACAAAGTGACAGCATCTCAAATTGTCACAATTTTGAAAATCTGCCCAGAATGGAATCTTTAGGTTTTCAACCAAATAACATTAGTTCTAACAAGAACAAAGTAACCAACATATAAAACCAATGTTTTTGACCTTACGTACTTGATTCCAAGTCAAAATGACCAAACATGTATTTTTTATGAATTTTCAAAGAAAATTCTAATAAATAGATTATTAAATAATTCATAGAATTTTTTCAAAATTTAACCTTATGGATATTGTCTTACTGTTGTGCTCTACATATGTTAAAAATTTGAAGCTCATAAAAGTTGAGTAAGATGGACATTATGACACATCTAGCATTTCAAGAAAACCCTTGGGCACTTAGGGATTAACTCCTAAACGTCCCAAAGTGGATCACGAACAATTTTAAAGCGTTGTAACAATCTCGGGTGACTTTCATCCAAGTCACCTTTGCAAGTCTATCAACCTTTAAATATCACAACGTCCATTCTCTGAATGACTAACAGACTCAAACTCACCTTACGTTCTCATCAATGTTTGGATGAAAGTCATTCATTTTTTTGGAGATACTTCATCAAGTTCTTGTCCTCTTCAATGGTTGGATTTGATGATACTAAAGTGCATATTTTTCTAAAATTACAAATGTAGAAGTATGTCATTTTGTTGACCAAGCCAAAATTGCATTGACTGTAGTTCAAAAGTGACCTTGCAAAAATGAGGTCACAGATTTAATTAGCACAAAACTTTCAAAGAATCACCACGTTAAGAGTATTTCATTTCAAATCCATTCCAACAAATTCTACCCAAAAAATGTTAATGTTTTGTTTGTAATAAAATTCAGAAGAAAGTTTTAATTAAATATCGGTGATAGCGTATCAGGAAGGCAGGGTCGGCAGAAAATAATTCCCCAAAAAAATGCCGAAAAATAAATAAATTTATCAAGTATTTTGTCGAAATCAACAAAAATGAATTCAACAAAAATTGTAGACAAAAAACTAAGGAAAACGTGTAGCCGCTAGTAAAATTCAATGTTGGTTATTAATAGTCGAATTTTTAATAATTATTTTTGAAAGTGCCGACCCCTACTTTTCAAACTTTAATTAATTATTCGACATGAAAGTGCCGACCTTGCCTTCCTACTACGGTAGTATTGCTAAAAGCTTACATGCAAGTGAATGAAGTGGCTATTCTATACTATTTGAAAAACTTGGAGACGGATCTTTGGTAAATTGAACCATATGGATGGAATCTAAAATTCAAAATCTAGAGCTCTCATTTGTATATTAATTCCAATATATTCTTCTAAATAGTACTTTATGATGATTTTTTTCAAATTGTCAATTTCTGAGACACTTTGGTACATTTGGAGGTTTAGAGTCAAGTTCCATGGGTTTGGAAAGTTGCCCATGGAAGTAGGCAAGAGGAGGAGAAAGACGGAACTTGGGTTTGTCTCATACCCAATCATGAAGTTGTGCACGTTCCACAATCTTAGACATTAACAAATTTGATTGGTTAGGGTGAAACATGAAAATAATTTCTTTTGCAATATATTGGGAGGTAGTGCGTAGCACTAGTGGCAATTTGGATATAACCAAAGCAATGCAAAAGGTCTTAAATGATGGACCAATTTTTTTGTAAGTCAACTCCAAAGGCTTGATTGTAGATGTTCGATGTAGTTGGAGTGGAATGATATAATTTGCATTGAAATGAAGTAGTTATTACCAAATTCGACATGCATTTGAGGACTTGTGGAATATTGGGAATATCTAAGCCATGTGTACAAGGCTACACTAGTCTATATATCAAGAAAGTCAGTCTATTTTTTTTTGAATGTGACGTTGAGATCTCTGCGACTATATGCTCGCCAACTGCATTCTTGGTTCCAATAAAAAATCCTTCATGAAGACGGGTGAACCAAAGGTGTTGCGTTGCTTATAGACATTATGATTTTTTGACACCATAAATTGAATTAAATTATGAAAAATGGAATATAGGATTTTTTGATGTCGTTATTAGTATTGTCAAAAATCTCTTGACGGGTAGAGGTGCACAAAAGTCAACTCATAGCTTTTGAACCCACCGTGTGAAAGTTATGGATTTTTAATTGAATTTTGTTACGATAAGTCAAATTAAATTATGGATAAATTATTCTAAAAAACAAGAGTAAAAGCACATGGAACTAAAACATGTTTTTTCACTAATTCTAGTGATATGAAATTTAGTTCTACCTAAATTATATATTTAACATTCTAATTGATTAATTTTTTAATTTTAAACATTTGGCGTGCCTGCGTTTATGATGCAGAGGTTGAATATATTTGAAACCATTTCTAAGGGATGAACAATTACATTTTTCATCCATCCAAATTTATATTGGTTCTTGTCTTAGTTGACTACCATTTGTACTATATGGATCTTCAAAATTAAATATTGTGATTTTTTAAAACGATAAAATTGGTTTATGTCAAGTTTCATTTTTAGTTCTAAAAGTGAGATTTTAATAATGATTTTCCACAATAAATAGATTCAAATAATGAAATTATGCCATCTCATAGTGCATCTTATTCCAAATTTGTTACAACAATTTTTAATACAAATTTGTTAATTTGGGATTTTAAATTGAATCTAAAAAGAAAACTTTGAAAAATTAATTTAAAAATATCAATTGAAAATAATAAATATAATCGTACACATGTGATCTACACATTGACATTTACAACTTTGCTTTGTACATCAACTCCATTTTTGTTATTTCATCAAACATTTCATAACGCATATTTAAAATCAGTGCATTACCTAGACTTTAAAAGATTAAAAAATAAATATTTGGTCATGTAAAGGTTAATACTTTAGTGCCCAAGGTGGTTTTGGAGAAACCATAGTTTTTTGGTCATTTCTTTCTTAATCCCTTTTGGATTGTAGGTTTTTCTTGTTTTTGAGCATCATTTTCACCCCTTTCTATTCATTTTCTTGGAAATATTTATTTTTGCTCTTAATAGAAAATACCAAATTGAACATTTGGATTTTTCAACTTGTTTTGCTTAAAATAAATATAGGGCATGAAAGTGAGTTCTATTGCATTGGAGCTTAATTAACAAAACGAACTTGCCAACTCTAGTTTTTATGCCACTTCCACTGTAAATTTATATTTGAATTTTTTTATAATTGAATATTTTGTTGCAATTTCAAGTTCGGTGAGTATTACCATAGTGTAGCAAAAAATCTAATTTTAGGTACGTGGATGATTTTCATTTACTAAACTTTTCTTCAATGTAATTTACACCTTTGGGAACAAAAATCAAAATTTGTGAGTACATTTTGTAATTGATATGAATATTTTTTACAATCGCTTCAAAAAATCATAGTAATTTTAAATTTCACCAAAACTTATGAAAAATTCATAAATTGTACTCCCTTTGTCCCAATATTAAGCACCCGCATGAGTTTTTCTTGAAACATAGGGTGGTGAGATCAGACTTAGGGATTTGTGGCAAAAGTAGTGCAATATTTTTTTTATTATTAAAATGACCGCAATGTAGTATTATTGACTCAGTGCCAGCTCAAGCCAAATTTAACTCTCACTTCATGAAACGCGTTGGTAGGTGCTCATGAGACGATTCGTTTATTTTGAAACAAGAACTAGGTGCAAACAATTGCGTAATATTGGGACATAGGGAGTGGTAGACATGTGGCTTCGTTTACTGAAAATATAAATTTCAAATTTTTATTCTCTCTGCCTCACTAGGAGAGAGAGACTATGGAAACGCTATGTTTTTAAAGAGTTACATGGCTGAACAATACAAACACGGTGTAAAAGTAAATCTAGGGTAATAAGGTCGAGGCACCTAAAACCGACCAGGTACCTAAAACCGATTAGGCCTAATTTCTAGGTTTTGAAAGGAAAGATGTACCTCATTTGTACATTAGAGCATGTGATCGGTTTTGGGTTCTGAAGTACTTTTCACTTTGAAAAACTGTACAAATTTCAATATTGGGAATTAATTCATGGAAAAATTTGCATTCTCAGCGAAAACTAACTTCCAACCCGGGAAAAATATCACCCTATTAATGGCTGGTCCAAAAATAGTGTAGATAGCTTAAGTTATCGGTTTTAGGTGCCTCGACCTTAATACGAAGGGAGAGACTACGCGATGAGCCGCTTGTTATTCATAGTGACAAAATTGAGTGTGACAGGTGAAAGCCGATGGTTTCACGGTCATAGGCCCTGGACCTTGAGGGGCTAATCCGTGGCCGGGGGATAAGCATAAAAAGCGGCAACCAGATAGTAACTTTTATCACACTCTACTGTAATCAGTTGGCTGTACTTACTATACTACTTTTAGGCGGGCAGGGCAGGCACGGGCAGCTAGGGCAGGGCAGGGCAGGGGGTGGTCTACAAGGCGAGGAGGAGGATATCCTTCCATTCTCCAAGGAGCTTCACCTTGCACGCCATCACCCTTGTTTTCGTTCCTTCTTGCTGTTGCTGCTGTTGCTGCTGCCCTCGCCATCGCCAGCAGCAAACCCATGTTGTAAATACTCCCCAGGAGGTGACCCATCTCTCTCTGCGCTCCCCGTCGGTACAAAAATTGTCAGTTTTGGTTCTCTGTCTCTCTTGTTGCGGTACAAAAGCCATTCTGGTTTGGTTCTTGGTGAGGTCGTCTTTTTCCCCCTTTTTTTTGGGAGTGTATGTTGCTGAACAACTGTTTTTGCTTTTGATGTCACTGTGTCACGAGTGTTTTTGAAGCTCCTCAGCTGCCGCTTGAGATGGGTTTGAGTCTTTGACTGTGCATTTTTGTTTCCCAGTTTGAGTTTGGTGAGTCTTTTTTGTGTCGGAAGGAAACGGCGTTTGAGGGTTTGGAAATTGCCAAATGTGAGATTCTCAGTTGCGTTGACATGTGTTTAGAGCTTGTGTGAACTCACTTGTAGCTCGTTGGACTGATGAGAGCCTGTAACACATATGTTGTAGGTCATGTCAAAAGTATGACTGTGTGACCTAACTCACATTAACAGAATCGTTGTGATGTGTTCTCCTTTTTCGATGCGTGGAGTTATGAAAAAGTGAAGCTTTGTTTTTTAGCTTTTGCTGTTACCGTGTGAGTGTTTTTAGAGCTGCTGTATGAGTCTTTGAACTTCGTGTGTAGGGTGAGATGTCCTTGAGCTTGCATTTTTGTTTCAAATCCTGTTTGAGTTTCGTGATTTTGTGCATCGGAAGGAAACGGAGTTCGAGGGTTTGAAAATTGCTTCACTGAACTTGAGTGTCAGTTAAACGCGAGGTTTTCTATTTGCTTTTACATGGACTTGGAGTTTGTGTTGTTGGACGGATGACACTCATTTTGGATGGGTACGTCACGTCAAAAGTATGACTGTGTGACCTAGCCTACATTAATAGAATCTTTGTGATGCTTTTTTCTCTTTTTGATCCAGTTCTAATTATATTGATATCATACTTTCGGCTCCTCCAAGTTCATTTTTAGGTCTGTTTTCGAGTCATCTCGAGTTGTGTGAGCAGAAGAAGGGATTGCTTTTGTATGTTGTTGATCGTCTCCAGCTTCTTTTTCCGATGCTGAGGTGATTTTGTTTCTTGTGTGCAGGTTGTGCAAGTGGCTGGCTGACTGTACATTTGTGGAAAGCCCTGTGAGCGTTTTAGATCAAAACAAGATGGCCACGTTGATGCAAACTGCTGCTCTCTCGGTTCTCCACTCGCGGTGCTCTGCATCGCGGCACCAGAACTCGGCACCAGCTCTGGTGTCAGTGCGAGGTGCAGCTAACAAACTGAGCCAGTCAAGCATCATCCCTGCTCCGGCCTGTTTTGGATTCGGAACGAAAACAGCAACAGCAACCGGGAAATGCAACTCCAGCATGTCATTCAACAATGGCCTTCCAGTCGACCAGCCGTTCAGCGAAAACGACGAGGACTACGTGGATTCCACAGTTCTGGAAGCGCTGGAGGTCAAAAGCGGACCAGAGGGCTTCATTATCAAGATGCGCGATGGGCGGTTTCTGAAGTGCGAGCACAACCGCCCCGAGACGGGCCATCTCCCGGAATACGGACCGCAGCCTGCGATTGTGCTGCAGATGAACAACGGCAGCAAGTTGCTGCTGCCCATCATCGTCTTGGAGCTTCCGTGCACGATGCTCATCGAGGCCGTTCGCAACGTCCCTGCGATTCGACCCACGGTGTACCACGTGATGAAGGACATGATTGAAGTGATGGGGTACCAGCCGAAGATGGTGCGCATCACGCGGCGCGTGCACGAGGCGTACTACGCGCGCGTGTACATGAGCAAGGCGGGCGACGACTCCGGGGAGGTTGTGAGCTTGGATCTTCGCCCCTCGGACGCCATCAACCTTGCGGTGCGGTGCAAGGTGCCCATCCAGGTTAACAAGTGGCTGGCTGAGGGAGATGGCGTGCACGTCGTGGCGGAGCCTGCGAAGCTCACGCGCAGCTTGCGCGGCTCGCTCACCATGACCAACTTGGACCGACCCGACTCAACTCCGTGCGGCGCGGCCGAGGAGTTCGTGCTCGTCCGCAACATGATGATCGCTGCAGTGGAGGAGCGGTACAGCGACGCCGCCAAGCTGCGCGACGAGCTCCGGCAGCTTCGTGACAAGAAGAAACGCGGCTCTCGCCAGTTCAGGCAGTTGTGAAAATCCGACTCTCAAGATGGACCAACCCTCCTTTCTCACTCTGGTGATTGTTGTACAGTGGTCCTCTGAGAATTCTTGGAGAAATAGTTTTGTTTATATCTTGTACATAAAAAGTGTGATCAAATCATGCACTACTTTCTTTGCAGGTTTTGAATTATAGTGCACAGGCTGGGTACGGTACATATCTGATGATCTCGAACTAAATAAGATGAATCTCTAAGAGCAGCTAGTGGGGTTTTTGTAGAGAAAAGAAAAATTGTTAGTAGCTCCCTACTTCTTAGAAGTCCTCCCTTTTGTATATATACATACATACTAGCTGGGTAACAATAGTAATACGTAGTACTACAGAGCTCCGCTTGTTGAGCTCCAATCTGTCGAAATCAATGGCATATATCACTTTGCTTATGCCTCCGTCATGAATATAAAGTCCACCGATATCAGGTGCTGGAAACAACTCCACTCAGCTTCGTGATTGCGTTCCTTCTCATTCATTCATTTTTCTTTCACTATCTTTGAAGTCTGTGTTCTCACAAGAGTGCCAATGCATGTGAACAGATGGTAAGTTTTAGGGTTTGGAAACCCCTCACAGCTTCGTGGTTGCATTCCTTCTCACATGCTGATTTCCTTCTGATCCTTTTCACTGCTAATGTTGATCATCTTTGAAGTCTGTGTTCTCACAAGAGTGCCAATGCATGTGAACACATGGTAAGTATTAGGGTTTGGAACCAGTTAGGTACCGTTTCTTCAGTTGGGTCTTGTGATTGTTGTGACTTGTGCGCTGGGAGTCTGTCTGTGCTGGGCCTGAGTTCATCGCCACGGGATGGCGTGCCGTCAGTGCAAAACGTTGGTTGTGCTGTGTCTTCTGGTAGCGAGCGCTGCCGAGACGAGGGAGCGCGGGCAGAATGCGGATCTTGACGATGTGGAAGACGCGGGTGAGCAGGAGGATGCGGACGAGGAGGTACACGACGATGTTTTGTTGAGCGAGGACGAGGAGGAAGAAGATGAAGATGAAGGCGATGTGGCGTTTGTTGACGAGACAGACGTGGTTGTGCTTGGATCCAACAACTTCACCGCGTTCGCGGCGAGCCAGCGCGCTGTGTTTGTGCAGTTCCATGCGCCCTGGTGCTCGCATTGTGCGAAACTGGCTCCCCAGTGGGCTGCCGCGGCCACTGCTCTCAAGGGACAGGTGGTCTTCGCCAAGGTCGATGCCACTGACCTCCCCGAGGAGGAGCTTCATGTGCACAGATTCCCCACTTTGCTTCTCTTCCTCGATGGCGTCCATTCCTCTTACAACGGCGACCGCTCCAAGTAAGTGCTGCAACCAAACTCTTGCAATCAGTCCATCAATATATGCCTTCCATTGCATTATGATTTTTGACCCTTTTCAGTAGATTTTTGACACTTTTCCATGTGCGTTATGACACTTTCCATTACATTACATGTAGTTTAGTTATGCTTTGGAAGACTGAAGAAAGCATTGCGTTTTTTCTCATTTTTGTAAATCATCTTTACCTCCTTTTCATAATGCCTTGTTTGGATATTGACCTTCTCCTTCGTATGGATTTTGTCACGTGTGCAATGTTTTTAGGTCATTAAAACTGTGAATACTGTCTTTTTGACTAATATGTACAATTTTTGATTATGAGGAGCCAGCTTTGCACAATGCAAGCATATTGTGTATACACTAGTGCAAAGGGTTCCCTATCTCACCAACCAAAAAGTGTCCAATTCCACTAAATTGGATCCCTTTTGGTGGGAAATATGGAGCCCTTTGCACTAGTGACATTATATTTTATACAATGTTCTCAAGTATAATGTGTTATTTTTTTGACTAATATGTAGAGTACAATGCATTATCCAATTGATTATGGATTTTGCCAAGCGTGCAAAGTTCGGTTGTCAAAACTGTGAATACTGTTTCTTTGGTTTTCCCTTTTTCAAAATTAGATGATGTTGGCTGATTTATTACTTGCAGGGACGCGATTGTGAAGTATGTGACAGTGAAGATGAGTCGGTCTGTGAGAGCTCTCATGTCAGTATCTGATGCTGAGTCTCTTTTGGTGGCTCAGTCGCCTATTGCTATTGCCTACCTTAAAAAGTTGAAGGTGCTATGAATACTTTTCTCTGCCTTTTCCTTCCATCCATATTATGTATAAATTATTGAGAAGGGTGACTCATCAGAAAAAAGTGTGAATTGGGCATATTTTTTGTGTCAGGGTCCTCAAGTGTATGAATTGACAGTTGTAGCAAGGCAGCAAGACGACGTTGCATTCTACATGACCAGCAATCCAGACGTGGCTTCCAGATTAGGGTTTGAGAGAAAAACCAAACCGGTGTTGGCTGTTATAAGGAACGTGCCAGAGGAACGTTCATTTTTCAGTAAGGAACAAACGCTTCATGTTTTTTTTAACAAATTTGAGTACTCATATGTGGAGTTTCTCTTGTTCAAATTAATTTGTTTTTCGACCAACACATGCAATGATCTTCCCTGATTCTGGTGATATAAAATTTGGTCCACTCTGTATTATATTTTTCACTATATAATTAATTGAATTTGTCATTTTAAAACCAAGATTCCTTGGTCCTTTAGGGGTTAGAACCACGGATTCATCGTTTGAAAATGACTAATTCATTTCATTGTATTGTGAAAAATTCAATTCAGATGAAGACTATATTTTATATCACCAAAATCAATGAAGAACACAGTTGCACATAATAGTCAAAAAATAAATAACAAGTTACTCAAAATTGCTTAAACCCAATTTGGGATTCTTAGTGTCATATCCTTTAACAAAACAAAGTGCATCTGTTTTGGGGGAGTTGCAGAGGGTCCTTTCAATAGAAAAGCACTAAATGATTTTGTGTCTGCAAACAAGATGCCACTTGTGATCTTCTACAACAGAGAAACCGCCTCGCTCTTCTTTGAGAATGCCATCCAAAAACAAGTATGAAGGCTATTCTGATTGCAAAACATTGAAATGCCATGTGTATGGCTCTGTATGATTATAATTTGTTGCATGTTTTTGACACTTTTAATGTCAAAAAAATTGTTTATGACACCAAGGTGGTTACCCCATTCCCAAATGGCGCCTTAACCCTTAAATGCCTGACCCTATTACCGTGGTGGAAAAACTTTAGACTGTATGCCATCTCTCACCATTATTATTGAATAAAAAAAAAAAATCTTATTTTTCCTACATGAAACCAGATGTCAACTACAATATATGATTTTTTCAAAATTATTAATGCACAATTTAAATTATCGTGATTTTTCGAAGTGGTAAAAGCAAAGAAAATTCACATCAATTATAAACTATATTTTAAAAATACAAAAAACTTGCCAATTGTGTAAATTACAAAGAAAAACATTAGTTTGTTTACCGTGCTCAAAAAATATTTCTAAATTTAAAAATACAGTGGAAAAACCTAAAACCGTGGAACATTGTGGAGGTGCCACGGTAATACACCCTCAACTTGTAATTGCTATAAATCATTCAATTTTAAGAATTTTTCAAAATTTCAAAATGGAGTAGAAACTAGACTTTGTAAGCTACATTTTGTTAGTTAAGCTCGAATTCAAAAAGTATCATCTCGATGGCCAAAATCGCATTTCAGCTGCAGCAAAAGATGCTCAACCAAAATTGGTCATTTAGGCGTTTAAGGGTTAAACCAACAGCTAGGGGCATTTTTCACAATCAGTGCTGGAATGATGTTGGTTGTAGCATAAGATACAGTTGGTAATGGGTTCTCTTTTGTTGGTTTTAGTATATGTAAGTGTGGTTATGGATTCGTTGTTGTTGGTTTAAGCATCTTTAGTGTGTGCAATATAAATCTTCTTTGGACAGAAAGAACTCTACCTATGTGATGTGAATGGGATGTGTCATACTTCAACTTTGAAAATTTATAACTAACTCATTCTTCATCCAAAAATTATGTTTCAGCTTGTGGTGGAATCTATTTCTTCTTGCCCAACTCTAAAAAATAATAATACTAAATAATATCAATGTCTCATATCCGTATTTCTTATTCAGTTGGGAATGACATGTTATGTTGTGATTTGCAGGTTCTTTGCTTTGTCAGGGACGACGAATACTGGGGTTATGCTCAACCCCTTTTTGAGGAAGTTGCAAGGGCTTTCAGAGGGCAGGTATGGGGTCTTAGAGCATCCTCAGTCATCTCCCTTTGAGCTCACGGCAAACCAAATCCTATCTTTTGACTGACCTAAAATTAGAAGCTGAAATTACCATCATTAGAAGCGCATCTAAATAAAAGTGAGATGTTTCTCAAGAAAAAAAAATTGTGAAATTGGGACGTAGGTGAAATCCCCCAATGAAAACACCACATTTTCAAATTTTAGAGGGAGTACACCAAATCTTGCTTAAAAATGGAAAGATCCTCCCACACTCCCTCTAAATTTCAGAAATATAGAGGGAGTGTGGGAGCATCTTTCCATTTTTAAGCAAGATTTGGTGCACTCCCTCAAAATTTTGAAAATGTGGTGTTTTCATTGGGGGATTTCACCTACGTCAATTTTTTACACTCTTTTTTTCTTGAGAAATATCTCACTTTTATTTAGATGCGCTTCTAATGATGGTAATTTCAGTTTCTAATTTTAGGTCAGTCAAAAGATAGGATTTGGTTTGCCGTGAGCTCAAAGGGAGATGACTGAGGATGCTCTTACCCACTTGTTGCAAGTCAATTCTCCAGTCATGTTCCTTATTAATCAATTTTATTAATAATAGTGTTTTTTTAAATTTAGTGTTTTTAAAATTGTCTCCAAGGTAATTGAACCTTAGAGCATCATCAATCCGGCCACGTTAAAAAACCCCTGTATATCACATTTCTAGACGATGCTCTGGGGCGTCTTGTGTGCCGTCCCGCATCTTGATGCATTAAATCCAACCCTCACTCCAGAACGCGCAGAGGAAATGTGCCAACTCATCGTCTACATAGCCATTCCACCGCTCTTTGTAGCTCACTCAACGCGTTTTCCCTTGACCTTGCCTTCGTGTCACGTTGACTGCGCTTGTAGCGGGGGCAAGAGAAATGGAGGAAGTAACGGCCAAGACCGTCGGCTTGGCATGGCCAGGTCCGCACTTCACGGTTCCGTTCCTGCGTTGGAATGGTGAAAAGGCTTCACCGCAGGAAAGGTAGCGCTCCTGCGTCACGTTCTGCGGGCGATTGATGATGCTCTTAAAGTGACACTTGTTCTGATCCCACTTTGTGAGTGAGGGGTGTTAGCAAATGTAAGATTATCACAATGCAAGTTGTTTTGTATTTTTCTGACACGCCTATAATATTCTGTGGATTTTCAAAGTTGAGATCCTAAATTAATTGATATTAATTGATAGATAATTCATTTCAATATTTTCTATTTTTTGGGTGTTGATTTGGGATTTTTAATTGAATATCAAGAGAAAACCTTGCAAAATTAATCAAAAAATATCAATAAAAAATATGATGAATCCAACTGCACAGGTGTGATCTTAAAAACTTCGTTGTGACCATCAACTCCATTTTTGTTTTTCATCAAACATTTTATAATGAATCTTTGAAAATAAAATTGAATCGGGAGGTTAAAGGGTTAATGGTTAAATTTAGCCAATATTACTAACATTACTCCCTACAATGTTGTCAAATTTGATTGAAAAGCCATGTTAAATGTGACAATTGTTCTACAAGACATTTAATGTTGAACATCTAATACAATGTCAATTGGAAACAAGTATGACACATGTCAACCTCGTTTAACCCTTAAAAGGCTGATGGGGGTAGTAGATATGTCTACCCTGTTTAACCCCTAAACGTTCCAACATCTAGAATCTGGACGACGAGCAAATTCAAATCCTTGCAACTTTCTCATACAACCTCGGATGACTTTCATCCAAGTTGCCTCTGTAAGCCTATTAAATTCTCTACCAATTACAATGAATCTCTTGTAATGGGGAACTGTTGATAACATTGAAGAGGCCTTCAACTACAAGTATGTCAAATTTGTTGGGTAGATTGCATACTTCCAATGGTCCTCTCATGTACACCTCATGTACATTTGAGCCATGCTAACATCTACTTTTGAGGCTAGAATCTACTTCTGCTCAAAGGGTTGGTACGTTTAGGGGTTAACCCTTAAAAGGCTGATGGAGGTAGTAGATATGTTGGCGTATATTTGACATTTTCTATAAATAGAAAGTTCCAAATTGAGACCCCAATAGCTCATTAAAATCATTTTGACGTGAATTTTAACTTCACTTTTGATCTTAAACCCATAGGAGGTGTGGAACCATGCCAAATACAATGAAATATTGCTGTATAATACTGGTCTCTGTGGACCTTATACAGGTCTCTGTGGACCTTTTTAAGGGTTAATTTCTGATTTAAGTAGCCATTCAACTGTCGAAGTGGGGCAGGCATTGTTTGTACGCGTGATTATAAACGATCAAATTGGCAGCCAAGTTGCTGAGTTTTATGGCGTCACGGGGGAGAATCCCATTGTGGTAATATGCTCTCACTTACTGTAGCTTTGAGAGAGTGCTTGCAAAGCTCATGAATATCCATCCACCACCAAAAAGAGTGTTGTTTTTGGCACTTTTTTAGTGCAAAAAAGAAATTATTTTTCAATACTAAAGTGTCGTAAACATGTCTCAAAAGCTCGCATAACATTCAATAGCCTTCCAAGAGGGTGCCTTTTAGTTTCATCCACCTTTATATATGGAGTGACTAGTGATTTGTAATTGAATGAAGTATTGAATCAAATAAACAATTACAAAACACTGTTGAATTGTGATTGAATGAGTACTTTTGATTACTGTTCACTATGGTTGATTGCTCTTGCTTAATGTCACATGCCCTCATAGCTACTGATTTGATGTGGAATATCCCACATCATTTCATTGGGAGGATGAAATGATGTGGGATATTCCACATCATTTTGTTGGAGGGAGGTAGCACTCACAGCTCGGTTACTGAATGTTATGCACCTTGTTGGGTAGTGATCTAACGACACTAAATGCACTATTATATATCATGAATTTTCAATTGCAATGGATGAGTGACACATAATAATTATGTTCAACACTACAAGGAGAAGGCGTCGCTTTTCACTTCTTCTGTGAGTCAAACATCGCCAATTTGCACTCACCAAATTTTTTGGTTGAACTTGGTGAGTGCAATTTGTCACGTAGGACAAGTGTGTACAGTGAGAAACGACAATGAACAGGATCCTCCAAAGTGAGAAACGACGCCTCTACATGCCTCTGCTTGTAGTGCAAGGAGGCCGTAAGCTCCTTCAAAAGAGCCACACTAAATTTAAAAAAAAAATACATATTACTGTAGTGTGGTCCACAAGACATATTATTTAGTGTATTATGATTTTTTCATTAAGAGGTTTTTCACTCCTTTTTATGCATCACCCAAGTGCATCACAAGCACTTGCTGTTTTAAATTTATTTTTTATTTTTTTATCATGTGATTGATTTGCGTTACAGGGCATTGCATGGGTGCACTACACTAAATATGTAGATTAGTGTTAAAAAATTATAAGATTTGAAAATATTATAGATTTTTACTCTCGACAAATGTTTATACCAAAGACATTGATTCCAATACTATTGAAAGATCCCCATCTTGACCAATGTAGAGGGTAAAAAAATTGGTCAACAGTAAAACTTTACAACATGTTTATGTAAATTAGTGTATCTAACACTAATCTACCTATTTAGTGTAGTAGAAAGGGTGGTCTGTGGGCACTAAGCAATAGCACTAGAGTATGGTGCCCGAGGTCACCAAGTTCGTGGCACGTGCTACACTCTGACACTGTTTCTTGGTACCCAAAGACCACCTTTCTACGAGTGATGTTTTCCTTCTTAAAGTTTCCTCAAAGATAGTGGTTTTAAGCCTCTTTTGGAGATGGTGCAGATTATGGCCGTTGTTGATGGTGAGGATAGTCCCAAGTACTTGTATGAAGGCGAATTCACTGTCGAGGGAATCAAGGTCAGTTTATGAAATGTTTGGGAAGCCCTACCTTCAAGGTGGCAGACATAGATTACAGTAGTCATAGAAACAACTTGTTACATGTGTATTTCTTGAAACAATAATAAATTGTCATATTATGGACTGCCATTGTGTGGAGGGTAAACTGTACCTGACCTTTATAGAAGTTTTTCACACTGCAGCTGATTTTGGACTCAAGAAGTCTCTTGAAGTCCTCGTTTGGAGGAACTAATTGATGATGAGGGGCTTTTGTTTTTTTATTTCTTCTCTAGTTTCTGTGCAGGGTTTTGTGGAAGGTTTTATGAAGAACAAATTGCGACCTTATTACAAGTCGGAAGCAAGACCTCCACCGGTAATCGGCATATATATCACTTTTTTATGCTTGGAGGCCTACTTAGTTTCCACAGATGGCAATACCGTAGTACCATAGCAGGTTCGTCCAAAAATAATTTTAAAAATAAAAAACGTAAAAATTATAAAAATTTGAAAACAGAAAAACGAAAGTAGAATAAATTAGTTTTTGCAATTTTTTTTTATTTCTAAGCTATTTAAGGTCATTTTTACTGATTTTTTGCTAAAAAACAAAAATTGAGAAATTCAGTTTTTGAGAGGCGAACCTTATTTTTTCAAAAAAAATAAATATTTGCTCGCCAGGTGGCGAACCTGCTATGGTGTTACGGTATTTGTTTAGTTGGGACTTTTCCTCCATATTCGTACTTTTTGAAATCTACAACACGCATAGATCTAGTGAGCAATTGCCCACCGGATCTATGCCTATTGTAGATTTCAAAGAGTCCCAATATGGTGGAAAAGTCTAAACTAAACGAAAATTGCCATTGACAGTTCTTATGAGTGATAATTTTGGTGTGAATGTGCACATTCTGTTGTTGTATTTCATTGTAACGAGTATGTGATATTGAAACCCAGGTACTTTCAAGGTATCTCTTTGGTTATCCAATTTTCAAATCCAAATTTTCGTATATTTATTCAATGATAATAATCTCTCAAGTTCACAAACTTGGCAAGTCATGTTTTTGCGGTGTTTCTTTGTGTTGTTGAGATGAACAAGGGTGATTACGTTCGACACACGTTAACAATATGTTTGTTGTAGAAATAATGTACGAAGGATGTATTACAAACATGCAAAGAACATCAAGATAAAAATTGCATGTTTGTAGTACGTCCTTCGCACAATGTTTTTACAATTAACATATTGTTATCATGTGTTAAATGTAATCACCCCTCTTCATCTGAACAACATAAAAAAACATTACAAAAACATGACTTACCAAGTTTGTGATGTTCATTTGCCAAGTTTGTTTGCTTAGTGCGCTGAGCCGGCTGAGGATGCCCTTTTATTTTTACTTATTGCTAGTTTGAAGTTTGAAGTTCATTTTTCTGTTAATTAATGCATGCAGAGCACTGAAGATGTGAAGACAGCCGTTGGCAAAAACTTCGATGAGGTGGTGCTTGATGAGGCCAAGGATACTCTTCTTGAGGTATAGGCACAGTAACTGACACTTTTTACTATTATCACTTCTAAATATTATTTACCACTTTGTTTTTTGTTTTTTTCTTGAAATTGAACACCGAATACTGAATAGTCTCCATTTGAGCCTTTTCAAAACTATAAATAATTAAACCGTCGTGTTGTATAATGAAAAAAAATGAAGTTAAGAAGATTAAAAGTCTACTGACCTAGTTTAGGAAGGTGTAAGAAAAATAAAAATTCTTCACTTCAAACCGTTAGTATCTTGCCAGTTGACTTAACCTCTAAACGTCTGAATGTGCCTTTGCGGCCAATTGAATACAATGTATTTTGGTTGTATTTGGAATATATTGCACACTTGTAATGGATTTGAGTTCAAAAGTGAAATTGAAATTTACATCAATGCAGTTCTAGTGAGCTATTCAAATCCCAATTTAGAGTTTCTTGTTGGTAGCAAATCTCAATCATAGGACAACGTATATACTATCTCCATGGGACGTTTAAGGGTTAATTTGTGGCGGGTTTATCTTGGCAGCTATATTCTCCTTGGTGCCACCATTGCCAAGATCTTAAACCAATATACAAAAAACTTGCAAAGGTTTTGAAGGACATTTCTTCAATTTCAATAGTAAAGATGGATGGAGTAGCCAACGAGCATCCTCGTGCAAAGGTGGGCTCTCACTCATAATCCATGAAATAAATAAATATATTGTACTTTTTCCAGGGTAGACTTCACTACCCATATCCTTGAGGCATAAATAGACAAACTATTTCAACAAACTCTTTATTCACAATGGTCTTCAAGTCAATGTTATGATTATTACTAATAATGATAATTATTATTATCATCATTTTTTTAAATTGAGGGATTTTTTCAAATGCACAATCTACAGGTTGATGGGTTTCCGACTATTCTTTTTTATCCAGCAAACAAGAAGAGGTTTGAGCCGGTATGTTCATTTTGTACCTTTTTGGAAACCCATTCACAATGCTTTGTGTGTGTGTGTCTCTCTCTTTACATATATAGGGTTATGGTGGATGGCTCTATGCACCATGATTGCATACCTATGTCCCCATATGATTACTCACCAAAATCAATTATAAGGAGAATGAAATTAAATACCTTTTTGACCCTTGGGGTTAAAAGCAAGAATCTTAAATTACATATACTCATAAAAGTAACACTTTGCTGAATAAATGTAGATGTTAACTTAATTTTATAAAAAAATTGGATTTTGTTTTAATTATTAGTACTATTATTTTTCTTCACCTGATATAAGGGAACTATAATAGTAGTGAGCTATAATAGGGACGGCTCTTTGTATCACAAATTGACTATTACACAATTTATTTAATGGGTTGCACCTAACTTACCTAGCATAAACTGAAGATTAATCCCATATCAATAATTAATCCCTAAAAGAAAAAGAAGCTTAACTTGGGTGCTATATATATGTATATTAATATGAAAGTCTTATGTGGACTTTCTTTTGTTTAAATTTATTAGTTTTTATTAACACATGCTATGTTCTTCACTGCTTTTGGTAATATCAAATTTGGTCCATCTCAATTACTTTTTTTCACAATATCGGATCAATTAATTTGCAGATCAAATTTGACGGTGATACAACTATGAAGAGCTTGTATCGATTTTTGAAAAAGCATGCAGCCATTCCATTTTCTTTGCCAAAAAGTGCTCCAAAGTCAACAAATTCAAAGTTGAAGGATGAACTATGATCTCTATATTGTTAGTAGAAGAAAACCACTTGTTAAATTAAAGCGGGTGCAAGGAATTTTTTAACAAGAGCAAGGCAAAAACTTTTTGGAAATCTTAAAGCCGAATTGACTAATAGGCAAAAAGATGGCTTAAAGCATGTTTTAAGGAAAGTGGTCAAAATTATGAAGCATGTGGTATTTTAACGGAGAATAAAGCATTTTATTGAAAACATAAGAAATGAAGTGATTTTCTATTAGTGTTTATTAAAAAAATGACTACCAAAACTATGATAGAGCCTTGAGAATAGGGCGGTTTGGGGGGTAGGTGGCTGGAAGAGACACTATCTTATAAAAGGTGAATACACATGCAAACACCATGTATTATTTGGAGGGTTATTTATCTACATGTTTGGAATTTTCATCACCCTATGTTTATGTAAACTCCTAAATTCTCTCATTTTTTCCTACTTACATTTAGTGGAAATCTATTGTAAAGTGTATGAAAATGCACATTCGAGCAATTCAAAAGTGCACATTCTGGTAATTCTCAACACATTTTTCTACTAAATGCACATTCTAGTAATTCAAATATTCAATACACATTTTACCTCTAAAAGCCCTCAGTGAATCCTTATTTGAAGTAATCTAATAAGCCCCTACTTATTTATAAATAGGTTTTGCATATTTCTAATACCATATAGTAATAAATACAAAATTCTAAATTTGATCTCCAACAAATAATAAATATCTTAATTTTGATATCACATACTTTCTAAATTTTTGCCTAGTGTCCCCCTAAGGATAGAGCTCTTGAAAAAAAAAATTGATAGGGAAAATTTATAAATTTATCATGGAAATTACATAGTAACATATGATGATGTAGGAGTTCCCACTTGCTATAATACACATTTATAAACACCTACGATAAAACTCAATCACTCTATGTTTAGAAAATAGAAATTTTGATATGATTGACATTGAAGCACTAAAGTAGTTATGAGTCGTTCAACCAAAAACTTGAGCAGTCTATCTAAATGAACCTCATATCTATACTGTGGATCTCAAAATTTAAACTACCCACCTCGGGGAATGGCCTAATATGGGTACCACTTTTACACGTCTCACTTAGTGTGATTTATGTTTAACTCATTTTATATGTGTTAGAAATTTCGTCTTTAACACTATGTATATAGTTGCAACCATAGTGTCTATATCACCCTCTATTTTTGTAATTTTCCAATGTTTTTATCTTATTAAAAGGGTGTTTTTAAATATATTTTCCAACCTAGAAAAATACATTACCAAATTTGACTGCAAAAACAACCTAGAAATATGAGTAGAATAATTCCCCAACATCAACAAATGAACAATGAACCCCATTATAGATAACAAAATATCCAACGACTTTTGGACTAACCCAGAAATAACACTCACAAAAAACAATTTTGTTAAAAATTTGCACTGGCGAATACATAGGATAAGGTAGAAAACAACTATTCTTTGGTATCCAAAGATTCTCTTCAAAAATATGTCCCATCTACAACCTACAAGATGCAGACACATGGCTCCATGTACTCCTATGTAACCAACATCACATACATGCCTTTAGAACCAAATGGCATAACAAATCAGTATGGGAATTAAGAAAAAACATCTTATCTTCCAAAAAATCAAGATGCTACACTCTGATGAATGCAGGCACATTTAACAACAATCCACAAGAAAACACAGTACCTCCATGGCTCTTATCATGCACATGCGGACATCAAAAATCAATTGTAATGCCAAATTTAAACCAGACATTCTATACATTAAAGGCCTTCCATACCAAAGTACACCACTACTAAATCCCAAAGACAACCTAACAATACAATTTATTGGATTTACATACACCAATGACATATTCTCACCAGTAATAAAATTCTAAAATATCAACCTTTAAGTAACAGTGTCATTCAAAAAGGATGGAAACTAGACCCACTCATTGTCATTACGGCTGGAGATAAAGGAATCACACATGTTCCTTCAATGATACAACTTGAAACAAAATTTAACTTTTATGAAACCTCTATATAACAAACATTCAAAGCAATGAACTCTATTGCTATACAATATGTCGGATCAATCCTCCTACATAAAAGATGAATAGTAAAGAACCAACCAATACCAACAAAATAGGAAAAAAAACACAAAAAGACAAAAAAGAAAAAAAGAAAAAAAGAAAAAAAAATGATAGAGAAAAAAGTGAAAAGGGGGAATAAGTGGTGAAGACCACTATTTATTTCATCACTAGCTCAGTGCAAACACTTGTCACAGAGATAAGATAGTGCCGGTTGGATGGTACAAATTTCCTGCCTTGATAACTCACTAGTAGCATCAAGTCATGAATACCACACCACTACTCAAACAAACTTAATGTGAATTGAACCCGGATCACGCAACTGTGATACATCGTCCCTTCATCAACCAACCAAAGAACTCGCGACTTGGTGATATTACTAAATGCAAAAACATATCTTATACCGAAAACAAATTCCCATTTTTCAACTCATGGTTACTTTTATTGTATTACTTGTTACTAAAGTGTCCATTCCCGGAAGGGAAGAGTACTTTTGTCTCAATGACCTTTGTCCGGTGAGCACTGAGTCATTGACATTACAAACGGACACTGTATTCACGCCAGCCTCAAATGAGGACCAAAATTTCTATCTATCCAGTGACCTTTAAGGTAACTATATCTAAAAGTGACCATTTCCTTAGAGCGTCCATAGCTCAATCTTCCATAATAAGTACTCCCTCTGTCCCATAATGACTTGCACGTAGGTTCTCAGAAATCTACCTCTTGACGTAGATTTCAGAGAACCTACATGCAAGTCATTATGGTACAGGGGGAGTAAATTCTAACACCCTACTGTTGATGAGAATGTGCACAATCTGAACATCAGAGTTTAGGGTCGCTTTAAGATCAACATATAGTCCGCACTTTGAAAATTCATAACTTATTCATACGGTATCCAAATAATGCATGCTAAAGTGCGTTGGAATCCTCTTGAACTTGCCAATGAGAACCACCAAAAATAATTTATGTTTTGTGTGTGCAAATAGGCTCAATTGGTAAGGTGAACGCTTTAAGGTATACTTACCTTAGGGGTTAAAATTCCGTGGCCAAGAAGACGAAGGGCGAAGAACCACGTGGATGCGAAAATCCGAAAGCTCGAAGCCCCAAACCCTAAATCCTGTCCAGGCTTCACGGATCTGATTGTCTTCCCCAAACCAAGTCAGTCGTGCTTGCAATTGTGATTGACACCGCCGGTTCCGGACAATCGAGCGTTCACAGCATTCCTTTTGCAGCTTTTTTACAGCCAAAGTTCTGACCCTCCTTTGGTTTGTTTCGGTGTTGATGACCATTTGAGAGGAGCGTTTAGGGTTTTACCGAAATTTCTATTCATCAGGATCAAGCGGCATTAGTCACGATGTGCGCTGTTGCTGTAAGATCGACGACGGTGCACTTTTCTTCTTCTGCGGTCTCTCTGCCTCTCGCATCTTGGAAGGTACGGTATTCGTCTTCTTGATGATCGCAAGTTGTATTTCTTTACGAAATGCTTTTCTTCTTCAAATTGAAAAGGTAGTACGGGTAATAATAAGGATGACTGATATATACTTTCCTACGATGCATTGCTGTATCGACTTTGATCGACTTACAGTATGTAGACCTCTCCATTTTGGAAGGTACTTGCTTCTAAAACTAATTAGGGTTGAATGTCACACTGAGAAATCGTGAGAAAATTGAAGAGAGAGCCTTGGGAATTGAAATCAACTGTGAAATTGAATGAGTTGTTTACAGTCAAAGCGAGCTGTAGAAACCTACATTGGTCACATACGTCCATCGTGATTGTATTAAATTAGCATTATAAGAATGCTACTTAAGAAAAGCAGTTCATTAAATGAAACAAACACACTGAAGGAAAGCAGTTCGTTAAATGAAACAATACACTTAAGGAAAGCAGTTCGTTAAATGAAACAAACACACTTAAGGAAAGCAGTTCGTTAAATGAAACAAACACACTTAAGGAAAGCAGTTCGATAAATGAAACAAACACACTCCTCAAAATCACTTTGGATTTGATCACGACTTGATAATTGTACAGAGATGTTACAAAATGTCTCTGAAGTCAACATAGCATTTCACTTAATGCAATCCTTATCGTCATCTGTTAAATCAATGGGACATTTTGGTCAAATTCCAATTGGACATTTTGATCTCTTCTCTGTCCATTCATTCCTGTCGCAATGAGGGTTGTGTCGTTATAAGGTTAATTATGAAAATTATGGTTGATTTATGAAGACTTCCATATTTTTATCTCGGGGGGTGCACTGTACCAAACATGTACGAGTATACGTGAGTGCACAGGAGGGATATTAATTTGAACATTGCCGTATTACGTATACATACAATAGACATATTTAGAGAAGAAAATATTGACGCATACATACATTAAACATATATTTAGGATGGAATAGATCTATACACAAAAGTTTTAGATATATAATTCCTCGTATACAAGGGGGTTTTCATAGGGGGTCATGATTCTCAAACATAGTGTAGAGTGCACCCCCCGAGATTTTTTATGATACAACGACAATCTCCCTGGACTGTAGTCGCTTCCGTGTTGTAGTAGTGGCATTTCATTAATCCTTGTTGTTTTGATATGCACAGGTGGAGAAGAGGCTCTGCCAGTTTTCTCCAACTTCAGATAATCATTATGTGGGAGGCAGGGCAAGGATGGTTAACGCAAGGGTAGACTGGCGTGAACAGCAACAGAAGACGAGGTTGCCGCCATGCCGGGTGCAGGATGGTGAGGGAGAGCCATCTAGATTCAATTTCATGAACAATGCGGACAAGGACAAGGAGGAAAGCTTCCTGGAGCGGTTAGCACGTGCATGGGCGATTCTTTTCCCGATGAAAGCAAACCCATCCGAGTCAAATGCATCGATTGCCAAACAGCGTCTCAAAATGATCCTGATCTCAGACAGGTGCTCAGTGAACGACGACGCCAAGAGGAGGATCGTGACCAACATTGTTGGAGCTCTTTCTGATTTCGTGGAGATCGAGTCCGAGGACAAAGTGCAGCTCAACGTCTCCTCGGATCCCGACTTGGGAACAGTGTACTCTGTCACAGTGCCTGTTCGAAGGGTTTGGCCTCAATACCAGGAGTTCAGTCATGAGCTTGTGAATGCCGAGCTCAGGTCGTTCGACTATGAGGAAGAGGAGGGCAATTTTCGCATGGTGGATATTCGTTTCGAGCATCCGGATAATGTCCACCAGGATGTTGTTCCGGACGTTTTCCAGGATGATCAGGATGACAGTCAAGCTGGATCAACCTCGAATTTTTCGGACTCGTAGTCGAGACGCCATGGTCACGGATTGCGTTTTGTACACAAAGAATCTCTTTAATCACATGGACATATTAGCAACAGCGAATCAAGGCAGGAAGCTCCGCAGGACAGAATCATGTTACTTTGTTCCTCCATCTGCTTTCTGGAGGAATCCAGCCTTATAGAGATATCTGCAACATACCTGGAGACTGAGTATACAGACTCCGGCATGAGGACAGCCAGAGACCAATTTGAAAAAGTATTACAGAGCTGAGGATCACATTGCACATGTGGGTACCTCTTCCTGCTTGGAAAGCTTGGGGGTGGGAGAAAGTCATTTTCTCGTTCAGCTTCCTGCTGACACCTAGTTGAACAATTCCCATCTAGAGACCCGTTTCTCTCCCTTTACAGCTGCTGGAAGCTTTCCTCAGTGTTCTGATGACCAGTATATTGGTGTTGAATTTTGACCTTGTATTTCTAAACATTTACAGTTATGGGAACTCATTGTATCTTATGCAATGTAACTTCCTCTCTAAAAATTTCTACTGTACGATTATTTTTCATGGTTGGAATGGAATGCACTCTTGACCTATTCTTCTAGATGGTGTATCTCCAGCATGATTGCAGACATTACACTCATTTTAACTTGCTGGCGGCTAATACAAAAAAAATCAATGCGACTACATCGACTACAGTAGGTACGCAGTGCCGTTGTACTTACCCTTCCAGTGTTTGTTTGAGCCTCTAGATTCTAATTCCATTTTTCTGGAAAGGTAAAGTAGAGGATACTATTTGTGTCACTTTAAAGCATTTTTGCACATTTAGGAGTTTGATTTATGGGGTTTGTATAGAGCTGTGGAGAGATCTTTGGACACAACAGTCAAATCTGTTATAGATTAAAGTTTTTTTCTCCATGTATGAATTTCTTACGCAATTTCAGAGTAGGACATGGTAACAGGGGTTAGTGTAGGAGACCAGATCAGGGCTCTAGAATCCTCTACCTTATTGCAAAGTCATGTATATGAAGCTAGGTTCTGTCGTACAGGGATAAGTGAACTGATAATTGAGAAGTAACAGATCTCTTCCTATCATGGCTCAGTTGAATGGGTGTAGTATATAGGTTAGTTGAGCTAACATTTTCTTGTCATGGTGGAAATGGACAGGCAGCAACTTCGGCACTGATAAGGGTCTGGACCCATCAGGCTATCAATACGCCGGCTGGGCGGCAGGCGTCTTCTTCAACTCCTGGCTATAAAAAGGGTCAACTGTCAATTGCGTTGGCTTTAAGCGAGCTTGCAAGACATGGGGTGCCAAACTGCTAAGTTAACACATCCTGAAAGGAACTTGCCATATTGATTCTGAATGACTGGTTGGGCATCACTCCGTACTCCAGTTTTCACATGGCGGACAATATCCATCATGAGGGTATGTGCATGAATACGAAACGAAGATCAGACTATCAGAGACTGCATGATGTGGTAAACCTATGCAACTCCCAACTGCCAAGACCTACTCAGTTATGAGGAATATCAGATGGCTCTGGACAAAGTCATAGAGTGTGCTACAAACAATCTGTCCTGCCGTAAGGCAGAGAAAAATATCCAAATCAAGGGCTTGGGATTCAAGATGCGTCTCACGCAACCTAGAATAGGTCCAGGACCTGCTTCTTCCCATACCAGTGCTTTTCGCCTCGTGTAGTTTCAGCCCCACCGGATCCTCCACTTGTGGTCACGCATCCGTCTTGGTTGTGCTGCTCACGAGCTCATTCATGAGGTCAGTACTGTTTCTTCACTTCCCTCCAAGATTCTCATTTTGTGTACACTTAGAACTCTTTTATGTCACCCCTTTGGTAACCAGCTGTACGTAAGTTCAGAACTTGGCATGTGGAAAGTGTCCAATCACGTAGGGAATATTCTCTGTAGACTATGATAATAATGAGTTCAGAGTGTTAGATGATCTTTGAATAATTTCATCCAGTATTAAGGAAATTAACCCCTAAATGTACTGATCCTTTGAACACAGGTAGATGCTAGCCTCAAAAATAGATATTAGCATGACTCAGATGTACAATAGGTGTACATGAGAGGACCATTGCATGCATGACATCTACCCAACAAATTTGACATACTTGCATTTGGAGGCCTCTCCAATATTATCAACATCTCCCCATTACAAGAGATTTACTCTAATTGGTAGAAAATTTAATAAGCTTGCAAAGGTGACTTGGATGAAAGTCATCTGAGATTGTATGAGAAAGTCACAAGGTTTTGAATCCATTCGTGATCGAGTTTCTGGACGCTGGGACGTTTAGGAGTTAAAGTCCTCTGAGAAGGGCGAGTGGGTTCAGGGCTTGGTAAAACTCTGAACAGAATTTTACTTCATATTCAGATTCAGGGACTGACGGCTGGGGCTGCTCTTACACAACAAAAGAAAAGGTTATTGGAGACACCTGCTTCACACTTCCTGAACAGTTGAAAAATGATGGCTGGTTTGGGAGTATTATTTTTGTCTTCTGGGCACGCTGTTCTAGTTCTTCCTTTTAACCTCACTTGTACTTATCTGTGCCTGTCTGGTCCTGATTTCATAGGGAACCTTCAAACGGCTCCATGGATTCCTGCCCAAATGCTGGATGGTTCCCCTCCCTCGTCACTGGGAGCTTTGGACCTAGAGCTTGGCCATTTCAATACCAATCATCAATCTGCCCATCGCAACTGGACTCCAGGTACCCGGCCGTCAGGATTGGCAAAAAAAAAATTTATAAAATGAGATTTACTTTTTCAAATAAATTCATTTACGAATAAAAATTCATTTACGAATAAATGTGGTGAGAATCTTAGAAAATATCCATGGAATCTTATAAAATATTCTCATCATCTAGGCATAAATAAATAAATATTAGGCATGAGTTGCCTGACCCTAGCGGTAAGGTATGCATCACGAAAGTTGGGCCAGACTATTTTGGTGCTATTTTGACACCAAAGGTTGCATACAAGTCTTTTTAGTATCATTTTATCCATATGGAGGTTGGCACCAAATTATCTTAATTGCATTTCAATGCACCGTCATGGCACCATGTTCACATGCCTTGAAGTTCCTGATGTGGTATATATCTCCCCGTATGTCGTGCATGAGTGATTAATTTTGCCGTGTGAATAATTCAAGCAACCACATTCTAGCAAATGATGCAAAACAACACCCAAAAGAATAAGGTAGAGGCACCTTCAACTTTGAAGGTATTTGGGTTTGGTACACATTTGCTAATGTTGTAACCAGGCTTTGGAGACAGACAGCTACCAAATAGTCCATGGTAAATCTCATTTTGGTAATTGGAGAGACAAATACACTCTTTCAACATTCTTTGGAAGGTTCTAGTTTATCTTTGCCATGATATTCCAGTCAGGCTGACTAATGTTGACTAATGTTTGATCAATGAAAAGTAGTGACATTTACTATGTACCTCTTTACTACATAGAGCATGCGAATTGATCATTTTACTACACACAGTAAATGCCCCTACTTTCCTTGTGTGAGAAATTGAATGCCAGTTTCACAACATTCAGTAGCCTTCATGTGCACTGCTTTTACATCCATCCAACGGCATAGAAGTTCACTCAAAAAGGATGGACAAAGCCGATCATTGGAAGTTGCTCAATTACAGTGAAAGAAAAATGAAAAAAAGGAGAAAAAACAACCACCAAAATTGACCGGCGTATGGTGCTAGTGCCAGCATTAACCTTTAACTATTTGATTTGTGAAAATTTTATGCCTCATTTCATGTTGTAGTGATTCACCCAAAATTTTGAAGATTTCAGTGTAAAAGTGGTCCAAAAAAAGTCAACTCATAAAATTAAGCAACCAAAAAATCTCCAAAGTCACTACACATAGAGTATTACATTTCATCCAATCACAAAGAATTTCATTCGTAGATTGTCAGTATCTTATTTGTAATTGAATTAAAAAATAATTTTGAGTTTCATGTTTCAAATTTTACACAAAATTATTGGTAAAAGCAATTATAGATCTAACCGTATGAGTAGAATTTAAAATTCATAATGTACAACTTTTATTCTTATATCAAGTTCAAACATCCCTCAATTGTATTTAATAATGCATCTTTACAAAACTGCCGAATTTAGAGAGGGCTGTAAGCATTTAGGGGTTAATTCACTATTGTATCTTCTTCTTTCTTATTATGTGTTTGGAGCTTTGAGATCTTGTTGACTTGCCCCTCCCGGTTGCCATTACCTCCACCTTCTTGTACAACAAGATAGCTATTTATTTTGCATGGATGGTGATGTCAAATATTCTGCACATTCTCCTCAAGGGCAAAGCAGAGCCAGTGAAGGTTACTGAATGTTGTGTTGAAGAGCTCAAGACGGACAGTGAGATTTTAGACTTCAAGATATTTTTGTTACAAACATGTCAGACCTCCACTTTTTTACATTTTTTGACTTTTACAAAAATGCTCAGTTTTCTGTACTTGTATGAGTGGCCCTGCCTTACTGAGTTTGTAAATGAACTGTAATTGTTGGTCACTTTTTCTATCATCTTCTGTGATTGCAATATTCGTTTAGTTGGAACTTCTCCACCATATTGGGACTCTTCAAAATCTACAACTGGCATAGATCCTATTACCACATTGTGGCTATGTTGTAAGCTGCAAATTGGAGCCTGAAAATCCTTTCTAGTGGAGAGAAACAAAGTAATACTAAGAGCATCACTAATTCACCACATAAAATAAACAAGGATAATAGATGAGGATGGCATTTTTGGGATGAAAAGCAAGCAGTTAATGTTAAAATATTCTCATTGCTCTAGCAATCAGTAGCCACACTAACTATACACTTGAGGCTATAACTTTTTGTAGAAGGAAAATATTTTCACCAATGTCGAAGATAAGTTGATACTCCTTCACATCCATAAACATATTTCGTAAAAAATGTTCACATTGGGTAAAAAGATGTATCCATTTTAAAACAATTAGTGTGGGAATAATTGGTGTAGTAATGCAGTTTTCGAAGACCCATTGCATCACGAAACACCCCGCTCCTTAAAGTGAACACGGACTGATATTAGATACCTTTGTAGAATTATTCCACACATCGAGTTCTTGGTTCTTGTTGGTACTTGTTGATTTTTTTGTTGATTTTTTTGGTTGATTCTTATGAACTCAACGATAAGTAGCTTTTCAACCACATTATGACAAATTTTTGTGTATTTGAATAATCACAGGCTTTGGGCTTTGGGAAAAGCGATTTCCCCGAGGAAAACACAAAGGTCTGATGCAATATCAAACAGTTCGCTAGAGCCAAAAGAAAAAAGAGTTATGATCTATGACATGGTCCAAGCTCTTGCAATTCATATCAACATCAAAGTTGTGCCATCCAATGAAAACGAGCCTTTTAAACCGTGCAATGCTGGTCCCCTATGGAACACACACAACCTCTTATCAGCTCAAAATGTGCATCCATTATATATCCTTAGCATAACATTCAGTAGCCTTCATGCACTCTGCTCATCACCTTGAGCTTCCACCTATTCATTTAGCTATTGTTGGGTGTGGAATATTCTATATCATCTACTACAGATTTAAGGCAAAGATATTGCATACTATCGATGTACGGGGTGATCCGACGGTTAGTGTAAAATCAGCCAAATGGAATTACCAAATTATTTGTTGAAACTCATAATTTCAAGCTAAAACCCGAATAAAATTTGTGATACTCGGATATATTAACATGCGTTCTTGTCTAAAAGTGGTTGCTTTTGTAAAATATTGGATTTTTGTTGGTTTCCTTGGAAAACTCCCCGTTCAATTGTCATGAGAGATGCGGCAACCCGTTGATGTGACCACAACATATTACACTTGCGATGACGATTAAATTGTTCGGATTCTTCTCCATCAGACATTTTCAGCCTTGTACGTGCCAAAGGGGGACAGGTGGTCTCCTCCAAACCTCCCACATGGCCAGGTATTGTCCTTTACAAACAATTATAATAATAATACTCTTCACCGTATCTCACATGATGAAGCATATTCCAAAAAGATTCCATCTCCTACAACCTATTACAATCTCCTACTATCTCCGACTCTCCTACATGTGAGTGAATTTTTATTTTTATTATTTTTATAGTTTTATTTTTATTTTTTCTCCCAATGTATGGAAGGAGCACCAAACGATGCGGAGACTGTACTGATTTTGTTCTTTGTGTCGCAAAGAGATGTGACTGAGTTTTGGTGTATGTTCTCATGTGATGAGTATTGAAAATGATAAGATGGTGGGACTTAGCAATTGTGTGGCTGAAGACTGAGTGGATTCTTTCTCAGCCACAAATGGGGGGTCTTGATAATGAAGCATTACTTTGTAACTATGTGAATTTTTTCTATTTTTGAACTATTTATTTGGATATGCATCCTTTTGGGTAAATTTTCTATTTTTGAAATTTTATGTGGATATGCACTCTTTTGAGTTGGGAGTCAATTCCTACGAGGTGGGAACCAGCCATTTTTAAATTAATTTACTTGTTTTTGGTTGGTAGAGTAACACGCACCTTAGGGAAAACATGGATAGAGTCATACACATATTTATCTCAATATTCATAAAATTGTCTATTATAAGACACTTTCATCCAAATACTCAATTTATAAAAAAATTGAGACTATAACAATGACTTTAAAAAAATGAATTTCTAGATAGGCAAAGTGAATTTTCAAAGTGGAAGTTGCCTACAGTAGACAATTTAAACCATCTAATAGACTTGTCAAAAAACCAGTATCCAAACTCAATCAATGACAGTTAGGTCGAGGAACATTGAAGAATCACTTTATAGGACGATTTCAAAGAAATTTTACTAAACAAGAATGCATGCAAGAACGGTGTTGGATGTTTTCAAAATCTCTCTAACCTTTTGCTACAAATGTTTTTTTTAGGAGGCCCAATTTTTTTTGATTTTTTCAATTTCAGAGTCCTATAGATTATTTATCAAAATTTTGAATTCAAAATTACAACAAATAGCCCTATTTTAGCTTCAAGGGAAAACCATGGAATTGTGGAGGCCTAGTCAAGTTCAATATACAAGTTCAAAATAGGGGGGTAATCTTTTAATAGGGCCTATAAAACCCCACGTTGGTAACAACAATTTAAATAAATTTGCACTTTCACCTTACAATATATTCAAATGAAGTTTTGTTAGTCTCTACCGTATCATAATCTATTCTATTTGGTATCACTACCTCAACCAAGATATTTTAAGTGATAGTTTTTCATGGGAAAACAATGGTTATAGTGTCATGTAAGATACCTTCAAGGGTTAACTTTGAAGCTTCGTTAGACTCATCTATCAACAAATGAAATTCCCCAAATGTAAGATAAGCCTCTTTATATGTGCCACAATTTAGAAGTCACTACTATTGTAGTACCATAGTAGGGTTGTGACCCTGCGAACGAATATTTAATTCTTTTTTGAAAAACAAGGTTCTAACGCTAAAAACAAATTTTCTTGGTTTTTTTATTTGAGAAAAAAAGGTGACCCAAAATTTCTCAAAATGGCTTTCAAATTGAAAATCATAGCTAAAAATAATTTATTTTATTTTCGTTTATTGGTCCTCGTAATTTATGATCTTTTACATTTTTTTTTTGGAATTATTTTTTGACGACCCGGCTATGGTACTATGATATGTACCAATAGCGTACACATCAAACTTTTAATGTAAGACAAAAGGTACATATTGTTCAAAAAGTGACACAAACAGTCAAATAGGGTGGTTTACAAGTCATTTTTTGGGCAAAATATTGTGAGATTGCACCAGAAATAAATAATTTGGCAAAAAACTGGTCAATGATTATAAAGTTTTTTTTCCATAAAACTTCAAATTAAAAAATATATCTTAGATGAAATCAACATATTGTGGATGAAAACAAAATAAAATTATGAACATATAATACCTTTTATCCAATGTTGAATTATGGAACACCACTAAGGTTACTATATCTTAAAGCGTTCACTTTACCAACTAGGCCTATTTGCACACATGAAACAGAAAACATTTTCAATGAGTCTTATTAGCAAGTTCAAGAGGATCCCAACGCACTTTAGCGTGCATTATTTGAACACCGTATGAATAAGTTATGAATTTCCAAAGTGTTGATTATAAGTTGATCTTAAAGTGACCGTAAACTCTGATGTTCAGATGTGCACATTCTCATCAACAGACTTAGGGTGTCAAAATCTACATATTATGAAAGATTGAGCTATGAACGCTTTAAGAAAATGGTCGTTTTTAGATATAGTTACAGTACCTTAGAACATTTTATATCTCCACTTTGGCACTTCATGAAAAATGACAAAAAAAAGAATGCCCAGGTGGTTTACCTCATGGCTGGCCACACTTCGGTGAAATGGTTGTCTTTCCAAGGCAAATTCCCACATTGAAGATAACCACATTTCATTACATCCACCCTTCAATGTGTGCATATCCCAAAATATTCAGCCCATGTATAATATTCGCGTCAACTCCGTCCAGACCCACCAAGAGGAGGCGTTACAAACGTCCTCCGTCCTCTTGCTCAAGCAACTACACAACGGCCTACAACATGTTGACCCTACTCATAAGTTATGTAGGAGTACCGTACTAAAGGTGGATATTTGGCTTATCAACATGCACAGTTAATACTTTGCGTCAATGATTTTAGAATTTTAACCCTTTAACGTCCTAGTTCAACACTGTTTCCAAAGATTTTTTATAAAATGTTTGATGCAAACCAAAAATGGAGTTGATGTATGATGCAAAGTTGTAAATGTCAATGTGAAGATCACATCTGTATGGTTGGATTTGTCATATATTTCTTTAATACTTTTTAATTAATTTTGCCAAGTTTTCTCTTGAAAATTAATTAAAAATCATGAATTATTGGATTTAAAAAAAAAACATATTGTAATGAAATTGGAAAAACATGCTCTACGAGATGGTATGGATTCTATTATTTGATTCTACTTGTTTTGGAAAATCATTTCTAAGGTCTCACTTTTTGAACTAAGAATGAAACTTGACATAAACCACTTGTGTTGTTTTTCCAAAAATCATAATAACTTATTTTGAAGATCCAAACCATACAAAGGATAGTCAACTTGCACAAGAACCATGAGAAATTTTGGTGGAAGAAAATTGTTCAATTTAGATGGAATTCTAATAGTTTGAATCTGTTCAACGTTCACTATGTGGACGCAGGCGCCTGAAAGGGTTAAGAAATTGGCTTTTGAAAGCCAAAAAGCACCAAAAACAATTGGCATACACCAAGCCTTGAATTAAAAAAAAAAGGATGAAGATGCCAGATTTGTTCCAATTTTTAAAAATAAATTGAATGAAATTGCCAGTTTTTAACAAGAGTCATCCATGAAAAGTGATAGTTCTCGATCCAAAATATAGATGAATATGAAAATATTTGGCTACATCATTTTATTTTATGTCACCACTCTAACACTTCCCCAGAAACCCAAAAAAAATAAAAATAATAATCCATGCTAGTTTGTGTACTAGCTACTCAAAAACCATGTCTCCTCCTGCTTATGATCCCCATCCTCAGGACGATGGAATGCCGCCCGCTCTTCAATATCAGGTACATCACATGCCTGTTTCCTCTTCTGACAGTTTTCCAGACAGTCTGTTTCTTAGCAATGCAAAAGTAGCCTTTTATTGTCTCCATCAGAAAAGTTGGGCCAAACTATTTTGGTGCCATTTTGACACCAAAGGCTGCATATAGTTCATTTTAGTGTCATTTTATTCATACTAGGTTGGTATGAAGGTTGACACCAAATTATCTTAACCCCTAAACATCTTAGCGCTCAGAAATTGGATCACGAACAGATTCCAAGTCTTGTAACTTTCTCATACAACCTCGGATGATTTTCATCCAAGTCACCTTTGAAAGCCTATTAGAAATCTCTACCAATTACAATAACTCTCTTGTGATGAGGAGTTGTTGATCTCCAACTACAAGTATGTCAAATTTGTTGAGTAGATTTTATGCTTGCAACGGTCTTCTCATGTACACCTCATGTACATTTGAGCCATACTAATATCTACTTTTGAGGCTAGAATCTACTTCTGTTCAAAGGGTTGGTACGTTTAGGGGTTAATTACACATCAATGCATCATCATGGCACCATGTTCACATGCCTTAAAGTTCCTAATGTGTGCTCCTATCAAGAGGGAGACTACAAAAGGCTTCATTTATAAGGAATCAGTTTCAATGTTGAATATTGTAAACAAGTTGTAAAAGTAAATTTAGGGTAAATGTTAAGGCAGAGACTATGCAACTAGTCGCTTGATAACCTCATGCACCTCCAGTCTCGTGGCCTTGGAAAAAAGTGCTCTTGTCATCTTCAAAGCGCGACAAAAAAACTAACAATTTTGAGGTCTCACCGGTAAAATTCAAACATCTATTCCTAAAGGACCAAGAAGCCTAAATTGGGTCTCATGTTTCTTATCAACATTTTAGAGTAGGTCATGTCACGTGAACTTCCTTTACTTCAAATTTATTTATTTTTGATCAACACATGCAATATTCTTTGAACATTGATGATTCAAGGCCGGTGTGAATAAAGTGTCTGTTTGTAATGTTAATGATCCAATGCCTACTAGACAAAGGGCCATTGGAACAAAACTACTTTCCTTTTGAACATTGATATAAAAACTGGTTCCATCGTAATTATACTTTGCACAATATGATTGATTGAATTTTCCATTTTAAAACTATGAACCCTTGGTTCATCAAGAGTTAAAAATGATACCATAAGTTGATACCACAAGTTGTTCCCTAAGACATGCTCATAATGACACCGCAAGTCGTGTTTATTAACGCCTAAAGGACCAAGGATTCATGGTTTTAAAATGATGAATATAATTGCAAAAGTATAATTCCACATGGAACCAAAATTTATAATACTGAATGTGTTGGTCAAAATCAAATAAATTTGAACAAGAAGAACTCCACATAATAGGACCTACTCAAAAATGTTTAAAAAAAAACACAAGACTCAATTCGGACTTCTTGATCCTTTGGGGATTAAATAGATTTGATCCTTAGTTGTAATGGCAACATGAGCTTCAAGTAAGGTGTTGAGCTTGCTAGAATGGTGAGATATTTAGTTAAAATTGCTAAAGTAATGGTAAAATTGATTATCAATACATTCCTACAATCTACAAAATTTCAACAAAACTGATTTGTAATCTACAAAATTTATAATTCAAGATTAACAAGAATTTTGGCTCATATTCATCTTCATGTATGATGTCTTGTACTAAGTACACGCTAACTAACCCCTAAACGCCGCCAAGACCAAAAAATAGCTTATAAATGAAGTGGATTGTTTAATTCCAACTGCTGCATGAATGATTTCCATCCAATTCTTTATGTGAAAGGCTTTGTTTGGTGATGCCACCCCTTCAGGTTAAATTCAAATTATTCAAGCTATTTTTAGATTTTACATGGGGTCCCAACTACAAAAAGAGCTGTAAAAATAGTTCACCGTGTACTAGTGTATTTTGAATTTTTTTGCTTCTTCTACTAAAACTAAATTTAGGCCTTAAAATTGAGTTCCATTGCTTTACCAACAAAATGAAGCTTGCCAAATCTAATTTCTACTCCACTTTGAATTTTTGAAAAAATTTGAAAATTGAGTGTATTACTGTAGTTACCAGTTTGGTAGGTATCACCAAGGTGTAGCAAAATTTCTAAATTTAGATAAACGAATGATTTAATTTCGTCAACTAAACTTTTTTTCATTGTAATTCACACCTTAGGTAAAAGAATCGGAATTTTCTAATACATTTTGTAATTGATATAGATTTTCTTTACAATCACTTCATAAAACCATAAATATTCACCAAAATTTATGAAAAATTCATGATTTGTAGTAAACATGTGAATTCATCTACTAAAAATATAAATTTGAGTTCTTGTGTTATTTTTAGTAGCAAAATTGAGTGTGACATATAAAACATAATTCCGTGGTCATAGGCCCGACCTTTAGGGGCTAAAGTCCGTATCTGAAAATTGGACAAAAATCACTTCAAAAATTCAAAAATTTCCTTCATTGTTATACATTGAACAGGGATATAAGGGGACCAAAAAATTAGAGGAATTTACCCTGTAAAAATTACTTCATGATAAACATGAGTGTACAAGAATATTGAGATGACCCTGCACTAATTGTAGTTATGAGTCAACTCTAAAATATTTACAATTAATATTGAGATGACTCTGCAAACAAGTAACAATGTACAAAAACTTGCAACCATCTAATTTTTTTAATTAAAAAATACTATTTTCTTTATAATAATGGTAAATATATACAGAATGTGAAATGTTAACCCTTTAACGTCCCGATTCAACACTGTTTTCAAAGATTTGTTATAAAATGGTTGATGAAAAACGAAAATGGAATTGATGTACAAAACAAAGTTGTAAATGTCAATGTGTAGATAACATCTGTACGGTTGGATTCATCATATATATTATTAATATTTTAAAAGTAATTTTGCAAGGTTTTCTCTTGAAATTCAATTAAAAATCCAAAATTAACACAAAAAAATTTAAAAATATAGTAATGAAATTAGAATGACATGCACTACGAGATGGTATGGTTTCCATTATTTGATTCTACTTACTATGGAAAATCATATTTAAGGTCTTTCTTTTTGAACTAAGATTGAAACTTGACATTAATCACTTTTCTAATTTTTCAAAAATTCACATTATCTTATTTGGAAGATCCATACCGTACAAATGGTATTCAACTAGCACAAGAATTGAAAAAAAAAAAATGGATGAAAAACATCCGGTACCTACAGAAATCGAGCTGCTAAAATTCATCCGGCGTCCAGATTCTGGACGCCGGCGCGCTAAAGGGTTAATAAATCAGTATAGATCCCCCTAATTCCTCTTTTCAGTGTAGTTGAAGAACAATTTGGTAGAAAAAGCTAACTGATTTAGCTAGTTTTACAAACACTAACCACAAGTTAGTCCCTCAACGTCAATTATTTAATAACACTTAAGATGTTGATTATAAGTTGGGATTTGACGTCACATGAATAATATGTTAGCGGTATCATAATGAAGGTTATGTTTCTAGAGTCTCCTGTTATGATAGTTAATGTATTATAACCTTCAAGAATTTAAACCCGCAAAGTTCTATGCCTATGTTTCACTAAAAATCATTTTAAAATTGCCATTTCCAGTGCAAAGAGACCAAAATGGAAAATAGAAAATATGATAGGGAATTGAGTTGAATTCACCAAATCAATGCACACGCTTTCTACAACTTTATGCAAGAGTAGGCGAAATAGATATTTCTCTCGAATATTTCTCTAATATTTGTATTTGTTCTATGACTGATGCATGGTGAACACATCACCAAAACCATGCACCAGAGTTGTAGATAAAATTTTATCAGCCATTGAAATAAAGGGAGTAAGAACTCTTTTGTAGGAGTAACTCAGACTTGTCAACTGTCTAGGGAGCGGCGACCGGCACATCTGTTACCGACCGACGGTCGCCTGGACGAAATCACGATTTCCGTCGACGTCTGACCAGATCCACGCTCAATGCAGGAAGCTGCAGCATGTCTCAGCTGGCTTTCTATTTCTGTGGAGACAGGATGATCATTGCTTCACAGAATTTGTTGCAGCCGGGTCTCACACTACTACTGGATGGAAATTCAATTCCTCGATCTCTGCACCGCCTGCAGGCCTAGCAAGTAGCTGGCCGGCCGGCTGCAATCTCATCATCATCATCATGTACAGTTTATATACAATAAGACTGCGCCCTTGTTACACACTAGGAATGCACATCAACTTCTGCACCAAGTTTCCAAGGAGCTCCAATCCATCATCTTCATACTAACTCGGTGCTAGCTCTCTGGAATTGTCTGATCGAAGAAGTGATCGACGATCGATTGTCTGATCGAACTGGTTGAATCTGTCAAGGTGAGAAATTTCAACAGCGTCGACATAGCAGATTGAGATTTATGCGCCGGAACTCAAAGAGATCGACTAGTGACTTGAGGATACAGTACAATTGATGTCTGCTCGTCCAATTCATGCTTGCATGCATGCATGCATGGTCCCGGGCCGGGCGTGATCGATCTTTCGTTGAAATGGCGAGCTTGAGATCGATCGGAGCGCCAGAATTGTGACGTTCAAGTGCTCATAGCATAGAAAGTAGGACGTACCCAGAGCATGTGTAACTAGAACTGGTATACGGAGACATGCATGAAGTTTCAGTAGGGCAACTGTCACAATGCCAATTTTACTGAAATCCGCCAGTTGAACGAAAAAATTGGTGTGTTCGAGGGCGTTAATTCAAAATTGTGACGTTTCATGTGCTTTGATAATTGGGACGTTCTGGGATATTAGACCTGAGGTTTCAGTGGGGCAACTGAAACGTACTGCGCCAATTTTACTGAAATCCGCCAGTGGTACGGAAAAATGGTCATACTAGTTGGTGTGTTCGAGGGAGGTAATTCAGAATTGTGACTTTTCCAGGGCTTGTAGCTGTTTTTCACGTGATCTGTTTAACTAGGGCGTACTGGGATATTAGATCTTCAGGAGGTTTCAGCAGGGCGACTGAAACTGCGATATGAGGTTGTAGGGCTCACGATTGATAAGTTAGTTTGTCTGTGTGTGCAATTTTACTGAAATCCGCCAGTTGAATGAAAAAATGGTCGTACTTCAAGAATGTTGGTACATGCTCGAGGGCGTCAATTCAGAATCGTGACATTTCAAGTGCTTGTAGCTGGTTTTTCACGTGCTCTACTAACGACCTCCAGGACGTTCTGGGTTATTAGATCTGAGGTTTCAGTAGGCCGGGCGATTGAAATATCGATGAGGTTATAGCACTTGAGATATATTAGTTTGTTAGTGTGTGCACGAGGCAATATATCGATCGATAGTTGGAGTCCTGACGAGCCGTAGCGCCAATGGATCTGCAGGTTGGAAGATCGAGGTGTTTTCGATCAAAGTGGATATATTCCATCATTTTGAACAAAGCGTTGATTAATTGAGCATGGGAAGAGGACACGTTGGAGCGAGGGCCGTTGTCAGCGCTCCGCCTTCGAAAGTCCGGATTGGAATCAACGGGTTCGGCCGGTTCGGCCGCCTGGTGGCGCGCGTGGCGCTGGAGCGAGACGACATTGAGCTCGTGGCCGTGAATGACCCGTTCATCAGCACCGACTACATGGCGTACATGTTCACTTACGACACCGTGCACGGCCACCAGAGTAGTACTGGCAGAGCTGATATCTACGCTCAGGACGCGCACACACTCTCCTTCGCTGGCAAGAAGGTGGCCGTTTATGGACACAAGTATGCCAGCTGACTCACCTTCAGGAGCCATTCTTCGATTCCATCTCTTGCTAGCTTCTGAAATCCAGTAATTAATTAAGTCCTTGCAAATTCCTCAAATCGGCGCAATTCAGAGCACCACAATTGTGACGTACAGAAAGCTCTAAAACTTAGGACTGACTGATATACATCTTCAGGAGCCTCCAGACAATCTGATACGATCCTCATCTCCCCCATCTGTTTAAGATCGACAGTGGTGTAAAATGCTTGAATGTTCTTAGGGACCGTCAGTTGTGATTTTCTCAATCCGTCAAGGACCGAAGGCCCATGGGCTCAGTTTTGAGAGAACTTTAGATTTTGTGTTTCAGAACCAATCTTGAATTCTATGGATTGGTGATTTGGAAATGTTATGTAGCTGAGCATGATTTGAATTGGCGATGAATGGATTGCAGGGACTTGGCGAAGATTCCGTGGAGCACGCACCGCGCGGACTACGTGGTGGAGTGCACGGGGAACTACACGGACAAGGAGCAGGCGGCGGCGCATCTGAAGGGCGGAGCCAAGAAGGTGATCATCACGGGGTTCAGCAAGGACGCGCCCACGTTCGTGGTGGGCGTGAACGAGCGCGACTACCGGCCCGAGCACAACGTGGTGGCCATGGCCAGCTGCACCACCAACTGCATGACGCCGCTCGTCAAGGTCCTCCACGACAGATTCGGCGTCGCCGAGGCCCTCCTCACCACCGTGCACTCCCTCACTGGTACGTTTTATTATGTCACTAATATATCATGAATTCATTCCAACCATCAGGAAGTCCTCCGATCCACCATTCATTCATTCATTCACTCACTCACTCACTGTGTCAGTATTCATGTGTGCTGCAACCACATGTACCGATCGATCCCATGTCCGCTAAAATGCCAGAATTCCAGCATAGTTCAGGTTTTAGGAATTCGTTTTATGGAACTTGAGCAGTCGCCCTAAGTACTGATAACAGAAGCGCACTCAGCTGAACTTCGTATGATTCATACCTATCCCAAGAGCTCCCTGAAAATCTTAGTTCTCTGTATGTACAGTTCTTACCCTCTCGGATGGCATTGAAAAACGTTGGAAAAGAGTTCAAATTAGGGCAGAGCCAAGCTCCATGGGTTTGAGAAGTTGCTCATGGAAGTAGTCGAGAGGAGGGGAAAAGTGAAACTTGAGTTTGTCTCATACCCGACCATGAAGTCGTGCATGTTCCATGGACTTGTTTGAAGAGTTCTAAACATGAACAAATTTCATTGGTTAGGGAGAAGTGACCATGAAGTTTAGGGCTTTAACAACTCTCTATAATTCATGACAACTTCTCGTCTAAACATCTGGACACTATTAAATTCTCAATTGAAATGTGGAAACCGGTCTCTGGAAGTCCCTGAAAACTTGGAGATACTTCACCCATGGAACTTGGCGATTGATTAGGGCATTTTTCGATGGTGCTAACAAGTGTGCAATTGCGATGGATTTGCAGCGACGAAGAAGAGCATGGCGGGTCCGTCGTTGAAGGACTGGCGAAGCGGGGCAGCGGCGGGGTTCAACCTGATTCCCAGCTCCACGACGGCGTCGAAGGCGGTGGGGAAGTTGATCCCGGCGCTGAACGGGAAGGTCCGGAGCATGGCGTTCCGCGTGCCGACGCCGGACGCGTCGCTGGTGGATTTGACAGTGCGGCTGAACCGCCGCGTCTCGTACGAGGACATTTGCGGGGCGGTGCGCGAGGAAGCCGAGGGGGCCATGAAGGGCGTGCTGGGCTACTGCGACCAGGATCGCGTGTCCAGCGATTTCGTCGGCGACAGCCGCTCCAGCATCTTCGATGCCAAGGCCGGGTTCTCCATGCAAGACAACTTCGTCAAGCTGGTGGCCTGGTATGACAACGAGTGGGGCTACAGGTACTCCTTCCGTCCCAAAGTTACTGTCATGTTTGAAAGTCATGTTTGAAAGTTCTTTTTTGAGTAGGTCAAAAAAATACTTCCTTGTGGCTAATTTTATTTAGGTTGCAATGAACACATGCAATGTTCTACAATCATTCTAATGACATAATTTGGAACCTTTTTTAATCATGTTTCTTACAATATGATCAATGAAATTGGCTCAAAGAAATACTAAGCAAACAAGTTGGACAATAACTTTGGGACAGAGGGAGTACATCACAATTGTTTTCCTCTTTCCTTCTTCCTCTTCACTTCTACCTGTAGACCAGGATTCATGGGTTTTAACCCCTAAATGTATGAAAGTAAGCCTTTGTGGCCAGTACAATACGGTGAATTTTTCTAGTATTTGGAATGGATGCAGACCTTTTATAGGTTCGAGTTCAACACAAAAGGTGAAATTTATATCAATGCAGTTCTAATGAGCTATTGAGATCCCAATTTAGAGCTTTTTGTTGGTAGCAAATGCTAATTATACAGCCACGTATCTACTATCCCCATGGACGTTTAGGGGTTAAATTGCAGTTTATTCAATCAATCATACAATTCAGATGGGACCAAATTTTATTATACTGGAATCAGCGAAGAATATTGCATGTTATGGTCAAAAAAACCACTGAATATGAAGTTCATATGGGATCTGGTCTAAACTCCAAAGAAAACAACATGAAGCTCAACTTGGGCTTCTTGGTCCTTTAGGGTTAAGATGCCGCATAGAGCGTAACTTCAGGTCTAGTCCGACTAATGGTTTGATATGCGTACCCCTCACTATGTGTAACTCATTTTATGTGTGCTAGAAATTCTTTCTTTAACACCATGTATGCACACTTGCAGCCATGCCATCTATAACACCATCTAATTTTTGTAATTTTTCTTAATAGGAGGAAATTTTTCTAAAATCACACTATATATTTCTATACCTCAATTTTGAAAGCACTGTGCACATGTTATATGTCACAGTTTCAAAAACTGACACTGTACCAACACCATTTATCTAACACAACCGAACCATTATTTAATTTTTGTGCATTCTTTCTAATTAACCCTTAAGCGTGCCGGCGTCTAGAATCTGGACGCCGGATGAATTTCAGCAGCTCGATTTCTGTAGGTACCCGATGTTTTTCATCCATTTTTATTTTTTTTCATTCTTGTGCTAGTTGAAAACCATTTGTACGGTATGGATCTTCCAAATAAGATAATGTGAGTTTTTGAAAAATTACAACAGTGATTAATGTCAAGTTTCAATCTTAGTTCAAAAAGAAAGACCTTAAATATGATTTTCCATAGTAAGTAGAATCAAATAATGGAAACCATACCATCTCGTAGTGCATGTCATTCTAATTTCATTACAATATTTTTAAATTTTTTTATGTTAATTTTGGATTTTTAATTTAATTTCAAGAGAAAACCTTGCAAAATTACTTTAAAAATATTAACAATATATATGATGAATCCAACCGTACAGATGTTATCTACACATTGACATTTACAACTTTGTTTTGTACATTAACTCCATTTTCGTTTTTCATCAACCATTTTATAACAAATCTTTGAAAAGAGTGTTGAATTGGGACGTTAAAGGGTTAACTTCATGTGTTGTTGTCCGTGTTTGCAGTCACCGGGTGGTGGATCTCATCATGCACATGTCATCTGTGCAACACTCTCGGTACCATTTTTGAAGACTGTAGCTAGCTAGCATAACAATATACTGGTAGGATTGAAGTGGTGGATTAATTATGTCATACAGTTAGGGTTGCGATGATGATGGAGTTTTGTCTGTCCGAGGTAAGTAGGTAGGAAAATTTTGCAGCAAAGCTGCGAGGTGTACTAAGAGAAGAGAAAGGTGAAGGAAGGTGTCCACCTCCGTGAAGGAGAGTAGAGATGTCGCATTTCTTTTCTTTTTTCTTCAACACCCCCACTCAGGCAGGATCGTTATGTAGACGTACAGGTTTATTGTTTTCCAATGTGTAAGAACACACATGTGAAACAATGAAATCAACACTTCTGGCTGAAATCTGAACTCAGGTTACATAATAAAAATCCGACCCTTCAAGGATATTAGATTTCTTTGCAATGACATTGTTGCCCACTGAATTTGTTTACTACTTCAGTTTTTTCAGGTGTTTCATGTGTTTTGGTATCATCACAAGTGTGAGCAGGTGGTTAGAACAACATGTTTTGAAATGGTGAATTCCCAAAAAAATTCTTGCAAGCTTGGTTGACTAATTAAAACAGAGCCTCTAGTGTAGGTGGAATATGCATTCCACAAGCGGATAAAATGACATCAACATGAATATTCCAAAAGATTCCAAAAGAATATCAAATATTTAAAAAAGATTTCCTAAAAAATCCACTTTTACTATATTAAATTATTTTTTAAATTTTCCCTATTTATTATATTGCGTCATTAATTCAACTGCTTTATAATATTAAAAACAAAAAATTGTTGAAAACTATGACACCCGTAGTGCAAAAACACCCACTTGCAACTTATGTCTGCACCTGGTTCTTTGCCGGGTGCACAACTTCATTCTCTTTTGCTCCTTGATTTTATTGAGCTCCGACTAGTTAACATTCCAACAATTGCATGTTGGATTCCTTCAGCACAATTCGCGCTTGTTACGAGTGCTCTCATGCCTGCAGACACAGTTAATATAATTAATTCATTGATAGTTATTCTCAAGCCTGGGGTAACAATTTGTTATAAGCAGGGGTAGCAATAATTACATCATTTGTGCATATTCTGGTTACTCAACGTGCAGTTTCGTCATGGTTTCGAGATCTTAATATAATTAGAGCATTAAATATTGACCAACTCACCATGGCTTTTGGTGGATACATGAAAGAAGCTCGTAATATAGTGCGCGTAATTCATTCAACGTAGAATCCTTGATGGACCTTTGACATCCTTTTTCTCGTCAACATACATACATTCTCTTACGTTTTTGTATTCTTGCCTTCAAAAAGTTTGGAAAAAAAAAGGTCCTTTGCATCAATAGTTCTGAGACTAGCTCCTAGATTGGCACTTGTGAGGAAGTGGCATACAACACTTGTGAGGAAGTAGCTTACAGTACACTGAGCATGTTCACTCAAATGTAACCAAATTCACTCAAATGTGATCAAATTCACTCCGAATCCCACTCCAGGCTGAGTGAACAAGTCCCTCTTTTCTTCTAGTGCTGTGTCACACTTGAAGAGATTGAGCCACAAAGTAGAGCGATTCATGGCACGGAAACCAGAAACAGGAAAGCGGTGGTCGTCATCGAAAGGAACGCCAGCCTTTCTGTCACGGGAATCGTAAGTTTCTGGTGTGCATGATTTCCGTTCGCCGCTTGAGCAATAATAGCGGCAGCGGTCTGAACTTCGATCCACTTGGCTTTGTTCTTCACCTCGTACACAGCCACATTGTCCACAAAGGGACCGAAGCTCATGTCGGCAACCAAGCTGCGGAAGGAGACTTTGGCAGTGCGATCGGCCTCCATGAGGAACGAGTAGTTCCTGGTCATCCAGCCCACGCTGGACGGCGTGAAGCCCGTGGAGTTCATGTCGTACTCTTCGTCCAGCAGCACTTTGTTGCTCTGCGCTCCCACCACTTTGACGCCCAGCTTGCCCAGGAGCGTGTACGGGGACGCCGTGACGGTGGTGGACTGCGCGCCCAGTTGCCGGGGGTTGGCGGCACTGTCGAACAGCAGCACGTACTCGTGGTTCTTGGCCATGGTCGTGTTGTATGGCACCGCAAACAGCGCGCTGATCTCGCCGCTGCTCGACGCGGCGTTCAACTCCACCGCGTATCGCCCTCCGTCCGTCGCCGATTGAAACGCTTTCCCTGCACCCGTCATGCTCACCTGCACAATCATGTTCATCACACACAGACTCCTCGAAAATAATTAATGCAGCCGTCGAAGCTGATCTTAGAATTTAACATAATTTCCACAACTGGTAATAGAGATATCCGTAAAGTAGTCAAAACACACGATTGTGATCGATGTTGTGTCAGACAAAAGACGAATTCCAAGAACAATAGAGAAATTCATAACTTAGTCTATGGCTGAAACATCCATAGTTGCATCCTACATTAGAGATATCCGGAAACTTATTGACACAAGCTCAAGAGAGGTGTGCCGGGTTAGGATTAGAAGCCCACAAGGCTCTTGGGGGCCACAAGGTCCAAGGTCCCATCCTTGGTGGCAACCATAATCTGGTCATATGGTTCATTAATGGACAGGCTCCGGTGGCATAGCCGGTGGCCTGCCTTGACACAAGAGCAAACTCATTCGCCCAAGTTTAATTTCCGGAAATATAACTTAATCGGTTTTTATTTTTGAAACCCGACACACATACTTTTATTGTCCTGTGAGCCAGAATCTTCAGTAACGCAGTATCGGAAGCGTGAGATTTCAGGACTTTACGAATTTCTCTAATGACTCGTACAGAAACTCACATGAATTATAGTGACAATCAGATTGAACTACTTTTGGTAATTTCAATGAGGAAGAAGGAGGACTGTAGAATCAAGTCGGACCTTGACCTTGCCAGCGTCCACGCTCCAGCTTGGAATGGACCGGGGCCGCGGCGCAACGAACGTGACGTCCATGGTGAGATTGTTGAAGACTTCCTTGGTGTCCAGTGTGAGCGTTTCGAAGCTTCCGTTCTCAAGCAAGGTGGCGAGGTTGACTTGCACATTGGCCACGAGCAGACCATAGTATCCTTTGACCATGGACACGAGATACAAGTACATGCAGGTGCTGGTGCCGAGCATCTTGAAGCTCCGTCGGTCCCAGTTGAGATTGTCCATGGAGCTGTTGGGATTAGAGACCACGACGATGGGCGTGGGGCGGGGCTGCATCTCGTTGCCCTCGGCGTCGAAGACGATGGCCAGCAGCGACTGGTTGCGTGGGCCGCCGTGCGGGTTGCAGGCCAAGCTCATGGACACCACGTACTCGGCGTCCTGCAGGTGTTGGAAGTAAGTTACTCATATGCTTACAATAAGTTACTTATGAGGGGACTGACTCACTCCAAGTTAGTTAGAACACCAAAATTATAGTAGTCGAGTTAGATCGGTACATTAGTCTGTACATATCACTAGAAGGAAATGTGTCATTTTTCACTTACTATAAATGAAAAAGAAATGAAACGGCGCTAGGCACATGGACTATGATAGTGCTGATGAGTAGTTTTGGTCACAAGAAGACATAAACGTAAGTATAATATTTCGATACTATTCATTGTTCTCACGAAATGAGAAATGAAAAAACGTCAGGTTTGCTACAAGTGTCTTCTAAGTATGTAGACAAACAATACTAGGAAATATATATAAGGGCCACTTTACATGGTGGGTCAAGGCCGATTAAATCTGAAGCCAATTCAAAAAAAATATTGGCTTAGGTTAAAAAGAGAGGAAGCTCTAATTATATGAATCAAGAGAAGTGAATTGGGTTTTCAATTTGGTTCAACCCAATTCTCTTCTCTAAGGTTGTGTCAGATTTTGTCTTTAGTTGCTTTAGAATATATTTTCAACGAATTTATTTAGAGTATGAATTTTAGGGAATGGCCTTGATTCCATCATGTAAAGGCCTTGGGGTTGATTTCATGGATTAGACCAACGGCATACAAGGATTCACACATGTTAGAGCTCCAAATTGATATTGACCTCATGTAAAGTAAACCTAAGTGTAGCTTGGTGAGTGAAGGAGATCACACCTAATCACACATGATCTCACTTCTAAAGTTAGGTAGTCAGACACTCAATAAATATCATTTACTATTTGTGCACATTGACTTTCTTAACCTCTAAAGGAGGCTTCATGTTTCTTTCAATAGTTTTGAAATTTTGGCCCTATTTAAATTATATTTTTCACAATGTGATTGTTCAAATTTGTCATTTTAAAACCATGAATTTTTTGTTCTTTAGGGGTTAATACATCACCTGGCGTGGTGTGTACATGGGCACGCTCATGATGTGGCCGCCGCCCACGCGCGAGTTCATGTGCAGCACGAAGGTGGCGTTGTCGGCGGGACGGGGGAGGTAGATTGTGGCGTCCCACAGCTGCACCCCGCCGTGCACACACGTCCAGTATGGCAACTGCGTTTTGATCCCATGCGCCAGCACGTCCAGCACTGCCTCCCACACAACCCACAAAACCATTGCACTACGAAGGTCTTTCAAAACTTACACGGCATACCATGTAGTTCCCCACCAACATCACTCAATGAGACTCTGAAAATAGTAAGTAAGCCCCTCACAAGTCACCATACATGGATTGTGTAATCATAATGTGCAATTAAGAAGAGATGATACACAAGCTTTAGTTGTTTTGAGAACCCTGAAGTGGTTGTTGTATTCAATGTCTTCCTCTAAATTAATTGTTGACCAACCCATGCACATCGATTTTTCCAGAGACAAAGAGCTATCCAGTTAAATAAGCATGATTGTGTTGAATTAAAAGAAACAGATAAGTTTGATTTTATGTATGAGGGCCTCTTTACACTAGAGGCGAGAAGCCATGAGGAGAGAAATTTCATCCAATTGGAGGCCTAAAATCTGAGAAGACCAATTTCTCATTGCCTGAAATTTCTCTCTTCACGGCTTCTGGTAAAGAGGCGTTGAGCTTGTATATACTTGGGTACACGTTGAACTGGATCGGATTTTCGCTAAAGTTCCCGCCTCGCAACAGATTTGCTGCGTCGGACCTCACCCCCCGGATCGGCAACTCCTGTAATAATCATAATACAGGGGTCAATACCATTATGAAGTATGAACTTGAAACTATCAATGCTGATGTGTGGAGAGTTCTAACCAAGACAAATCCATAAATACAAAAATCATGAGAATCTTTTTTAAATGCTATTTTCGAAATAATAGCCATACTCTATTAAAATGGCCATTTTATGTTTTGTAAAGAATATAAGGCTCTTTAGCAATTAGTGGAGTCCACCCTTTTCAACAGTAGCACTCTAAACGCTTCAACAGTGTCTCACCATCCAACTTCTTTAGCTAAGGATGATGTAAACTTGCCATGATCCGGGGATGTGCTACACAACTACAATGACTCTAGAATAGTGCTCACATTCCAAAGGTGTTGCAGAGATGAGCTAAAGAACCTTATGAAATCGGGACACATGTAATTTAATTTGTGGAGACGAGGAACAAAAACAAGTCAGTTGGCGATTGTTTCCAATTATTCATTACGAGTGCGCAATCAAAACAATCTGATTTGAAACTGTATAATAAAGAATATCCAAGTTCAGGTGTTGATTTTTCCTCTTTACATCTTGACTTCTCCTTTACCCTACCGTAGTTATCAGGATCGGCCAAAAAAAAAAAGTAATAAAAGAAGCTCAAATCTTTAGGATATTATTTTTTCAAAAAAAACAAATTTTGTATGGTGAAAAAGAGAATCTTGAAGGATGATATTCATAGACTTTGACATTTGTTGAAAACAAATTTTTCAAAAAAATTGATTGTTTGACATGAGATGCCGACCTTAACAACTGAGTGTGGTATACTCAATGTCCGGGAAAAATCAACTTTTAGTTACAAGTTAGCCAATAGAAATTCAAAATTGCCTCATTGAGTTCGAAAGCTTGGGAAAAAAAAATCAATTTTTACAGGGGAGAAATCAAAGAACATTCTGTATTTTCTTAAGGCCTAGCCAAGAGAATGCTTCAAAAAACCAGTTGATTCAAAAAAATGTAAGATTTTAGCCAGTTAACCTAAAATTTCTTCTTAGATCACGTTTTTTCTTTTTTCTTTTGGCTTCTTGGAGCCAGACTACAATGCTGTGGCACAATCACAATGGTCTGATTTTGGAAGGACCACCATCCACTGCATGCATGGTGCACTGCTACAGTGCAAAAAAGAAATCATGCCCCCGACTCCGGGTGTACTAGTTACATCTATTATCGATGCATTCGCTACAAGGAGAAGGTGTCGCTTTTCACTCCTTCTCTGAGTCAAACGGTGCCACTTTGCACTCACCAATTTTTTGGTTGGACATGGTGAGTGCGATTCGACATGTAGGATAACAAATACAGTGAAAAACGACAATGGACAGGATCCTCCAAAGTGAGAAACGACGCCTCTGCTTGTAGTGATTTAACGAGTTTCAAAACACTTATGTTATTTTCCAATGACCTCTGCAAGAGTTATGTTGCTCACCCCATCTGCCAACCAAAAGCATATGAGCACCATGATGGGCAGTTGCAAGCACAAATAGTGCAACTTGCAACGATGGTGCCGCCGTTGTTTGCATCTCTCCATGCATCTCCTCCTTCCTTAAGCCAATATCACGTCGATTTGAAAATAATAGTAGGCTCCTTGATATGTCATTGAAATGGTCATAAATTTTGGGTCGGTTGTGGAGAAATAAGGCACAAGCCCGGATTAGGAGCAAAACAACCCTAAACAACCCTAAAATCACTACAAGGAGAAGGCGTCACTTTTCACTCGGTAGGTGAGTCACTTTGCACTCATTGTCCAGGCGCTCAAGACTTGGTGAGTGCGATTTGTCACGTAGGACAAGTGTGTACAAAAAACTCTAACACTTTTCAGAGTGAGAAGCGACGCCTTTGCTAGTAGTGAATGTTCTGAAATGATCCAAAAATGCTTTCAAACAATCCCAAATGCTTCAAAACAACCCTAAAAGATTAAGGTGCCCAAAATTCTCACTTGAACCACATACACTAAAGATTTGGCCAACAGAATATGATCATTATTTCCAAATATCCATTCTTTAAGATTGCTTGAAACCCAAAACGATTCAATACAACCCTAAAAGATAAAGGTGTTCTCGATTCTCACTTGAATCACGTACTCTAAATTTTTGGCTAACAGAATACGATCATTATTTCCAAATACCAATTCCTTGAGATTCTATGAAACCCAAAACCACTGTCATTTGTACAGTACAGTCCTTGTTATTTATGAGGTCGTGAACTTGAACATATACGACTAACACATCACGGCTTTTTTATGGATGTTTACATGGTACAGTTCATCACTTTGAGGGAATTTAGGGTTGTACTGTATAATATTGTGACTTTTGGTGAACATTTATGCACATTGTGCAATTTGTCTAAAAAATTAACTTTTAAACCAATTTAAAAAATATGTAGCAATGATACAATGAAGAACGAAGTGAAACAAATTTTTTAATTTATGTACGTATTTGTCATAGAAAAAAATGTCAGTTTTTCAAAATGTTTTTATCCTAATTATTTTGAGTATCAAAACTCCCATTCTAATAGCAGTGTGACCAATTTATGATCAAACTTTGAATGTAAATATAGTCCATGTTTGATTCTATATTTGAATTTCTTTTAAAGCCCACCTGCAATATTTTACTCCCAAGCACATTCAAAATAGAAATCCAACCAAAAAAAAATTAGAAATAAAGAAACAATTCAAATTTACCAAAATTAACACATTTTTAAATTTTTTAAATGAAAAAAAAAACATTGAAAGATCTTTTTTCACGTATTTGAACATTTGAAAAATCTATAGCTCAAAAATTCCATCCACATCCTATTTTTCTCCTTCTCTTTTAAAATTTTTGAGTGCACTTTTACACAGTGACAAAGCATCAATATTTCACATAAACATTCATTTAGATTCCATATATGTTATTTATAACCTCTTTTATTTTAGCATTAGTAAAAAACATCACTTTAGTTAAAGTAGTAAATTAATATATATATATATATATAGGTGTATATAGGGTTTAAGGAGGATTTATTAAAAAGAATAATAACTTATTTTCAAGTTGCAGTTTGTTGAGTAGGATGAACACATAATACTGAGTGGCTATAGTATTGAGTCTCATTCATTCACAATTTGGAAATTTCAAATATCATATATAGCTATATTTATTAATAAAGTCAGACCTCCTATTTTTAAAGATTTTTTTTATTCTTGAGATATCTATCAAAGAATATCTCAATATTTATAAGCAGTTAAAAATTTTGAGGATTTTTTTTGGAAATGGAATAATGGTCCAATTTCAGAGGCGGAAAATGAAAGACTGGTTCATTTTCATAAAACCTAGCTACGGAGTTTATGTAAAAAAAAGGCTCTAATTACCCTTCATTGGTGAAAAAAGAAACAAAAAAGGTTGATGAGTAAAGCCCTAAATCTCAAAATAATTTTAGGAATCGCTAAAAAGGAAGTATCATCATAAACCCTATTTGGATGGTGAAATTTTTTATCTAATTCAAAGTTGAAAGGTGCAAAGTACACCACTAGTGCATGACCAGTAGTGCATGAGTTGCATCTAACCAACCTTTCAAATCTCAAATCAGCCTTGAAATGGAATTATAATACAAATCATAACCTAATCTTGTCTTGGACAAAACTTTCCTAAATACACATTACTTTGGATTCCAAACTCAACCAACAAGATTTTTTGCATTAACAACACACAAAATACACTTCAATGTTGGAAATCACATGTACAACAACCAAAGTCACGACAATCACAAAACTCCTCTATAATACCATTTTCATCTCGCTCAATTTGCCATAACCATTGTTGTACACATTTGTTGCGAAATCATGCACAACCAAGGAAGAACGTGAGTGTTTGAATCTTGAGCATAAACTAGAATAGCCGAAATCACAGCCTTGGACCCATCCAAGACAAGCCTATTCGAGGCTCCAATACTTGAGATTGCCTTTTTTTATTAGAATGGGTGCTAAAGGTAAAAGGTGAAAGTCATTGTTTAAAAAAAAATCTTTTATTTTTTACTTTGACATTACTTTTAACAATAGACAATTTTAAGATGTAAAAGATTAAAAAGGAAAAGTCGACAAGAAAACATTCTGAAATAAGTGATTATGTAATAAATTGGTTTAAAACATTTTTTTTTTAAAGTAAAATAGAACGTCTAATACACTATAAAAATGCTATTATTGAAAAACGTATTATTATATTTTGTTCATAAAAAACATTTGAATATGTTTGCTGCGAAATTCATTATTCTCCTTAGCCGCACTACATATAATGTATTTTCTTCCTCTAATGTATTTTCTTCCTCTTGATCTTATAAACTAGTTCTTGTTATGTATTATGTTACTTTATATATTTGATATTATTTTTAATTTAGTATCGACTTTGAACTTTTAATGTTCTCAAATATATATATGTATGTATATGTATATATATATATATATATATATATATATATATATATATATATATATATATATATATATATATATATACAATTTAGTGAATTATGATTTGATCTAATTAGTGTTTTGTTGATACAAGTGCTACATTTATCACTTTAAACAGTAAATTCACATAAATTTGTTGCTTTCAGCAAATTCACATTAAACCTACATATATTTTTTGGGCAAGTTAGTTTCTTTCGTAATGACTTGAATCCGGCTCTTGCAAGCTATTGGAATGGATTTCAAGTATTGAGAAAAAAAGAACAAGGATGTTGAGTTATAGAGGTCGACGTACTCAACGCAGGCACATCCTCGAGCTTATCACTACTACTTGTGTTGTTTATCCCCTTAAGTGGTAACCATCCCTACGTTGCAGAGCGTATGAGAGAAAATATTACGGCTTTCATAAGGCATTTCATCGAAGAGTTGGAGACTTTGTTTATGGACAGAATGCATTGTAGATACAACTATTCAATATGTAGGATCATCAACCTAAAACAAAAGACTAGGTAAAAGGTTGATGATCCTATATATTGGATAGTTGTATCGGCAATGCATTCCGTCCACGAACAAAGTCTCCAACTCTTTAATGAAATGCCTTATGAAAGCCGTAATATTTTCTTTCATACGCTCTGCAACGTAGGGATGGTTACCACTTAAGGGGATAAACAACACAGGCAGTAGTGATAAGCTCAAGAATGTGCCTGCGTTGAGTACTTCGACCTCCATAACTCAACATCCTCGTTGTTTTTTTCTCGATACTTGAAATCCATTCCAATAGCCTGCAAGAGCCAAACACTTTTTATTTGTATCATCAAACATATGGAAGGCACATATTATAACTCATCTATGTTTTGTGGGATTTAGGTGCACTACCTACATCCCCCACTTGCTAGCCGATAGCTTGCAATCACTCTTTATACAATTAAAAGATATACTATAATCTTACAATTCCATCATTGAATGACTCAGCTTCTAATGTTACCAAAATTTCTCTATTCCATTCGATGATGCAATTGTACAGTTAATTTCTAATGTAATCCAATTTTCACCATCATGTATCCATGGTTTTAATATCCTTTGTTAAAAAAAACATTCAATAATTTCATTTAATGTATAGTGACAATTTATTGTTAACCATACAATAATATTTTTTTAAGGGCTCGAGTATTAATACAAAATTAAAAACTGGGAAAAATATGCCTTTATAGTTATCTCTAACTCTAAGTACATTGTTCAAGACCTTGAAATCATCAAAAATAGAAATCATCAAAGTAAAAAACCCCCATTTTTTCAAATGTTTGGACATTTATTTTTTAAGAGCTCAAGAGCTAAAGTTTATAATTAAAAAAATCAAAATTAAGAAAAACCTTGGCTTTAAAGTTGTCTCTAACTCTTAGTAGGCGTCTCAATAATAATAATCGATGTCTTTTACTTGTATACATTACATCAATATTAAAAGTAATTTTTCTTCTAAAAATAAGATGTCTTTTATAAAAAAGTAAGAGTCTTAAAAAGAACATAAGCTCTATAATTAACCATGATAATGTTATTTTACTTTTACGCAATACATTGTTATAAAAAAAGAAATTACATATAATTTCCATGTAGAAGAGAGAGGGCTTTTTTTATACCGATAGCATGACAACAATATATAAATGAAGTGCAGTTTAGGCTTTAGTTTGCCGAATACATGTACAATGTATTTTAAATAAAATAAATTATCAACATTAAATGTACCTTTAATATGGAGACCCATTAGAGTCCGTGCTACGAACAACAGAGTTTGAATTACGAACATTAGAGTTTGGGCTACAAAAATTTAACAAAGTAGTTTGGATAGTCACAATGTTGATCCTTCACAATTCGAAGTTGGAGATCTTATTACCATTACAAGCCACGTACAGTATTGGATGGATAAGAAAAAAAAGTTCCGTGGTTTGAACTTTTATTTCTTAGGTGTTAAATCCCTTAGAAAACTGACGTATAAGGTACAAGCTTTTGAAATGAATTAGAAACAATTAGTAATGTGGTAATAATTGGATTTAATTTTTTTTTGTATGGTGGTGTAGTGCAAGCTTGCTTAACAAGATGATAGAGGATACGTTCAAATTATTGCACTTCCTTTTGCTTTGTATTTGTACTTTTATTAAAATATTTTGAAAGTGAGATTGAATTTGAATGTGTCAAGTGATATTGCATGCATTGTCTCATTGGATGGAATCCTAGGTCTTTTGGCAGGTGAGCGATATTTGCACAATTACATGGCATGCTTTAAATAGACTCATGGCTTCTAGTGGGTTGAGGTTGTTGCTCTTCTTTATGATTACATCAAACACATGTAGGTTTTGTCCCCTCCATTTTTTGGTGAAAAGTTCTAGTTTCAGCTTTTACACATATTTTGTTCTTCCTATAACATTATGACAAGGAAGATTCAACCATCTAGAAAATAACATCGACATCCTCGAGACATTAATTATTAAGAATAGGGCTATCCTTTAGCATGCTTGAGACAATTACATAACATAGGATATGTACACAGGATATAAGAACCCTTCCCAAAGGTTGCTTTCCTGTAGCTAAATAATGTTATGAAGCTAGTTGATGATAATAACAAGTGTATCATGCTTTGTGAAATGAAATTGGTATTGATGAAATGTCTTCAACATGTAACCGGAGCAAAATTCTAAATGTCTATGGTGATCCTTGAGCCACATTATAGACTATTGTGAATTGTAGAGTAGTTGTAGATTTGGAAGTGCTTGCTATATATTCTAGTGAGACATGTCGAAATTTGGGAATGTTGTCCTTTTGTACATTTGGAACTATTTGCAATCTACTATAGTAAGACATTTAGAAATGTCAAAATGTAGTCCCCTTGTACATTTGGAACTCTTTGCAATCTGCTATTGCGAGACAATTTCAAATTTAAAAATATAGGTTCTTTGTACAATTATATTTGTTGCAATTGCGTTGCAATATTGCAACAATTAACTAGAAACACAACATAACATTCAGTAGCCTTCGAAGAGGGTGCCTTTTAGTTTCATCCACCTTTATAAATGGAGTGACCATTGATTTGTAATTGAATGAACTATTCAATCAAATAAACAATTACAAAACACTGTTGAATTGTGATGGAATCAAAATAAACAATCACAAAACACTATTGAATTGTGAATGAATCAAATATACAATTACAAAACACTGTTGAATTGTGATGGAATCAAAATAAACAATTACAAAACACTGTTGAATTGTGAATGAATCAAATAAACAATTGAAAAACACTGTTGAATTGCGATTGAATGAGTGCTTTTGATGACTGTTCACCATGGTGGATTGCTCTTTTTTAATGCCACGTGCCCCATAGCTATTGATTTGATGTGGAATATCCCACATCATTTCATTGGGGGGATGAAACAATGTGGGATATTCCACATCATACAGTTGGAAGGAGGCAACAGTCACAAAGGTTACTGAATGTTATGAATTGCAATTTTTCTTGCAATACATTTTTCATACTAAAGAAACACTAAGGTGGTTACCCCATTCCCAACTGAATAAGAAATACGAATATGAGGCATTGAAATTATTTAGTGGTATTATTTTTTAGAGATAGACAAGAAGAATTAGATTCCAACACAAGTTGAAACATAATTTTTGGATGAAGAATGAATTAGTTACAAATTTTCAAAGTTGAAGTATGACGCATCCCATTCACGTCATATAGGTACACCCCTTTCTGTCTAAAGAAGATTTGTATTGCACACAGTAAAGATGCTTGAACCAACAACAATGAATCCATAACCACGCTTACACATACTAAAACCAACAAGAGAGAACCCATTACCAACTGTAACTCATGCTACAACCAACACCGTTGGAGCATTGATTGTGGATAATGCCCCTAGCTGTTGGTAAAAGGAGCCAGTTGGGAATGGGGTAACCACCTTACAACAACATAGCAGTGATGAACTGCAACCAATACTACAACAATATGGTACTATTTGGCAGTTGTTGCAATACTGCATCAATATTGTTAAAGTATTATTTTAATTTTTTCTTTTTTTCCAGGATGAGTACTGAATGTTATGTATTATGTTCTGAGTAAACCCTCTGTCATGCGGACATTAGGTCGTTGCCATTACAAACAAACACTTCATTCATGCAAAAAAGGGACCGATATTTCTATCTATCTTACGAGAACTCTAATGAACAAGGAATAGTAAAAATTGTTTTATGAAATTCAGTGGAGCACTTTCTGGGATTGCCTGAATTGGGGCAATGAAACATGCCTAAATTTCTGCATGCATTGTAGCCACTGCCATTTGCATTGAAGCTCATCCAGACATGCCAGGATCCACGTCACACTAATTACTATTAAATTTTGCTTTCCTTGCTGCATTACCGTGGAGCCAGAATCCAGTGGAATCCGGCTCTCTAAAAGGAGCGAAAGCTTTATCAGTCACATGCCCAAATTGTACCTCAAATCCCAAACGTTGGAAGCTGCCGGGCAGCCAAAAATCTTTTGGCAATTTTTCATACCGTACAAGGCAAAGTTGGCAGAAAATAATTCCCCGAAAAAAATGTAAAAAATTAAGTATTTTGTTGAAATCAACAAAAACAAAGTCAACAAAAAGCCAAAATTAATTAATTAAATTAAATTAAATTAACATAATACTCAACAAAATTGAATGAAAACATAACACTCAACGCAAAAAATAAAAAATAAACGTTTAGCAGCCGGAAAAAAAATTAATGTTAGCTATTGATAGTCAATTTTTTAATAATTACTTTTGAAAGTGTCAAAATCCATTGTTTTAACTTTTATTAATTATACAATATGAAAGTGCCCAACCTGCCTTCCAAGTACGGTACGTGATTTTTGGTGTTGTAGTTGTTACTTTTACTTTTTAAAAAATGGGCAAAAAAAATAAAATTTGTCAAAGTCTTCTCTAAAATTGTTACTATTTGGACGAAAAATCCTTCTACTCCTTTTTCCCATATTAAACTTCATGTACCTTAAAATGAAAGACTTAACCTCTCCAATGGTGTGGATCCTAAGTACTATGGTGTGGACCCTAGGCTAATAGGAATAGTAGTTAACCCTTAAACGTACCACTCCTTTGTAGGAAAGTCAAACTACACAATTTACTGAATTTTAGTCTTCAAGATTTATCAAAATATATTTTGTAATATTTTTCATGCATGGAATTGAATGTTTCCTATTAGTCTTGAAATTTTCAGATTTTTTTGATTTAATACGGCATTTTTGACAAATTTTAAAGTCAAATACTTCAAAAAATAAATTTTATTACAAAAAAGCTTTAAATTTTTAATTTTTTTTGGGAGCACGTACAAATTACAATGGAGAATCACATGATATGTTTTCCATAGAAACTTTTTATTTCAATTTTGAAATTTGAAAGCTAAAAATCCTATCATTCCTATGTAGTGTAATTCAAACCTTGACCTACAAAGCTTGCACAAGCAATAAAATACTCAATAATTGGAATTTTTAAGATTTGAAAAGTGGACTACAAACTAGACTTAATAAACTTCATTTTCTTAATTGGGTGTATTAGCAACAAAAGTCATCTTCAAGATCAAAATTGGGTTTGACCAACAAACATGCAGTAACTGGATGCGTAGATGTTTAGGGGTTAAAGCAAACAAGAAACTTATTGTGGGACAAATTGACAAGTGAAACACGAAGGTTAATTCCTAAACATACTGGTACTATGGTGTTCCTAAAATTGACGATTTGAGAAAATCCATCATAAATTACTATTTAGAAGAATATTTTGGAATTGGTATACAAATGAAAGTTCTAAATTTTGAATTTGAAATTCCATCTATACGGTTTAGTTCACCGATACTATGAACAATATTTAATTATAAAATTTGAAAGTTAAAACTAAAAAAATCCTACTGAATTTGATTACAAACAAAACATTTACATTTTTTGAGCAAAATTTGTTGGAATGGATTTGAAATGTGACACTCTTAATTGTGGTGATTCTCTGAAATTTTTGTGCTAAATAAATCTATGACCTCATTTTTGCAAGGTCACTTGTGAACTACAATCAATGCAATTTTGGCTTGGTCAAAAACTTGACATACTTCAACATTTGTAATTTTAGAAAAATATGTATTTTAATATCATCAAATCCAACTATTGAATAGGTCAACAACCTGATGAAGTATCTCCAAAAGTTGAATGAGTTTCATCCAAACATAGATGAGAATGTAGGATGTGTTTGAATTTGTTAATCGTCGAGAAACTGAACACTGTGATGTTTAGGGGTTAATATGGGACAAAGGGAGTAATAGCGAAGAAAAAGTTGGTCAGTCCTAGGTCGCACGTCTCGATGGGGTGAATTTGTATTTTGCCTCCCTCTCACAATAAAGGGTTCTCCTTTGTTTGTGTCAAAAATTAAAATTACAAAATTACAGTACAAAGGAAAAACAAAAAGAAATTGGCTGGATAATATTGTCAGGCCTTGAGTACTTTCCATGATTGTGCTAGGATATGGGAAACCCTTTTCTTGTTCCTCAAGCCAAGTACTGCAATGGAACAAAGGGAACCAGTGACTGGAATAAAGCGGTGATCGGTGAGACAGTGACTGATATAGTAGGTGATGTGGATTAATTTGCCACTGAGGATTGTACACCTCTAAGAGCCGGATTCCATGATGGCCCATTCACACCAATTACCCAGCGCGAGTGTGATAGAGAATCTACATTTGTCAAGTAAGTTTTTGGGTAGTTATAGTGTGCTCCTGTAAAAATAAAATATTAACCCCTAAGGGAGGTTGCATGCCAAAAAGGGTTGTAAGTGTTCATTCAGATGGTATTTCACTATGAAGACTATGGTATTGATAGAAACTGCAAATACGCAAAATGGAGTTTGGAATGGGAGCTAAATATACAATTTTTTTAATTTAATAATATGTGATGTGGGAAAAAAGATATGGCTACTCAAAGGGCATTTTTTTTTACATATTTTGAATTGTGTACTAGGAAAATACATAATTGTTTTATGATCCCACAACGGATGGAAATGCTCATGCACAGTGCATGAATATGCACCTCTTCACAAAATCTCCCCCTCCAAATTCACACTTTTACACCCCTTAGCATCACATGTATGTTGATACTACCAACATATCAAATACCCCAACATCCTTTAGGGGTTAACATGATGCATGCAAGAAGCTGCTCCAACGTATTTTGGATGGCACAAGAAATTTGCGCTCCACCAATGTTAAAAGCAAAAAGAGACAAGGCTCTGACACCGCAAGAAATTATATATTATTTTAAAATTTTATCTTGTAGCATTCTAGGAACGCAACGCAAGTTCCTAGTGTGAATGGGCCTTGAGCTCTTACAAACAAGTTGTTTGCATCCATTGGCAAACTCATAGATCCCTTCCCCCACCTTCCAACCTTAAATAGTTAAAAAAAAATATATATATTTGCTACTCGTCTCTTTTGGCATACGATCATAAAAAACATGTTCTAACCGGCATTTGAAATGTTGAACGTACCCTAGTTGGTACACTGAAATCACCATATGTTGTGGTCCACGGTATTCACGAAAGGCTTTACTAATATATTTTTCTCAAAATATTGATGTAAAAATCATCCAAATTACTCATCCAAATTACTCATCCAAATTGAATGCAGTGTTGTTCAAGTTGGACAAAGATTAGTTTATATGGATTAAAATTTGTTCAAATGAATGATCGTACCTACAATGATAGTGTTTACAGTGTAGTCAAGATTAAAAAACGCGTATCTTAAGAAGAGAAGTCCACTGACTTTTTTTAGGAATTTTTTTTTGTACATAGAAACTTTAGCCTTCCAAAGATTCACGTCTATAGTAGAAACATTTTTTATTCTCCTTTCCTTTGTTGGGCTATACTTCTATGACCTTGTTTTGTTCTTCATAAGCCATAGCAATTTTCAAGGTTCTTTTCCTTAGTTTTTTAATGACATTAAACATGCCCCACTTCATTGCGGATGTCATTGTGAACCTCTAATCACACCCTCAATTCCAATTTATGCGTTCCATGACATTGTCAACTTTGAAGAGCCATAACTTTTGACTCACAAGTTTGATTCATACATTCTTTGAACCTATGGGTGTGCTCACACAAATTTTATATATATATATATCGCTACCATTTTAGTCTCAAATAAATTGGTATTGTGTGTTGTTTGTTCGAGACACCTCTTGGTTTTTCCGACTTTGTTTCGTGCTAAGCTTGGTACATCATCTCCTTGCTCACTATGGTGTTCGAGTATCTTTTTTTGACATGAATATCAAAAATAGAAAAGTAGTACTTGAGCTCCAATCTACAATGCGACAACATGGTGCTCCAATAAAATATTTTTACTCCATAACATCCACAAAGATTTGGTCCTATTTAAAATGATTATCTATTCTCATATGATTACAAAGTAAGTAGAAAGTGTGGATGAAAAATACATTGCTTTGTTGTTTTTCGTACCTCGTTTCACCAATGCATGAAACTATATGGAATATACAACATGGCTCGTGGAACTTTAAAATTACATTGATAAAGTCATCTTCAATTTTAACTCCTAAAAGCCTGAGGGGTATTGGACGAAACATAAATGTGTTATAATATGTGCCTTCTATATGTTTGATGAAGTTTGGTTCAATAAACAAAATGTTGGGCATCATCTCTACAAATTATCCGTACAGTCAAAATTTCAAAAATAATTTTAGATATTTTTAATGAATTCAAAAGCATTAACCTTTGAAAATTTTGTATGAATTATCGTTTTTACTTTTAGAATTTAAAATATAGCATGGTTGGTTAAAGTTGGTTTATCTATTTTAAACTTTAAAAAAAACAAAAGAAATGATAGAAGGAACATCCTTACTTTCCTCAGATAGCAAATAATGTTGAGGTGACCTACTTTAAAAAATTATCCTGAATGGAGTTTAACTTAGATTGGCATAATTCAAATTGGGTTGAAAAGTAGACTTGATGATGCATTTTAAAATATTTTTATTTTTCAAAAACATTTTCTATTCTAGGCAACCCGTTAAAAAAGGGCAGTGATCACAAAATGGTCGTTTGAGCATTTAGGGGTTAAAGCACAAGTCTTTGGAACCCTAAAATTTATGATTACAGATTTTAATGGAAATTGAAGAGTTCTCTAAAGCAACCAATAAGACGTTGAATCATTTTGTGATTCAAAAGGTGTTCATTTAGTATCATGTATAAGGTTGAGACACCCATTCCCGACCATGTAAAAAAACCAACCACCCTAATTCTTGCCTAGTTTCTAGATTTTGAAAGGGAAGATGTACCCCATTTGTACATTACAGCATATGATCTGTTTTTGGTAAACCTACAACTTCTACTTTGAAAATTTGTACTTATTTAAATAATTATCAAAAAAATTGAATAAAATATGAAAAATTCTTAATTTCTTATTGCTAAAAGAGGAAATATCGATTCATCTATCCCAAGTATAGTGCATGTCTTAACTGATTGGTTTTAGGTGCTTCGACCTTAATCCTTAAACGTCAAGAGGGCCTGGACGGGGCAGCTTGCAAAGCATCTAAATTTTTTGGGGAAATATATATATATATATACTGCAAAAACGGCTCTGCACTGCACTGCTGGCTAGCACTGTAGCACTGCGGCACTGCTGAACTTCAGCTGCCCCAACCTCAAAACTTATTCAATTTGATAACTTTGATTGCTTACCAACGATTCCACAATCTCTCAAATGAGGCGAAAATTTGTAATCTAGATCGCTTTTTCACTAGCTTTCCAACGCAACAAGTCTCGCTTGATTTGGTTGAGAAAATCAACTTTTTTCTTGATTATTCTCTTTTAAATAAGCCCATGGGGCTTTCCTTGACGTTCAAGGGTTAAGTGACTTACCCTGTCTCTAAATCCCCCGGTGGTCTTGAATGTGGGCACTATTCACCCTCCTTTTTTTGGAATTTCCATTTTGAGCACCTTCGATGCTTTTTTTTGACAAATTATCCTAAGAAAACCTACTTGGGAATTAAAAACCATTGGAGGAGGGGGTTGTTTTTTAAGGTGGGACCTGAACCGGACAAAAATAGGGGGCACTTTTGTCCCCATTTATTCAAGACCACCGGGGTTCTGAAGAAATCCGGTGACTTATGGGTTAATCTCTAAAATAAAAATAAAATCCTTGGACTACGGGACTAGCTTAAGGTATGTTCGCACCTGGCCTTAGAAGTGGTCTTACAAGGGGGTCTTACATCCTTCAAAAAGTGTGTGTTCCCACCTACATTCTTTAGTAATTACCAATCCTACATGGATGTACACATGGCACACTTTTAAGAATGGGTATTAGCTAACATTTAAGAGGACAAAAAATATTTGAGCAATAGTAGGCAATTGTTAAGGGAGCACCAAAATAGGAAATATTCCCTAGTTTTGAACACTAAAGAATGGTCTTAGCTAATGTGGCACTTGAGGGGCCATTAAGGTATAGACACCCATAACCGATAACGCACCCATCACAGATAAGTAGATTTCCTGGGTGCTGCGCATTGGAAAACCAGAAGCCGGTATTTATATCCAGGATATTCAGGATGCGTCCTCCAATAGAACGCGTCTGTGACTGTTACGGAATTAAATAATCTTATGTTTGTTCACTACTCTTGTTGTTGTCGGTCATGAGTGAAGCTATATGTTGGTTATCGGCTCTGACCAACTTTCGAACAATAAAATTTGTAGTAATTCTAATTTTACTTAATTAATTTTGGAAAAAAGCTCATTCTCCATGAACCTTATTTTGCTACACACAAAAAATAACTCCTTCTTAATAACCCAAGATATGCTATGCTGAAATGCTTAAGTTATCGGTTATAGGTATATGTACCTTATGTAATCCCCCTACGTATAGTGTCCATCCTCGAAAGGGGAGAGTAGTATTGGTCCACTGTCCCTTTGTCCTATGGGCATCGGGTCATTGCCATTACGAACGGACACTTTATTCACGCCGGCCTTGTCCAAGGGCTGGTGTTTCTATCTATTTATCTAATCCCCCTACTATTGCTAACACCTTTCCGAACCTCATTGATGACACCTTTCCTACAAAGAAGGTATTTTTCCCAAAATTGTGGGGTGTTAAATTTTTATCCACGGTCTTTGCAAAGGCCAAGTGCGAACGGGCCTTTAGGGAAACTTCGGAAGCTCTTTACAAGCTGAGCGCCCCAATTGAGCTTAGCAAATCTTATCCCCAGCTGCCCACCAGCAGATGGGAACTCCAGCACGGGAACAAGAGAACAATCACTTGGGAGCGTGATACCGACTGAAAGCGAACCTCGTGGAACGTGAAGAACTGAAAATGCGGTGGCCGGATTGCGTGGAGAGCTTGACGTGGCACCTCCTCGTTGGTGTAAATTCAGGGCTCCCGTTATTAGTACCGTTGCTTCTCTCTGCAAGTAAACATTTTTTATTTTTTTTTATAAAACTTTAAAGGTGTGAACAAGGGTTCCACAATGTGAAACGTAAGAGCATCTCCACCCATACGCGCCAAGAGTCCGGCACAGGCAATAAGTGGATGAAAAATGCTAAGCGCCCTTCAAAAAAGCCTCTTGGCCCTCAACTTTGGCGTGTCAAGAAATGGCCCTCCAAATCTATGTTTAGTTGACTGAATATAACATTCTACTTGTGATTGGTGCATTGATAATTTGACGTGCACTTTTGGTGCTTGAGGGGCGTTCAAGGGTGGGGGAGTATGATTTCAAAGGCTCTTCAAATATAGATGAATAATTTTAGCGAGTCACATTTAGCGAGCATGGGTGGAGATGCTCTAAGGGGTTACGCCATTACAAGCATTTTTGAGGCTGCTGAAATTGCCATGCAAATAAAATAAGTAAATAAATTACGTAGCCAATTTTTGATCACACCAAACCAGATTTTTCAAAATAATGATAATAATAATAGTTTTTATTTTTATTTTATTTTTGCAAAGCAGCTTGGCTTAGTTGTAATGAATGTAACTGGGCGTAAATTATTGGCTGCATCATGATCACAAGTGTGTAAGGTAGAGGGCTCATAATCCGTGCAGTACCTGAAACTGTGCACTAGGCCAATCTTCTCGAAAAGAAGATTTTAGCCTTCAAGCCCACCCTCAAATGTACACCACGGCTTGATTGGTTTAAGGAACACCTATGACATCATCTTTCAAAATTCATAACTAAATAAAGAAAATTTGAATTTTTTTGATTCCATCATCAATGCTCTCCAACAAAGTTTGCACATTCTTCCAAAAAAACTCTTTTGAACACTCCATGAGGAACTTGTTTAACCTGAAATTTGATCGGTTTATGAGCGCCGTCTACATTATAAGTTAAAAGCGTTAACATTGCACTGCAAAGTTAAACTTGAGCAAGTCCAATAACACGTTGTATATGTAAAATTAACAACAGACTTAAAAACAACCGGTGCTTTACGCTACAGTAGTTGGGGATAAAGGGATGCAAACTGAGATGAAACTCCACCATGAACAACAAATGACATACCGGTAGTAATGACATAATTTATTTTTATTTTAAAAAGGTAATCTTTTTGGTGTTCATCATTGTGATTGTTATGTGGATAATGTCACATAACATTCTTAAGCCTAAACTTTGTACCCCTACTCAAGATTTTCTCCGATGCTCATAGACGTTCTTTGTTTTCACATCTTAAGTTTGTCTTACTTGCTTGACTTCTACTAAATTCCCTCATATAATGGCAAGCATCATCTTTCACACCATGTTCCAGGGAAAGTTATTGTATGAATAAGAAGCCAACTAAGCGATAGGCAGTGCAGTACCCTATTGCTTAAAAAATGTTATGAGATCTTAAATGAAAAAAAATTAATATACAATTTTTAAACCTTAAATTTTGTTGCATACATTTGGTGGAAAATTGTTCTCTCAAAACTCCTTTGTAAAACAATTCAATCATATAATTTTCTATTGATTTGTTAAAGCATGTATTCTTAAAATTTCAAAGTGTGAACTGAAAGGCCTCACCAATTACAAGATCATAATGTTTGAATTAAAAAAATAAGCCTTTTTACAAATTTTCACCAAAAGTAAAATTAAAATTTTTAAGCTTTTGGAAGAAAAAGATAATGTTTGTTTTTTACAACAAGTGACCCTTCATATTATGTTAAAAAGTTAAATTCAAAATATACAATATAAAATTCAAGATAAAAAAAGGTTTATTCTCAATTGTTCAAAGATCATTACTTGGAAGGAGGTACAAGATTAAAATGAGAAAAAAAAAATTAGAATGTTAATAAAACCAACCTGGAGTTGAAACATGCCAATCCCAAAAGTAAAATGATGTAGCAAGCTATTTACACCATATGCATTTTTTATTTTTTTTATTTTATGATTTTTTCAATAATGAAAACTGTGAAAATTAAATTTGAAAATGAACCTAAATGTTTTTTTTTCAAGGAGATACTATGACTACCCACAAAAAAAAACTTTCCATTTGCTAATAATTATGATATAAATCATATTATTTATGATTATATACAGTCATATTGTACAATCTTTAAAAGTTAAATTTGAAACTCATTTAGTTGCCCACCAAAAAAAACAAAAAACAAAACAAAAAAAGACACCTTTAAACCTTCTTAACTTTTTCAATACTTATCGAAGTTTCATAAAAACAAGCTCTCCATAGAGCATGGACTATAGAAGCTACCATTAAATCTCAAATTATGATTCCATAAAACCTCAAATTATAAATCAAAAATATAAAGTCACTAAACCATGTCCAATATCACTAAAGTCTCACTTTGATCGCATAAACATAATTTTCTCTCTTCCAGGAACATGAATAACACGACGAGGTAACAGTTTTAAACCAATAGAAACTCCAATCCAATTTGATTGCGGAGCTTGGAAGTTGTGTGTAATCCCCATCATGGTGGCCTCACTGGCCTGCAACCGACCACTTGACATAATTTATTAATGGCTCCAATGGGCATTGCTTGTAAACAAGGAAAGCCATACCACACATCTGTGGCTGTTTCACAGTTTCCAGCAGGACCAGCATTTGTCCACTTGAGCAAGTGTCAAACTCCACAATCAGCTCACGGCATTTGGTCCTTCGTGACATGCAATGCACAAAATATATTATTGTAAGGTGGATTGCCCTCAAACCAAACCGCCCCATAACATTCAGTACTTAGAGCATTCCCACCCATGCACGCTAGGACCAACCCTCTCAAATTATTCATCTACATGTGAAGGGCCCTTGCACTCACACTCCCCCATCCTTGCACGCCCTTCACGTATCAAAAGTGCGCATCAAATAGTCAATGGACCAATCACAAGTAGAATGAGAGGAATAATCATCGAATAGTCAACTCAATAGTGATTTCAAGGCCCAATTTCTAACACGCTAGAATCCAGAGTCAAGAAGCATTTTGAAAGGCCCCTTGAAACTTTTCATCCACTTCTTGAGGTCAAAGACCCTCTGAGGCCATGGGTGGCCATGCTCTTAGCCTTCACTGGCTCTGCCTTGCCCTTGAGGCGAATGTGCAGAATATCCGACATCGTCAACCATGCAAAATCAGTAAGGTAGGAGGTTCTAAACCCGCTACTTTAAGGGCTTTGAATTTATGAGGACACAAGGAGAATTGAGCATGATTTTTCACTGGAAGACAAATCCAAGCAAAAACCAACATACTTTGAATCAAAAAAATTAGGTGTTCCTAAAATTAGTTATGAATTTTTGAAGTTGAAATGACATGGGTTCTAAAGTGGTGCTCTTCACTATGGGTACATCCAAAATTTCAAAATGCTCGTCCTTGGTAGAGTGCGGGTTTAGAATTGTGGCAGGTTTAGAGCCCTCTACATTAGCTTGTTTACAAGAAGGTGTATGTAATGGGGAAGGTCAACAAGATCTCAAAGCTCTAAACACACAATAAAAAAGAAGAAGATATTGTTGTAACATAATGCCAACACTCGAGCAGCGCGCCTGCCAACGCTCACTCACAACTTCATCTTTTTTTAAATTGTAAAAGTTAAAATTAAAATTAAAATTTTAAATTTTAAAGTTGGCTGGCACTAAAGACGCTAGGCCACATGCTGGCACGTGAAGGCAATGTTTTCTTTTCGGTGATTTTTTTTCCATTTCTTTTTTCATCTTTCTTTCACTCCATTCTAGCGACCTCCAGTGACCGGCTTTGTCCATCCCTTTGTGAATGAACTTCTATATCGTTGGATGGATGTAAAGGCAGTGCTCGCGGGTTTGGAATTGTGGCAGGTTTAGATCCCTCTGTCTTAGCTACTGATGAGTGTGGAATATTCTACACCATCCATTGTAGAGCCAAGACATAGTCAATGCATGCTACTGAATGTTATGAGATGGAGACTACAAAACCCAGGTTTCTGTTCACCAAACCCACCATCTGGCCTGAAAACCAGCCTGAATGAAAGCATCATTCTGCAGGAGATGACAACTTGTGCACATTTTCCTCACTCAACTGCTATGTGTGATGGGCCTGTAACTTAATGGTAAGTTACTAAGTTAGTTCGGTAATGGTAGACAAAGAGCAGCTTCTGTGGGGCCATTTGATGGTTGAAAATTGAGTATGTTCTGCAGTGGGCCGGCAAGTGGTCAATTGAATACGTGCCATATGTGTTTCGAACAAAATTTAAAAAATTTAAAAATATGTGCCATATGATGCCAAAATAAAAATCTCTTGTTGGAATGGGCTACTCTTTCGGATCTAGAATATAGTTGTGGTCGTCATTTGTCATGCAGGAGTGATGGGCAAGGCTCAAGATTGTGCATGAACCTCAATTCCAATAGGGTATTGTAAAATACACAAATTCCGGGAAGGTAGGTTTGATATAATAATCATAACGATGGCATCATGAACAAAGAGTTTGTTGGGGGTAGTTTGACTATCTAAACCTCAAAAGCAAAGGTAGCGAGATCTATCTTTGGTGTTACAAGATTTTTGATGGTAGACTCTTGGTTGGTTTGGTACATGATTGGATAGTTTCTTTTTAACCCAAAATTAATATTTGAAAGATAAATAATTCCATATTGATTAATAATTTAAATACTTGGTTATTATAACAATAATTGAGGATTTTTATTAAAAAAATCTTTCTAAACCTACTTTCCCAAGTGCAATAAATAAGATTGATATGATTTGTATCAACCACCCACCACCTAGTTAAAAGATGCAACTGAAATTTTGTTTTTATTTCATTTTTCAAATTCTACAACTTTCATCATCGCATCAACAACAAATAGTCCCTCCAAATGGCATATTCTAATGTATTTTCACTAATTTTCAAATGAAGAACTCATTTGGGATAAAATAAATGCTAGAAGTTCATATATAGTTGAACTTTTATTTTCGTGCTAAATTTTATACATTGTATAATTGAGAATTGATGCCGCCACAGTAATTTTGTAGAAAATAGATAAAACTAAGGTAGTTTAACCTTTAAAGGTCGAGGCTTTATTGATTTCCACTGACAGTATTTTAAAAATGACATGTGATAAAATACAGGGTATTTAATATTCATTTGAGATTAAAATTTGAAAAATTCTAAATAAAATACAAGGAGTGATTAATCTTGAAATCGATGTATTAAAAATACCAAACTATAGAATATATGCTTTTTTATTTTATTTTAATTAAAAACAACCCTTCAATAAGGATATTTTAAGTTGAATACCATGGAAGCTTACATTGAATGAATGAAGAATTGCATCTTTCCAATGTTGAATAGTTGAATTTCTTAACACTATAACTTTTAGGTTGCATTCTACATGCATCCACCATTACAATTTTGTTGGTGTATTTGTGTTTGAATGTGTTTCCCTCTTTGCCATATCACAACAATGCAATTCCCTTGTCAAAAATGTCAATCCTCAATTTACTCCCTTTTCCAAAAAGTAGCACAAAATGATTAGAGGCTATAAAAATAATTGTAAATGAAATAAGGTATTTGATATTGACTGCATTCTTGATTTCTAATTACCTATAGGGTGTAAAAAAATCAGGCTTAGTTAGTAAATTTTTAAACTTAAAGAACAACTGATATTCCAATTTTTAAAAATAACGTGTCCCCCAAAAATACTCTAAGCACCGGATGCTACTAATTACAATTAAATTACTTTTCATTGCATCAAAATCTATATAAATAATTTGTATCCTCAAAATCTTTGAAAAAATACATATCGGTATGTTAGATATATTAGAGATACTTGTAAAGTCGAATGCATTTGACTTGTCTTTTGACATGGAGTGATATGACTCCATGTCAATATAAAAGAGGTGTAATACAATCTGGTTTTTATAAAAAAGAAGAAGAGACTTGACAACTCTACAACTCTCTGAATTTAAGATTCTATAATGTGAAAGTGAAGTGAGCGAATTATCGTCCAAAGGAAACACCTAGGCAAATTTGTTCAACGCAAAATATTCAAAATTTATGGAATAATTGCCAAATGTCACTTCGCTCCATAGCAATTGTCGCCCCGAATTCCAAGATGCTTTTCGCCTCTTTCTTCTCCTTTCTAATAGAAACTCTAGCCAATGTCTTCATGCTCTCGATCCCAATTTCACACGACTTTTCAACAATAGTTATTGCAACATTTTAACAACACACTAGCTAGGTGGATGGTGTTGTTATAAAATCAACCTATGTTTGCTAAGGCATCGATTGTTGTATGTGAAGCTTGGTCTTCGCTTCGAAGAATTTGAATTAGTAGCCTATTTGCTCCACCGCTGCACATGACATGTTTCTACAAAAGAAAAGTAAAAGTCAACCTTTTACATGAAGAATAGTGAAAGTCATTTTACATAGTGTGTCACTATAGTGTTCATCCCCGAAAGGGGAGAGTAGTCCCCTCGGGCATCGGGTCATTGATATTACGAACGGACACTTCATTCATGCCGGCCCCTTGCTAAAAAGGAACCGGAGTTTCTATCTATCAGAAGAAAAATAAAAGTCAGCCTTTTAACTTACATGAAGAAAAGTGAAAGTCATTTTACATGAAGAAAGCCGTTTTGCTACAGAGGCTAAAAATTCCCACTTTCACTGACCTAAGCTTAAGTTACAGTACACTTATCAGTAATATTGGTAATACGGTAAGAAAAAAGGGATTCAGTAAAATTAGAAAAGCCTTCAGTTCAGAACCAACAAAAGAAGTCTGCAGGTCAGAACGGGCACGCCACGAAAAGTTTCGGACGGTCAGCCCCGGGGGTTCCTTTATATGGACGCCCGCCCAGCTCATTTCCGGAAGGAGGCCGACCTAAGAGAAGAGAAGAAAGAGCACTTTCTCCACCTGCGTGCGTCCCCACGCAACATCCGTTAGCTTCCGTGGTTCCGTTGTAGCGTGACGGAATCGCCTCGTGGAGTACTGAATTGGGCTCTGCGCGTTTCGTCACGAGCTTGCGTATCCAGGGAGCTTCACCGCTTCCCGTTTGGTACATATTTGCGCCCCCTGCATCGCCACAACACAGCATTCATTGCAGAGTTCCTTTGCGCAAGGTTTTTTCTACCTTAGTGTGAGGATTGAAGGATTTGGCGATGGGGAGGGGAGGACGAGCTTTAGTGGGGTTAGCGACCCTGTTGCTTTTGGCGCTCTCGGCGCAGGGCGGCAGGGTGATTGTTTCCGATGATAACGAGGAGGAGTCGATGTTGGACGTGTTCCACCAGTGGATTCAGCAGCACTCGCGGATCTACCACTCCCTCAGCGAGAAGCATCGCCGGTTCCAGATCTTCAAGGACAACTTGAAGTATATCCATCACCACAACGCGCAGCAGAAGAGTTACTGGATGGGGCTCAACAAGTTCAGCGACCTTAGTCACGAGGAGTTTCGGTCGCAGTACCTCGGCACCAGAAAGTCGGCTGCTCGTGTGCGAAAGGATGCCGACTTCATCTACGCCAACGTTGAAGCCGCCGCGAGCATCGACTGGCGCGAGAAGGGCGCTGTCTCTGAAGTTAAAGACCAAGGCGCTTGCGGTACCTCACTCAAACCCTAGCAGAAACTTTTCGTCCTCTTCAGTAAATTCATACTCTGCGTCAAAGCTCTAGGGTTTCATAGCCACCAGTCAATGCGCTTCGCTAAACCCTTGCAAGCTATCCGCATTGGTCGGTGAGCCGAACTAGAAATAGTCAGCTAATATTCCCTTCGTCTTTTTCACAGAATATTTTTCAAAAGTTCATGTATCGAAGTGTACTCTGTTTCGCATATTCTAGAGTTCCATAGGCTGCTGTGCTGGTTCCCAACCCCTTCATGTCAGTCAGTATTGTGTGCGGCGTTTGGTTGGGAAATATTTGTATCGATCTGAAATGGAGAACTATTCTGGAATATAATGTTTCTTTACTGACAGGCAGAGTTTAAACAAAGCATTTCAGATTATAATAGCTTTCCTAACGATGGTTTTTGTGTTTAGAAATGAATGCTAGAGTGTGATGTGAATGGTTTGAGCATGTGGTTTTGCTTTTCTAGAGATGAAATGTTACGTAGAACATGAACTTTTCTTTATAGTGATACATTGATTTGCCTTAAGGATTCCTGGACGATTTTTTCGGAGCTTCTAGATATGGAAGCAAGCGGCTACTTACAACTGCGACTGTGGATGTTGTGCAGGAAGCTGCTGGGCGTTTTCAGCAATCGGTTCAGTTGAGGGAGTGAACCAAATCGTGACCGGCGAGTTGTTATCTCTGTCCGAGCAGGAGCTCGTGGACTGTGATAGAGCACAGAACCAGGGTTGCAATGGTGGTCTCATGGACTACGCTTTTGAGTTCATTATCAAGAACGGTGGCATCGACACCGAGAAGGACTATCCCTACAAGGGTACCGACTTCATCTGTGACAATGCCAGGGTAAGCTCCAATTATGCATAAGCTTTTTCTGTACTATCGTCTCATTCTTTCGATGCAAAATTACATCCGTTGTAATTAAAATGTACAGAGGGTAGAAACCTTTGTGTAATTGTCGCTTGATAATGTTGGCTTTGTGCTGATCGGTGACCTCTTCTCTGTTTCAGAAGGAAAACTCGAAGGTAGTGGTCATCGATGACTACCAAGACGTGCCGTCACAATCAGAGAGCTCTCTTCTCAAGGCTCTCACCAAGAACCCTGTTAGTGTTGCCATCGAGGCTGGAGGTCGCGACTTTCAGCACTATCAAGGGGTGCGTGTTTTGAAGTTACTCAATTTGTGTTTGTCCTTTGGCTGTTGGTTTGCACGTATATGGGCCAAACTAATTCTAGGTTTGTGCAACTTTTGGCTTTTTAGGCATAAGCTTGACTTAGCGTCATCATTTTTAACTTGAAATAGAATGATCAAATAAGAAAGAAATCTATCTGTTACATGGTGTGGTTTCTTCCCTGGTTACATTTTGTTTCCAGCTGTTCATTTCAACTCCTTAGTACACATGGAATTCGCCACGTAGGGTTTAATACCAGATGAAGTTTTGTTCCAGATACACTGGACATTTCGCTAGAAGTAAATTCCAGTGTCCACAGTAAATGCACTTGTTGATGTGATCCAACTTCTTGTCAGCTGAGGTTCTGACATCTATTCATCAGTTTTTTAAATTTTGATTGAGTTTGTTATGTTTTTTTTCTGAGTGGTGGTTTCTTGCAATTGTGTACAGGGAGTGTTCACTGGTCCTTGTGGCACCCAGCTTGACCATGGAGTGCTGGCAGTGGGGTATGGCACGGATGACGACGGCAAGGACTACGTGATTGTGAAGAACTCGTGGGGTCCGAGCTGGGGAGAGAACGGATACATCCGCATGGAGCGCCTGGGAACTAACGACGACAACGGCAAGTGCGGGATCAACATTGAGCCCTCCTTCCCCATCAAGAAGGGACCCAACCCTCCTCCCGGCCCTCCCTCGCCGCCGTCCCCCATCAAGCCTCCGTCGCAGTGCGACAACTCGCACTCGTGCCCAGCGGCCAGCACGTGTTGCTGCTCCTTCAACATCGGCAAGTACTGCCTGCAGTGGGGCTGCTGCCCGATGGAGTCCGCCACTTGCTGCGAGGATCACTACCACTGCTGCCCATCGGATTTCCCTGTTTGCAACTTGCGCGCCGGACAGTGCCTCAAGGTATTTACCACAAATCAATCCTCGAGCTCTATGTCGTCGTTAGTTTTGCTTGTGTAACCCCAAACTTTAGGACCAGGGAAACATGGTTTGAAACTCTGAGAAGCTCGATTGATAATGCTGTGAAAAATCAATCATTCAAATTTTACATAACTGGAATCAGTGAAGGAAATTGCCTGTGTTGATACAAAAAACAAATAAATATCAACAGATAGTCTACATAACTCCTTAAAATCGTGAGGTTCAATTCGGATTCTTGTTCCTTTCACGAACATGTTGTGCTTTTACACGATTTGGACTTCTGGACTCTTGAGTACTAATTGAAAACCATTGGTTATCATGGTTTTTCAATACTTTCAAAATTTGTTTGGCCTGAAAGCAATGGTAGTAAAAGCTTTTGTACTGATGTTTGTGTTGGCGCTTTTGGATGTTCCAGAGCAACAAGAACCCATTTGGTGTGCCGATGTTGGAGCGATCTCGTGCTCAATTCAACTGGCCCAAGTTCACTGAGGAGGTTGAAGAGTCGGTGTCCTCCTTCTGAAAGCATGATGCTACAGAAAGGGATTCTGTAGGCAGTGGTGCTTTCTAAAGCCAGCAGCTGCAAAGAATGTCTTTCATTCATAAGCTCCAATTTATACTGTGAGCTTCAGATTGTAGTCTCTCACTGTGGGGAACCCGTCTTCTGCGTGTTCAAGGGTGAAGGAGGAATCAGTTCCTCAATTCCCAGCGTGTGTTGCACGAGGAGTTCCTGTATGTATTTATTTATTAACTAGGTTTGCTGAAGTAGTAATTAGTGTGAATCAAGGTAATTAGGCTTGTGCCCCGTTGTTCTGTACAGCTTATGGTGGGGCACTTACTTAATTTGTGTGAATTATGGTTTGTATATACGAATTTATGTTAATAACAGAGTAATCAAGCTTCAGCACACTTCAGTCTGTCACTTTCACTTCGGACAATCAATTGGCTATCTCCAGTGATCATTTTTGTGAGACTTATGAATGAATTCCCCAGTGTATTCTAAACAAACGTTTGGTGAGAAATTTCAGCCACTTTGAGTTTGCTGTAGATGTGAAAATTCCATAGCGGATGTTGGCGAAATATTCCACATTCCTTAACCCCTTAACCCCTTAAGGAGGTTGCAGCCAGAAATATACGAGGTGTACATAGGGTATTCGGGGGCAGAGCTGCACTCCGAAGCTGATTTGCTCCGGTGTAGTTGTCGGATCCAGAAGCCAATTTTTGGTAAAAGTGCGCTTCGAAGTGTAGAAGAGAGCGGTGAAATTGTATCATGAATCAGGTCTGTCCAGAAATTTCTAAGTAGGAGGAGGTGTCATGGGCTGTGAATGTTGTATACCTAAAGCACGCTGTGAAAAAATCCTTTACGTTGTCTGGGCGCCTCACTAGCGGGAGATACCGTTCGGGACTCACGATTTCCTCACGGTGCAAAAAAATTGCACGGGCAGTTCAAAATTGCACGGGGAGGTCCGAAATTTTTTCACAGCGTGCTTTAGGCCGGTAGAGGCCCCCGCCCTCCGGGCCTGCACACGTTTTGAGAGACCTACGTCGCCCGTCCGGGCTGGCGCCCTCCGGGGCTCCTCCGGTCTCTCAAAACGTGTGAGGCCCTCCGGCGGGGGCCTCTACCTTTACGTATCCATTCAGGGGTTAGACGGTGTAGGGCAGGACGTCCTTCGTGGGCGATGTGACGTGTGAAAGAAAGTTACCCGGTCACTTGGGGAACCGGGGCAACCTGTTTCCTGAAATTGCGGTTAGTTCCGTGACCTCATGGGCAAGGATTGTGGCCACGTGGACGAATGGGAAGCACCTGCGAGCGAGGGGCGTGACGTGGGGGCATGTCCCACGACAGTCCATGGAATGCGGCACAAATCATCCCCACGGTACATATCGGGAGATCTACGCCATTCGTACAGAGCAGAGGGGCCATTAGTTGCAAGGATGTACCAAAACCCTATCATGCGTTACGCAACGGCTGTGTGTATGCTGTCGACACTCTCGTTGTGGTTGTTGTTGAATGTCGATCGATACTCACAATGGCGGTGGGATCAGCATTCGTTTTTTCATTTCAGTAGAATGTGTGCATTGACTTTATTTTTTTCCATTTTTTTTCCCATTTTGAGTTTTTAATTCGCGGAAGACAGACATTGCGATTAGTGTCAGAGTGTGTCAGAACAGAGAGATGCGGATTGGTAATCATCCTAAGCTGAGGGTAGGGTTTTGTGCCTCGCGATCGATGCAATTGAATTGGAATAAGAGGAGGCAATAGGCAATGCATTGGGCAGGGGGAAGAAGGCGAAGAAGAAGAAGGAGGTTAGAAGCAATCGTAACAAGCTTGGAGTTTCTGTTTGTACGGTCTACTAACTTATAATATCATGTAAGTACAAGCTGTTGTTTTGTTCAGAGTGATTGAAAGGGAAAAGGGTTTGGTTGGCTTTTTGATGCCTTGGTGATCGCTTGCTTTTCTTTTACTCTGTTTTTCTTTTTTTTTGGTTTCTTGTTTCGATGGATGAATGTTTTGTGATAGTAATAAGTAAATGTGTGTGTGTGTGTTGCATTGTGGAGGAGGACGTGCTAACAATTAATGCAAAATGTGATTACGCGCGCATTGATTGTTGCTCCTGTCTAACAATGTCGAATTAGTGATCTTTCGATTGAAATCTGGGATGGAACTGGTGCTATTTTGTATATAACGCAGAATTTGTGCAAAGGAATGTAATAGCGAGCTCACATGTTGTAGTGTTGGAATGTTCAATTTGAAGACCGTGGGAATTTTCACAAAACATGCCCCTCATGGCCCATTCACACCAAGCCTCTGCCGCACTTGCGTTCGCGTTCCCGAAATGGAGGAAGGTAAAACCCAAAAACAAAAAAATATTGAAAGCCTTGTCTTTTCTTGCTGCAACTACTGTGCAACTACAATTCACTACCGCAAGTTGGGCCATGCTCCTTTTTTGCGTTGCGTTCCTCCATGCGTTGCGTTGCGTTCCTCCATGCGTTCGAGTAATTTCTCATTTCATATTTTATATTTCTTGTTTCCCAGCAGATTCCCTCAAAGTTACCTAACGCACGCATGGATGCTGAAGCTCTGCTATATGTGAATGGGCCTTCAACAGATCATAAACAACTTCCATCTGCCACGAATCTGGAGTGCTGAAGGTGGAAGGTGAAGCTCTTAGCGGGGAATCCAATCGCGCCGGCATTGCCAGACGGGCGTGTCCTTCCAACGACCTTGACCTGCTGAGGCGGTCACCAACGGTCACCACAAATTACCCCTGAACCGTCCTCTCAGTACATGGTCGTCTACACTCTGCACCGGAATACACGGAAGACTGCATACATCTCGTCCCAGACATCTATGTACGACTCAGAAAATTGAGTTGAAAATCCAGCAATTAGCTCCATTGCAATGCCGACATCTCTGTAGTTAGGAGTTACACCTGATTTCCAGAATCTCTTGTAGTAAAACGTGCAGAAGTGCAAACCGTAGGCCAGTTTGGGTTGCAACATCGTTAAGGGGTTAACTGCCTGGGCGTCCAGGGCGTCCGTTTTTTGGACGATGTACATTTTTCATCCATGAGTTCTCATCCGTCATACAATTTTTGCAGTGTGGGATTTTTACTGTACTCCCTCTGTCTCACTAAAAGACCGTGGGTTCCTTAATATGGCAGATTTAAGGGCAATTCTATTTTGGGTTTCCCAGAACACTGTTGACTTGGATTATGCGGTTTCGTCTTTTCATTCGCCTTGCATTGCCTGATGTGTCCAGAGGACATTCGCCTTCAGGGAATGGCATGTGTTGGCATCGTTGATTAGCTATTAATACACCAAACGACAATCTTATTTTGAGACAAATTATTTTACCAAACCACGGTCTTTTAGTGAGACGGAGGGAGTAGGTTTTATGGGAAGGTAGCTTCAAGCATATGTGATCCGATTAGAAACATGATTTGTGAAAAATTTTATGCCTCATTTCATGTTGTAAGGTGGTTACCCCATTCCCAACTGAATAAGAAATACGGATATGAGACATTGATATTATTTAGTGTTTATATTTTTTAGAGATAGGCAAGAAGAAATAGATTCCAACACAAATTGAAACATAATTTTTGGATGAAGAATAAATTAGTTATAAATTTTCAAAGTTGAAGTATAACACATCTCATTCACCTCAAATAGGTAGAGCTCTTTCTGTCTAAAGAAGATTTGTATTGCTCACACTAAAGATGCTTAAATCAACAACAACGAATCCATAACCACATTTACATATACTAAAACCAACAAGAAAGAACCCATTACCAACTGTAACTCATGCCCCTAGCTGTTGGTGAAAGGAGCCAGTTGGTAATATATGGGGTAACCACCTTATTGATTCACCCAAAATTTTGAAGATTTAAGTGTAACAGTGGTCTAAAAAAAGTCAACTCACAATATTAAGCAACCAAAAAATCTCCAAAAATCACTACACTTAGAGTATTACATTTCGACCATGCACAAAAAAATTCATCCGTAGATTGTCAATATGTTATTTGTAATTGAATTACAAAATAATTTTAAATTTCACGTTTCAAATTTTATTCAAAATTATTGCATTTGTTCATATGAATAGAATCTAAAATTCAAAATGTACAACATTTATTCATATATCAGGTTCAAAGTTTATATTGCATCTTTGCAAAACTGCCGAATTTGGAGAGGGCTCTAGGCATTTAGGGGTTAATGCATCTGTAGCAAATTCTATTTAGTATAAAATTGCCTGATTTCACCATATTAGGAGAAGCCAATTTGGCTAAAAAGGAGTGGCCGATTCTCTCATGTGGAAATTAGCATCAATTTCTATTTTAAGCCATTTGTCTAAAATTTGCACAACATTTTCACTTGTTTATACACCTTATCCCATCCAGTGCTAGAAATATTGGATGCCTCAATGCGCAAATGTTGTACATTAACCCTTAGATGCGCCTATGGTGGACGGACAGATTGTAACCTTTCTCTTGACTACTTACATCCCATACAGTTTTTCATTCATCTTAACCCTTAACTTCCTGGGCGACCTGAAATGGGTCGCTCAATTTTTAAAACTGAAAGTATCTTGAGGAAGGAGTGCCAGAATGATTCAAAATTTGGGCCAATTTTGTGTAGAAACAAGTTAGCTATCCAACGGTGTAGTCTGATTTGGAGAAATGCACATTGTCAATTTTGCAAAAATCCACAAGTGCTGGGTGGTCACAAAATTGAGGAAGAAAAGTCAACAAAAGAGAGTGACGGGCGAATGACGAGTTGCCACGTATTCCAGTTGGATAGGACGGCTTGTGGGTGGGTGTAGCTACTGAAATGCAAATCTTGCACTTGAATTTCACCTTTTTTCTAAAATTCTTTTTCCTACTATATGTGTTCTTTTGTGTACTTTCAACCTACCGTGTCTGATTTTGCAATGGAAGATCAGAATATCAGATTTGTAAGAATTTGTAAGATTTCTCTCAAAGTCACAAGTGAACTAGTAAAAAGTGGATGTCATGTCAAGGCCTCTTTCTCACTCATTTTTAATCCTAAAAATACAAAACTTGTTGTCATGCGTAGAGAACTTGATTATCTTCAGAATGACATGAATGCACCAACTTTCTAAAATAGTATGTGCCCAAGAGAGTCGGTCAAAGCTCATTTTCAGCAGTGAGAAAACAATGAATTTCTTGGAGTACCATTCACTTTTATGTCCCATCCAAGCAACATGTAACTTGGATTGACACCATCTTTGTAAAGATGTAGGTAACTTGCATATCTATAAGATCTTACGGTTGATTTTGTAAAAAAGTGAGTTACATAAGTTTGAGCAGCATGTATCTCTAACCAAAAAAATCAGCATCCAAAACACGCTCAAAATGGTTCAGGAAGTTAAGGGTTAAATTGTCTTGGTTCTTGTGCCAATTGACTATCATTTGTACGGTATGAATCTCCAAAATAAGGTACTGTGATTTTTTTAAGGTGAAAAATTTAGTTTATGTCAAGTTTCTTTCTTAGTTCAAAAAGTGAGACCTTAACAATGATTTTCCAAGTAAGGAGAATTAAATAATGGAAATTACACCATCTCATATTGCATATTATTCCAAATTTGTTATATATTTTAAAAATATAATTATTTTAATTTGGGAATTCAAAGTGAATTTCAAAAGAAAACCTTGCAAAATTAATAAAAAAATATTAATAAAAATTTGATAAATCCAACCATACATATGTGATCTACACATTGAGATTTACAATTTTTCTTTATACATCAACTTGATATTTGTGAGTCATCAAACATTTTAAAACACATCTTTGAAATTGGTGGTGAATCGGGATGTTAAAGGGTTAATTGTGCATTTTAGGGTGGGGATGCTTGTATGAGCATTCATGCATTGGAATTTGAGAAGTCCAAAGTATATTTGAGTTAACTAAAAAGTCAGCCCAAAGAAGAAAGTTTTGGCAAACTAATGTTGAATTCTTCTTGAACTCATATCTAAATATAAATAAACCAAAAACTAATCTATGATGAGTTGGGAAACAATCTAAAGCAAGGCACTGTCATTGTTCTCTACACCTCGTTATACTCCACCGTCCACCAAAGCTCCAAGCCCATGGCCCACAATGGGACAATCTATGACATGACACTACTCAACCCAAGTATAGTTCAATAGAGAGGTTAGAAGTAGAGCAAAAGGGGAGGTTAGATGAGCTCCTTTTCGATTAACTCAATTCAATTAAACTCTGGTATTTTTGATTCAAAATCTTTTCCACTATTTATACTCTAATTTCTCTTACCACCAAAATTGAATAAAAATTGGTGTTTGTGACCATTAACTCAATGGGGTTTCATCTTCTTGTTTCAAAAATATATATATTTTGATCCGTTGAGCTATGGTAGGAGTACCTATTACCATCCATTGAAGCAATGTGAACAACTTGATGAACACACAAAGAGTTTCACAAAAGAATTAGAAAAAAATAATTGTTTGTAGAGTTGAATTCTAGTGAAATCATATTTCTCTAATGAAATTTGTAATTTCTATGAATTTTCAAAATTGTTTGCTCTGAAAGTACAAAATTGTCTCTAGGTGGGGACCATGAGCATTCCAAAAATGCTCTATAAACATTCAAAGTCAGCCTATGGTTGCTAGAGAAGAAGCCTAAATCACACCCATGTACTGTACATTCAATGAATTTACTTGATTATCCATGATAAATTTCTCCCTTAATTACTTGCCCACCACTTGGTGATCTCATCTTCATTCAATGAAATACTTAAAAGTGACCCATTTGCAATTTTGCACCCAATTCTATCTATCACTTCATGCATATAGTAGTCACTTGAAGTGAGCAGAGGAATTGAATGTAATGCAGAGTGAAATCAGGTACGTCCACCTTCTTGTAAAAAATATGTTGAAAAGAGTATTGAAAAGAACACCCTTGTTTTTGTGGCAGTGAGGTCTAGCTTCCTTGACAGGAAATAACAAACTTGTGGATTCATAACTTAGTTTAAGGTAAAAGCATCAGAACCTGTTAGGGACTAATTCCAATCACCTATGCAAGCACCTATTTCAACTTTGTGAGTTCTCAATGAAATTATCTCAACCATTATTTGTAGCAGTTTGGTGATCAATCATGAATGCCAAGTTAGCAAATTGATTGGATTAGAAATTAAAAAACAAGTATTGATTCCCCTACTAACATCAATAGTGGTCTATGCAAATTAAGTTTGAAAATTTAGAACAAAATCATACATTGTGACAAAATTAATAATAATAAAATTGAGATTGGTTATTAAACCCAAAGTTTTATGTGCTGCAATTCTTTATCATTGAAAACCATTGCTTTAAATAGGTCAAAATCCTTAAACTGACAAGTATTGGTATCTCCACCTCATGGAGTCGCTGGAGTTGGAATCCATGGAGTCTTCACAGAGTGCCAACCTCTACTTGTTTTGGCACCTTGCCCCGCATACCCTTCACAATCATAACCATGACCCCTTCTTCAGTTTGTGTATAGATACAAATTTGTGTATAGATGAAAATAGTATGAATTGAAAATGATATATGCTGAGATATTGGATGGTAATTGATGGATGGAAGACTTGTATGAAAACGTGACCATTTGTGTGATGGATGAAAATGTGATGGATTTCGTGACACTCTACATTTTATATATATAATTATTCGTACAAATCGAATTAAACAACTTTCATATGTCAAGTTGTGGAGTAAATATAAGTGCATTTGAAGTGAACATTTTAGGCAATGCAATTAGAAAGTTGAACATTCACAACTAGATGGAGTTGTGTTGTGCACCGGCCTGAAAGTAGTGAAAAATGCAAATCATGCAAATACATGGGAGGGATCAAAATAATAGGGACTTAAAAAATTCTATGTTGAACCATTGTAACATAGCATACTAGAGCATAGAGAGGGAGTTCCCTTTTTCAAAGAGCATCCCAAGAGATCTTTAGTTGAGTCCTCTTTTTTAACTCATGAGAGAATGCCATGAGCATACCATGAATTGGAATGAATTCATGAGAAAATGCCATACAATCTTCATTTCTATTTTGAAGTGAAATCAGGATCACATTCAAAAGGGTCACTTCCTCTCTCTGCTCTAGTGTGCTACAAATGATCAGAAACAAACAATCACCCAAAAAAACACGGAGTCCCAACATAAATAATACTAAAATATACTCCTAATCTGAAATGAAAAGCAGTGGAAGCACTGCTTCCAGTTCTCAAAGGTGCTTTTTATTTCAGAATAGAGAAAGTATTTGGGCATGCAAAACTCACCAAAATAGCGGTAGAAGTTGTAACGTTGAGTGGGTGTTAGATTAGCTCCGCCGGCGGCCGTATGCTTAAGATCTGATGTAGCCTCGTAGACGGGTCCTCCTGCTTTTTGCTTCTTGGAGGAACTGGCTGCCTTCTGCACCATCTTGCGCTTGCCGGAGCAGGACGGTTCTTGACCTTTTGGTGAGCGTGATCCAGATGCGGACCCGGGTCTTGACCCCAATCCACACCCCATTTTCCCAACGCAGGATCCCGCGTTTGCGTCTGGGTCACAGTCTCCCCTGTCACAGATTTTGCATTTAATTTATTTTCATACTAAAATTAAATGCACATTGTCACACGATCTGTCACAAAATCCGTCACATTTTCATCCCAAATGGTGTATCAAGAATTTAGGACCCCACAGATTTTAAATGATTTCCGTGCGACATTCGATATTTCAAGGGTTCGTACATTTTTGGCACAGATTCCGCACGGATTTTGCGCTTATTGTGCACTGAATCCACACGGCTTCTACATTAACTCTCTTTGTTATCAACAAAGTGCGGAATCCGTGCAAAATTAGCGCAAAATCCGTGCAAAATTCATGCAAAATGTACGAACCCTTGAAATATCAGATGTCACACAGAAATCATTTTAAATCTGTGGGTACTAAATTCCTGATGGTCTTTATCCCGTTCTGTAAGACTTCGACTAGCTATCCGGTTCATATTCTCCTACATTCAATGTTGTAGTGCAACAAGTATGTGCTAGTGTTAGTTAAAATGGGGCGAGTATTTCAAGAGATTGGTGCCACTTTTCCAATTGAGTGCCCATCATACAATCTACCCTCCATACAAAGGTACTCCATAAGGTAGAAAAGTGTTCTTGCAAGCAAATGTTCAAGCAATGCTCAAGCAATGTTTTTCAATTCTAGGCAAGTGCTGCCCATTTGTTTAGGCATTTTCCTCGACAGTGCCACCTTTTTTACTAGTGAATGCTATATAACAAAGTAGGGGGTTGCTAAAATACTAATGCAAAATGTAAATTTTTGTTCACATATAAATCACGGTCCAAAAACCCATTTATATCTAAGTGAAAGTACATGTGGTTCCTATGAAACATTCATTAGATGCACAAATTAGATTTTACCTCATCAATGTTCAAATGCTAATAAATGTTTCCAAAGAGAAAGAACTAAAGTTTTTTAAGAACCAATATGAATGAAGAGTCCATTTGTTCATGACCCTACACAAAAGTGTGAAAGCGAGTACAAGAATTACAAATGTTTTCAATCTATAATAAAGGTTAACAAAGTACTTAAATCTTGCACTCATAGCATTCTTGTGAGTGAGAACTATCCTTTTAGAGCCATATGTAATAGCCAATAATTTCTTATCTAATAGGGTTATTTTTATTTTAAAAATGTGTATTAGAGAAAAAGGAGACAAAGAAGATTCAAAGAAATCAATAACAAATAATTCAAAAAAGACAAAAGAGAAAAAGAAAGCGGAGTAAAATTCCTTGTTTGTTTCCTAGTTTGTCTCCTACACAAAATTTTCTTCCATGTTTCTCTCTAACACAATTGTTACATGAGATAAACTTGTACAATGTGAGATTAAGAATTGGAATCAAATTGGTATCTATGACAACATGGGTAATTTTCTAAAAGGAGGAATAATTGTAGGTTTTTTGGACCAAGAAGCCTAAACCAAAGAACCAAGGATTCATGGTTTTAAAATGACAAATTTAATCAATCATTTTGTGAAAAATATCATTCAATGGGACAATTTTATATCACCGGATTCATCGAAGAATATCACATGTGTTGATACCAAAGCTAATTATAAATTTGAACAAAAGAAATTCTACATAAGACCTACTCAAAACTGCTAAAAAAATGAGGTTCAATTTGGGATGGTTCTTTAGGGGTTAAAGCAATTGAGAAGAAAGGCATTTCAGTGTCATAGCATATTAGAGGGCTCAATAGAAGCCAATACCCTTTTGCAATGGGATCATAGTTTAGGTACAATTAGAAACTAAGTTAACCCCTAAACGCCTGAACGTGCCGTGGCGGCCAGAAGAATATGGTGTATTTTGTTTGTATTTGGAATGGATCTACACCTTTCATGGGTTTGAGTTCAAAAGAGAAGTTGAAATTTAAATCAATGCGGTTCTAATGAGCTCTTTAAGATCCCAATTTAGAGTTTCTTGTTGGTAGCAAATCTCAATTATACAACAACGTATATACTATCCCCATGGGACGTTTAAGTGTTAATAGAAACAATAAAAGCAAATGCCACATGTTTACTTAGTGGGATTTTTCTAGAACCCTTAGTGGTCTTGAATGAATGGGGAAAAAAGTGCCCCCTATTTTGGTCCGGTTCAAGTCCCACCTTAAAAAACAACCCACTCCTCCAATGGTTTTTTATTCTCAAGTAGGTTCCCATAGGATAATCATTGAACCTACTTGAGAATATCATGTGGTCCCAAATTACCAAAAAATATTGCCAAAAAAAGCACTGAAGGTGGTCAGAATGGAAATTCCAGAAAAAAAAGGAGTGGATGAATAGTGCTCGCATTCAAGACCACCGGGGATTTAGAGACGGGGTACGTAGTACAGATGATGAGAGTGAATATGATCTTACTGGAAATTTTTGCCAATCTTTAACGCAGACAATGGCAGCTTTGGTCGAACTCGCTTCACGAGATGGGGATGGTCATCTTTGATATGATCCAACAACATTTGAGGGTCATGCCGTTGTGCCCCGTTGAATTGGTTCATCATCTCGGTCACGTACATATCCTTATTAGGTGGACCCGGCTTGGCAGAGCACCTGCAGTTTCCCAGCTTTGGTGATGTCGGCAACGTCGAACATGACAAAACTTGATTTCCATCTGCACCATGTACAATATCGTAGTCGGTGGTTAGGATCGCAAAAATAATCATACAAAGAGAAGACCAAATCTTTAAGATTTAAAAAATAAAAATAAAAATAAAATCTATGGTGAGAAAGAGAATCTTGAAGAATACTCACAGAATTTGGCATTTGTTTGAAAATAATTTTCCAAAAAAAGAGAATTATTTGGCATGATGACAGTCAGGTACAGTAATCAACTGGCATGTTATAATGACCAAGTTTATGAGAAAGAAAGGTAGAGTTTTCTATTTGTATCACGATTTGGAAGTCCCCTATTTGTGCTATTGTGTACTAGTAGTGTACATATCAAAATTTTAATTGTAAGATGCTAAATAATACATAGTGATCACAGATAATCACATGGCACAAATAGGGTGGCTTATGGTACAAAAGAATGATTTTTCAAAGCACCACAAATGATTTAATAATACTTTGAATCATTGTATAGAGCATTTAAAAATTTGGGTATTTTAATTTAAATTAGTTATGTGTAAAACTAATTGTAAGGTAAAGTAGTGGTTGTTGAAATGATGCAATTTATGTAATTGGATGTGTAATGTCATCACAAAATTAGGAAGTCATGTTTTACAATGTTTTACATATGTTGTTGAGATGAACAAGTATGATTACGTTTGACATACGTTTTACGTATGTTTATCATTAAAAAAATGTACAAAGTATATATTACAAACAATGTAAATTTTATCACGATGTGGTTTTTCATGTTTGTAATATGTCATTTGTACGTTTTTTATACAATAAACATACATAAGACGTATGTCGAATGTAATCACCCCTGTTCATTTCAACAACATACGTACAACATTGCAAAAACATGACTTGCTGAGTTTGTGATGGTATGATAAAAGAGAATATGAGAGATTTTAAATCATGAGTAATTTCTTTCATTTAAAACAAGTCAACATGAATAGCCGTGGATTTAGAGGATTTTGGTACGCAAATTAATAATTGTACCAGGGTTACACAAGCTCCGACCACAAGAGATCTTTAGCTTTTCCAACTGAGCTTTAGCAAGTTGAAGCTCGTTGCTCAAATTGTCGCATGTCTCTTAGCAATCTTTGTGAACCTCCTGACTTTTCACAACTTGATATCCTTTAGTCAAGTTCAAATGTTAGAGATTCCAAAACTTTTGAATGAGAAAGCCACAAAAGTAGGCTATTGACAACAATGTTGTAGATTAATACGGAGTATGTTTTTTCTTTTTTATAAAATTTAGTATATCAACTTCCCTCACATTCTTTGTTGTGAGGTATATTCAACAACTTAAAGCCTTGAATTTTAGAACTCTCATTTTTTTATTCAATCTAAAATTGCCTTCCTTTACAAACAAACACAACATCTAACATACCTCCTCAACCATTTTTGTAAAATTTGCTCAAAATATTCTAAAATATTTTATCATGTTCCATATCATTTGAAAGTATTTAAAGAACTTGTTTACCATGTCCAACACTCAACACATAAAAACTTAATAAATCATACATTTGAGCTAAAAACTAATAGACCTAATCCATATGATTAAACAACCTTCATTCAACTTGGCTAAACCTTTTCTTGTGAGAGAACCTTTGCCATCGGTAGGTAATGATACATAGAGAAAATTTGACCAGCAAGTAAATGTATAGATTCTAGCACATCTAACAGTGTGGAAAAGTTAAAGATTCAAAAACTACCTACAATCTTGTGAGCAAAATTTTGAAAAATCATAATTTATTCATACTATATTCACATAACATGTGTTTTAGTTCGTTGAAATCCTTCCACATATGGGGACAAGACCCACATCTAAAATTAAAATTAAAATCCATTCTAATAGAAAAAACCGCTCAATAGCCTCTAGAAAGGACTCCCCACAATAGTGGCAGAACAACTACTGCAAAACTCAAAGAATATCATATTTGTTAAAATGAAAAGATTTCAAAAGATTGGCACTTACCTCTCTATGAATGGAAACATAGAATTTTCCGTACTCTGAGCTTGAGGTTTGCCATCTCCAACTGTCCTTCCTTGGTTGACAAGCAGCTGAGATTGACAACATCACCAAATCAATATGCTTAAATTTCTAAAATACTTTTAATAACATGATCACTAGTAGAAATCTTATCAAATGTGATTTGTTTTTAACGATTAAATGTTCATTGTGACTTGTCTTTAGTGACTCAAAATCACAATTTTCAGTCACTATGGACAAGTCACAACAAAGTTTAATCATTAAATATGAACAAATCACACGGAATTTAGTCATTAAAGACAAACCACATTTGATAGGATTTTCGCTAGTGGATTGTATGACCAAAAAGAAACCCATGAGCATGAACATTTCCAACTCATCCATTTATTTTGATAATACCAACATTTTCTCACAACAAATTAATTCACTAGAGTCGGAAAGTTACAATTCAGGACTCCAATTTATGCCATTCATTCAAACATGAATTCTTGGAAATCCAAGACAATCGCCTCGCGTGAAACTCTGCCATTACCACAAGTGACTTCATCATTCAATAATTATGAAACGACCAATGCATGGATTTGTGACCAAATTGGCACTCGATCGGTTGAATTTCAAAACCTCAATGGGAAAAAAAAAAGTCATACTTTTTTTTATTTTATGAAAAGTGCCATGTGTTATATCATGATTGGTTGGACCTTTAAAATACACGTAACAACGAACACATTTAGAAACTAAGATCAAATGATTTCAAAATAGAGGGGACTATTGTTGATTTCACCCAAAACCTTCCTCAAGCCTTGATTGAGAACTTTTTAATCCCATCTGCTCTTAAGGTAAGCCACCCTATTTGTGCCACTAGGTATCAAGAGTGTACATGTCAAAATTTTAAATGTAAAGCACTGATACATAGTAGCACAAATAGGGTCGTTCACTTTAAATGATACTCCCTCTGTTCGGAAATAACTATTCTAGTTCAAAAATAAAATCAACGCAATGTTTTTTGTTGCCAATAAATACCCTCTCAATACTCGAAAAAAAAGTCTGTCTTTAATAGTAGTATGTAGTTTTTGTCCCTCTCATTGTCCACCTTGTTTGAAGTGGTCAAGGCTCACGTCCGAAGTATAAAACATAGGATATAAACTAGGACAATTTTTTTCCAAAAGTTGGAAAATTTATTTTAAAATAATTTTGGAATATCGTATACACTTCCTACACTATTGTTGATTGTAGCACACTTATCATACACTCAAACTATTTGAGCGTTAACCCCTAAAGGATCAAGGATTCATGGTTTTAAAATGTCAAATGCAATTGATCATATTATGAAACATATAATTTAGATGAGACCAAATTTTACACCACCAGAATCAGTGAAGAACATTGCACATGTTGGTCAAATTTTATAAAAATTGAACAAAGAGAAGTTCATTTAAGACCTACTCAAAACTGCTAAAAAAAACATGAGGCCCAATTTGGGTTTCTTGGTGCTTTACAGGTTAATATGAGTATCATGACCCAGGTAGTCAGAGTAAGGAGGTCAAAGTACAACAATGAATCAAAACCCTAATTGTGCATAAAAAGGGAGGGTATGTACTCATGGCTGGATTCACATGCCCTGTTTTGCATCACTAGCGGTGAGTTGTCCAATTTTCGACATAATTTGCAGCACGCAATGTCCTCACCATTCTGAATTCCCAACTGGAGGATGTGAATTTGCCACCATATCCACTGGCACCCTGGAATTTGAAACTGGAAAATTTATTTATTATATTCCCTCCATCTCCAAAAAAGATACGGTTTGTAAGAAAAAATGAAAAAAAATTAATCAGAATAAACTCTACCTGTCGGTATATATATAGAAACATTCTATTTACACATTACTTTTGTGTTTGCAATTGGATCGGTGTTTAGCATTGAACTCTCATAACATTCCATAGCAAGCACTGTCTCTGCCTTGACTCTACAATAGATGGTGTGGAATATTCCACACCCAACAGTACTTCATCAGTAGCTAAGTGGACATGTGAAGACTGAAGGTGATGAGCAAAGTGCATGAAAGAAAGGCAGTGGGCATGAAGGTTAGTGAATGTTATGTCTGTAGACAAGAATTGTGCTTTTTGGAAAGGAATCAACATTGTTTGAATAGTACAATAGGCACTTTACAATCCTACCTTCCAAAAGAACACATTACGCAAGAATAAATACATGGCATCATGTAATTTGGGACAAAATTTTGTGCAAAATTCATCATCTTTCACGAGGAGTAATTGTAAACATGAGAATTAACCCTTAAACGTCAAGAGGGCCTGAATGGGGCAGCCCGGAAGGAATCTAAATTTTTTTGGGAAAAAAAAAAAAAAAAATTTTTTTGGCAAAAACGGCTCTGCAGTGCACTGCTGGCTAGCACTGTAGCACTGTAGCACTGCGGCACTGCTGAACTTCAGCTGCCTCAACCTCAAAACTTGTTCAATTTGATAACTTTGATTGCTTACCAACGATTCCACAATCTCTCAAATGAGGCGAAAATTTGGAATCTAGATTGCTTTTTCAGTAGCTTTCCAACGCAATAAGTCTCGCTTGATTTGGTTGAGAAATGAAACTTTTTCCTCAATTATTCCTTTATAACAAGCCCGTGGGGCTTGCTTTGACGTTTAAGGGTTAAGCAAGACATGGGAGTTTTGACTACAAGAACTAGCAAGGTGTCAAACATGAATTTGGAACAACGTTTAGTTTCAGTTATAATCAGCGCAATACTTGAGCGCAATAATTAAACATCCATTGAGCTTACACTTTGAGAAAATGAAGTGCTTGAAGTAGTGAAGGTGGATGTTTTGGATAAAGAACCGGAGTGATCCATGGAAAGAGATGAAGAAAGGGAAAGAGAGGAACATTCAAAGGTAAGGGTGATGAAAGGGTCCAATTTTCATAGCTATAGTGACCTTTCAACCCAAATCAAATCGATAGTCGTATACTTAATTTTTCCTAATGATACTCTATAATTGCACATTTCTCACTTGTACGTTTTGGGTCTCTATCATGCTATGTATCCTATTACAATGTCACTTTTGAACAAATTAAAGTACAAAAATGTTCACAAAATTTTGTAAGTTTTTATAATCTTTAAACATTCTAAAATTCCTTAGCACTCAAGTATTTTTGTATGTCAGTGTGTTTCATATGATATAAATGCATTACATAAATTTATAATGTGAGAGAGCAATGTTTACATAGAAATTCTAAAGACATGGTGAGCTTTTTCCAAAAGTAGCTTTAACATCCTTTGTAGTGTTTAGTGCACAACATTGTGAAGGTTATCAATTTTTTGTTGCTAATTTGAACAAGATTCATGCATGAAGTTTGGACATCCATTTTCGAGCTCTAATTCTAGTAATTGTTTTAATGATTCTTACTTTGAAACTTTGGATTCAAATACTTATAAGAACAACATAGGGCGCCATGAAAATAATTAGAACCAATAGAAAAGACAATTTGATACTCTTTTATAGCCATTGACCAAAACATTGTAATTTCAACATTTCATATCAACTGCTTTCACTCGTATGTTAACCCTTTAGTGCCCAGGGTATTGTAGCTCAAAGCCCTGGATTTCAGTAGGTTTTTCCATTGTGGTTGAGACTACCAAAAATAGAATGGGTTAAATTAGAAAGTAACCGTACAATTCTATTCTCAACTCGAGAGCACACATTTTATTAAAATTTGAGAATCATCCGATGGTGGGATCGGAAGAGTATAGTATGTATTTGAATTGTATAATGCACGCTCAAAAACGAGATTTTGGGGGTGTGTGACTTCAAAGTTAAATAGAATTTGAGGTAAATTTTCAAAAATGAAAGTAAAGAAGTTCAGCTATGCCCTATGTCAACACCTCTCCGTTGCAATCTTTCATATCAAAAATAGACTCACACATAATTATTGTGAGATTTATAAGTGAAAGTGACTTTTCCATGTACAGTTTAGGACAAAAATTTATACGTTGAAAATTGACAAGAGTGGGTACATTAGTCAAAATCGGATTACACACACTAATGGAAGATGAAGAAGAGGACACAATCCAAAAAAATAAAACAAGATAACAAACTTCCAAACACAAGAAATACTACATAATACATATGTTGTATTTGTAAGTATTTACTGTATTTTCAAGTATTTGTAGTATTTTCGTGTTTTGTTGATAGGTATTTTGATAGTTGTACAATTCCAAATTGAAATTTTCTTTTTCTGGAAGGTGCGTAATGTATGTGGGCAAATCTAAACTTGAAAACTGAAGTTCCAATTCTTCACGGATTCTCTGCTATTTGCATTTCGGACGTTGTAGTGACCATAATGTGGTCAGCTGGGCACTAAAGGGTTATCCCCTAATTGTGCCAACGTCCATTTATTTTTCTTTTTTAGGGGTACTTTAACCTTTGGAGAGTTGTAACATTTGCATACAATGTCAAATTTCAATGAATTTTGGAAAACCTCCCTCATAATGTCTAGTTTCTACAGTAAAAAATTCAAATCAATTTGAGATGTATTAAATTTTTGGGAATCATTTGAAAACACGGGTCTTAATTTAGGACAATTTTTGTGAATTATGATGAGTGCAACTTGAGGGGCTTGTTTCTCCTTCATTCAATGTCTGTTTCTAATAAAAATTGTAGGATTGGAATTTCCTCACAGTCTCTGTTCGTGATCCAGTTTCTGGACGCTGGGATGTTTAGGGGTTAAGTTGCTTTTTATTTGCCAAAGAGAAGTCACCTCAGTAGAACAGAATGCTTGCAGATCACGAACTCAAACATTGAGGCAGGCACCACAAAACTGCAATGAAATAAAAGAATGCATTGAGGTGAACAAAAAAGAATTATGATTTCTTGTAAGTGCAAAATAATCAATATATGGACCTAGAATTATGGTACATTTCATGTATTGATGACAGTAGACTTGAGAGAGAGCTGGCTCAGTTGTGAGGGATCGACAGAGGCTGGAGCGTTTGTGAGGAGACACCGAGCTGTAGTAGATTTTGGAAATGCAATCACGTCTCGGATTGAGGTCTCACCAGCCAGCAACATCACCAACCGGTCCAATCCATACGCTATGCCTCCTGCAAGCCAATTCAATATTGCCACGCAGGCATGAATGAGTTAACGAGTCTGTCCAGGAGTGTCAGCAGTGTCTAGAAAGATCTTCACCAGCAAATGTTTCACAGGAAGCGCAGCGCACTGTTTTGAAAAATGAGAACATTAACCAGTGCGCTTCGCATTAACGGCCGCACTTTCTAAACTAAGAATGAAACTTGACATAAATCAATTCTGTTGTTTTTCTAAAAATCATAATAACCTCTTTTGAAGATCCAAACTGTACAAAGGATAGCCAACTTGCTCAAGAACTAAGAGAAATTTTGGTGGATGAAAACTGTCCGATTTGGATGAGAATCGAGCAATTTCAATGGGTGCGTCGTCCACTATGTGAACGCAGGCGCCTCAAAGGGTTAAGTCATCCAAGTGTGGATTTTTTTTAATTGTACACATGTGAGCTTCACATTGACATTTAACTGTACAGATGTGAGCTTCACATTGACATTTACATTTAACTGTACAGATGTGAGCTTCACATTGACATTTACAACTTCGCTTTGTCCATGAACCCCATTTTTGGTTTTCATCAAGCATTTTATAATGCTTCTTTGAAAACAGTGTGGAATCGGGACGTTAAAGGGTTAAGCAATGAGAAATGAAAACATTAAGCAAGCGCAAGGAGGATGTGCAATACCATGTGGTGGAGCACCAAGGTCTAGTGCTTCTAGAAGAAACCCAAACTTTTCTTCTGCCTGAAGAGCACAAACATCACATGATCTTCATGTTAATTTTTCGATGAGAACCACGATGAACTCTAGATGTCACACTAAAACCACTTTACATAACCACCTGCAGCCTAGTAAATTTCCAAAAAGAAAACTCCAATTACTTAGAGGGATAGGATACTCACTTCTTCAGGTGTCAAGCCGATGGCACTCAGCACCTTTTCTTGAACAGCTCTCCTGTATATTCTCAAACTTCCACCTCCAATCTAGATGCAAAAGTACCAACCAAGACGATATGCTCAGAACCAGACAAGTAAACGGATAACATACTGTAATTGATGTGCTGGTCTAGGGATGTCACATCTAAGTTGTCTAGCAAACCATCTGAGTTGTCAACTTGCAAGAGAGTAAAACAAACCTCAACACCGTTGTAAACTAAGTCATATGCCAATGCTCGAGCAGTTCTCAAGTCTCCGGTGTCATCTGGATGAGGAGCTGTAAAGGGATGGTGGAGTGCCTGCCTCGCAATAAACAACACTACGCCATTAGACTTGGGAATAGATCTGAACTCAGATACTGTCGACTGGGAATAAGCCTTGAAAAGCTAAATGCCTACAAGCTCAGCTGTACTGTAATATATGACTTCCACAACTATTTTTGAAGTTGATATCCAAAAAGATGTTAAATATGATGATAAGAAATTACCCATACAGTTGAACTTAAGAAATATCTTCATAGGCCATTGTCAAATGGATTTAAAAGCATTAAATTTGAAATTTCGTCCAAATAGAATTTTTAATTTTACTACATGAATTTTGGTCTGATAGGCTACAATGATAAGGCTCTCAACATGGTATTCAAAGTCTTTAAATTTGCATAGTGAGTGCAAGACTCACCTCAAGCCGTTGTTCTCCTTCGTTCCATTCGAACATGGGAAAGTCCGTGATCCAGAGTATAGCATGCCCAGTCTGATACACCCACCAGCCACCAATTGTGAGTGGGGTATGCATTCACATGCATGATGCTATCCTAGGGATGTCCAAACCATGAAGAAGATATATGCATGGGTTCAGATGTCCGAAATAATTATGTAGGTTGAAACAAACAGATGATTCCCAATGAATGGTAGAAAAGGAAAAACACCTTGTCAATGAGATCTAAACTTTCAGCAAGATAAGTTCGAAGAGCGTCCAGAGTTTTATGCACAGAAGGAGCTAGACCGGCTGCAAATAAGATGAGATCCCCTCCGTTTGAAGCACAACGTGCTACAAGCTCCTGCTTTTGCTCTGGGTTTAAGCTTCCAATGATAGCAGGAGGCCCCTCGAGCTCACCTGCGTGACAGCCTCCTTGTCAGCACAAAAAAGTTTCTGTATTCAACTTGAAATTCAAAGGGCAAAGTACTTCTGAAATTATATAAAACCTACATAATTCTATTAAAAAATCAATAAGTTTTTCGTTACTCAACACTCTGACATTATTAGTAGGAGTATGTATGAAACATACAATTACCCGAAATCCAATACTATAGTATGCAACAACCCGTTTGTAATCGATAGGAAATGGCACACTTGCACTGCAGTTCAAACGACCAACGAACAGGACTGGAAAATAAAAGCACATCAGAAATAAGAGCTCTGTTAGAAACCCATACCGCCTGCCAACACTTTCAAGTAAGGTAAGCCTTTCGACCCCGATTTGATAGCCTGCTGATATACATCTCCTTTCTTTATCCTCGTGGCTGATATTTTTGAAGCACCCCCAGGGATATTGATTGCTTTGACTAAGCCACCTTCTTCTACTGCAGTTGAAAATGGTGCAAAACTTGATCCCGCAAAAAGCTCTGAAACCTTCAAAACAGAACAACAAGAACAAATTATAGAAATTGCAAGTGAAATCTCAAAAAAACCTGGAAAGTGAAATGAGAACCTGGATTCATGACGACAAGAATAACCATTGAAATGACTCTCATTCTAATAAGAAGAAAATATGATGCAATTGTGCTAGAACTGCACCTCGACAAGCTCTAGTCCATAACGAAGATCAGGCTTGTCACTGCCAAAACGTGACATTGCCTCAGCGTAAGTGAGTCTTGGGAAAGGATTAGGGAGATCAACCCCTATTATTTCCTTGAATACCTGCGAGAAACAACAATTTCCGTCAATGCTAACTGGGCGAAAAGGAAGGCGAACCTGGCTAAAGGGATAAACTCAAGGCAACCAAGACCCTCTTGAAAATTTCAGCAAGTATGTGAAGCGCAGATCAATTAAGGCAACAGTGTGCCAAGGTACATCAAAGATGTGTTAGAAAGCACACATGTCTCATGAGTCCTTCGTTGAGCTCCAGCATATCCTCCAGAGGTGTGAAAGAAAGCTCCATATCCAGTTGTGTAAACTCTGGTTGCCTATCGGCCCTCAAGTCTTCGTCTCGAAAGCACCTGCAGAGTTTCAAAACAACTCGTGATGTTTCCTCACAACCTCACCTGATCCATAGGCTGCTGATTGGGTGAAGCATGATGCTAGGTGTTTTTTTATCAAAGGTCATGTAAAAACTGGCTTTAAAAATGTCCAGTTTTGCAAGCTAGCATTGAAAATGTGCTTTCATTTAGACACAGCATACTAACCAGAATGTCTGACGTCAGGAGGTAGATTACCTAGCTAATTGATAATATCTGTTAAATCCTGAAACCATGAGCATCTGCTTGAAGAGCTGTGGACTCTGTGGCAGCGCATAAAAATCTCCTGGCTGTCAATCACACCACCAACGCTCAACATTCTTCTGAAAAACAACGTGATTCAAGTACATGTCCACGTGTATCTACATAAGCACCTTAATAAAAAGGACGCTAACAATCCAAATCCAGTATAGCTTGGACGGTGAAAATGGCTAAGTACCTGTACGCGCGAGGGAACAAGATAGTCACGTGCACCTTCTGGGGTTGACCTTGTAAGTATAGGAGTCTCTATCTGAAGACAAAACGAGAATCTAGTTACTTGCAAGAAGAAATGTACTATTTTGACATACGATCCCAGCATGGTAAACACCCCATACCATTGAACCTTAATTTGGTGCAAGAGAATAACCTCAATAAAATCATGAACATCCTCCAAGTGTCTTCGCATGAGCTTGATGATGTTGTGCCGCATTCGCAAATTCGTGTTCATTTGTGCCCTCCTCAGGTCTAGGTGTCGGTACCTGCAATTAGACCAGCCGTCTAATCCCCATTCATGTGTCTCCATCTTTCATGCAAGCTAGTATACAAAGAGCCTGACGTTGCTCAAAGCAATCAGCCCAAAAATCCACTCAATCAATGGCAGTTCCAGAGCTACCATTCCAACAACATAAACCCTCGGCAACTAATTGCAAACAACTAGCGGTACAAAGGAAGCACAAACCTGAGACGAACTTCTTCGGAAGGCATCTCTTTGTTGTCATCAGCAAGTGTCACCAAGAATGGCAACGCCAATCCCACCTTGTTCAGGACCTGAATGCTCTCTGCAACAATCTAATCCCATGCCACACAACAACCGCACGTCAGCTTCGAAGCTTGGGGGTAGTTCTCCGTAGTAGAGTTTGCAAAACATACCAGATTGCAGGTAACTAACTCAAATTCAGACTATTTGACAGGCCGTCAATACTTGCTCAAAAGTTTATTTTTATTCTTTGGTCGAAAAGCACTTCGATGGTCATTGTAAGAGTTGATTTTTGTCCGTTTCAAACGTTTTGACATTTATTAGTCAAAAATTCTACAATAATTTAGAGTTGAGCAACTCTATTGGCTACCTAACATTTGACCTATATTATTTCTACGCAATGGAATTACTTGCATTTCCAATCAAAACCACAACACTAATCCCCATGAGCAAAATCAATCACCTCAACAGAGCCGGTCGCCATGCGAGCATTCGTCACTTCCTTCGGTCGAAGACGCACAGTACCTTCGACTGCCACCACGTACTCAATTCGCACATGCTGCGCGGCGTCGTGACCCTCAGGAAAGTTGTCAGGGTCAGAAGTGATCTGCCGATTCAAAAACTCCAAGAGAATTAGAATTATCCTTAACCCCTAAGCGTCTAAAACGCCCAATCTGCATCACTGAACTTTGCAACGGTGGCATTTATTCATTTTACGTTGGTTTTCTGATTGCAACATATCATTTCAAAGCTCTTGTTCTATACTACAAGATCAACAGTGTCGATCGTGTCAAACTGAAGTCATTTTCACACAAACAGATGATTTGCAGCAGGGGGTCCAATTGTCAGGGTCAGAAGTTATCTGCCGATTCAAAAACTCCAAGAGAATTAGAACTATCCTTAACTCCTAAGCGTCTAAAACGCCCAACATGGCCATCTGCATCACTGAACTTTGCAACGGTGGCATTTTTTCATTTTACCTTGGTTTTCTGATTGCAATATATCATTTCAAAGCTCTTGTTCTATACTACAAGATCAACAGTGTCGATCGTGTCAAACTGAAGTCATTTTCACACAAACAGATGCTTTCCAGCAGGGGGTCCAATTTTCTTACACTGCAGAAAATACACAGTGGACGCTTAGAGGTTAAGGAAACTAACAAGAATCAATACCTGCACGATGCCGGTGTGGTCGCGCAAATTCACGAACGCAATGGCCCCGTGGCTCCGCTGCGACGCAACCCAACCGCAAACGCGCACCCGCGTGCCGGCGTCCTTCTCCGTCAGCTTCCCGCACTCGTGAGAGCGCTTCGTAAAGTCCAAGACGAGATCCAAGCCCGCGGTCTTCGTCACGGGCTTCGCCATTGCGTCTTGTTGCACAGAGCTCACCACGGGCAAGGGTTTGGAGTGCCGCGCGGGAGTGGAATGCAGCCATCTCGGCCTCCGCAATGGAGTCCCCGAGCACGGCGGCTGCTTCCGGAACGGAATGCCGCGGAGGAGGTGAGAACGCGGCGCGCCTAAACGCACTGCCATGGCCATGGCCGTGCGCAAGCCCTCGGCCATGGAGTGGACAACGTTTAGGGTTTAGCGTTATCCAGATGAATGCGAATCGCCTCCGCCTCGCATCAAAAAACACCTGTGCATTCAAAAACCCTAACTCTTCAGCCTGTGACGCCTCGCATTGCAAATTTCCACTCCACAACTTCAAAGCTTCTAAACTTCAAAATTCCCACTATCACTCCAAAACTCAACAACTTTCTTCAAACTCTCATCCTCAACAGAAACTCTTATTCGCAATCACAACAAGCGTTATCCACTCAGATCAGAAGGATGCGAATCACCTCCGCCTCGCATCAAAAAACACCTGTGCGTTCTAAAACCCTAGCTCTTCAGCCTGTGACGCCTAGCATTGCAAATTTCCACTCCACAACTTCAAAACTTCAAAATTCCTTCTACCACTCCAAAACTCAACAAAATTCTTCAAACTCTTAGAAACTCTCATTCGCAATCACAACAAGAAGAAAAACGTATTGATTTCTAGAGTGAGTACACCTTCTTCTCAGCCAAAACAAATCTCCTACCTACGAAATACTCAATGTCGTAATCTGTAGCTCTAGCTCAACACAGGACAGAGGCGCGACGATTGCAATTCACGGTGACAGGATTTTCTCTACACAACGTCGGCGATTCATTCACCTTCGACAAGAGCCAAATTCTCCTTCAGCTCCTGCTCCAGCTCCAGCTCTATGCAGAACTAATTCTGCACAGAAAAAACACAAGAAAAATTCATAGCGACAATTTTGATTGTGCAAGTCTGTCTCTCCGGCATTTCTGTTTCAATGGATTGCATTTGTTCCGTTGCTTCGGTTTCGGGGAAGGGACGACGGTTCCGGGGAAGGGACGACTGTTCCGGGGAAGGAACGACCGTTCCGAGCAAAATCCTCATCCATAACATTCTTGGACCTACAACTATTCATTCTACTATAAAATTATCTGTCGTCATAAACGATAGCTTTTTGCACACATTTGATTTTTCTCACATTTGATTTTCTCACATTTGATTTTTCTCTCATTTTGTATAGTTTGATCTCAAGTGCTAATAACACGCAATTCGCTATATATGCACTTGGCCAAGTGCGCTCATTTCATAAGCATATTTGACTTTTAAAAAGGTTGGTTAAATAGTTCTCTAAAAAACATCAATGTTGTCTTTCTTCAATCCCCCACATTGTAAACAAATAGTTATTTTAATAAATTTTTATTATCATCTTTATCTTTTCTTTTACCTTTTCTTTTATCTTCTCTTTTTTATCTTGATTTCTTTCTTGTCTTCTTTCTTGTCTCCCTCTTGTCTTTCTTCTTGTCTTCTTTCTGTCTTTCTTCTTATCTTCCTTTTTGTCTTCGTTGTCTTTTTTTTCTTCTACTTTTTTTCAGTTGTGGCTGCTGAACCCTAAACAATGGGAGCAAACAAAAAAAAAAAAAAAAAAAAAAAAAAAAAAAAGTTTTTTTTTTTTTTTTTTTTTTTTACATTTTTCGGGTTGGCCGAGGGGTGCTGCTGAACCGTGAATGGCAGCTGCCAAAAAAAAAAAAAAAAAACTTTTTTTTTTGACTTTTTTGACTTTTTCTTAAAATTACTATTTTTAGCCGCTTGGGTGCGCGGCCGCGCACCCATAAACCTTCTCATCTCCCTCATTTTCATCTCCATCCCTCCCTCTCCTCATATATATAGGGGAGAGGAGAGGGTCTCTCCCATTCATTCTTCAACTCCCTCTCCCTCCCCTCACCTCTCCCCTATATATATATGAGGAGAGGGGAAGGAGAAGAAGAGGAAGAAGAGTCTTTGGGTGCGCGGCCGCGCACCCCAGCGACTAAAAATAGTAATTTTTAGAAAAAGTCAAAAAAGTCAAAAAAAAAAAGTTTTTTTTTTTTTTTGGCAGCTACCATTCAGGGTTCAGCAGCACCCCACGGCCAAGAAAAAGGGATTTTTTTTTTTTTTTTTTTTTTTGGCGCGTGCCATTCAGGGTTCAGCTCCCATTGTTTGGGGTTCAGCAGCCACAACTAAAGAAAAAGTAGAAGAAAAAAAAGACAACGAAGACAAAAAGGAAGACAAGAAGAAAGACAAGAGGGAGACAAGAAAGAAGACGAGAAAGAAATCAAGATAAAAAAGAAAAGATAAAAGAAAAGATAAAGATGAGAATAAAAATTTATTAAAATAATTATTTGTTTACAATGTAAGGGATTGAAGAAAGACAATAATTGTTGGTTTTTTAAAAATAAAAGTTGACAAATAAAATCATGCGCTTGGGGACCAAGTACATGATTATATAGCCAAGTGCATAAATAGCGAATTGTGTGTTTAATTGTATTGTATCCACATAGCAAGTTCAACACATGCTTGTTGAATTTTTTTATTTTTTTTATTTTTCATTTTTCATTTCAGTAAATGACATATTTTATGAATATATTTCAAGATTTTCTCATCATTAAAAAAAATTGAAGAAGTGAGTTCTTGAAATTTTCCATGTTTGTTTTTAAATTTATTCTTTAATTGACCTTGCTCTTAGACTACACAATATTAGAGAGAATTGTGGAAGAAATCTAAGTTCTCTGTTACATTTTTGCCGAATGTGATTTGAGCATGTTGTCTATTGTTTAATTTTCTATGGGGCCAAAGTGTTGCCGAAGTACAAAGTTTAATGGAAGTTCTCAATAACAAGGATATAGTACCGAAGATAATAGATGAAGATCCAAAGGTGCATGCAGACGAGCCAATAGTTGGAGGTGTGTCAATTGATCAGCTAATTAAGGCAGGAGCTTGGAATATACTTGGCTTACTAGCAAAATCTCATTGTTGAATATTGCTTTATTGCATTGCAATTGTTTTACATTTTTATTTTCACCAAAAGTTACAATTGCCCACAACTGAGACATAAGATGATATAAAACTACAACTAGACTTGTACATGTGCAAGGGATGAAGGGGTGTGGCTGGATGGGGAAGGAGGGCAAGGGTGGAAGGTTAAACAAATAGGATGGCTTCGCCAAACATGAATAAAAGGTATGTTATTGTCAACCAATATTATTTACGATACTTGCAATGTTGCATTGTAGCTGCTCTACATTGGTAGCAACCTTGTAATTTACATTTCCAAATGCTCACGCTAGGATGCAAGCTTTGAATTTATATCAAAAGCAAGTGTGTTTTCGGTACTTTTAGGCACACTTGTGGGATGATGCGATGTTGGGACTGCGGGCATAGGCATTAGCGTTCTAGTCAATTCAGACTCCATGAGTTAGGCCAAGTGACCTTAGTGCTTGGTTTGGCAACTCAATTGTTGTTGCTAGATGTGCAGGCCTCACATTCTCGTTTCCATAGCGTCTAAATGTTGTTTGTACATCATTGTATCTCTTTATAGTTGCATATGTTGGGAAAATATATCAAGTTGCATTCACATTCTATTTGACTTTAGATCATGATGTTGATCATCTATCGTATCTAAAGCAGTCTTTAGTTTGTTGCCATTTTCAACCATTAGTCTATAACCGGAATTGCTTTTCTGCCACAGTGCATTGTTTTTGGACTTCCTTTGTAGACACAGAGCCACCTCATCCGAGAGAATAAATGGAATGGGTCTTGTGATAAGTCTGCACTATTGTCTATGCTTCTAGTATGGGTATTTTCATGTTTGCGTTAGAACATTTGCCATTTCTAGGCCATTACTACGTCATTTTATATCAAATAGTTACTGAAAATATTCAAATGTTTATTATTATTTCTAGAAGCTCTTTTAGTACTTGATTTTGGAAGTAGTTATTTTACTCTAAAAATAGTAGGAAAAAAAGTGAATGAAATTGTTAAAGTCTTCTAAAAAAATACTAAAATTGCCACAATATGAATGAAAAGTGCTTTATAATGGATAATTTTATGGCTGAGTATATATAAAAATGGATGATTCAAATCATTCAATCCATTTTTCCTTAGTTGGCTACACTCCAAAGTGCGTGTTGCTCTACCAACAAAAAAACAAAAATAGTTGGCTAGAGCCACGTAGTGGTGAGACTAGTTTTAAATAGCATTTATTTAGACATTGGTTACTAGATATGGCATTACATTCTTAAGCAATAAAGAACTGCACCTCCTATTGTTTGGTTGGCTTTTTACCGATACGTTAACTTTCATTGGAACATGGAGCGAAAGATGGCACTTGCCATTATTTAAGGGAATTTAGTAGGAGTAAAGCAAGTAAGGCAAACTTAAGATGGGAAAACAGAGAGCATCCAAGAGCATTGGAGAAAATCTTGGAAACTTGAATAGGGGTACAAAGGACTCTAGGGCTTAAAAATGTTATAGGAGTCCCAAACTTATCCATATCATTTTCGTAAATAGATGAGGTTTCTATATTCCTCTTGTATGGAAGAATGTTTCTACAGTCAAACACCTCTAATAGTTGCAAAAGAAAAAAATAAAATAAAGTAACACTTACATAACATTCTTTAGCAACAGGGTATTGCACTGCCTGTTGCTTGGTTGATCTTTTCCTGATATAAGGGAACTAGAGTGAAAGTTGACACTTGCCATGATATGAGAAAACTTAGTAGGAATCAAGCAAGTAAAACAAACTTGAGATGTGAAAACAAAAAGCATCCAAGAGCATTGCAGAGAATCTTGGAAACTTTAATAGGGCTACAAAGTCTACGGCTTAAGAATGATATAATTGATCTCACCGAACAGAACCAGAATGATCTCAGCAACACGAATTAAAGCCAAAAATAAATAAAGCTACAGACAATAATTATGAGCACCATTCTTAGTCAGTGCACATGGTAACCAAAGGCTCACAAATTCATGGAATTCAACACGGTGATGAAGGCAAAGAATGGATGACTCAACCAAGCTAGGACACCGACTCCCCGGAGCCCGGCGCCCACAAGCCCAACTCCAGCAATTACATGATTAAGAATAATCAAGAATAATTAGCAATAATCAGAAAAGCAAATTCGATTTTAACAAGCATTTTTAAGGTTCGATTGTGTATGCAGCAAACTATCCATAAGTTTAATTAACCCTTGATTAGTCACTGATTCTGCAACATTAAACTTGAATATCATTTTTCAGAAAAAAAATTGCAGATTATTGATGCTCTTTACAGTGTCAGTCTTCTCTCACCTTCTTATGTCCAACCTTGAAAAATATCTTGGTAAGATTGTGTACTTTTCAATACTCAAATTCGATTCCCAGTATTGAAATATAGAAAGAACTTTTCCATCCATTAACCTAGACCTCAGATTTTTCATCCATAACAGAGACCTTGAGTTTTCATCCATGACGGAGCAACCTACCAGTCTCATCGCCTCCCGATGATTCAACAGCCAGCCAGCTGCTATGGAGACGGAATCACATCCTGGGAAAATTTCATCCCTGCACTCCAGCCACCAGAATTCACCTGCACTTGAAGCTTTTGGACTTTTAGCCCCGGGCTAAAAAGGCTGTGGGGGCTAAACCACAACGTTTAGCCCCGGCTAAACCCAAATCTCCCTGCAACCATCCTTTTTAGCCTCGATTAATTTGCGTTTTAGCCCTGGCTAGTGGTACAAAAAGGGGCTAAAAAGGGGCTAGTGGTACAAAAATTTAGCCCCCCATTTTTCACATAGGGCCTAAACTACCTCAGTTTAGTTCCGGCTAAACTGATCAAAGTTTCCAGTGCTGCCGCAACAGAGCTTGACTGTAGACGGCCGGCGTCAAGCTTTGTGAGTTTCACGGCAACTCAGCTGCCATCGATCGACGGACCGTCAGCAGGAGTCAACTATAGAACTCCAAGAACACACGAAATGTTAAACATTTCATTCCGACGCGCTTCAATTACGTTTCTGGCATCCGAAGACTTTCAGATCGAACGCGCACTAGCTGGGGAGCTCACACAATTATGTACACGGTATCGATCAGCTATGTCATTCTAGCGTCGAGCTCCTGATCGAGAGTATTCACTCGTTGGACAGGATCCCACAATTTGCCTTGATTTTACAATTCCCGGTCATGCCGTTCTTGAGGTTTCAGAGATCGATCGATGTCGCCTGCTGCCCTGATAACATGGGTGATCGTTTTCTGGGCGAGTTTCGTTGCAGGGCAGAACAGCAATTTCTCCTTCCCATCTTTCGACGCCCAGCAGAATGACATCTTGACCCCCGGGGACAGCTTATTCAGTCTCCCGAACGCCGCGTACATCATGAACACCAAAGGCATCCAAGACTCCGGAGGCTCCTGCGGAAGGATCATGTACAAGGACCCCGTGCAGATGATTGACAGCACTACCGGCGCAGTTGCTTCGTTTCAGACCGCGTTCACAATCTCGTTTCAATCACCCTCCAGCAACGCCACCACCTGCGGCGACGGAATGGCCTTCACTTTCGTGAACGCTAGTGCTCTAAACCCGGATTACGGTCGTGCACGAGGCGGCTTTTGCGTTCTCGACTTCGGTGCCAATCCTCCCGATCAGCACGTGTTCGCCGTCGAGTTCGATTCGTTCCATAACACGGGAAACTACTTTGATCCTGTGGGAGGAGTGTCGGATAGTCATATTGGCGTCGATCTCAACAACCTAAGCTTAGCCACTGCTGATATCTGCGCAGGCGGTAATATGCCGACTTTCTGTTCGCAAGCTCAAGGCTTCTGTGGCCAGAAAGGAATGTTCGCGGCTTGGATTGATTACTCCAGTGACTCTCAGAAGCTTGAGGTCAGGATCAGAGAAGGAAACTCCACTGATGACGCATATAAACCCGCAAACGCTTCGATTACGGTGCGTAATCTTGCGTTACAGAACGTGTTTACAGCCGAGAGTATGTACGTTGGATTCAGCGCCAGTACAGGGAGCTTTCAAGAGTCACATCGACTCCACTCATGGAAATTTGCAACAACTGGACTTTCGACGCCCTCTCCGGCGCCTTCACCTTCTCCAGCGCCTTCAAGTTCTCCATCTTCCAACAAAACGTCCGTGGCACTCGTCGCTGGAATTTGCGTTCCCGTCGTTAGTTGCGCCATCTTGGGACTGTTGTGCTTCTACAAGCGTCGAAGGACAAAGGCCTCTCAGGAGCTTCTGCAATACTCCAGCTTGGGTGAGCTCGCTCTTACCGAGACGTCGTGGGCGTTCACCTACAGGGAGCTCAGCCGGATCACGAAGAATTTCAGCGACAGCGAGCTTCTCGCCAGTGGAGGCTTCGGCGATGTTTTCAAAGGTACTAATTAACCTCATTCATTGTGCTTCGAAGCCAGAACATCACAATTTGGGCATACAGTCATTTTAACGATTCTACAAATGATTCCGGACAGGTACCTTGGCGTCGGGAGCGCTCGTTGCCGTGAAACGGATCAAACGGCGGAAGGAGCAGGACGTGAAGAGCTTCTTAGCGGAAGCAACCAGCATGCGGCAGATTCGGCACCGGAACCTGTTGCAACTGCGAGGCTGGTGCGTCTCGAAAGAAGGGTTGATGCTAGTGTTCGATTTCATGTCCAACAGCAGCTTGGACAAGTGGATTCATAATAAACCTGATTCAAGCTCGTTGTCGTGGGATGTGCGGCGGAATGTACTGGCGGGGGTGGCGTCAGGGCTGGCGTATCTGCACGGGGAATGGGTGCAATGCGTGCTGCATCGCGACATCAAGTCGAGCAACGTGATGCTGGACGAGAATTTCGACGCCTACTTGGGCGACTTCGGGCTGGCGCGCCTCGTGGACCACCACAAGGTGGACAAGACGACGCTGCTGGCGGGGACGCTGGGCTACATGGCGCCGGAGATGCAGTACACCGGGCGCGCCACCAAGGAGACGGACGTGTACGCGTTCGGGGTTCTGGTGCTGGAAGTCGTGTGCGGGCGGCGCCCGCTGGATTCGCAAGTGGTGGATCCCGGCGACTTCGTGCTGGTGGACTGCGCGTGGCGCGCTCACGAGGCCGGCGATCTGTTGCGCGTCGCGGATTGTACAGTCGCCGAAGGTGATGAGGCTCCTGCAGAGATGATTCAATCTGTGTTGCATTTGGGGCTGATGTGTTGCCATCCGAATCCGGCGGAGCGGCCCGCCATGCGCGACGTGAATCAGTGGTTCTTCAATCAGGCCGCGGGCGATGGTATGGATCTGCCGCCCTTGCCTGCTTCGAAACCTTACATCGCGCAATACCTCAACATTTCCGAGGAGTTTTCCGAGAGTGCTAGTTCCTCCTCGTCGGGCCAGACATCCTCGTCGCTTCTGAGCCAGTCTTCCGTGCCGACATCCGGTACTCATGAAATCGAGATCAAGTCGGTGTCGGTAATATTGTCTGGAAGAGAGTTTGGAGCTCCCAGATGATAATTATTGGGAGCCCGGGACTCGGCCGTTAATTAGGACGGCTCTCCATGTAGAGCCTGAACCTGCATGCAGAGCATTTTGTCCAAAATTTAAGGTTCTTCATTAAGAGCATCTCCACCCATGCTGGCTAAAGGTGACTCGCCAAAATTATTCATTTATATTTGAAGAGCCCTTGAAATCACACTCTCCAACCCTTGAACGCCCCTCAAGCATTAAAAGTGCACGTCAAATAGTCAATGCACCAATCACAAGTAGAATGTCAGATTCAGTCAACTAAACTTAGATCTGGAGGGCCATTTCTTAACACGCCAAAGTTGAGAGCTAAGAGGCATTTTTGAAGGGCCCTTAGCATTTTTCATCCACTTATTGCCTGTGTCAGACTCTTGGCAAGTATGGGTGCGGATGCTCTAACCTTTAAAGGACCAAGAAGCCCTCATGTTTTTTTAAAGAGTTTTGAGCAAGTCGTATGTGGACACCCTCTTGTTTAAATTTACTTGTTTCTTGACCAACACATACAATATTCTTCAGTGATTTAGGTGATGTAAAATTTGGTTCTATTTGAATTATACTTTAATACACAATATGATCGATGGAATTTGTCATTTTAAAACCATGAATCCTTGGTCCTTTAGGGATTAATCTGTCTATCATGTGACATTACGAATTTGGTGTAATGTAGACCCTTTGGGTAGAGTTTCAGCTATTACCGATCTTGTGAACGAGAAATGCAAGAGTAGAACACACGCACGTCAACTTGGATGACTATTAGTGCATCAACCTTCTTGTTGATATGACGTCACACATGCAAGTTCAGGCTCCAGTTGAAAAGCCGTCCTTAGTGCGGTAACCCTATACAGCACAGAAGCACCCTCAAATGATATGTAATTTTTTTTGTGAACAACCGGTGTACTTTGGCGAACCATATCTCCCTTGTTAGTGCATGTTTGGGCATGTAACTGGTTTTCTTTGAAAGCATTTGGAGTGTTGTCTGAGACTCATGCATGCAGGGCTTTGGTTTTTTATTTTATCATGCATACATTTTACAAGTATTGGTCTTGAGGCTTTCAAAGTTTCAAGTTTTTATGTGAATGTTCACAGTACATATGTATCATTTGAGGGGTTATTCTATAGTGTCTTAACAATAACATTGTCGCTTGTCACTCATAGCCATAAAATTGGTACTTACTCAAAAACTAGCTATGTTATTGTTTTTCGTGAGTATTTCATGAAAATTTTCAAATTTCAAAAATATCAAGTTTAGTTTTTTATTTAGTATTTTATTTTCAAAAATATCAAATATTGAGCACTTTGATGCATTTTGAACCTTGTGGGTCAACATTTGACTTTCATCATAGAACACAAAGACCTATCAAATCTTCAAAATCTTCAAAATATATATTTTTTCCTGGAGATTTTTTTTTGTACAATTTGGTTATCTAGCATGAAATTCACCACCTACCAAAAAATTAGACTATTTGAAGTTATTTTATGGTTATCATAATTTATCTTTTCATTTAAAACTCAAAATTCACAAGAAAGATATATCGTAGAATTTTCAAAGATTACCATGGTCAACTCTTTAACAAGTACGAACAACTTCACTTGTAATCAATGAGTCAGCAACCATTAATGGCTCATTGATAGGACCATAGAAAATATTATGTGAATTCAAAAATATTAACAATATTTTGATGAATTAGTCACGAGATCAACAAATGTCATGCTAATCCAATAGTGTCTAGAAGATCCTTTGAAGAGGGCACTTTCAAATATTACGTGACAATGTGAAAAAAAATGATAGGATCCAAATAAATCTTTGAAGGTAAATTATATAAATGAATTGTATTAATATAAGATGCTTAAAATTGATTACAAAAACAAAAATGAGAAAATTCTCTAAATTTTACTAATTTTATTGCAAATTACTTTTATTTTTAAAGAAAAATTAGTTTTATGTTTTAGGGTACTTTTAAATACCCCTTTTTCATCAAGTTATACTCATTGACCTTTCCAAGGAAGATTCTCAAAGATTTTGTACAACATGGTCCAAGTTGGATTGCCTGAAATTTGGAGGAGTTGAGACAAAATTTTCCAAGAAATTCTTAACCCTTAAAGGTCCAAATTGGCCACTCCGACCAATATTATACGGCCATATTTCATTGTGTTTGGAATGATTCAGTGAGTCATTGTCATTACGAACAGACGTGTTGCACCAAAAAATATAAATATTTGGTATAATAAAACAAATTATCTGATTGGCTGTCCGGTCAATGCATTGCGTAGTACTGTGATACTTGCAGTAGGCAATTTTGTCCTTCACTGACCAAGTCACTCCAAAATATTGCGTTGAAGTAACTTGCCAGTCAACCAATAATTAGAGGAAAGGTCTGTTCACACCTGGCCTTTGGTAAGGACATACTTTAAAAGATAACAACTTAGGGGCTATTTTCCATGGTCCGATTTCATGGGACGATTGCCATGGTCTAAGTTATTAAAAATAATTAATTTAACAAGGTTTATGCGCCCTTCATTAGGTATAAACTGAATGTGGACCAAAAGGAATGATCATGTACCAAAAAATGAATGTGTTGCTTTTTTTAGTATATGTTTTAAAATGGCAGTTTTGGAAAAGAAATTAATCTTTTGTCTTCGTTTGCTTTTTGTATCTGGCTTTGAAATTTCTCATTAAAAAAACATTATAACGGCATTTCTCTCCCATGGGCCCTTGCCTTTTCTACCAGACCACAACTTTTGCTTCTCTCAACGGAAAAACCATTGGACCATGTCATTGGTTTAGGCCTTAAATATTGTTTTTTGGGGACCTCAAACTTCATCGCCACTTTGACATTTTTTTCTTTGGTGTAAACTGCAATGCTCCTGGAACGAGTTCAACATCCAATCACAACTTTTAAAGGGCGGTGGGACGAGTTCATAGTCCATGGTGTAAACAGGCCCTTCAAATTACAACAAATTGTCTATATTCACATTGATTGGATTTTCCGCCATGGTTCCATATATCACGGATAAGTATACGGGTGGTGTGTTTACATATACAATCGTTTTTAAATTATTTCCGTGCCATGTTGGTGTCGTGGAGATGTCACTATCTTGATGCAGTCACACCGCAGAGGTTTTCTATATTTCCTATGTGAAGTATTAACGCGGTGGTACTTTTCTTGCCTCGTCTTTGATTGTAGGGCCTGTTGACCCTTCCAGGCAAATAACCCTCTTTCTCTAACTGTTTTAAAATTCATGGCAAAGTAGATTAGTAGCAACGCATCAGTAGTGTTCCTTCACTTGATCAGATCCGCTTTTCATGCTTCACGAGCTTTGCGGAACATAATCCCCCTATCGCACCATTCCCATATATCCCATCTCCTCCGACCGAAACATTGGTCAAAATGGAACATTGACCCTCTGTACGAAGCATTGGTCAGAACAAAATACTGACTCAAAACGAAACATTAATCCTTTGCACGAAACACTTGAAATATTTTTGTGCATATTAGATGTCACACGATAAGAATAAGGATGCGTGGAGCTATTCCATAAGGTACAGTGGATTTATCCCATAAGGTTTTGTGCCATTCATAATCATAGTGAGGGTATGTAGCTTTCTAAGTTTGAAAAAAGAAACATGCCTTTCTTGGCATTTTGGCTAAAATCAAACATAAATATAATTTGCAACCTTTGTCTTCAAGGTTCACTTAATTTGCAATATAATTTATTTATTTTATCATAATTGTTTTCAACTTTCATGAACTCCGTGAAGTAGGAAGCCATGTAAATTTATTTTAATGTGGAACAAAAGAGTTGCAATCAAATATATATGGCAATAGAGTAAGTAAAAGTTCATTTTTCATAGTTTTTTAGTAGTAGAGTTTAATTTTTTATAATATTTTAGACTCCAACTTCAATTGGCTTGAAATTTTTTTGAGGTAATTTGAACATTTAGAGTTACTTATCTTTGAATTAAAAATAAAATAAAATAAAATGACAAAACTTCTATATGCATCTTGAGTAGAGGGCAACAACCGAAAGTTGAAATGTTTTTTGCTTTATGAATAATTCTACTATGTTTTAGGATTCTATAATCAAACATGTAAAATTGGCAAGCCCAACGAGTGCTTGATAGTAGGGGAGTAATGATTTTTTTATGTGCTTTTAAAAGCCAGGTAACACCAAAAATAATTGACATGCACCAAACCTAAAGGAAAAAATTGAAAAAAAAATGGATGAAGGCGCTAAACTGCTCCAATTTTTAGTTTATTTGAATGAGATCACTTGTTTTAAATGAAACTCATCCAAATATGTGGATGAAAAGATAGATGTATATTAAAATATTTCATGGTGCCACTTTGGTACTTCTCCAAAAACCCAAAAAAAATCCCAAGTGGGGGAGGCTGTCGGTCAAGCCAAGGCCACTAACTTACAGCCCCCACAAAATGTGCCTAGTAACGGTGGCGATGCTCTAAACTGTTGAATTTTTGGGCTCCAGATCCAGCGGTGGAAATTTCAGTCTTTCTGATCAGATTGGGTTTCAATCATGGACTAGATAACTCGTCAAGAGCCAAAGGATCTGAGACTGTTATCAGACAAACAGATGGGTGCATGCAATTGTAAGTGTTGAGACCTCACTTTCTGACCAATAGAAGGGTTACAAGTACAGCTCTCCATGCATACCATTAGTGTAGGGGAGGAATTGGTGCTGTCCACTAATAACTTAATATGGATTTGAAATATCTCCAAAACCTGATGGTACTCTCTCTCGTTGTTATCACTCTCCAATATCACATTCCAGAATCTATTTCCTATCGTGATTGGACACATTCCACATGCCAGGTTCTGAACTGATGCACATTATTTATCAATAGGGCGATATTAAAGAGTTCTAGGTACACCTCCACAATGAAAATTTTAAGCCCACAGTAATTGCACTCAAACATGTATCCAAGATTTGTCATGTAGAACCAGAAAGTGACATCTCTCCTACTCGTGAAACCAGAAAGTGACACCTCTATAGTAGAACCCTCTCTAATGTCACACTGCAATTGCTCATCCCGTATGCACCGACAGTATTCTCACAATTGGACAACTTCCACATGTCAATGACAGTATCCTCACAACTGGACAGTTGGACAGCTTCACACATGTCAAGTTGTAAACATGCATGAGTGCAAATTGAGCCCCATTTGTCCGCCCAAGCCACTATCAATAAAGAGGGTTGATTATGTTATAAACAAAATTCACACACAGTTACACACCAATGTGTTTCAGTCACCTTAGAAGTGCGACACCGAGAGTGCAATTCAAGTGGACACAGGCAGACAAGTTTTGTTGCGCAAGAATGGAATACAATACAAGAAAGCACGTCAAAATTTTGAGAGGAAGAGAACCTATGAAACAGGAGACTTAGGTCAAGTGAAGCATGCCAAAGGAAACAACGGACTGAATGTACTAAAAAATTCACAGAATGGAGCTGGCCGGCTGCACTTCATTCACTATCTCCACACTCTTCATGAATCTCTCTACTTGGTCTCCGATTCCACAGCCCCGGTGATCTTTCCCTTGAGTTCCTCGATGTCTTCCACGAGCTCCTTGCGGCTGGACTTGAACAGCAGGTAGCGGTACACGAACCATCCCGTGTAGCCCAGCCCGATGAGCTCCATCAGCTTCGGCAGCAACGGCACGCTGTTGATGGCCCCTACAATGGTGGATGACAGCCACAGCGCTACCAGAGCACCTCCGGCGTAGATCCCCACAGTGGTCTTGTTCTCAGTGGCCTCCCACTACCATCACAAATCCACGTATAAATAAAGATTTTGTTTTAACAGACATTATCTGATGCATTCTGAAGAAAATAATTCCACAAGCATGCTCTGTAACCACATGTTTCAGTTCATAACAGAGCTTGGGTTTTAACAGAGATGAAATCCATTCTGAAGAAAATAACGCTCTGTAACCACATATGTCAGAACTTTCATAAATAAAGCTTTTGTTTCAACTAACATGAGATGCATTCTGAAGCAGATATGTGCACAGGCATGCTCTGTAACCACATGTTTCAGTTCATAACAAAGCTTTGGTTTTAATAGAGACGAAATCCATTCTGAAGAGAACGCTCTGTAACCACATTTTTCAGTTCAAATTAAAGCTTCCGTTTTAACAAACATGAGATGCATTCTGAAGAGAATAAGTGCACATGCATACTCTGTATGCAGGCACCAGCCCAAAGGTAGTTGAAAAAGCCTATGTGGGAGAACACTCGAACCATTTCAATCTGGTTTCCAACTTCTTTACAATGGCGGAAATTTGGATGTCATTCTAGATGAGGTTATAAGAAAGAGGTCTAAATATAAAGCAGATAAGTCAATAAGCAATTCACTGCATAATGATTAGATGTAGAGTAAATAGAGGTTCGGGAATTTACCTTGGCCTTGAGGTCTTCGACGAATTCTTGGAGTTGGGCAGAGCTGTCCGTGGTGCTTTCATCGGACACAGCTCGGATGGGCACAGGGTTCAGCCTCATGCTCTCTGCAATTTGCAACACAAATATATCATTGATGACATCACACTCTGTAAAATTATACTTATCAACTGCTATACACACCACAGACGAGGTGACGTGAAAGTGAGAATTAGCCATGGATGCTATATCCATAACTTGACTGTTCTTTCACGCAAAACGAGGACACTGTAGCGTCAAATAAGGACACAAATTCTCCATAGTCAGCATACCTACATTACATCAAACTCTATTTATCAATTTCTAGCCACAGAGTACACATCCCAGACTGGATAACGTGAAAGTAGAGCTTTCAAATTCAATAACTAAGCTGTACTTACAAGATTTGGATCTGGTTCAATTAAAAAAAAGAGGACAAGATTGTGTATTCTCTATATTCAATACATGTTTTCCAGCTTTACAGAAATGAGTTATGGATGCTTGACACGAATTCAACAACCAAACAACAGAAGTAGCAGCAATCTGCCATAGCCATTGAATTAAGCTCTAGACGGCAAACAACTATAAAAAAGTATGGACACGGAAGAAGGACAAGAATGTGCGTTCCCTGTATCGAATGCATGTTTTCCGCCGTTTACAGAAATGAGGTTAACAATACAGAAGTAGTAGCCATAGCCACTGAATTAACCTATGCATTGGATACAATTCAGTGGCTATGGCTAGTAGTTCTCGTGTTACTTCGATAACTCATTTCTGTAAAGCTGGAAAACATGCATTAGATATACAGCTACAAGAGATAACAACCAAACAGAAGTAGTAGCCATAGCCACTGAATTTAAGCTGCCATAGCCATTGAATTGAGCTTTAGGCAGCAACAAAAATCGGGACAAAAACCTAGAAACGTGCAACGGGATTGATTTTTGCGGCATTGTAACGCACCTGCTCTACGGGAGCTGAGCACGACCTGGTTGCCATGGATGAGGCTGCGGCGGAGCGCGAACGACCGGGCGGCGGACGACGACCGGGGGGTGGTGGACGACGAGGAGCCGACAACCGCAGCGGTAGCCACAGACGAGCTCGTCAAAGCGGCAACGCACGCCATGGCTGAAGCTGCGGAAGGAAACACTAGAGGAAATAATAATGCAGAGAGCTCGACGGGGAATGGTGAGACTTGGAATAGGCGATGGCGGAATGCCAGAAGGTAAGAAAGGCCAGCAGGCGCCGTGCAAAGGGAAATCTGGCTATGGCTGATTCTAGCCAACCGTCAGCGGCCTGCTCTTGGATAAGGTTTCCGCACCACCACGGACCCCCGTCGAGTCATTCTATGGTACTCAGGATGGTGTTAAAATGACAAATTGGATTGATTGTATTGTGAAAAATATAATTTAGATGAGACCAAATTTTATATCGTCGGAATCAGCGAAGAACATTGCATGTGTTGGTGAAACAAAAAAGAAATTCGAACAAAAAGGAAGTTCATATAGGATCTACTCAAAAGTGCTAAAAAAAACATGAAGCCCAAACTGGGCTTCATGTTTTTTTTTGTCAGTTTTGAGTAGGTCTTATGTAAACTTCTTTTTTGTTCAAATTTCTTTCTTGTTTCACCAACACATGCAATGTTCTTCGCTGATTCCGACGATATAAAATTTGGTCTCATCTAAATTATATTTTTTCCAATACAATCAATCCAATTTGTCATTTTAAAATTATGAATGTTTGGTTGAATGGGTATTAACCACCCTCATTAGTCTTAGATGTTTCACCTTCTCCCATTATTCACATTGAAGGTGTGAGTGTTGGTTTCCCAGAAATAAATGTAAAAGTTGGAAATGAAATCTAAGAACTCTTACTTGAAGACAAACGTTTTGAAAACTGCATATAGTTGCAAAAAGAGCAAATTTGAGTCAAAATAATTTATATAAGAACGATGGAGCAAAGTATCACACTTTTATTGATTGGAATACCTAAAACATTTACATGGCACAAATAATAATTCAATTTTGACACACAAAATGGTGACCTTGCAGTGGTCCTAAATTATAGGTGTTTGGTTCTGAAAACAAAATCCAACAGGACAATAGAGTTTTTTTTTTAAGCATCTTCTTGTATGTAATAAATAGCATTTTATAAATCTAGTTGAAAACACCCTAATTTCATAATTTGAACCCTTGCCAAATTTTAGTTAAATTTTAGGTCAATTGACTAATCATGGAATGTCACTTAATCTCAAATATATTATTTTTGATTTAGAATCACTATAGAAGGAGGATCACATATTATTTCTCCTCAAGATAGAAATAGGATCGAGACGCAATGTCAAGCTTGCTTAAACACATTATGATAGAATTTAATTTGAGATTATTCTTGAATTGTTTTAAATGTTGTTTTGTGAATATCAATAGATGTTGAGCATTTCAAAACCAAGTGTCCATAGCAACATCATTAATTACAAGAATTGAAAATAAGGTGAAAGGGGTCATTCCACTCTTCATATCCGAATAGACACGTCTTAAATAAATAAAGGAGTTACAAAACTCCTCACTATTGCTAACCTCCATTGCTTAAATCTTTTCAAGTCCTAATACACCGGTTCATTTGCATTCGCAATGCCGCACTTTAGCATAAACATTGTGTTGTAGTTCTAAACCTTGAATGTAAGTCGGAAGAATGAGAAGATGAGTTAGACATTGAAAAAACAAAGACATGTCTACAAACTTGGTGCTCTGTTTAACATTCTCGCTTTTGCAAATTTCATTCCAAGTTTAACTTTTATAAGATCAAAAGCTCAAATTGAACCTCATTGTTTCAACACTTCTGAGTAAGTCATATCAAGGCTTTCTTTTGTCTAGTTTTGTCTATTTTGTGACCAATATATGTGATATTCTTCATTAATTCTAGCAATATAAAAGCAAGCCCCATCTGGATTATATTTTTAACAAATGATCATCCAAATTGGTCATTGGTCTTTTACAGGTTTTAGAAACAGATAAGCTTGAAAAATTATAAGTTTTTCACTAGAAACTTATCCTTTGTTTCAACAAGAGCTTAAATGAGCTAGTCGTCACCATAAACTTGAAAGGTAGTGAAATTTTTAAAACTAATCTTACTCACATCAAACACCATATAGCCTATATGTCATGTGGGTTGAAATGACTCAACCTTGTAATCATTAAAATGATCGATTTCAGTGAAATTGACACAATTTTAATCACCCTTAGACCTATATCAATCCTAATTTTTAAATCTGGAAAGTTTATGTGCCTAGACAATTAAGAGTCCAGGCACTTGAATGTCATAATTTTGGCACTATGAAACACACCATTGGAACAAATATGACCACGATTGTAGTTGTTCTTCCATTCACAGTTTTTTTTCATTTAATAGAGTTATCCTTAAAGTCACCTTGTGTTTGAATAAGATGCCGTGAATTTTGCTTTAATATATTGTTATTTGTTCACCCCAAATAGTTAAAAGGTAAGGAAAAGCTTGGTGGTCTCTCATTATTAGGTGTGTAAGAGTTTCGTGGTTTTCAAACTCATGGAAAACTAGTTCAGCTGTCTTTTTTTTTTTTAATTGGAGGGTAGTTGTTGGATTTTGGTACTCATACAATGTTTTGATGACAGGCTTTTTTTAGGTGAAGCTGAAAAATGGCTGAGACTGAGGTGGAGGCGGAGGCTGCACTACCTGCTCCCACAGAAATCCGAATAGAAGAGTCCCGGGGAGGTCACTCCATTGTCAAGTTGAACACCACGTGTGTTCAAAGTTTGCTACCCCTATCTTATATGCCATAAATAATTTTAAAAATTATGATATTTTTTCTACATATACGTAACCATTGATAACATCTTTTGTATATTTTTTTGAAATTTTTAGTCATCTTCATTTTTTTTAGTAATTGTTTTAGTTCATTTCTACGTCATTCTAGTTAGAAACGGCATGTTTTATAAAAAAAGAAAGATCATCAAATTTGGTTATCTTTTTTTACTATGTAATAGATACTGAGTATATCTACTCATGAAAAAAAATTGATAAAATTTTGACCCATTTTGGTGATGCAACTTAGAAAACTTAGATTTATTTTGAACGCACGTGGTTTTCAACTTGACAATGGAGTGACCTCCCCGGGAGAAGAGTACCCGGAATTTTGCATCCCAGTGGTTGACTGTCCTCCATGTACCTCTCTAATATCACATCTTGTAGTTCAAAATTCACTTCGTATTCTCACTATCACACTCTATTGTGTCACAGAAAATTGCATACAAATTGTGGCAGTAAGTAGTGTGAAAAGGGTTCTAGACCACCTTCCTCACTTTTGCGATCTCATGTCACTTTTATGTGCAACACTTTATTGCCACAATGTTACAAAACTCTGCAATTGACCTAACAAGTTATTTTAAATCGCGGTTAATTCTAGAATGCTTTTTGATGTCATTAATCCCTAAAAGACAAAAAAACCCAAATTGGGCCTTAGTAGTTTTGAGTAGATCCTATGTGAACTTTTTGTTGCTTGACCAACACATGCAAAGTCCTTCACCGATTCCAGTGATATAAAACTTGGTAACATTTGAATTATATTTTTTACAATCTGATCAATTGAATTCGCCATTTTAAACTAAGAATCCTTGGTTAGCTTCTAGAATATGATTGATTCACTAAAATAATAGTTCATTGATAATAAGGCCCATAGTAAAGAAAAGAAAGAGTGTCATGATTTTATCATTAACCCCTAAACGTTCCAACGTCCAGCAAGTGAACTATGAACATCAACGTTCATTTTTCTGGCGACAAGAAGTTGCTGGCAGATGCTTGGAAGCAGCTGCGAAGGAGCTGCGAGCAACTTCTTGTTGCCAGAAAAAAGAACCCTGATGAACATATTCAAAGCCTTGTAACTTTCTCATACAATCTCGAATGACTTTCATTTAAGTTTCCTTTGCAAGCCTATTAAATTCTCTATCAATTAAAGTAAAATCTCTTGTAATAGAGAGATGTTGATAATATTAGAGAGGCTTCCAAATGCAAGTATGTCAAATTTGTTGGGTAGATTTTATGCTTGCCATGGTTCTCTCATGTACATCTAAGCCATGCTAATAACACTAGTAGAAAAGATGGCACTACCAAGGGAGATGCCCAGGTGCCACCTTTTCTACTAGTGTAATTGTTTTTGAGGTTAACATCTACTTGTGTTCAAAGGGTCATAACGTTCTAGGGTTAATATTCTCTATTCACGACAGGTTGTGGTAATTATTTTGGTGCCACATAAATTTATTTATTTTTTCAGACAACCAATGTGTATGTGATGCATGGCAAAGAAATTTTGAAAAACTAAAAAAATTATTACTTTTATTTACAGTCCAACCTCCATGGGACGAGTGGCCAGCATGGCCGCCTCCTCCGGATTGGAAGTATGCAGAACCCATTGATGCTTTACATGAAGCTTGTCAACCGCACAAGCTGCCACCTGATGTGGAAATGAGCTACGGTCCGTTCCTGCCGTGGACTGTCAAGGTATGCCCACCTTTTTCTTTCCATGTAAACACTCTTGAATTCTCCACACATAATTACAGTAGTACCATAGCTGGGTCGCCAAAAAATTATTCAAAAAATGAAAAAGATCAAAAATCAGAAATTATGAAGATCAAAAAATGAAAATAGAGAATAAATTAGTTTCAGTTGTATTTTGATATTCCTAAGATATTTTGGGCCGATTCTAATCATATTTTTGCTCTTAAACGAAAATCAAGAAATTCATTTTTTTGAGGAACAAACTTTATTTTTCAAAAACTATTGAATATTTGTTCGGGGGTGGCAACCTAGCTATGGTACTGCGGGGTCCGGGTCTGATCAGGGTACTCCTTCCCGGACTGTCCGGACTTTAGAAGAATGTCCTTTTGGTAATGAAAAAATTATTGGAAAATTACAAAAATTACATGGTATTGTGGATGGCATGTTGGTACAGAATAATCATGTGCTATATAGGTCAAATTCAAAAATTGAATTTTTTCCTAATTTATCATATCTAGCACCTGGTCACATTATAGTAGCAAAAGGACAATGTATTTAAGGTTTTTTATTAAAACAAATATTCGTGCACTTTATTAAGTTTATATTTAAGCATATCATATAGTTTTAAGACAAAGATATTATGAAATCATAGTCTGTTTAGATTGTGTAAAAATATTTGATTTCTGAAAGTTCTCATAAATAAGGAAATATAGTAAAACATCAAATTAAGAGTTAAAATTAAACATAGATATGACTCAAACGTTGTTTTAGCTAAATTTCTTGTTTATAAACTACTTCACTATAAATTGATATTCCGGATTGTTCCTTTTGTCTCAAATCCGGAACTAAGACAGTTCCGGATTTGAGACAAAAGGAACAATCCGGAATATATAAATTGTTCAATTTTTCTTGCTCAATACTATTTTGGATGGAGTATTACAACTTTCTCATGAATCTATCATTAAATTGATGTGAATTGAAAACGTGTAATTTCTAGCACACATTAAGTGAATTATAAAATGACAGTATTTCAGTGAGACAGTCCTTTTTGGAACCCATATCAGACCCGAACCCTGCGGTAGTGCAAATCACCTCTTGAAGGTTGGGCCAAAATGACGTTCAGCTACAGACGCTTGTAAAAAAATACTGTAACATTCAGTAGCATGCATTGTCACTGCCTTAGCTTTAGAGTAGATAGTGTGGAATATTCCACACCCAACAGTACTTCATCAGTAGATAAGTGGACATATGTAGGCTCAACGTGGTGAGCAGAGTGGATGAAGGAAAGGCAGTGGGCTACTAAATGTTATGACAAGCTACAGTTTTTCCTTCTTTTGTTTAACCCTTTGACGCACTTGTGTTCATATAATGAACAACGAACAAATTGCAACCTTTTTTTTATTATATATGGTATAGTTTTTCATTCATCCAAATTTCTCTTGGTTCTTGTGGTAGTTGACTATCAATCTAGCATTTGTACAGTATGGATCTTGTTGTGATTTTTGATTTACAACACAATTGGTTTATGTCAAGTTTCATTCTTAGTTTGACAGAAAGTGAGACCTTAAACATGATTTTTCAAATATGTAGAATCAAATAATGGAAACCATAACATCTTGTACTACATGTTATTCCAATTTCATAAAGATATTTTCTAATTTTTGTGTTAAATTGAGGTTTTTAATTGAATTTGAAGAGACAACCTTGCAAAAATTAATTTAAAAATATTAACAAAAATATGATAAATCCAACCATAGACATGTGATCTTCGCATTGACATTTACAACTTTGCTTTGAACATCAACTTCATTTTTCAAATATATTTTAACGGATCTTGTTAAATTGGGACGTCAAAGGGTTGAGAATAGCGATATTGGATTTTGAAAACAATTGCTGATTAATTTCATTTCCCTTGCAGCCCCCACCCAAGCCCAAATCGCCCACTGCTGATTTGCCTGTGCGAGAGTATCTGGTATTGTACAAAAGAATTCCATGCCAACACTTTTTGAATCCTCTAATGAAATTGTTTGAGCCAGGGGGTTTATGGCATGAGATTGGTGGATTTCATGCTTAACAGGTTCTGGTTAAATTGTACACAATTTGCAACAGTTGCTTGAGGTCATTGTGGTTCACTTCATTAAATGATTATTATAACATCATATATGAAAATCAATTTTATCACTAGTAGGATTTTGGTCTTTTAAAATTGGTTCTTTGTGACTTAAATAGTCCTTTTGACTTAAATGATCCTTTGTGACTCAATTTTTCTTTTTAAAAGACGTTTTGGACCATATAAGTAACAAAGGACTAGTTATAAAGAACCAATATCCTACCATTGTATTTTAGAGGTTCAAAAGATATGAAACCACACAACATTAGTAAAAACATTGTCTGCATAGATCAGAGAAGCATGCCCCACAAGACCCACAACTAGTCTAATTTGTCATGTGAGGTCTTCTCTTTAGTCTATATGTGCGATGAGGATATCTACAAGTGTAATGGACTAGGTAACTCAAACGTGGAGCTTGGTTATAGAAGAACTCATCTTTTTGAATAGCGCTAGACTACAAATTCTCACAATTGTTTACTTCAAAATTTGAACATTAGAACAATGATTCCTATGAACCTACGCTTCATTGATAACTTCTTGATGAAAATTAGTGTTCACCTCTAGAGACACGAAATTGATTGATGACCGAGAAAATGTGGTTCTATCTCCTTTTTCTAGGCTCTTTTTCCACATTTGTAAGAGTCTATGAAGTTTGAAATATTGCATTCTCCAAGCCACTAACCCATTGCAAGACCTAAATGTAAATAAAGTTCAACATTATCCATATGTGATGTTGTAAATGTTGGGATTCGATGTACAGATGGCTGAAAAGGTGTACGACCTTTGCCTTGAAGCTATGAAGCTTGTTGTGATTGAAAGGTGCGTACCATGATACACCTACCTTCCCATAGGAAGTTTTTAACATTGTTACACTAATAAATTTTAACTAAAGTTTTCCTGTCACTATTCTATCACTTTTAACCCACATTCAGTTCATGAGAGACACGATTTTAGTTATGAAATTAATAAAACAGACACTAATGCAAGCAATGTCTTAGTAATGATTAGCAAAAACTTGAAATTCTATAGTCTAACAGAAGTTCAAAAATCGAAAAAGTTTTCATATGTCACTCTTTTCAAGAAGTCCCTCAATCTTTACCAAAAGTTGTCAAACTTTGAATGCCTTATTCACAAAACACTCTTTACTTAAAGTTTTTAAATTGTAGATGGGAGCCAATTTGGATTCTTGAAGATGATAGGTTTTGTATAAGAGGATGTTGAAAATCAAATTAAATTAAAGGATCAAAATAGGCCCAACTTTTGAATGTATATGTCAAATGAGTTATAGTATATTAATGCATTTGTAATACAGAGGTAAGTTATAAAAAATCTTGAGTCAAAAGAATAGAGTATTATGCATTGTAATTTTGTAAATGTGTTCAAAACTTACTCCATAAGTCAATGAGGTCTACATAGTAGGGCAATTCCAAACAAATGCTTCATTCATGCAATTACTCTTTGTTTTTTTTCAGAACTCATGAGTTGGTTTGTGATTATTAGACCTGAGAGACCGGTAAAGTTCGTAGCGTTGTACATACGAGAGAAGAATCCATTAGCTTGCAAGGTAAAATGTAGACGGCATTGCCATCTTGGAGAAACATGCCATTGCAAAAACCTTCCACCCCCACCACCCCCTCCCCCCGAACCACCTAAGGAAGAAGAGAAAGAAGGAGAAGAAGCTGAGGCGTGAGGAAAATCATTTCATTTGATTTTTTAAGGTTTTGTGGTTTAGGGACTAGGGTTTAGGGTTTTGGAATAACACTTGAATGCAACAAAATTTATTTTGTCATGCTGAAGTCTGGCACGACAGTTCCAACAACAAAATTGTTGTTGTGGAGCATACATGCACGACTGTTTGATATAATATATTGGTGCAACAATGGTTATTGATAGTAATTTTGGAAAGTTATGATCCATTCATGGATACTAGCACATGGACCTATCACAATTAGTCCAACAAAGTGTTACTTCGACAAGTGTATGTAAATCTAAAATTGCCTCCTTTTGCACACGGATCAAAAAGGGTGTTTAATTTCATTGTGCCTAGTATTGCTCATAATTGATTTTCGTGAACAATCATAGGAACATGGGAGTTTTACTGTCGATTCCAATTACTACTCTTAATTGATTTTGATGACTAGTCGGTAAGGTAAAGGTACCTTAAACCACCACAACAACTAAAACCACCAGCTTCTACAACCCTCTTTCATTTCAAAAAGGAAATGTAAGCTTTCATTACATGACTTATGCATGAATTGCTCAAAAGTTAAGTCATGTACCGACAACTTACATTTCCTTCCTAAAATGAAGAAATGAAGAAATGGTGTAGAAGTTGGTGGTTTTAGGTCTCTCTACCTTAGTGCATGAGCAGTTACAAGAACACCCATTCTCTACCAAATTGGACATGCATATGATTCTGAACTTTGAACAACTAATTACACGCAAAATGCAACTTAGAAAACCACATGGAAGTATGCAGACTTTTCTTGCATGAAATAAGGTCCCATTTTCCATGGATTGAAAAGTCACCCATTTACACAGCAAGTGTCATCCAAAGACCTCACTTGTAAGAAACGAGATACTTCTAAGTTCTACCATAGGCAAAGATGCATCTATGAGATGTATTACTCAGGATTCTAGCTTCATGATTGAGACCCTAATACTTTGAACTTCAACACTTTGTAACAATATCCAAATAATACATATTTTAGTGCGTTGGAATCCTACAACAAAAATTTCCATTCTAACAATGAAAAAGAGCTGAAACGGGGTTCCCTACCTTATAATGAACTACTACTGCTTGGCTTGGTTTTCACTTGAGTAAAAGCAATGCGGGAAATGTCCACCAGAGACTTGAAGCTGTAAGGCTCATGCATGGCAATCTCGGATAACACCTTTCGGTTCAGGCCAATATTCTCCTTGGAAAGCCCGTTCATGAACTCGCCGTAGTTCACCTGCACAAAGTAACGCCATTCAGTGAAGGACCAAGGATTCATGGTTTTAAAATGACAAATCCAATTAATCATCTTGTGAAAAGTATAACTCAGATGGGACCAAATCTTATATCATCGGAATCAGTGAAGAATACTATATATGTTAGTCAAATAAATGAAAAAATAAAAGAAAAGAAAGTCCACATAAGGCCAACTCAAAACCACTAAAAAAAATATTATGGGGTTCTTGGTCCTCGAGGGATAGGAAACACAGAACTAACTGCAAAATCCTAAAATTTTGCAGGCATTGATTTTAAGAATTTACACCACCTCAACATTAGAAATCGGGTCGCATTGAACTGTTACAACTTTTGCATACAATATCCAAATAACGCATTTGCATTGTTTGGTGAATTGGAATCCTTTGACATACAAAGAAGAATATATATAAATTTGACCATTCTAATAAGAATCTGCACCAGTTTTAGGGTGTCTGCCAATGGAACTCTTATAACTTCTGCATAAAATATCCAATTACCGCATTCATTGGCGCATCGGAATCCTCTTTGATTTTCTAACAAGGATGTTAAAAAAATTAAACATTCTAATAATACTAATAATAATTATGCTGAGCTCTAAACCGTGTGGATACATCAGACCTCGCATTTCTGGTACCAAAGCGATATATTCAGACCCTAATTCTGAGTTGCAGAATGGATCCACTCGAGAGAGAAAAAGGCGCATTGACTTAACCTACACTGCCAGTAAACATTAAATCCTTATAACTTTTCCATACAATATCCAAATAACACTCCCTCTGTCCGGAAATAACTGTCATAGTTTCTGGAACGATTTTTTTTTCCCAATATCAGTGCTCAAAAAATGGTCTATCTTTAAAAGTGGCATGTAGTCTTTGTATCACTCTCATTGTCCGCCCCGTTCTGGGGGGGTGCACTCTACATTATGTTTGAGAATCACGTGCATTCATAACCCCTTCTAAAAAACCCCTTGTATACGAGAGGTTATATGTCTAAATACCTTTGTATACAGATGTATTCCGTTTTAAATATATGTTTAGTGTAAGTATACGTGAATATTTTCAATTCTAAATGTGTTTATTGTATGTATACGTAATACGGAAGTGTTCAAATTAATACCCCTTCTGTGCACTCACATATACTCGTACATGTTTAGTACAGTGCACCCCCCGAGGCCCCGTTTCAAGTGGAAATGGCTCACGTTTGAAGTATAAAACATAAGAAAAACATTGAAAAGAAAAAAAAAAAAAAAATTGCCAAGAACTAGAACAATTATTTCCAGACAGAGCGAGTAAATTCTTTGGTGCATTGAAATCCTCTTTGATTTTCTACAAGGATGTTAAAGAATTTAACCCCTATAGGACCACAAGGCCACCAGGTGGCTCCTGTGTTTTTTCAGTAACTTTGAGTAGGTTTTAGTAGATTCTTTTTTGTTAATTTAAAAAATCAAAAAATCAACATATGTGATATTCTTCACTAATTTCAGTGATATAAAATTCGGTCCCATTCAAATTATAATTTTCACAATATGATCATTGAAACTTGTCATTTTAAAACCATGAATCCTTGGTCCTTTAGGAGTTAACATTCTAATAACTATGCTCAGCACTTAAGGTTTTGCTACAAATCTCGCATTTCAAGTATCGCTTCTCACTGAAGTGATAATGGAACCCTAATTCTGAGATGCACAAAGGATTCAAAAAAGAAAAAGGCGACAACCACGCCAGTGCTGAATGCAAGAACAAGGGACACTGGCAAGAAAAGAAGAAGAAAAAAAAAAGACACAGAAGAAAAGAGTTCTTACTCCATGCTGACGAGTGCCGGCATTGATGCGCTGGATCCACAAGCCACGCATGTCGCGCTTCTTGGTGCGGCGGTCCCGGTACGCATACTGCAACGCCTTCTCCACGCGCTCCCTCGCGGCGCGGATGCAGTTCTTGCTGCGCCCTCGAAAGCCCTTGGCCAACTGCAAAATCTTCTGATTGTTCATCTTTCTCCGTTTTTTACAAAGCTATCCCGTGGCTGCCAAATCCCTCATGGACGCAGAAACCCTAATCTGTTTGGAGCCAGAGCGAACATCACCACTTCGACACTCGCAGCGTGACGGACAACACACAAATCCTGAAAAAACCCGAAAACCCCGAAAAACCTAAACCCTAAAACCCCAGTTTCTTTAACCCCGGTTACTTTAACCCCGGCTTCTTTAACCCTAGTTGCTTTAACCCCAGTTCCTTTAACCTCAGTTACTTTAACCTCAGTTAAAGTAATAGCCAGTTGCTTTGGATCGTGAGCAAACTGAGCAATGTCTCTTTTAGACTTGAGGTCCATTGTTGGGCCAACCCAAAGGTTTCAAATTTTAACAAATAAGATTGCTCAAAAATTAGAAAATCGGATCTAAGGTTTGACTGAAATGAAAATCCACATGGTTAGATCTATGAATGCTATCACCATTATTTTTGTATAAATTTTGAAACTTAAAATTCAAACTTATTTTGTAATTTGATTACAAACAAGATATTGACAATCTATGAATGAAATTTGTTGTGATGAATTGAAATGTAATACTTTAAGTGTAGTGATTTTGGGAGATTTTTTGGTTCCTTAGTTTTATGAGTTGATTTTTTCAAGAGCACTTTTGAACTAAGACTTTAGAATTTTTTGGTGAATCACTGCAACATGAAATAAGGTACAAGAATTTCACAAATCGTCCCGTTTCTAATTGGTTCACACATGTATGAAACTAACTTGCCATAAAAATTTATAGTATTTTTTTTGGATTGCATAAAATGACTTGATGAATGAAATCTTATTGATGTTTATCATTCAGCATTCAGCAAATGGATGGTTGGGCGTTGGAGAGTTAAATTAACTCCTAAACGTACCGATTCTTTGAACATAAGTAAATGCTAGTCTTAAAAATAAATATTAGCATGGCTCAAATGCACATGAGGTGTACATGAGACGTCCATTGCAAGCATAAAATATACTCAACAAATTTGACATACTTGTATTTGGAGGTCTCTCCAATGTCATCAACATCTCCCCATCAAATGAGATTTACTTTAATTGGTAGAGAACCCAATAGACTTGCAAAAATGACTTGGATGAAAGTCATTCTAGATTGTATGAGAAAGTTACATGACTTTGAATCTGTTCGTAATTTAGTTTTTGGACGCTAAGATGTTTAGGGGTTATAAGATAAACAATCACGTTCAAAAGCAATGGCCCCAACCATGAGATTTGAATATTGTTTCCAAATTGCCTCAACTTGCGGGACAAAAGTTGCGAACTCTGATACTCCTAGTGTCAAAGAAGGTTTGGTTATAACCTAAGCTTTATGAGTAATTCATGCAACCACCAAGGTCAGCCCATATGTACGGAGAGGGTTTGTATTCCATACTGTCAGCCCATACAGTGTTGCTTTTGCATTTTTTCCAATTGTCATTGCCACATTCACCATCTTGATTTGAATGTTGAAATGACACCTGCCATTTTCCCTTCAAAAGCTTCCCAAAACGAAACCGAGGGCCACTGATAGACGGCTTACTTGGAAGCATCGAGATGGCCTCTACCAGCAGGTTTTATTTTTATTTTATTTTTTCGTTGGTAGAACGACACACGCCTGGAATGTAACCAGGTAGGGGAAAAACGAATAAAAATGAAATTTTATCATAAAAATAATGCTTCGAGAGGACTTTGGCGAATTTCATCCACTCTTTCATTTCTTTCTTTTTTTTTTCTTTTTTTTTTTGGGTCTCTTGAGCTTCCAAGAGACCATTTCTTGATCAATGTTTGTTTTTAATGGGTCACCCAGAACAAAAAAAACATATTTTCGATAAAAATAAATAAATTAGAAAAGAATTAAAAGTATTTCATCAAGTTTACTTTTCAACGCAATTTGAATTATGTCAATTCAAGTTAAACTTCACTATGGAGAATTCTCCAAAGTGGATCACCTCAACATTGTCTTGGTGTTATAATTTTCTATTTAGAGAAAGTAATGATGTTTCCGCCATCATTTCTTTTACTTTTTTGAAGTTTACAATAGATATACAAATTTTAAGTAATTGTGCTAAATTTTAAACTCTTAAAGTGAAAAATATAATTTATACAAAATTTCAAAGATTAATGCTTTTAAATTCATTTTAAAAAAATCAAGGTTTTTTTTGGAAGTTTGACTACATGGATAATTTGTAGAGATGATGCCCTACATTTTGTCTATTGAAACAAACTTCATTAAACACATGGAAGGCACGTATTATAACATATCTATATTTTATCCAATACCCCTTGGGCTTTTAAAGGTTAAAGTAGCCACTTCCAAAATAAGGTAAAATTCCGGCATTGAAAATTCGCCAAATTTTGTTTTGGCTAGTCTCCAAAGGTAAGGTAAATCATGTGAGCTTCAAGGACCATACCGGTACTATGGATTGGCAAGGTTGGACTTCATAAATTACTTCAATTAGTGTAGGAGTTTGAATAGTGCAAGACCTTCAAACTAATTTGAATGAATCTTAGATGAATGTGGTCTAAACCTTAGAATGAAATTATTTGACTTAGATGAAAGTTGATTGGCAATCACATTATTTTAGATAGTATAATAATGAATGTAAATCAAATTAATATTGATTTTACCTTAAAATATTGTGAATTTTCAAATTAATGAGCCATTGAAAATTCATATAATTTTGTAATTAGTGCAAGTTGGTGCTATTAATTTGGGTTATGGTAATTGAATGAACTTAGTTGTGCCCATATCCTAAATTCCCAAATTTTTTAAACTTGGAAAATTGTACTGTCCTTGGTGCAACTTCAGTTGAACCGAATTTGAAATTCACCCGTGACAATTTTATATTTGAATTTCAGTGAACTAACTGAGTGAGCACATGTGTTTGATTTCAAGCGCAAAGGTTGTTAACCCTTAAAGGTCCTTGGGGATAGTAACTTAGATACGTTGCCGTATATTTGACATTTGTTGTAAGTAGAAAGTTCCAAATTGAGATCCCAATAGCTTTTAAAGACCATGTAAACATGATTTTCAACTTCACTTTTGATATGAAATTCAAATGAGGTGTAGAACCATTCCAAATACAATGAAATATGGCCAAATAATACTCGCCGGAATGGTCAATCTGAACCTTTAAGGGTGAATCCTTAAACGTCAAGAGGGTCTTGGACAAGCAACCCAAAGGAATAATTTTTTTAGAGAGTTGTCCCAAAGTCGCTCCCTGAGTAAGGTGAAAAGCCAATAAGAATTCCTCAAATCTCATTTGAGGAGTGAATGGAGTGAACAATGTCACTCCAAAAAAAATTCAAAAATTCAAAAATAAAATAAAATCATGAACTAAAAATAAATTAAACTTTTCCTTAAGTGACACTGAATGAAAATAAATAGCTCTTGCAATCTCGTTTAAACGTGAATGATATTAAATATACTTGTTAGAACAAGCTAACATGACAAGGAGGTTGATGGTCACCAATCCCTTTCAGTTCACAACATAAATTTCAAGAAATACTTGAGAAAAATTCACAGCCCAAATTCATAATAATAGTTTTTTTTTCACGTGCACTTTTGACATTGTACATGCATTTTCAATGAAAGTGTTATTTTTCAATTACATTTCTTCTTATTTAGTCATTTTTCCATTTTGTCCATTTTAGGTTTTGTTATCCTAATAGTAAGGATATTCACAACATCACTGGTTGCTTCATTGGTTGTTCGAATGAAAAAGGGGAGAATTTTTTTTAGAAAGGGTCACCCTTGGGGCCTCTGTTTTCAAGCCTCAAGGTGAGGTGGCACGAGAAGAGGGGCTCCTATCTTTGAATCACCTGAAACTCGTTAAAAGGGTAAGCTCTTAAAGAGACCCATTTTCTTTTCTTCTTTTCTTAGATTTTAGATTACAGATCGGTGGAAGGGGGCATCAAGTGGCTTCCACTGTGAATACCCCTACACCAAAATCACCATATACTCGAGCATATATTGTGGCCCACGGTATTTACAAGAGGCTTTACTAATTTATTTATTTTCGTTCAAAATATTGTGGTAAAATTCATCCAAATTGGATGAAATTTAGTTTAAATGAATGAATTTTTCAAATGGATGAATGTACCCATGCCATTCACCCACCCAAGTATATGGTGATTTTAGGGCCGCTTTACACAATGACCGAAGGTCGACAGGCCGTCGATTTCCACCAATCGGATTGCAAAAAATCATAAATTCGGCCTCTCGACCCTTCACACTAGAAGCCAAAGTCCGAAGGCGGTCGCCCTTCAAAATGCCTACATGGCAACACTTTTTGACCAAGGCAACAAACTCTCAAAGGAAGTATGGGTTGAACAAGAATGAAAACCCAAACCAAGAGGCCGTCAAATTTTTTTAATAAAAAAATCCAAACTATATTATTATATTGTCTATTTTCAGCCCATTTCTTTGAACTCTCAGCAAAATTTGACCACTCAATCCCGCGGCCTCTCTTCTTGGATGGTCAAAGTGTGAAGTGGCCCTCAGTGGAGCAAGACAGATGGATCCATTTGGCCAGCTTGAAACACCAATTGGAATTTAGTGTGGCAGCTGTGAAAGGAACCAATTCAGTTGGTCCAAGAGTCCGTCTGCCTCAAATGATGAACCTACATGCAATAAATAAATAAAATATCATAATTGCTGCGGAGCTAAAAACCAGCCAGCGTACCCGTAATATGAAGTAGCCTACCAGGTTTGAGAATGTGATATACAAATAGTGTGACCTTTTTTCAAAGGCCGAGTGGCTTACAATGACCACTGTATCCCAGCCTCACATGCAGCCATGTGGCTCACTTTGCATTTGGAATCATTGGATCTTCCAAAGGAACCTCAGTATAGACCAGTTAGTTAAAGGGCAAGGTCAATGATGGGGCTCACTCTGTCTGATGGAGGGTTCAAATTTGTTGCCTGCCTCGAATTCCTCCCTGTAATAACTTCTCTACCACAAACACCTACAGTCGCAGGTTCGTACAAGGCTGTGGCGAATAATTTAGTTATTTGGGTGTCGCTTTGGGCCGCTTTTACTAGTACATATGAAGTCGAGTCCGTTTTTTCTTGAGCCCAATTCAACTAAATTTCAGCCTGTATTATGGTATGCTCCCATGCTACACCCATTCCTACTCAGTACTATCTTCATTGTAAGTTAGTTCATAACATTCAGTAGCCTTCAAGCCCATTGTCTTTACTTCATGCACTCTACTTATTGCCTTGAGCCTCCACCTGTTCACTTAGCCATTGATGAAGTACTATTGGATGTGGAATATTTCACACCATCTATTGGAGAGCCAAGGCAAAGGCAATGCATGTTATTGAATGTTATATTGCCAGGTGCTTGTATGTGCAACCCATTGTCTTAACAAAATATAAAATAGACTTGCATGATCTAATCTATATGAACTAAATTAGCAAGAAAACATTCCCATTGGTTGGAGTGATTAATTAGGAGAAGACACAAATTTCAAAGACCTAAAATACACTTTGAGGAAACCCGTTTTGGGAAGTCGCCCCATTGTATAAAAGTGGCTAGTCCCTGCTCAAAATAGTGGGATGGGTGGAGCACGGAAACATGCCCTTAGCTTTAAACTCGGCTTCTAGTATTGAATATAATATTATTAGAATGGAGTCCATTTTCTCGCATGTTTAATAGCATTGGGCTCAAACTGACAAAAGGAGAATAAAGGGAAAAAGATACCAGAAAGAGTTGTTCAAATTTGCAAACAAGTCACGGGTGTTGATTGCTAGAAATAAATAATAATAACAATAATGATAAATAAAATAAAATAAAACAATGAAAATATGAAAATAGGCCCAAGGCCACAAATTGGACTTCCATTTTTGGTGAACCCAATTTTTTCAAGTTGGACATGTGTTAGATCTTATCGCTTTCAGTAATTAAATTTTTGAATTAAATTTTTTTTGCTCAATCTCGGTGAAAAGGAGTTGGGGGAAAATTTGGGATTTTAACCAACGAGAGACGAGGATTCCAACCCTCTTACATATAAAAACAGGCTTGATTTCATATGTAAAGCGGCCTTTAGACTATTTTGTGGGATACAACCAATGTCTATGTGACATAGTGCAAAGCAGATCATGACAAACTGGAAAAAAATAAAAATTGTACAAACCTTGATATGTGGGTGCGGTGATACAATATATACCTAAGAATATTCATGATAGTTTTATAACCAATGATGGGCCCGGGTGTTGTCAAGAATATCTTATAGAATTTATGAGGAGTGTGCGTTATATAATAGACTAGGTTTGCCTACGCCAACGCTCATTATAATCGTCCTGACTGCGAAATTGTCATGGAAAGCGTTTGTGTGTTCACCACTCTACGTTATTTAATATTTAATAATAATATTTTTACTACTACTACTATTACCATAGTTGCATAGCAACTACAACACATTTTTGTCAAATATGTAGTTATCTTTTTAGAATATATATTTCACATAACAATTTTTTCTAAAATCCTTTTTTCGAATAATTTTTTTTGAAAAAAAATTCCCAAAATTGCTAAGCAAGTACAATACAATTTACTAGTATCACGATTAATGTACCTATAAACATAGCATAATAGAGCAACGGGAGTTAACACCCTTTTGCAATGGGATCACAATCTAAGTTTATGTGGTAATGACATGATAGTCCCAAAATTCATGACATACAAATGGCGTTCCTTCATTACATAGAAAAGTGAATTCAAATAAAGATTCTCTTTTGATTTAGTTTTCAAAAGGGTGCTCCATTGCACTATTCTATTATGCTATGTTAAAAAAAAAAAAAAAAAAAAAAGATAAAAAAAAAAAAATTGAAAAGTTGGATGGCGCTACAAGCGCTAGGTTATGCACCAACAGGCGCTGACTACGTTTTTTTTAATAATAAATTATGATTTTTTTTCATCCTTTTCTTTTTTCATATTTTTTAATCCACCTCCAGCAACTGGCTCTGTCCATCCCTTTTCTGAATGAACTTGTACCACTAGATGGATGTAAAGGCAGTGCGCGTGAAGGCTCTTGAATGTTATGCTCATCAGGAACGACATTGCAAAGTGGATATCGCCGCATGCCATGGCAATGATCACAAGGTAAGTTAGTTAGCGTATTGGTTCCATCTGTCATACAACCAGCCCGCCTGTGCTGAGTCATATTCAGTGTTTTCCATGCCATGAGTGCTTGGGATGGGTAATATGGCTAATGCAATTGACAAACACCACGTTATTTTTCTTATCCATTTACCATACCTTCCGTGCCGGGCTATAGAGTAGTCTTGTAGAAACTAAGTACTACTTGTCTATGTTATTCTAAAGTCGATGGTAGACCTCACTACCTGTGTCCTTGAGATATGGATTAAAAAGGTGACAAACCACTGCATGTAGAGGAATGGGTGAGCACTTGTGTGTCAAATGTTTAATTTTTTTACGAAAAATAAGTACTATTTAGTAGAAAGGTGATTTTTGAGCGCTAAGCATAATGTCAAAGCATGGTGCCCAAGGCCATTATTGACACTAGTTTGATGTTCATTTCAAAAATTACGATTTAAAAAAAAAAACCGACATGTATTTTAAGAAATGTACTTGACCGACCTTTCCCTCTTCCCACCTCTTTAGGCCATGCTTGAACCATGTATCTGTGGGGGACACTGAAAACATAGAGGAAGTTGCCAGTTCATCACTAATATTGGTGAATCCAAAAGTTGGTTTTTCATTTGTACCGAAATGGGTAGAGTATGAGTGGTTCTTGGGACCTCATTTCTTGTTCTCTAGCGCCTTTCACAATTTCACATGCCCAATCTTCACATGGAAGCCTCCCTTTATTCACAATGATCTTTGGGCTAAGTGCTACGATTGTTATGTTATTGAATAACAATGCTTCCAATGGCCATACTATGTTTCAATATCTGAAACCTTCCATGTACCATAGTACTATAGTTGGGTCGCTACCACACCAACAAATATTTAATATTTTTTTGAAAAATAAAGTTCGTTCCTCAAAAAATGAATTTCTTCATTTTGTTACAAGAAAAAAATGATTAAAAATGACCCAAAATGGCCCAAAATAGCTTACAAATTTAAAGTAGCTAAAAATAAGTTATTCTATTTTCGTTTTTTTGTCCTCATAATTTTATTTTTTTACGTTGTTTAATTTTTTTATTTTTAATGGCAACACAACTATGGTGCTACAATATATGTGATACAATTAATTTTGCGAGAAAAATACAATATTAATTATGAACCTCCACTTAACATAAATAATATTCTAAACAGCATAGGCATCTCGCCGATCTTCATGTTCATAACTTTTTAAACAAGTCTGGAATTACTCATGGAGCCTGAAGGTTTACCTTGCAATTATAGAAAATACTTTGCTGGAATCTTGATGTTTGATCATGTTAGGGAGGAAATCCTTCTATCAGTAGGGATACAGGGGATGAGTTTCCCTCCTTACAAGGGATCTTACTACACCCATTATCTTGTTTACTTGAGAGGCATAATTAGTCTGAGTTTTTTTACAAATTCTTGGACTAATTTTGATATAAATTATCCAAATTAATCTAAGAGTATGATAAGAAAATATTATTGTTTAAAAAATATAAATATAATAATAATCTTATTCATTTTTGACATGGAAAATTCATTTTGATCTGAATAACAAATTGTTAGTATAGGCCATGCAAAAAACCTATTACCACAATTCCTACAAGTTTTATCAATTACTCCAATTTGGACTTTCTTCTAATTCCACAATTAGTTCGAGTTTTCATTATTGATACAAGTCAAAGTAAACAAGATAATGGTAATGGGTGTACCTTTTGTAAATGCCTTCCTAGAAGGTTTGACACTCCCATTTTGTGAACTTTGCAATTACTTTGTAATCTGCAATCCAAAGACGATAGATAGATAGAAACTCCGGTCCTCTCTCGATGCCGGTGTGAAAAAGTGTCCATTCGTCTTAACCCCTAAAGGACCAGGGTGGTTTTTAGCTTAGCTCTTGTTTACTTGACTAGCTCTTATAACAAGCTCGATTCCTCATTGGTGTGGTTTAATTTTGACAATCGGCACCGTTGAAATCAAAGAAGAATTACATAGCTTTTGTATGAAAAAAGGATCAACAAAATCGCACAATTTTTGAGAAAATGCCACCGTTGAGAAGATTGGTGGAACTTGTTTAGGGTATTTTGTACACATGCTGAAATCAGATTGATCAAAAGTGCTCCATTAAATCTAAATTTTCTACCATGCGTAATGATCATCATTTTGAACACGTGAAAAAAAATTCAATTAATTTGGAGGTGTGAAGAGAAAGATATGAGGGTCTTAAGTGACGCCCAAATAACTTCCTTGCAGCTCAAAAAAATCATTAAAAATTGCACACTTCATGAAATTTTGATCGAGAAGTACTCACGGATTCAGCTCTAAAAAAGAACTAGGGTCTCTTTGTTGCTCACTTTACAATTCCCATCCAACAACTCGAAATTCCTCACTTTCTAGTTCCAGAAGCCACGTGGTGTCTTGTGGTCCTTTAGGGGTTAACAACAAGTCACTGACTACTCTCCCCTTCCGAGAATAATCATTCTAGTCACTATTAATCAATAACAAAAAGTAATTATAATTTGATAGGTGGATGGTTTTTTGATAAAGATTGGAATTTGTTTTGATGACGGTTGTCAAGTCATGGGTTCTGCAATTCGTTGGTGAAGGACTTTGTACTGCAATTATGTAGTTCGGGCTCAATTACCATTGGATTCATTTGAGTAGTATGTGATATATATGATTTGGTGCTACTAGTGAGTTATTATAGGCAGGAAAGTTGTAACAACCAACTGGGCCGTCTCACTTTCATGAGACTGCAATCCAAAGAAAATGAAGTTTGTGGTTGGTGGAACCATATAAAACGCCAATTTCTCATAATCATCTCAAGGATAATGTTGTCACTTGTTTAAAGGGTGGAGTGGTACATATAATTCAGATTAATTTTCTTACCAATGACTTTGCTAGTTTCTACCTCCTTCTAAAGTGTGAAAGACACAATCTTTTTGTAGGTAAATGCTTCATCAAGGTTTCATATCTTTAATACTTAGAAATTTGTATTTACACATTCAACATTACTAGGTGAAAGAAATAAAATACATGAACCCGAAAAGAAGATACATTACAAAAATTATACGAGAGTACAAAAGGAACCCTAAGTTTATGAATGAATTGTTTATTTCCAAATGTAAAAACAATGAGAAGATGTCATCAAGATGAATGGTGTAAAAATGAAAAGTAAACAATAAGAACAAGAATGATAATAGAAAGTTGTTTTTGCAAACATTTATGTGGCTAAGGCTTGATCACTTACTTAAGTATGTGAAAACCATCTTCAAATATATAAATTCTATATTAAGTGTAGGCATCAAGGACCCTTAGATCCTTCTTTGTTCTCAAGGTGAGAAGCCATGGAGACCAACAAGAGTTTCAAAAATCGAGAAGACCATTAAATGTCTTCATTACACTTTACACCACATTCAAAGAACATGATTCTTCAAATGACAACCTTTGGAGCACCTTTAACCCTTAAACGTACCAGTCCTTTCTGGAAAAGTCAAACTACAGAATTATACAGAATTAAGCCTTGAAGAATAATCAAAGTATATTTTGTAATATTTTCATGCATGAAATTAAGTGTTTCTTACAAGTCCTGAAATTTTCAGATTTTTTTGATTTAACATGATTTTTTTACAATTTTTTAAGTCAAATGCTTCACAAATTCATTTTAATTACAAAAAGACTTCAAAAAATTGATTAATTTTTGGATGAGATGCAAATCACAATGGAGAATCACATGATATCATTGATATGTTTTCCATAAAAAAGAAAACTAGTTAAATTTTGAAATTCGAAAAGTAAACATCCCATGTAGTGTATTCAGAGCTTGAGCTACAAAGCTTGCAAAAGAAACAATTTACTCAATACATGAAATTTTTAAGATTTGAAAAGTGGAGTGCAAACTAGACTTGATAAACTTCATTTTCTCTGTTGAGTGTAGTAGCAAAAGAAATCATCTTCGAGATCAAAATTGGGTCTGACCAACAAACATCCAATAACTGGATGCGTGGACGTTTAGGGGTTAAGAGGTTTTATTTATGGCCTCTTGAACCAAATATAATGAGGTCCTTATGTCATCATTTTTGTTTGGTAATGAAAATGAAAAGAAACTAAGTTGGTTAACCCCTAACCGCCCAACCATGCATATTTTGCATGATGTACGGATTTGAACTCCGATTTCTCATTCATCATGCAATTTTGCAGTGTGAAATTTTTATTGAAACTTTCATGGGAAGTTAGCTTCATGCATGTGTGATCCGATTAGAAAGGGGATGATTTGTGAAATTTTAATGCCTCATTTCACGTTGTAGTGTTCCACCCCAAATTTGGAAGATTTTAGTCTAAAAGTGCTCTTGAAAACGTCAACTACTAAAAATAAACAACCAAAAATCTCCAAAAATCACTACACTTAGAGTATTACATTTCAACCCATCCCAAAAATTCTCATTATTAGATTGTCAATATCTTATTCGTAATCATACTACAAAAGAGCTCTAAATTTTAAGTTTGAAAATTTATACACAAGTATTGGCGATAGCAATCGCAAATTTAACAGTATGGATAGAATCTAAAATTCATAATGTACAACTTTTATTCATTCATCAAGTTGAAAATATCCCTCTCGTTTGCATTTTATAATGCATCTTTGAAAAACTGCCGAATTTGAAAAGGGTGAGGACGTTTAGGGGTTAAAATAACATGCCATTACACCTCCGTCGGTGAGTTCTCGGATAAAAGTAAAAAAATGCAACGCGGATAAAAAAGTAAAAGATACCCGCCACGCCACGCAGATAAAAAGCAAAAGACACCCGCCAAGCGGGTCGCAAACCTCACGCGAGTAGGTTCGGACCCGGACCTACCACCGACCCCGCCCAACCGAGCAAGGCAGTTCATCACCTTCCTTCCTGCCCTTCCGCGGGGTCCGTCGGCGTTCTGCTCCCAGAATCCCAGATCGTGTTAAGACTGTTACAGTCAAACAATCCGTCTCCATTTCGCATCGATGCCCGCCGCTTGTTCGATCGTGTCAGTTTCCGATTATTCCTGCGCCAGATTTGACGTTTTTCGGGAAGGATTTGGTGCTGTTTGACCCGTTTTGAGGACGGATATGACGTTCTTGGAGGCGGAAAGGATTGGTCGCGTTGTCGCCCCTGTTACTCGCGTTGGATAGTGCGATTTCGTTTCCGGTGCAGGTTGCAGTGATTGAGTGCTTGAAAAGGTGAGGAGTGTTGGAAGTCTTTTGATTGAGTTTGCTTTTCTTTATCCTGTACTGCATTTGAGTAATCATAGGTCGGTTATACGGTCTATTCGCAAGGGTTAGTGTGTACGAGAATTCATTGTATTAGGTGAATATTTCGCTCCACTGAATTTGTGGAGCGTTCGTGCGGAGTGCGGTTTGGTTGCGTGATTGAGTGTTTGAAGAGGTGAGGAGTGTTGTTAAGTGTTGATTGAGGTGTATTTTTCTTTATCCTGGACTACATTTGAGCAGAGTTTGTGGTCATTTATGAAAGTTGATGAGATTCGAGGTTTAGAGGACTCTGGAAATACTCTCGTGCAGCCTTTTGCATGTGGTAAAACCTTGTCTATTCGCAAGGGTTAGTATGTGTGGAAACTCACGAGAGTTCTTTGTGTTAGGTGAATATTCCGGTCCGCTGAATTTGGCTCGTTTTGAAGTACAGAGAGGTTAGAGGTTACGTTGCTGTGCTGTTACTTTTCGTTGTTCATGACTGCATCTCTTTCTGGACGTACGTACGAAGTTTTCTCGTGGATTTTACTTCGGAGGTTTTGGTTCTATTTGCGTATATCCGGCTGCTGCTGGTCGTGTAAGGCGGTGCTTAGGGATTCATACTCCGGAAGTCTCTGTGAGGTGGTTTGGTTCCTGCCCGTGGTTTCCTGGAGAAATTCTGACTTCTTAAGGGTTTTACGTTTATATTTACATGAAGTCTTTGATTCGTTTTCCTCTCGGCGTGTTTTCTTCTTGGCGAGACTCAGCATTGGAAAACTCGCCTGGAGATTAGATGAATGAATGATCTCAGTGTTTGTATTTTGACTGTCAGCAATGTGCGTAGCTTAAAGCTGGAGGTTCATCGAATAACCGCGGTTCTATTGTCCCCGTCGCAGGTTTGTTTTGGTGCTTTGCGGTGACCATGGCTCCCTGGGATGCCACCACGGACGCCGAGAAAGCTTTCTCATTCTTGTCCAAGAGTATCTCTGAAGTGCAGAAATCTGCTGAATCCGACATCAAACTCATCAAATCCCGTGTGAAGTCGTTCAAGAACTTGTCGGAAACTCTTGATAAAGAATGGGAGAGTCTGAAGATTCCTGCTGTGGACAATCTGAAAAATTCTGGAAGGATTTTGAGGATGATGACGGACACCAGAAAACAAACATCGGGGAGTACAACAGCGTCTTCCGATTTTGGTTTTCTTAAAAGCCTCAGGCCAACCTTGTCTGAATTCCAGCGCTCTTTCTCCGACCCCGACTTTCAAAGTCACCACCGAGATGAGTCCAAGGGAATGGATCTCTGGCTCCGTAAGCCAGCGTTTTCGAAAGACGCGGAATCGGGGCTTGATTTGTTTTCTCGGAAGACACGTGAAGGGATTCGAAATGAGTGGTCGTCTTCCCGTAAGATGGGTGATCGGAGGATGGTGACTAGAGACTGGCAGAAAGGGACTCGGAGAAAAAAGGCAAGTAGGCGAGCGAAGCCATCGTCTGTGGACGACTGGGTGGACGATTGGGAACCCTTGCGTCGCGTGAAAGAAAGCGTTAAGGAGAGTTTGCAAGAGTTAGAAAGTACTGCTGCTACAAGCAAGACGCCTTCAGAGTTTTTCGAGAACGTGAAGAAGACGGAATTTTATGAGAACGTGAAGAAGAACTTGGTGAGTTTTCCGTTCTTACCTTCGTCCTGCCACTTATTATGACGTCATGGTAAAGCATATGTAATCCCTTGTCCCTACTGGATACATATTGGTAAAATTTATGAGTGTGTACAATTTGTGTGCCGCAGAAACTTTCGTCAACTGCAGACGCAAGCAAGGAGCAATATGGATTGAATGTCGCACCATTGGATGTACCTGAGCTGCTAGAGAATTTAGTTAGGCAGTCTGAGCCTCTGCTGGACCATCTCGGTGTAAAGAAAGGTGCGTTTCTGCCAGCAAGGGCATTTTCTTTGGTGTGGGAGCAGCCTACAACCGTTTAGTTACATTTTTTGTTTTTGAGACGTATATAAAGTTTGCTTTGCCTAGAATTAAGATGTTTCGGTGGGAGGGCGTTGATTGGAAGGTAGTTCATGCACGAGCAGGAATTGCCTCATGTATTGACTTGTGAATGCACTTTGTGCACAGATGTTTCAGAGAAAGTATGCGATCTTATCAGGAGTTGTAGGCGAGAAGATCAACAACTCTTTCAACAACCAACCACAATGAAAAACAAATCCAGATCAGGAAAAGATTCCAGCAAAAGTCAAGACAACCTGGACCTGCGTATAGCGAGTGTTTGCCAAAGTACAGGTTACAGGTACAAAGGAGGTTTGTGGGGTGACCACGAAGACGCAAAGGAATCCCACGAACAAGACACTCGTCGTAACATTGCAATTGTTACGACAGCCAGCTTGCCATGGATGACGGGGACAGCAGTAAATCCGCTCTTTCGGGCAGCTTTCCTTGCAAAAACTGGGAAACAGAACGTTACCCTTCTGGTGCCTTGGTTGTGTAAGCAGGACCAAGAGCAGGTCTATCCAAATAAGATGACATTTGATACCCCTGAGGATCAAGAGAGTTATGTTCGTGATTGGGTGGAAGCTCGCGTTGGATTCAAGTCTGACTTCAAAATCGCATTTTATCCGGGAAAGGTAATTGTAGAACTCAATAAGTTCGTGAAGTTGTGTTCAGGATTCTAATACCACTTTTTTCGTGATGTGTGGAAGTGAACGTGAACAACATGTGGCTTGACTCTATGCTGTAATTTTTTGTGGCTTGACTCTATGCTAATCCAAGTGCTGCCGTTTTGAGATGTTACATTCATTTATACATATTAGTCATTGTAATTTTATTTTCCTTACCCTGGACACATGTTTTAATGTTGCACAGTTTTCATCATACAAACGAAGTATCTTGGCCGCTGGGGATATTTCTGAGTTCATCCCCAAAGAAGAAGCTGATGTGGCTGTGCTGGAGGAACCTGAACATTTAACATGGTATTATCATGGCAAGCGCTGGACAGACAAGTTCCAGCATGTTGTTGGAATCGTCCATACCAACTACTTGGAATACGTGAAAAGAGAGAAAAATGGAGCAGTTCAAGCCTTTCTGCTGGAACATATTAACAACTGGATGGTTCGTGCCTATTGCAACAAGGTACTATTTCTCATTGCTGCTCTTGCCTTAAACTTGTCTTAAATGTTGGTGCTTTTCTGCCGTTTATTTTTATACTTATTCGAGGAAACCGGATATAGAAGTATACGTCAAATGTTTTAGTTTTTGCTATGATTGCTGAGCTTTTGGTACACGGTGTTGAAGTCAGTTGGTAAAATGTTTATCGTGCTTGAATTGGCAGGTACTGCGACTCTCAGCAGCTACTCAAGAACTGCCGAAGGCTTCGGTTGTCAATGTCCACGGAGTTGGCCCAAGATTCCTGGAGACAGGCAAGCGTCTGGCAGATGAGTCAGAAGAAGGGAAGCCCACATTCTCGAAGGGTGCATATTACTTGGGAAAAATGATATGGGGAAAGGGATACAGGGAACTTGTGGATCTCTTTGTGGAGAATAAGGACCAGCTGTCCAATGTTGAGCTAGACGTTTTCGGAAGTGGCGAAGATTCTCATGAAGTCCATGCTGAGGCTCAGCAGAACGGCCTCCGCATGAAATTTCACCAGGGTCGAGATCATGGCGATCATTCACTTCATGGGTAACTACGATCTTCACTTTAATAATAATGTTCTAATAGCTTTTACCTAGAGTGATTTGTGGTGCCGTTTTCTTTGCCTACATTGTTCTTGGTTTTAGACTGGACTATCAATCTGGGGGAGGCCAACATGCTTATTCTGACAGTCATGACTACGACGTGAGTTGGACACAGTTTGCTTAGGGTCTTTCACAGAGGTGGTCTCTGCTTCTGATTTGAACATGTATCATGTATGAAGTTAGTCATATGTCGGGATGATTTTTCTTGACATGTCGTGCATCTGTTGGCTTGTGCAGATACAAAGTTTTCATAAATCCTAGTTTAAGTGATGTGGTATGCACCACCACGGCCGAGGCGCTGGCTATGGGAAAAATTGTTGTGTGCGCGGATCACCCATCCAATGACTTCTTCCGATCCTTTCCTAATTGCTACATTTATCGGACACCGGAAGAGTTCGTCGAGAAGGTGCAACAAGCTATGGCTTCTGAGCCCGAACCCCTCTCTCCAGAGCTACAATACCTCCTATCGTGGGAAGCAGCTACAGACCGGTTCATCGACTCAGCTGGTCTTGACAAGCTACCTCCCAGGGGGACCAAAAAATCCAGCTCAAAGAAACCATTGCTGGGTGAGTGGTCATTGATTCAGAATTGTGCTGCTTGTGTTCTTTGTTACTCCTGTTTTCTTGATAGCCTTCCCCGGTGGCTCTTACCAACAACTCCCATTGTTGTGTTGTATTATTTCAGGCGAGGAAGTGGAAAAGAAGACCATGACTTTGTCCACATCAACACCCGATCTCTCTGAGGTTGTGGATAAGGGTCTCTATTTCACGCACTACCTCCTGTCTGGAATCGAACCATGGCGGAATCTCGTGGGAGCGTTCCCAAATACAATGCACATCGACGCACAACATTGTAAGGACCTGGGCTTACCACCTCCCAATGTGCAAAGGCCTGTGTATGGCTGGTAGAAAACTTCAGCCGGTCGACACTCAAGTGCGTGTATACTGTATTTTCAGGTATTTCTGTGATGGTTTTGAGAGCTTTTGCCACAAATTAAGGTGGAGGTCGGAACTTGAAACTTAGTTGTGGTTAAGTTATACCTTGGATGAATTGAGAACAGTCAGGGAGTGACTTTGATTAATGTACTGTGACTTCATAGAGACTGCTACGGGACTATACATAGTGAATTGAGTGTATGGTATGAAGGAGCAACAGGATTCTGCAGTATTCTTTTGATAGTTTTAGAAAATAGCGTGGATATCAATACAGTGATGTATAGTGGGGTCCTTGTCCACTGCCCCCAAGTTTGTACATTATCGCTAGCTCTTGACAACTTTTGTCAGGGTTTCCTTTCTGAACAACAGATTTTTGCTTCACTTGGATGAAAGACGGTTTCTGTCATAGTTACATTTCCTGTATTACATTGGAAATTTGGTGTGATGTGTTCCGCTGTAAGTTAAGTGGATCTGTGATTGATAGAATGTATCATTGACACATCTGGGCTGCCCATATTTGCTAAAAGACAGCCCTTGTACAGTTAGGTCTAATATGCTTACAAATTCCCCTCTTAATAGGAAAAAAATTCAGAAACTTTGAATGATGTGTGTACTCAAAACTGATCCGATTTGGAAACTGTAAAGTGCGTTGCAATCGCATTGGAGTGTGTTACACTCACATTGGAGTGTGTTACAATATCAATACAAATTTGCACATGTATTGGTGAAATCATACAAGTTAAAAATATCATATACCTATCTACCATTGAGTGCTCTCACCTTTTACCTCAATTACAGTGTTCATTCTAGCAAGTTTATTTGAAATGAGCATTTGAAATTGTTTCTGAGATACTTGAGCCTATACTTGTTCAATGATTTGTATCATTTCATTTGTCTCTTTGTAATTTACTCTTTTGTAAAAATGAAGGGGCTTTGATGGGTTTTGATGAAAAGCTCATTTGTCATCATTCAAACGACTAAACAATTAGTAGTTGATTTTGTGAAACTCAATTATGAAAATACATTCATCAGCTTCTATTTTATGCATGATAGACCTATTCATCTCACGTTGATGGAGGATGGTGCTCCAATGCACTGTAGTAGATACCATGAGGATTATGAAAGACAAAGATGAAATGATACAAATCATCCAACAAGTATAGGCTCAAGTATCTCAATTTTTTTTTCAAATGCTCATTTCAAATATGCTTCCTAGAATGAACACTGTAATTGAAGCAAAGGGTGAGAGCACTCAGTAGTAGATAATTATATGATATTTTTTACTTGTTGTATGATTTTTACTAATACATGTGTAATTTTGTATTGATATTGTAGTACACTCCAATGTGATTGCAACGCACTTTACGGTTTCCAAATCGGATCATTTTTGAGTACATATGCATCGTTCAAAATGTCTGAATTTTAATTGGAATTCGTAAGCATATTAGACCTGACTGTACACTATCATTCTCAACCAACCATTGTTGAGATTTGGCTTGTACTGTACTGTGGGGTACATTAATAATTTTTAATTTTTAATTTTCATTTGTTTTGTCACAAAAGATTAGAAGATTAAAAGATGTGTGAGCCAAATTGGGATATGTTGTAGTATACAAGATGCACTACACATGGGGAGGTTACATACTACATACTTTTGTAAACCACGTGTGGATGGGGGTTAATTATAGGTGGGCTATTTATCTAAATTTCTTAAATAATTTTCACCCTATTAGTAGATAAAATGGTACTTTGAGGTATTTTTCAAGATCCTATAGGTAAATATAATTTCTACCATTAAGTTATTTGATAAACCCTATTTTATTTATAAATTGGATCATTTATCAAAATCCTGGAATTTCAGTATAAATTGAACCTAATCAAACATAACAAAACCACAACAATACATGAACGTAACTTTCAAAGAATGATGAATGTGCTTAGTGCCTAAAATGTTTGATGGTAGGTTTAACCCTTTAGTGCTCCTGGTCGATTTGAAGGGTGGGCGGCTGCCAAGCTGCATTCCTGGGCAAAAGCTTGCAGACGTGAGTATCGCACATGGCTATGACAGATCGAACCGTACAAAACAGGAGAGTGCGGTTTTGTCCGGCGTCTCATGAATTTTGGGCCGGATCCACCGCTGATTCACTGAGATTATAAGGATTCGGCACTGAGTTCAGGCTGTCCACAACTGACGAGTGGTTGTCAGTATTCGGCCATGTGCGGGTTGCAGAAGTGTCCAATTCGAAAGTTTTTTTTTGGGCAACTTCCAGGTTCGATTTACAGTTAGAATTTCAAATTTTCTTGCTATTTGGCCGAGAATTGCGCTGTGGGTGCGTCGCGGAGTGCCAGAAATTTGGGGCGCCGTATACGGTGCTGCGACGAGCTATACGGTTGAGGGTGGCAGTCCAGAACCAGCCACTTCGAGATCGGGTACGGTGGGTACTATCGGAGTGTTCGGTCCGGGGGGTGCGTAGCAAAATTTTGGCATGATACGATTGTAAACGAGCGCGATGCATGAAAATACGTTTTGGGGACCTTGTCTACGATGTGGTCCATGCTGCTACGGTCTAGGGGCAATCTTTTACGTTCCAGCGTACCACGTCTGCAAGACAGAAGTCACCAAAAGCTGAGGTGGACCGTCCCCGTCCCGGACAGGTCGCTATCTGCCATCTACCCTGGCGTTCTACTAGCGTTCCCAAACGGAACACCGTGTCACACATGCGTTCAGCTGAAAGGCAGTTGGCCCGGGTCCAGCCACCACGGTACAAGAAAGAACAGTCAGGACACCGCCTAGGGAACCACGGTTTCAAAAAACACACACACACACACACATATATATATATATATATATTTGGTGTGCACCGTCTCATACAAAATGGTGTCGTGGAGAAGGTGCATTCGTGAACAACAATCCCACGATGAGAGCTGAAATCTAAGAAACGAGGAAAAAACTGCCATACACAGATCTCTAAGATGTGCTGAGACATCACTGTTCTTAACTGAGTAGCCTAGACTGTAACGCCATGAACAAATGCAAGCAATGTCGTCGTGGTCTCGCCGAGTCCAAAAAGAAAAATGGTCACAAGAGGCCAAAAAACACATTCACAGTGCACCGAGTGTCGTCAGCAACGCCGCGCGTGTCCTGCAGACACAACGAAAATCAGGACCTCGGATCACCGCCTGGAAAAATTGCAGGGTTAGGGTTTCATGATTTGAAAACAGACGAAATGAAGGCGAATTGGGTGGAACTTACCGCCAGCGCCTGAGACAACGGTGAAATCCAGGCAGTCTCCACATGCGCTTCCATTCTGCCCAATTCACACATATACAATCACTGAGTCACGGCAGGCTCATGGAAAGATGCAAAACACTCTCCCAAGCAAAGACGAGTGCTGAAGCACGCTGCACAGATCCACCGAGTACGCTTCCGACATACAGCACAAACGCGTCTCATTGGGGTCTTGGAGGCGAAGTGGTGCACATGTAGAAGACGGGGTTGCGGTCCAGCTGGAGCTGGGGGTATCCTCCTCTGCATCACGGCGTTTGCATTGTCGGGAAGAGGCCGGCCCATCAACGCCATGGCAACTTCAAGCTGGAAGGTCTTATGCTGTTTTGGCGGCACATTGTGTCTGATGCAAGCCTGCTTGTACACAATGTATGCATTGACAAATGCAGTGTCTAGACAGAAAAAGAAGACCCGGTGCCACCATTTCTTCGTGGAAATCTGAGAACAGTACGTTCCCCTTAGCTGGTCGCCCACATCGATACCTCTCATATGCTCGGAGTAACACAATTGAATGGGGGACGTTGGCACTGCTTCCTTCTCGCCGTTCTTGCACCTCAGCACAGACACACCTCCGGTCACCATTGGATCCGCAGCTGTACTCAAAAAGTGCACACCTTTTGTATCCATCCAGTGTATGGCAGCAATGTGACGGTCTCTGTGAACTCGGATATGCAGCGACCCCCTCGGCTCCCTCGTCATGATGTTCAAGCTGCATGGAAAGCCAAGCCTGTGTTGGCGTGTTGTGCCGATGGCATACAGTCCCCCGACGTAGCAGATCCTCAAACAAACGGGTGCTGCTAAAAAAGTTATCCATGGCAATGGTGTAGTACTGCCCCTCCATTCCTTGAGTGAGCCGAGTCACTACTGCAGCTCCCATGCCGGCAGGATGAGTGGCGAGTGTCTGCCTAGCCTCGTTCTCAGCGCCTACGTACACCTCCAAGTTCATGACGTACTTAGTAGAGCTGTCTGCTAGGCACCACAGCTTTATCCCGTGGGATATAGGCTTCAACGGCATGTATTGTTTGAACGCACAATACTTTCCGTTGTAGGCGACCATGGACTCATCGACGCTCACGTACGGCCCTGGATTCCAAAGCGCTTTGAAGTTCGACACCAAGGCCTCCAGTAGCCAACGACATTTCCCGATGGGGTCGTACGCGGGATCATGTTTGTCTGTGATGTAACTCCCTTTTGGAACCATGTGCAGACACTTCAAGATATAAAGAAATCTCCACCTTGACATGGTCTGCACAATCTCTACACAAAGCAAAGCTTCCGGGCCCCTCCTCCAGTAATCTCGTATCGTAGGTTGATGCCGGATCCCCATCAAGGCTGTTATGCCAATGAACTGTCGGAACTCGCCTAAAGTAATTGGAGCTGTGGGTAGATCGCCTCCCTTCCGCTTCAGGGTCTTTGGGTCTATGAAATCCGCGTAGTCATTTGATTCAACCACGAGCTTCCGTTGAATTCGATCATCCCAAAATTTTAAAAAGAACTCAACGGGAGAGAGTAGAGCGGACCCAAGGAGTGCGGTTGGCCCGGGTGTAGGACCACTGAACGTCGCCCTGGGATTCAGCCTCCACGTCTTTGCATGCCAATTGCTCTCGCAGTATTTGGCAGTGAACTCCGGGTCAGCAACCGACGCATCATAAATGCCGAGTTCTCCTTGCAACGCCGCAGCTGAGTCGACTAGAGTATCAAATGGCTCCGATTCTTGTCCGCCATCAGATTGTCCTTCACCGTCTGAAACAAGGTCTTTCAAGGACGGGGCCCAGTCATCGTCATCATCTTCGTCCCGGGGCACCACTAACTGCCCTCCGACTGGTGGCGACACCGGAATGTCTACGTGGTTGCCACCCAGTACCGCCAGAGTTCCAATCTCTGGGAGGTACTCAACACTCGACTCTGTTACCTTCTGAATCCCAAGATAAGACCCGAAATCTCATCTAACAAACACAACCCCACTTACAACCCCCTTACAACGATCTAACAAAGTCCCGTAAGCCCACCTACAGGGGTTCTCAATCAACTCCCCACCCCACTCTAGATTTATGAGCAAAACGCGAAGTCTGCAATGAATGGTCTGACTTTCAAAGTCCATGGCACGAAACTCCTCTTCTAAACTGTCCGACAGCATGTCGGAAATGTTGTCTTCCAGTCTAGGAATCACTTCGACCTCGGACCGAATGGATACGCACACGTTCGGTTGGACTCCAGGCAGCGGTGATGCGTCATCGCTCGATGGTCCAAAGATTGCCCACGACCCCTGCGCCTGGGGATTCACGCCCTTCTCGGCCTCCGTCAAAACCTGATCGCCTGCAACCCACCATCCCGTCGGGCCTGCGTTCGAGCCATTTTTTGGGGAACCCAAGACGACATTCCAATCCACTCCGTCTACTACACATACCTCTGGTTCATTCACTGGGGGTGCAGTACGCATAGTCGTCGGAGTGGGACTCCCAACTCCCGATCCCGTATCGACCAATAGTCGGGGAGGGTCTTTTAGCGCCGGGGGTGTCTGCACGGCACCAAATAACCTCACGCGACGATATAATCGCGGCGAGAACGAGGCCTCTTGTCGGTGCGATCGGGTTCGGGGCGGGGTGAATATTCGCGGATCGCGTACTTCGACCGGAACCTCAACAATGTCCGGCGCCTCCTGAACAACCCGCTTCTGGCTCCTTCTCCTGACGGGCCCGAGCACCTTCTCTTTCTCCTTGCTGGGACGTCCACGCGCTCTTTGCACCAGTGGCTCAGATAACTCCCCTACGCTAGGCGTTTTCTTCACGTATTTGCGCTTTGGCCGAGGCCGCTTTGGACTTACATGAGCTTGATGAACCCCGGACGATTTGAAAACGTCAATCTTGCTCTGGCTTTCGGATGGCGTTGCTGGCGTCCCTGCAGCCGCTAAAACCGCCACCGTCGCCCTTGTCCGATACTGCCGTTTATCCAACTCCTTCATCCGTTCTCCCTCACATGGCAGCCCCGGTGTCACACATGCGGCAGGGAGAGACGCTCCAGGGGTGTCTGTGGCCTTGGAATTCAGGTACTGGGACAACACAAACACCCCGTCGGATTCCTCTCTCTCGACCGTCTGTTGCATGTCCTCCAGCACTTCCCGGAGGCCTCCAACCTCTCCATTGGAGCCTACCCCTTCCTCGTCATGGAAACACAATTGTCCGAAGGGCTCTGTTGAGTGCAGCAGGGAATCCATCGTTGTCACCTTCTTCTCTTCGAACCGTCCACCCCAGAATGGTAGCTGCGTGCCTTCTCCACAAATAACGAAGATGGCGATTAGTAACTTGGTTATGATCCTCAAACTCAGAGGCGCCTGGAGGAAGAGGCAGCGCCAATAGGTAATCCTGATCAAGGAGGCCTTGGAGGATCTGGATCTGGCGTGGAGAGTGTTGCATTCTTCTACTCCATCGATGCAGAATTGCACTTGCAACCGCATACTGCAAAGGCGGCGCGGGGGGAGTAGGCCAATTATCAAGCAGCACCCTTCGTCCTCCATTCCGCCCACGCCCCGACATTCCCTGCCAAGTAAGTTTCCGACTCAAATCCATGCTCCCCCTTCCCCTCAGTCGCAAGGAACCCAGTCCAACCTCCCACTCACAACAATGATAATCACGGACACCGCCGCAATCTGAACTACAACCCCACTCTCCCACTTCCTCTCCCAACAAACTACGGAAACATTGGGATCTGCTCAAGAAAAATTGCTTGCAATGTAATCCCAGGGCGGCTCCACTACTTGCCATCGGCTCCATAACGAGCCGTCCCGCCATCAATTCCACCTGAGAGACTACGGTGTGCATTGTCACTGTATTGCAAGGACGCACAAACCCAAGGACGAAAGCGGCATCCGTCTCTCAAGTGAGAGCAATTCGTAGAGGAAGTGCAGCTCCTGCCTCGGATCCCTGCTGCCACTGCCCTCACCACGACTATCCGTTGAGCACTGAAAGCGTACTCCTGAAGCTCACTGACGTGGATGACAGTTATCGCGTACAGCTCCGGTTCCCAGTTCCCGTAAGTCACGGCGGTAAGTGAGGTGGCTCGCCTCGCTGGACGTATTTCTGGCCTACTTTTACTCACAGGAGGTCTATCTTTCCGTGTCAGAGCCTGTTCGGGCCGCCCCATGTGCTGTATATGTCCCACAACTTTCGCACTTTTGCTTGGAATGGGATGCCACCTGCCCTGATGGATAGTATTTTGAATTACCCAAAACCGTTGCTCGGACCAAAACCGCTGATTCAAGATGGATTACACTGTATGGACGGATGAAACCCAAAATCGACCCAAAAGTGGTCGACCAAGCACTAAAGGGTTAAGTGAGAAATGCATGTTGTGAGAGGAAGCATGCGGCACTCCCACTCTATCCTAGCCTCATGAATCGCATTGGTCACCTAATGCTCAAATTCATCATGAGAAGACTTTCCCATGAAGCCAACCTTCATTTGTGGTTCATTCCGAGCCATTGGCTAACTTCGACGATTTTTAGTCAATTGAGGCAATTCTCATTCAATCCAAGGATTTTTATTAGAACTCACATAAATTCTTCATTCCTCAAACATTTGAGACCCTACTTTATTAATAAAAATAAAATACTACCTATACTTTTCACCTACCCTACTTTAGATATAATACCATATAGGCCATTTCATTCAGGCTATTGTATTTCTAAAATTTGTATAAATTTTTGCTACAATAAATTAAATGTACCCTATATTTTTTCTCACGTGGTTTAATAAAATTTTGACAGTTATCTCTCGGGACTATATAGTATGAGTTAACGGAGTTTTTATAAAAATATTGTAATAAAAGTGGAATAACATGCACTACGAGATGGTATGGTTTCCATCATTTGATTCTACTTATTTTTGAAAATCATTCTTAAGGCTGTACTTTTTGAACCTAGAACAAAACTTGACATAAACCACTTGTGTTGTTTTTCCAAAAATCATAATAACCAATTTTGAAGATCCAAACCGTACAAAGGATAATCAACTTGCACAAGAACCACACAAAATATTTTGGTGAATGAAAACCGTCCAATTCGGATGGAATTTGAATAGTTTGAATCTGTTCCGTGATATGTTCGTCGTTCACTATGTGGATGCAAGACCTCAAAGGGTTAAAACACATGTACATATGGTGACTTAGTTAAACATGAAATTTATATACCAAAAATAGTGTGGGAAGGGTAAGCACCATTAAAATATCAATTTTTGGAGCAAAAACGTTTTTTACATTGTTATTACAAATCAAATTTAATGTATCGAAGATGGAGAAATTTGAAAATAAATTGATGGACATCATAATCAAATAAGAAGTAATTTCTAATTAACCCTTAACCCGTAAACGTCAACGCAAGCCCCACGGGCTTGGTTTAAAGGAATAATGGAGACACAAGTTTCATTTCTCAACCAAATCAAGCGAGACTTGTTGCGTTGGAAAGCTACAGAAAAAGCGATCTAGATTGCAAATTTTCACCTCATTTGAGAGATTGTGGAATCGTTGGTAAGCAATCAAAGTTATCAAATTGAACAAGTTTTGAGGTCGGGGCGGCTGAAGTTCAGCAGTGCCGCAGCACTACAGTGCTACAGTGCTAGCCAGCAGTGCACTGCAAAGCCGTTTTTGCAAAAAAAAAAAAAAAAAAAAAAAAAAATTGCAAAAAAATTTAGATTCTTTCCGGGCTGCCCACCCAGGACCCAAATTGTCGTTTAAGGATTAACTTCCTGAACCATTTTGAGCGCGTTTTGGACCCTGATTTTTTCGGTTAGAGATACATGTTGCTCAAACTTATGTAGCTCACTTTTTGACAAAATCAACCGTAAGATCTTGTAGATATGCAAGTCACCTTCATCTTTACAAGGTTTGGTGTCAATCGAAGTTATAGGTTGCTTGGATGGGACACAAAAGTGAAGGGTACTCCAAGAAATTCACAGTTTTCTCAGTGTTGAAAATGAGCTTTGACCGACTCTCTTGGGCACATAATATTTTAAAAAGTTGATGCCTTCTTGTCATTCTAAAAAGAATCAAGTTCCCTACGCATGACAATAAGATTTGTATTTTTAGAATAAAAAATGAGTGAGAAAGAGGCCTTGACATGACATCCATTTTTTACTAGTTCACTTGTGACTTTGAGAGAAATCTTACAACTTCCTACAAATCTAATCTTCCATTGCAAAATCGCACACGGTAGGTTGAAAGTACACAAAAGAACACATATAGTAGGAAAAAGAATATTAGAAAAAGGTGAAATCCAAGTGCAAGATTTGCATTTCAGTAGCTACACCCACTCACAAGCCGCCTTGCCCAAATGGAACACGTGGCAGCTTGTCATTCGCTAGTCACTCTCTTTTGCTGACTTTTCTTCCTCGGTTTTGTGACCACCCAACACTTGTGGATTTTTGCAAAATTGACAATGTGCATTTATCCAAATCAGACTACATCATTGAATAGCTAACTTGTTTCTATACAAAATTGGCCCAAATTTTGAATCATTCTGGCACTCCCTCCTCAAGATATTTTCAGTTCTAAAAATAGAGCGACCCATTTTGGGTCGCCCAGGAAGTTAAGGATTAAAAATAGTTTCTAATTAAATAAAAAATTACCACTATTTTAGAAAGTAGTACTTCATTTTGAAGCCTTTCACTCACTTATACCATGAGAACAACCATGCCCTACCTACTTAGAAAAGAAGATTTAAGTGAAGATTCTCTTTTGATTTAGTTTTCAAAAAGGTGCTTCATTGTATTGCTCTATTATACTACGCACAATCCAAGGGTGCTTCATTTCATTGCTCATATAAATGCATATTGTACTAATGCAACGCAATATGTGGTGGTTTTCATTTTGATTGTAAATATAATAATTTCGTATGTTGAACGTAATCAACCTTGTCCATCTTAACAACAAACGAAAAACACCTTGGGAAGTCATTGTCAAAAATTTAAAAACCATGAGAGAACAAATATAGGGTGCCTTTCATTCATTTGAGATAAAAAATATAAATTTTTAGAAGTAACATAGGATCCTGGGTAGGGCACTTGCAAAAATTTATTAAACCATGTGAAAGAATGTAGGGTATTTTTTATTTATTTGTAAGAAAATTTATACAATTCTTTGATAAAAGGAAGGACCTCTTCAATTACAAAGTTGTGTGTATAAAAAAATAAGGGTACCATATAATGCATCAATTTATCTAATTATTTTAATCTAAAATAGGGTTGAGAATAGTAGGTAAAGAAAAAAAAATTGACGCAAAGATATACATTGCATTTTATAGTGGTCAGTGGATGAAAAACTATCCATTTTCATTTGCTTGCTTCAAGTTTGTTTGATTTGGACATTGTTTAATTTATGTTTTGGAACAACATGAGGTCCTAATAATGCTTCAAGGTTTTATGTTCTGCTACATTGTTTGATGTCTTCACTCTAAACATGGTTTATTGAATTTTCACTACAATCATCCAAGAGTCCTATGGTTTGTCATTCATGAGGTCAAATATAAAAATTATAAGGAACATAGGGTACTAGAAATTAGTCACTTGCGACTTTATAAATACAAATAGGGTCACCTAAAATGACAAAATTTAGATTTATCTGTACTAATAGGGTGTAAAGAAGTCCAATTTATTAGATAAATAGTCCCATTATAAATACCCTTCCGTCGCAAATGAGTTATTAAATACATGTATGAGTGCCCTACCCAGGCATAGGATGTTTTAAAACCAAATTGGGAATATGTTATGAATATTCCTAGAATATACCACAAAATCCTTAAATACTATAAATAGTATAATGTTCCAATTATTTCATAGCCCCCCATTAAATACCCTTTGTTTGTTCATGTATACTAAAATTTACACCGACTTCCCCGAGGAAAAACATTGAAAACACTACAGTTGGGGTTCACCATCACAAACTTAAGAAGTCATGTGAGCTACTGTAGTGCCATAGCAGGGTTGCCACCCATTGAACACCTTTTTTTTCTTTCTTTTTGAAATATAAGATTCATCCCTCAAAAATGATTTTTTTGGTTTTTGTTTATGAACAAAAAATAATTACAAATGGCCCAAAATGGCTTAGAAATAGAAAAATATAGCAATTTAAAAAAAAAAAAAACTACATTTTTTCTTCCATCCTACTATGGTACCATGATAAATGTTTTGGATTCCAACAGAAACACCTTTCAAGTAAACTACACTCAAAACTCTATCATGTCAACCTTTCGGTAATCAACGAACAAGAGTTGAGAACTTGTTATGTGGAAAGTGTCCTACTCAAATGTATCCAATAACAAAGTCTTTGCAGAAATTGGAATGTGATAATTGAGCGTGATAATAACAAGTTCAGAGAGTAGATTGGTGGATAGTTATAACATTGGCACTACTAAAGATAGGTGCCTTAAAACCTAAGTTCCTAGTTTTTAGATCTTCGTGCAATTGAGAGTCAATTTCGGCACCTCAAATCTTACAAGATTTGGAAATATCGTATCACTTACAAGATTTTGTATCACTCTCAAATTGTATCACTTACAAGATTTTTCCTAGAAATGAGCAAGCAATCTCAAAAAACGCTAACTGCTTGCTGCCATATTCACTGCGCACCTTCAATTGCTTGCTGTAGTCTCCATACTTTTTAGGAGGCATATTATAGCTCAATGTTAGGAGCACATTTTCAATAATTCGACCAGAAGATATCACTCCAAACATTTGGTTGAGAATTGAGCACAAAATTGCAATATGAAAATTTAAGTGCAATCATTGAAGCCTAGGGCCTTTTATACCAGGCGTACCGGTTTAGGACGAAGGAGCTACATGGGCAAGAGGTCGTCTCCAAGCTCTGGCCAGGCTTCCTCCTCCACATTTGCTGTCTTTTTCTTTAGGGTGCCACGCAACGTTCTCTGTGGCAGGGGAGAGGAGGACACAGAAGATGGAGTAAACAAGTTGGAGTTGATAGCTCTGGATCCAAACGAGGAAGATCCTCCTGGAGACTCGGATGATCTAGGCGAGAACTCCGTGTCATCCCTCGTGCTGTGTGGAGACTCTCCTCGAAACTCAATGGACCTGTTCACCCACCCACCAGTTGAACGTCGGGATTACATGTCCTTAAAAGCAACCACAAACATTAAAGAGGCCTACATGTAGAGTTTTTCGTGAGTGAAAATCACATCCTGTTTCAGCCAGGGGGTCCACCCAACTTGGCTGGAACTGATCATTAGCTGGAACTCTTTGGCTAGAACAGGAAATGCTTCTTTTACAGGGTGCAGGAAAAATTAAATACGATATACGGCTTGAAAAATCACCTTACTGGCACTCCTTTGGCAGGCTCTAATCTCAACATTTGAGATCGCGATTCAGTAGCCATATCCATCTCGACCTTTCTTAGTTGAGCCTCGTAGGTCTGCACTTCATCTCTCTTACCTAGACCTGTGCACATATGCAGCAGATACCTCAAGCACTCCACGTTCTCTGGGTGTTTTGAGAGGATTGATTTGTACTTCGCTAACGCTTCATTGTAGGCACCTGTACGCCGATGACATGAAGCAACCATCAACTGCCACTTAATCTGTCCACATTGAGAAACGGCTCTATAGTTTAATGCAAAATCCATGGAGGAGCTCTGCTCAAGAGGTCAGACACCCCTGCTGAACGAATACAAGCCGATCTCACCGTTTGAATTTTGAGAAATCAATGACTTAACCTTTTTGCAACCGTAAAATTTGAGTGACAGTTGCCACGCATAACCTCACTCACAGAATGTAAACTGGGGCATAAGGACACCGCATGCAGTTGAAATTGCTAAGTCAAGCCTTGAACGCCAAGTGGTACAATTTCTAGAATACTTTACATAAGATAAGTCACTCCGTCTCTTGAACCCACCAATGTAAGACAATTGAGACTTGGCATGGGCTTGTCGGACCTCATGCACAAAGTCACTTAATGGCGAGGCTTACCCTACACGTTACATACTGTTGCGATAAAGCAAAAGAGTGACTAGATTCACGGACCTCATTTGGCTGGATCTTTGACGCAAGATCAAAGAAGGGCATTGCCTTCTCGTAAACTTCATTCTTCACATAGTAGGCACCCAACCATGATGTGATATCCATGTTGGCCGGATACACACGATGCGACTCACTGTAGTAGTGCAATGCCTTGGGTTCATCATCGCACTTGGCATGAAGGCTACCTAGCATTGCCAAGACTCCTGCATCGTGCAAGGTGCGTGTGTTAACAACTTCCAGCCATTTTATGGCTTGCCGAGTATTTCCCATCAACTCGTTGACTTGCCCAACCTGGTAGGAACAGTTGCGATTTCTTGAGTTATGCACGTACATATTGCTAAAAGTGAGAGGACCCTTGCTACTCAGTGATTACGAGCAGAAGCGCAGGTAAAGGACGATAATTTACCCAAAGTGCTCCAATAAACCATGCAGGATGTTTCGAGGCAGGCAATAAAAATCTACCATAGAAAGAACTATCACCCTACATTTTTAAATGACTTAAATATATTTCGAAACTTTCTATTCTCAACTATAAGCTTCAAGAGTGGACTTTCTGTGGGCACTTGGGGGTTAACCTGAAACAAAACTTCAATGTTGGTTGGAAGGAAATTGATGAGTTTCTCGAAGGTGGATAAGGCATCTTCAAGAGCACCGAGCCTCTTGTGACAAAGTCCAAGATTGTAGACTGCCTCAACACAATCAAGTTCTAATTCTGCTGCTTCCCGGTAGACTGTCTTCGCCTCCTCCACACGTCCCTGCACATAGTTCATGCAAGTATTAACATACCGCAAGAAATCTAGCAGCCTGAAGGCAACAGCAAGTAAAAAAGTGCTAGTTCAATTGCAAAAAAACATGTCACGACATGCGAACATACCCGGTTGTATAAGCAGTTGCCTTTATTGACAAGCGCTTGAGCATTGTACCGATTGGTTCTCACAGCGACCTCGGCATGTTTCTCAGCATTGGAAATGTCTCCCTCTAGGAAATACAGAAAAGATAAGTTTGTCGCTGCACGAGCCTTCAGGTCCTTCTCTCTATTCTCAAATTCCTTTAGGAGTACTATAGCCTGATCCGCAATACAGCATGCAGGATATTGTTTAGTTTACAAACTCGACGTCCACTTACATCAACTCTATCTTGTGCTTATATGAAATCCATGATTCAGTCGGTGACATTGAACATGTCACGACATGCGAACATACCCGGTTGTATAAGCAGTTGCCTTTATTGACAAGCGCTTGAGCATTGTACCGATTGGTTCTCACAGCGACCTCGGCATGTTTCTCAGCATTGGAAATGTCTCCCTCTAGGAAATACAGAAAAGATAAGTTTGTCGCTGCACGAGCCTTCAGGTCCTTCTCTCTATTCTCAAATTCCTTTAGGAGTACTATAGCCTGATCCGCAATACAGCATGCAGGATATTGTTTAGTTTACAAACTCGACGTCCACTTACATCAACTCTATCTTGTGCTTATATGAAATCCATGATTCAGTCGGTGACATTGACACCTGGGCAAAGTCTCGCCGATGCAGATGCTGGATAGCTTTGTCCATTTCCATCTCATTTGCTAGTGCAGGATATTGCTGATCTTTCAATCCCTCTACAACCCAATCATACCCTTCCACAAAGTTGTGGAACAGCACAGGTGCGATGAGCCTTGCTGCAGTAAGGATGTATTTCAAAGCTTGATTCTGCTTCTCCCTTAACGCTTCCCGTAGCTCATCATTCTGGACACTTCATAAAAATTGGTCAAGTTTGTTTTGATTTATTTGTTCCTCTAAATGCGGTCTCCCTTGAGTCATGTCGCATATAGTACTCTTAGTCTTGTTCATGCAACGGAGGGATGAGGTGTACATGTTTTCTCTTTGAAATAATGCATAAAGACACAAGATTTTTTTAACTAATCTTTTCATCATGATCTTGCTCAGTTCGCTGATTTTAATAACTGTACAAATACTCAACCGATAGCAAGATGTCAAGTGCAAGAACACACCCGTAAAATGGAGTTCTCCTCCTCATTTTCGTCATCAGAGTCGGAGTCGTAGTACTTCACAAGTAGCATTTTTGTAAAGCAGTTCTTCATCTGCTCTCTATTCCCAAGCACGTAGTAGCAGACTGTGAGGTTGTAGGCTGTCTGATGGTCAATCTTGTTCTCCATGACTGACTCAAAAGCATGGATTGCATCCTGCACAAGCCAAATTTAACGGATGTTATTCATCTTGGACATTTAGATTGCTGCTGAGGATTAAATGAACAAAAAAACTCTGGCTAGGCAGTGCTTTGCCCTTCAAATCGATTCACAAGTGAAATGAGCAAACACAAACGTTTTTCTTTGGAACAGTTTTGAGAATGCAGGCAGAAAACAAGACAAACAAAACCTGATATTGACCTAAGCGCATGAAAGCATTGCCAATGTTCTGTAGGATGCGGTAGCGCGTCTCTTTGTAAGCACTGGGAGTCTCATCAAGGGCCATACGATACATCTTGGCAGCCAAAGGGAACTTCTTCTGCTTGTAGTAGATGTTCCCCATGTTTACCTTCAGCCTACCGCAATGAGTGAACTGCAAAAAATATGCTCAATCAAACTCAAAGCTGAAAAAACCTTAAAATCTCATCCTTTAAAAGAGCCCGAGGCTGCTCATCGAACAACCCACAGCTTCTCAAACCGGTGTGCTCAATCTCGTTAGTGATAATCAAACTAGCTCAAATCACATTCTTTAACATTCAAAGCGACCCAGGAATGAATAGTATTTTGTAGAACTTCAAGTGCGCATACTATCCATAATGCCCAACTAATCACCCACATCTTATTTAACAGATTTAACACCTGAGTATTTTTCAAGGTCTGAGTGTAAGTATTTAAAGCTTCAGACTGTAGGCCACCACATTGATACTGATATCCCAAGTTGAAACAAACCGCAAAAGTGAGCTCCGTATTCACTTGATCGGCCTGCAGCAACCAAGAATTCTGGCCTGTGATGATTTTATAGAAACAAAAAAATCGATCTATCGAGTATCTGAAATGATGAGATGGCAGTAAGAATGGAGTATCTGTCATGCAACTAAATCGATTCAAGAAAGTCAAACTTACCAGCCCTGTTTGTTCCCTCGTTCTACATAAAAGCCTTTCCTTTTTGCCTGCTTCCTTGGCTTTCTGAAGAGCTGTTTGGAAGTCCCCCTGCTTCCACAAGCGATCTGTACCTCTCGTGAGTTACACAGACAACGCAGCGGCTCACAAATCATTTGGACATCGTCAACATTGCTAAGGAAAGTGAGTGCTCAGCTTGACCTTGATTGTAACGTATCCACAACGAAAACGCACGAAAATTGATCTCATTTTAGGGTATTAAAATCAACAAGAGAACCCTAGAAAGACATGTTCCTATCACATGCATGGCTACGATTGTGGAAACGGTAAGCTACATCCTGCGGTCTCGGAGATGGTCTCTGTTTCACACACGGCCACAAGCCAAACCACAGACAGACGCTACATTCGCATCAATTGCATTGAACTTTGCACCTCGATCGAGGAATAATCACGACCAAGTATTGAATCGTTATGGAGATATTAACATTGAGCAGGCCTTACAGCAAGGTTGGCGACGGCACTTGCTTCAAGCAGCTGGTTTACAGCTCGCTCCATTTCCCGGCACTGATACTCGGGATTGGTTTCCTCTTTCTTCTGTGCTCCAGGGGCAGGGATCGTGGAGCCCTGGTTCATGGGATCAAACTTGCTCCCCTGCATCGCCCAAGCTGGTCGTCACATTCACAAAAACCAGTCACCGAAGGTAGATGCCCCAATTCCACCTAAAATGCTCCTTAAAACCTACATCTATAATTTCACTCAATGCCTGCCATTCAAGTAGCATCCGTAAACCAATGAAAATCGCCACATGCTAAGATTCTATCTTTGGAAAGTGCATCGGTTTTAAATTTCTCAAGCAAGAGTTAAGAAGGACAGAATGAACATAGTCTAGTGCATAAAGGGAAAGACGCCATAATAACTTCGAAAATTCAAAACTAAGTCAACTGAACTCCAGAAATTACGAAACTTGTGTACAGATCCATTTTCTCTTGGAAAAAACCAAAGAAATGCAAAATTAATTCTCATCAAGTGCACAGACCTCAGATACTTATTTGCACAGTTTACCTTAATATGTGCATTGAAACAGCTAGCTCTCATGGACATCAAGAGATTTATGGAGAATGACTCAGTGAAGTTTTACTCTGGATGAGTAGCCTGCAGCACGGACAGCAGTCATCGGACGGGACGAATCCGTCGAAGCGTATGGACTGTGTTGCGCTCGGCTGCTCATGCTTGTACTGGGAGGCCGCCACAGCATTGAAGCTGTTGTGTGCGGCGTCAAACTCCTAAACGGATCCAGCTTTTGTCCCTACTCCAGCAAATGCAAGTCATTATTCTATACTGCTTAAACATTCTTCGTGCAAAATCGTATGTAGATAAGTATTAGCGATTCATAAATCATAAAACGGGAAAACAGAATATTTTCGTCCTCCGGTTCCTAATTCCGAAACAATTGAACGTGCTTTTAAAGATTTTCAATCTTTGTACGTTTACTTAAGAACATAATCGTCAAATAAAAAATACAGAATAAGAAGAAACGCAACATTTTTCAATTTGCTGTATCTATACTTCCAGCTTAAGAACAGAGCCTCTAAAAACAGAATGAAAGAACGCAATGTATGGCAATCAAAAACGCAATTGAAACATTGTAAGAAAGAAAGTATCCGTTTTCCAGTAACACAGCTTAAAGGTTATCCTCACCTGAATGTCCGATGCGGACGACGATCGGCTGTATACAGGCCCGTGGTCGAAAATTCCAATCGAGTCCATCTTGCTTCCAAGACTCTCTCCAAGTCCAATCTGTGCGCTCCCAATCAAAAATTGACCATGTCTAATTTAGGTTGGAATTGTTTAAGACTGTTACCAAAAGTAGCTGAAACAAAGAGTATTCAAACATTCTGACTTCGCCATATTGACATCCCTACGCCGTAATTATAACCAAGCTAAGGTTAGAGAAAGGACTAGGGGATTGAAGATGAGCGCTGGTTTGAATCTGTCGGAATTCAAGAACATTCTAAGATCGTTGTGAAATTAATGAATACGACGATTACCTGGCTTTGTAACGTCGATCGGCTGTATGCCGGCCCGTGGTCGTAAATTCCAATTGCGTCCGTCTTGTTTCCAAGGCTGTCTCCAAGTGCAATCTGTGCGCTCCCAATCAAAAATTGATCAGACCTTCGTTACGTACGAGAAAACAGAATATTCTCGTTTTCCGAATTCTACTCCGGCCTGAACGGTATTTTAACGTTTTTTCAATCTTTGTATGTGTGCTTCCGGCTTAAGAACAGAGTCTTAAAAGAAAACCGATCAAAAACGCAATGGAAAAATTGTACGATCTGGAATATTCCATTTTCCATGAGGACTGTCAGCAAAATGTGTTGAAATATGGCGATGTCAATCGTGACGCCATAACCTAGGGTTCAAGATCGTCGTAACATGAAGGAATAGGACGATGGCTAATTACCTGGCTTTGCAAGCCCGAGTGCAACTGATGCAGCTGAGGATCATAGTCATTGTATCCTTCATACAAGTCATCGCTCGGATCACGTGACGGAAGATTTGAAATTGTTGCTTGTTGGAGACTGCTTGCCGGCCTTGGAAACGGAGGAGACTTGCAGAAATTATTAAGCCTGGCCATGATTCTCTCTTGCGCGATGTTCAGAATGGCCGAGCAACATCAATTGTCCCGTCAATTGTGCGATGGTGAGAGGCGGAAGTTGCTGCAATTGTGCATGTTCTCCCGTTCCATGAAATGAGCGGAAGATGAGCCGGAAACCAGTCAAACGTCCAGTAAATGGACGAGAAGGTTTCTCGTCGACGATGTTCAGTTTCTAGTTACTCGTTTCGTCAGTTGTTCCCTTTTTCGTCTATTTTTCTCTTTTATCGTTCTTGGTCGTCTGGTAGGTTTTACTACCATGTCCCTCCAAGGATGTAAACTCATATTCAATTCACATGCATTCATCAATCAAGTTTTTGTTTCATTACGCCTTCTAAACTTCCAAGAGACCTTTTTTTTGGTCCTGCTCATTTTTTCTGACTATTCAGGTTCAAAAAAGAAAAAACTTTTTTTTCAAAACACAAAATATGATGTCAGTGGTAAACAAGTCTTCTTTCTAATGCAATTGGACTTATATATATATACAATCAAAACTCCATTTAGGGGAATTTTTCAAAGAGTAACACCTCAATGATGAAATCAACTTCAACACTTTGAGTAGGCTTGTAAAAAAGAAACAAAAAACATTCGTTGATCACCTTAAGGGAACTTTTGTCGTGTTCATATAGAACACGCAATTCGCTATTTACGCACTTGGCCAAGTGCGGTCATTTCGGGGCCCCATTGTGCCAAAAAATTCAGAAATCAAATTTTTTTTTTGAAAAGGGTGTGATTTTTGTCTATGGTGAAAAGTGCAGTGCATTGCAATTAATCAAATATATTACGGATTTTCAATAATAAATATGTGAATTTCATACATTTTTTTAATTTTGCAAAGTGTCTTTCATAAAACCCCTTCAAAAGTGCAATAAATATCCAACATTTTACTATCTTTCAACCGCATTTTCCCCATTCCCCTCGTATTACAATCACATACAATCCGCAATACATTTTCGTACAACGACATCATTACTCCACATATCCACGTATCCACATAAAGTATGGATCCACATATAAATATATATATATATATATATATATATAAATAAATAATACATATGATAAAGAAGTACAAGTCGGCCATCTGAAGTGCAACCAATAGCACTAATCCACACTGTCTAAAAAAGCTACTACTCGAAAGGGAATTGGGTCTCCGGAATCCTCTCAGATGATTGTGTTCCGTCGTCCTGACCCTCCTCACTAGCTACACGCTACTCCTCCAACCTCGCACGAACATCTGAAGGGGTCTCGGGATCTCTATACTCCAAAGCTTGAGCCACCATGGCATTGACCATCGAAGATGATACCTGGTGCACAGGCGACGCTTCCTCCATGATAGACGCCGCCTGCTCAAACGTATACTGCCCTCCAATCCCGTGACGCTTGTATCTGACTCCATCAACGTCATAGTAGAATCCGTCCGCTGCAAGTGTCATATCACGGTCTGGTAGGGCCCAATGAAACGGACGTGGGGTGGAATCAATATCCACAACTACTCCTGGTGTTGGCAACACCTCAAATCCACCCGCATCCAGCCCTGATCATGGCAACACCTCCATGTCACGCGAGACTAATGAATCCGGTACTGGAATCGATCCTGATGGACGGAGAGGAGATGTAGATACACCTGCTGATCTTGAGAATGTCACCTCGTGCCCCAAAGACTTTGCAAGTATCTCTGCAACTTCTTCAGGACGGATGCTCAAGTCCCCCGTCTCCATAGTCCCTCCCTCCTTTATGGTCCCATCAACCTCCAGGAACTGTAGTGCGTCTCCTCGTGCACCTGAAGCTCCAATGGCGTCCTGCCCCTCTGAAGAGTATACGATATGTGCAGAACTCTCTACCCAACAACTGGCTGGGGACTCAGTGCTGCAATAACCTCATACCTCGGACTCAACCCTGTGATACTGTCGTCCTGTCTGACGCTCCGGGCTGTGTCCTTGTGAGTCCTTGCTCTGTCTGGTGTGTCCCTAGAGCCTAACGACACCTCCACATGTCGTACAGTATCTGCACTGCGCTGTGTAGCAGAAGGCTCCCCTTCAGAACCCTCAGATGCCCCACTGTCTACACCGTCCATCAATCTTGTGCTCCTACGTGTAGGCCTCACTGTAGAAGGGCCCGCAGTAGCCCAAGGCTGAGTAGCAGCACCAGATGGCCAATCCATGTCACACCCGTACATCTCTGCGCATGCATTCCTTAAAAATGTAGTACGTGTGCTCGAGCTGTCAAGGACAATGATCTGGCTACCCACAAAATCGCCTTGGAATATGTCTGGTATGGCCGTGGTGATGCCAACAACCACGAGACCCCACTTCTCCGGCAAATACATCTGCACAAGCCTCTGCAACTCTGTCGGAGACCTCTCCAATGGATCCGCTGTACACGGTGCTCTGACCTCAGTCCAGGAGTCCATGAACATAGTAGGAAGCTCCCTCGTCCCCTTTCGAACATTCTGAGATGCCCTGGACCCGCGGGCATGCGCCAACACGACTACCACACCTCCAATAGCCTGTACTGCTCGCTCCACTCTCCCCTCGTGCCTCAGATCATGCTCATATCCGCTAATCGCACCTGACTCGAACACCCACACTCCTCCAAAACACCGGCTCTCCTCTGGTACGTGCAAGGTGTTGCGCAACCGCTCCTCAAAGTGCACTCTGGGTGGCAATAAGAAAATAACGTTCCACTTGTAAATACCCGTCATCTACCTCTGCAACCGCTCCATCACATGTGCATAATCGTCATCTCCCCAAGCCTTGTCCTCCCCCTGTGATGATCCCCGTCTGCAATCAATAATCTATAAGCATGGTTCCCCAAGCTCCAGGTGCTCTTCCGTGAAAAAACCCCCTCGACCTCGCACCGGAAGCATTCTCAAAGCATGGCCTCCCCTCCTGATGGGTAAACGAAACTGCCAGTCCCATCGCGCTGCTCCGAGATCTCTAACATCTCGGGCATGCCCTCGGTATCCACGACCACCGGTCGCTATGTCCGTGTAGTGTTGTCTGATCAATGGAGGTATGAGGGGATCCAATTTCTCCAACGCTTCCACCGCACGGACCAATGGACTAGCCCAAACTTTCTTCATATCCGTCTCGATATTCTCCCCAAGCTCCTGCAAGATCTCCCCACGTTCCCCTCCATATCGTCCCACTGGAATGACAAAGAACTCCTCCATCGTCGGTACCGGGTGCCCTCGGTCCTTCACTATCAACCACCTCAACGCATTTCGTACCGCCTCCCTCCGCTGCATCCGATCAGCCACCCACGCCAAAGTCTCCTTCGGTGGATTGGGGCTGTTGTTGCCGTTGAAGTAGTACTTCTGCGTAGCCCGGCTCCCTCCCTGCACTGGCTGTGCTGCCAAGTCCTTCGCCACCCGGAGATACTGCCGAGCTGAAATCCTCGAAAATGGTCTGAGCCAGTTCTTCTCCATCCTCTTCCGCCCCGCTCGCGCATCCACGGTGACATCCAAACTGTGTTTGGACGCATAATCCCTCCATTTCTTCTCGTCCTCCTTGCTGAACCACAAGAACCCGCTCTCGTAATCCGAACACACCTGCAATACTGCCTCATAGCACTCTTCGTCCCTGTGCCATGCATGACGGGTATGGTCTACCATCTGCTTCGACAATGTCGCCAAACCCACCTTGTTGTCCTTCATGCTTGTAGTCAGATGCAGTGCACTCGCGGCCATCATCAACGCCCGACCCCGCCGCTCATCGTCGTCTCGCACATACTGATCCGGTCTTCCACACGCAATCCATATAGCCCGGAGCTTCATGAGGTCCTCTACCATCGTGGTGTAGAACTGTCTCTCGAACTCCATGGCATTGATCCTCAATGAAGCATCGATATACAAATGCGGATCCTTGTACACCACAAACTTGGCCTTCCGTACTGCAAACACCTCACGGTACTCCTCCTCTGATAGTAACCCCGCATCACACTCGATCTTGGCCTCCATGCAAGCCTGAACAATGTGCTGCCCATCCACTGGCTCCCAAATGATGTTGTTCTCCAACCAATTTGCCCTAGAACCAAGAACTTCATGTCCAGACACCGCCTCCGCATAGTGAAAATACGCAGCCTCAAACTCCCGAACTGCATTATCCTCCGAGAATGGCACTTCCCTCCTCCGGCTCTCACCGTGCGACCCCGTACCCTCCACAATGTATCTGATGGGCCTCAAAGTCAACGGACTGATCAACTCTTTGTCTTTCCCCCTCAACCGTCGATACATGTCCATCACCCTCGTTCCAGTCAACACGCGGTGGTTCGTCTCAGGATTCTCCACTGCACGGATGTTCTGCACTTGGACATTAAATATCGCATCCACTCCCCAAATGTAACCCGCCCAAAGCTCATCCTCCTTCGGAAACACCAACCTCCTCCTCCGTGTCATGCCTCGACGTGCACCCTCCACAATCTCCTCCTCTGACGAAGCATCATCAATATCATCAGTCTCGTCCTCTGCACCTGCCTGCAATGGTGGTGTCACAGCCCTTGACACTCGTTGTAGCCTCCTCCTCTTCCTCTGTGGTGCAAACGCCCGCGGTACAGGATAGGGCTCCAGAACCAAATCATCCACCGGTGCTCCCACTGTAGGCCGTCCTGTCCTGCGCTCTGCCACTGGCACCCAATCCACATTGACAGGAGCCGCAAGCACCCTATACAAGGGGTCGGTACTCTCCGAAACAGGTGGAGGCTGCTCCACTGCAGCCTCCAAGGGGGCACGCTCCCTCAACAAGTCATATGCCTGATGCTCTAGAAACCGCTGCCTCGCACGAAGCATCTCCTCGGGGCCCAATGGCATACACTTCATAACAGAAGCCTCACGTGCCATCTTCAACTCCTCTGGAATGGCCTCCCACTCCCTCTGCAACGAACGCACCATCTTCATCGCGGGAACACAATCAAGCAGGTTGTGCGGAACCGGTGCCATAATCAACTCCCTCTGCAACCTGTGCTTCATCGGAGTCGGGTCCTCGCTCTGCACCTGAATGAAAAAAATCCATTCCGCGACGAGGTAATACACAGCACCACACCAATCACCCTCCCGAGTGCTGTCCAGAATCTACCCGGCATCACCGGAAAATCAGTCATCCACAGCATGGGCATCAAAGGCTCCTCGCCCGTTACCCACCAACCATGCTCTTTATACTCGGATACCACATTAGGCGCCATGATCATAAGTCTAAGAGCCTGCATAAAAGAGTAGCGTATCAGCAATCCAGACATCGATATTCAAAATAAACTTGCGATTACATATTACGATTCAATCCCAACAATGGCAATGTCCCCACGGAGACCCCGCCATTGCGAAAATAAATATTCAGTCCACTTGCGGGCCCCAAAAAGGGCCCCCAAGTGTTCTAGGAATGCCCGTGGGGCCCCGGGGTTGACCCCTAGGCCCATGTGGTCCTAGCCGTGCCCCGTGGGCACCAAATGCAAAATCAGCCCACTTGATGGCTCCAAACGGGGCCCCCAAGTGTTCTAGGAGTCCCCAAGGGACCCGTGGGGTTGACCCCTAGGCCCATGCGGACTAGCGGTGCCCCTCGGGGCCCAAATGCAAAATCAGCCCACTTGGGGGCTCCAAACGGGGCCTCCAAGTGTTCTAGGAGCCCCCCTGGGGCCCCGGGGTCGACCCCTAGGCCCATGCGGACGTAGCGGTGCCCCTCGGGCCCCAAATGCAAAATCAGCCCACTTAGGGGCCCCAAACGGGGCCCCCAAGTGTTCTAGGAGCCCCCATGGGGCCCCCGGGATCGACCCCTACGCCCATGTTGTCGTAGCCGTGCCCCGTGGGCACCAAATGCAAAATCAGCCCACTTGGGGGCCCCAAACGGGGCCCCCAAGTGTCCTAGGAGTCCCCAAGGGACCCCCGGGGTCGACCCCTAGGCCCATGCGGACCTAGCGGTGCCCCTCGGGGCCCAAATGCAAAATCAGCTCACTTGGGGGCCCCAAACGGGGCCCCCAAGTGTTCTAGGAGCCCCGTGGTCGACCCCAATGCCTTTGCGGTCCTAGCAGTGTTCCTCGGGGCCCAAATGCAAAATCAGCCCACTTGGGGGCCCCAAACGGTGCTCCCGAGTGTTCTAGGAACTCCCGTGGAGCCCCCAGGGTTGACCCCTAGCAGCATGCCATCCTAGCGGTGCCCCTCGGGCTTAGATGCCTATTCAGCGCATGAATTGATCGATAAAATAATGGTTTAGGGAGAAACGTTTACCTCAAAGTCTTGAATTCGTGGTTGAAGCTCTTAGACTCTGCAGATGGAACTCCCCCACTAACGAATTAATGCTCCCTTCCAAATTCCTGTCACGAATCGAAACGAACACGAAAAGAAAATTAGTTGAGAAAGAGTGAATTTTTTAAATGAAATGCTTTCGTGAGTTGTTCTTCATATATATCACAAGAACCCTTCATTCTTCTCATTACAACGATGGAGAGCTGACCATGGTATGTGTTAGAGAGCTTAAGTGAAATAGTGGGTTTTTTTGAAGTTTTTTGCGAAAAATTGAACGCAATCTGATGTTATAGAGAAAGGAGAATGTGGAAGAGGGACGGAGGGCTGGAGAGAGAAACTTGCGTAAGCCAAAAAATGGGCAAAGAGGGTGCGCGGCCGCGCACCCTCTCCTATTTGTGTGTGTCTCCAAGGGAGGCCAGCCCAATGGGCTGGCCGCCCTTGGAGCGGGCGAGCTGGCCAGCAGGCCGGCCAAAGCCGGCTGACAGCCAGGCCAGCCGACCAGCTGGGCCGACTAGGCCAGCCAACCAGGCCAGCGAGGCCAAGCGAGGCCAGCCAGCCAGCCAGCTGGTCGGGCCCAGCTGGCGGGGCCGGCCAGCAACCGGCTGTTTTTTTTTTTTTTTCATTCTTTTCTTTTTCCTGTTTTTCTTTTTTCTTTTTTCATTCTTTCCTTTTTCCTTTTTTCCTTTTTCCTTTTTCATTCTTTCCTTTTTCCTTTTTTCCTTTTTTCCTTTTTCATTCTTTCCTTTTTTCTTTTTTCCTTTTTTTCTTTTTTTGGTTTTTTATTTTTGTTTGTTTCCTTTTTCCTTTTTTAGGTTTGATTTTTTTGTTTTCGGTTTTTTTTTTAATTACAGTCTTTAAAATAAATTTCAAGCATCTATTTAGTTCCATTACAAAGAGGATATTGATGAAATATGTTGTTATAGGTTGAAATGTATATCTCTAAGTGTAGTAATTTGTGGAGATCTTTTGGTTGCATAATTGTACGAGGTGACTTCTTCGAGTGCAGTTTTGATTCATTTTCAACTAAGATCTTAGAAGTTTTTGATGAATAACTAGAACATGAAATGAGGTATAATAATTTCAGAAATCATCCTATTTCTCATCGGTTCAAACTTGCATGAAGCAATTATCTCATAAAATCTACAGAAAATATCATCGTTGTTATTGAATTAACAGTCTATTCCATTTCCTTTTGATTTGTGAAAGGTATATATATGGGAGGATTTATTCAGCACTAGTGGAGTACTGATCAGCGGGGTGTAGGAGCTTTCTACAACGAATCCAGGAGTTCCCGGTAAGACTTTATACCTAAACCATTGCATTAACCCCTAAAGGCCCTTAAAAGCCAAAATGGCTTTTTGCTGTTTCGGGCAGCTTAGATGGAAGGTCTAAATTAAGAATTTTAGACTATAATTTGGCGTGGGCGTGGTCATACATACAAGGTGTGTGGGGTAAGAATTACAAAGTCAAATTCGGGTTTTATAATTCTTTTATTGAAATTTTTGGTTTCAAGCCCAACTGGGGCAGAAAAAAACTTTTTATTATAATCATTTTTTCAATTTTTTTTTTTTTTGAGACATGCTCTTCACCACATTTAGGCTCAGAATTTGAAGTGACCCATGTTGATTATTTTCTTGGCTTGACAAGGGCAGCCTCCAAAATAAAGAACAGCAACCTCCAAGGTTTTTTGTAATTTCACATCCATTTCTTTCGAAATTTGTCAAAATTTGAGATTTTGAAAAATTTTAAAAATAATTTCGCCTAAAATTTATAAAATCATAGAGGTACCTAATCACCGTTCATTTTTTCCAAAAATCAAATACAATTAATGTGATGCATGTTTCACCAAATTGCCATTTTTATACCTACTTCCGGAAATTAATTTGCATGAAGGTTTGAAACGCGTAATGAGTCTCTAAAATTTTGCATGAGCGTACCCAACTTAGTTATCTACATGGAAAAAAATATGAGCAAAATGTTTGGAGTAACAATCTTCAAGTCCCCCTTTGCACTATGGAGACAATGCCTCCCAAGCAATGCCCCGAAAAACTTTTGCACAAACTTTGGATGTTACGATCTTGCAAATGATAAACATCCAACGGTCAATTTTTGAAACAGTAGCTATGAATAGGCTTAGGTACAAGATCTTACGGTTGGAATTCTAAAAGAAGTAAAAAAAATTGGTTCACATCCCCGGGAGTTCATAGAGGTAGAAAATCCTAGTTTTGAGGTTTCAAGCTCCCAAAAACACAAGGAAATTTAGGGGTTAACATTTAATTCATGTTGTCATCAACAGCGCCCTGTACTCTGGCAAATTGCAAGTGTACTTCGACGGGGGCCCCATACGAGCCCTAGGAACAGTTGGGTTTTTATTTGGGGCCCCCTAGTGGGCTCATTTTAAACTCCTAAATGTACAAAGGTGTCTCCAGATTTGACAATTTGAGGAAAGTCATCATAAAGTACTATATGGAATAATATTTTACGATTGATGTATGAATGATAGTTTTAGATTTTGAATTGAATATTCCATCCGTATGGTGAGGTTAACCAATGCTATATCAAATATTTTATTCTAAACTTTAAAAGAGAGAATTCTAAATTCCTTATAAAATTGATTTTAAGCAACATATTAACAAATTTTTAAGTAGAAGTTGTTGGAATGGATGAATTCATTTTAACAAATTTAACAAATTTTTAAGTAGAAGTTGTGGGCTGATTTTGCATTTGGGCCCCGAGGGGCACCGTTAGGATCGCATGGCGCTAGGTGTCAACCCCGGGGGCCCCACAGGGTCTCCTAGAACACTTGGGGGCCCTGTTTGGGGCCCTCAAGTGGACTGAATTAGCATTTGGGCCCGGAGGGACATCGCTAAGACCGCATGGGGCCTGGGGTCAAGCCCGGGGACACTCGGATTAAGAGTTCTTACCGTTTCAAACAAACAAAACATAACAAAACATAACAAAACAATTGTACTTTATGTATAGATCGTAGTTAATAGCAGCGTTATCGATAAGCTATTATAAATGTTTGTTATACTGAGTACGGATTGCAAATTTGGTGAACAGAGATACGGATGACGATGGATTCGAGTGCCTTTGGAAGCCCTGTTGCTTTACAAAACGTTGTAGGAGGTGTGGACAGACCGGGACCTAGTGTAGGAGAGCGACCCACTGGGCGTCCCGTTCGCGTGAGTTTGTTCCAAGAGGTACGAACACACTGTACTCAGATGGAGACACAACAGAGGAATGAGACGGTACAACTACTATCGACTGGAGGAAGCGTTGTGGGATTCGGAGTGGTTGATAGTTCTTTCAAACGTGGGATGGAACTGAATCAGGTAAAATTGTTTCCATGTGAAGTTGATGTACGTATCTCATGTGTTGTAGACGAAATGTTCTGGACTGGAGAGGTAGTCGGGGAACATCTTGGACAATGTTTGGACGTAGTCATACGTTGGCAGAGGTCATTGTTGCGGGTTGTCCAAAGTAATGAACAGCCTCCACCTTCATCTGGTAGGGGACAAAATTTCTCGTTCTCTATAGCGGCACTAGCCCAATATGATTTCCATGAGGATGATGGAGATTCCAATCGTACGGATATGTATTCTGCCACGCTAGTTCAGTCGGGCATTCGAGAGGAGTCATCTCCAATGACGCAAGGATCACAATCTAGCGTAGGGAATCTTCCACATGTAGAAGGTTTAGCTCCAGAGGGACCAAGCAAGATGTACTCTATGGAGAATCGAAAGAGTAGAGTTCCTAAACTACGTGAGAAGGGCGAGCCACGAATGGAGAAAGTGACATTGGCAAGCGTTAGATCTGCAAAGTAGAGAGGGGGGTGCAAACGTAATTGTTTGAGGGATGTGAATGAGAAGTACATTTTGGAACAACGGTACATGGCGTGGGCGCAAAAGTATGAAGTGAGAGCGACTTGGATTTTGCAGATGCTAAACGCTTTTTACACAATTACTGAGGAACAGAGGCGAAACAAATATGATACGAAGTTGGATGGCTTGCCGGTTTGTAATGGGTGTTACGCTGCAGCATTGGGTTACTCGCAGAGACGTTTCAAGGAATTGAAACAATCTCAACAAGTGTATGGGAGGATCGCAGCTGTCCATGGAAACGTTTGCAAAATTAGAGAAGGGGCAAAATTGTCTGCGGCCCGTTAATGTTTTTCTACATTTGTAGATGAAGCGGGGTGCACATAACCGCATCGTCAAATACGACGGAAGAGTGATAACTCGGTATTGGCACTAGTGCTGCTGCCAATGAACACGACGAAAGTGGACGTGTTCAATTATGTAAACGAGGAAGTGAAGCGGATACATGATGGGGAACCGTTGTCAATAAGTTCGTTCCGAAAGTTATGGAGGATGGAGTTCCCGCACGTGCAAATTCCACCGTTTTCAAGGTTTTCGAAGTGCTTCCATTGTTGGGAGTATAAGTATGGGATGGAAGCAACGAACAACACGGTGGCGAAGGTGCAGATTAAGAATTTGTTTCTCATTCACATCCGTCACCAAATGGAGGAACGACGTGATTACTGGTTATTCAAAAGGTCGGCTATAATAAATCCAGACCTCTATATGTGCCTAATAGTCGACGGCATGGACCAGAACACCACCATGATTCCAAAGATGAGACAAACGGTGAAGAACATTGAGTCGCGGTTTGTGAAGAATCACTTGTGTGGAGTCCTCGTACATGGAATTGGATTGTACGCAGACGTGTGGATAGACTCGCACCACAAGCATGATAGCAACCAAGTCATTACAACAGTGATGCATGTGATAGATGACGTGAGACGAAGGAAGGATGCGCTGCCTCCTACGTTGCGAATCCAAGCAGACAACACAACCCGAGAGAACAAGAACATCTACATTTTTGCCCTATGTGCTGCCGTTGTTGGAATGGGCTACTTCCAAGAAGTACAGCTATGTTTTCTTATAGTAGGACACACTCACGAGGACATCGATCAGCGGTTCACCATTATATCTCATACGTTGAAGAGATCAAACATCGATTCCCTGAAGCAACTGTTGCAGTTGGTGGAAAAAAGAACGTCGTATACAGAGTCATTCGTGGGCGCTCGCATTTGGAGAACGTGAGGGATTGGAAGGCATTCATTACGCCGCATTTGCTGACGGGAGGTGATACACTGACGGGCATAACATTTCCGCATCAAATGAGATTTTACACGGAGAATGGTGCGCCCCGAGTGCAGTTCAAGCATTACAGCAAGGATGTATGGGGTCCTACGGAGGGACACTTGTGTCTGCGGTCTCTACCTACAAGAGAGGAGAAGCCAAATCTTGCAGAGTTGTTTGGTGCGGACGATAGGGAGTTGAAAGCCTTGGGGGAATTCATTGCATACAAGGAGAAGTGTGTGGAAAGAATACAACACGTGGAGGAGAACTTACAGGCAATAGAGGAAGCGCGGTGGCTGATCAAGTATTTGAAGAATTTTCCTCTGCAAGATAGAAGTGAGAATGCAAAGCTACCGTTCTGGCCTTACGAAGCACATGTGAACGCAACAGGAGACGATGCCACGGTGGAAACAACAATAGATGACGTTGACTCCAATACAGCAAGTAATACGAATGCGGTTGTGGACTCGATCATGGCAACAATGCCGAACCCAGAGCCTCGAGGGTACTTCGGACCTCGAAAGGGCATACCATCTACTGCAGCGGTAACGAGAACGCCTAGAAGAACAGGGACGGAAGTAGTGGGCCAAGCATCATCTACAGCTACCCTGGAGGCAATAGATGATCCGTTTCCAGTTTTCAATCCAGCGAGGGACTTGGAGATTGGACAGTTCGTGGCTTTAACAGTAGAGCGGAAAGTAGTAAGGGCTGGAGTACCATTCTATGTGGGGAAGGTGGTGGAATTTGGACAAGGCAAATGGGCAATGAAAGTGAAGGTGATATGGTATTGGCCTATTATGAGGCGAGGTGTGACGGATGAAGCAGGTTCTGAGCCACAACGATACAGGAACTGCATGGAAGCATCTTGGGAGCCATCTGGTGAGAGACATGGTTGGGTGGACAAAGAAGCTGCTATATTTTCATGGAGAGATGTACCAACAAGAACGAGAAGTGGACATTTAAAGGTGAAGTTCATTTCTATACAAGGAGTTCGAACTGAGAACCAAGTAACTATTCCCAATGAAGCAAAGCCACACATACTTGAATATATTGCATTACAGGTGGAAGGCATGGATGACGAGAGGATGCAGAACGAGCTAGATGCTTACTAGAATAGAATTGTATATGTTATACAATATATGGTTTTTTGTATTAGATGTCGAGGTATTGAAGGGAAAAGTGTGTACTATTATTATAAAACGCGAACGAGTACACGATTTTTGTATAATACAAAGAATAATTAAATCTTATCTGTATGTTTGTAGCCCATATCTAAATGCATACAATGTGCTTGTATGATTATGTAAGATGCGTGCACAAATAAGGGATTCAGAATTCCTACTTTCGTACCTATCGCATAGTATGTGTAGAACGAATATCACAGGATAATTTTGTTGCGTATAGGACAAAAATTTGACATATAGAAAATGCAAATACAAATTCTTTAAAGGAAATCCCCCATCGAAAATCTCCATGAATTTCCAATTTATCCTTATTAGAAGGGAATTGCTGGGAAAAAAAATTTGCCTAATTTTTTTTGCAATTTTTTGGGATTTGAATTTTTAGTGCGCCCGGGGGCAAGTGCATGATTATATGGCCAAGTGCGTAAATAGCGAATTGCGTGTTATAGGTTGCATGCTATGAGTTGTGGGTTCTTCCAATTGGAAGAGAGTTGAAAGGATAATCTAATTTAGCCAAAATCTCTTACTTTCCTAATTCTTTTATACCCCCATCCATTAGAAGGTCTTTGAAAAAAATGTTAATGAATTGAACATCTTGTCAAATTGTGTTATGCATCTTGTTAGCTACTTCATCTTGAGAATGGTAAAAAATGGCACATGATTTCAATTTATTTATTTTTGGTTTGGGAGCAACACCTGTTTCGTTAAAAGTGCACATAGCCATGTGCACTTTTTTTTGTTGGTAATTTGTACTATGGGCTATATATGACGTCAAAAAAGGTCCTATATTTCATATATTCATGTACTAATTTTTTGTAAAAAACTATGCGTTAAATATGAAGGCATCCATTTCAAACATACGTATATATTGAAGTACTAGTTGGCAATTTTAAATTTCACTATCGTTATTGAGCCGGCAGTTTGCATCTATACTAAGCTACAAATTCTTCTTTATATCTTATTTTTTCAAATTAAATGTAGATCCATATGATGAGCTATTGCAAAAAGTTTGATCTAGAAAAGGGGGCTTAGAGGGGTGGGCACGTGCCTACCCCCTCTAAAAAAATTGGTAGAAAAGTTTGATAGTAAAGGAATGTAGGCACCTACCTACTTTTTCCTATAATTTTTGGACAAAAAAATTTGATAGCAAATGGGGGGTGGGCACAAAATAATTTAAATGAGAGGGTTAGACATATGCCAAACCCCCATCACTTGCAATGTCTCAAGAAAAATAAAATGAGAGGGTTAGGCATATGCCTAACCCCCATCACTTGCAATTTTACAAAATAATTAAAATGAGAGGGTTAGGCATATGTTTAACCCCTAATTGCCCAACCATGCATATTTTGCATGATGTACACATTTCATCCGTATTTTCTCATCCGTCATGCACTTTTTGTGGTGTAATTTTTTTACTGAATTTTTTATGGGAAGTTAGCTTCATGTATGTGTGATCCGATCGAAAAGGATATTGAAAAAATTATGCCTCATTTTGTGTTGTAGTGTTTCACCCAAAATCTTGAAGATTTTGGTCTAAAAGTGTTCTTGAAAAAAAAAACTATTAAAATCAAGCATCCAAAAAATCTCCAAAAATCACTACACCTAAAGTACTACATTATAACCCATCACAACAAATTTCATCCACATATTGTCAATATCTTATTTGTAATTGAATTACAAAATAATTTTTTATTTTATGTTTCAAAATTTATATAAAAAGATTAGTGATAGCAATCATAGATCTAACCGTATAGATAGAATCTAAAATTAAAAATGTATAACTTTTATTCATACATCAAGTTCTAAATATTCATATTAATTGCATTTTATAATGCATCTTTGCAAAACTGCCTAAACTGGACATAAGTGAGGACGTTTAGGGGTTAACCCTTATCACTTGCAATGTCTTCAAACAATTGAAATGAGAGGATTAGACATATGCCAAGCCCCATCATTGGCAGTGTCTTCAAACAATTGAAATGAGAGGATTAGACATATGCATGACCCCATCACTCAAATAAATTCGAACAAGAGGGTTAGGCATATGCCTAACCTTTCATCATTTGCAATTTCTTAAAAGGATTGAAATGAGAGGTTCAGGCATATGCCAACCTCCAACACTTGCATTTAAAAACAAAAAACAAAAAATATTGAAGGGTTAGACCTATGCCTAACCCCAATAGTTGCAATTCACAACAAAATAAAATATGGGATGCTTAGGCATATGTTTTTCCATTGGTAGAGTGACATGCACCTTGGAATGTAGTCAGGTAAAGAAAAAAAAGGATAGAATCTCATCCATATACATATGTTCATCTATAAAATATCTATACATAAGGCATTTTCATCAAAATAATGACGTTTTTTGTATTTTTTTTTAAAGACTTCGACAATTTCATCCACTTTTACGCCCATTTTTTCGAGTGTAAAATTAGCCACTACCAAAATGAGGTAAGATTCTGGCAAAGATTCACCAATCTGATTTTGGAAGATGAGTGTTGTTGGTAACAATGCTGTTCATCCCCCCCGTATGGTAGTAGCCTTGTAGCACGAATTCAAAAGGAGGAAACCGAGGAATGAGACGAAGGAAGCACAAGAAGGAACCAGTTCCAGGGATTTAAACCCTAACCCTAATTTTAACGAAACTTGGGGATGGACCAGGGTCAATCTAGTCTGTCTTTTCGCATGTCCGTTGGGTTTTTGAGGGAGAACGGAAGGTGTATGATCGAGACGGAGGGAGACGGGAAACCATGGCAAACGCAGGGCTGCGCAAGAGCGTGAACGAGAAGGTTGGGGTTCGCAGTGTCTCATGAAATGCTCGACCGGCTGAATGTGCGCACTTCATTTTGGGTGTGTGTAGAGAAGACGGGTCAGTGGAGGTGCAATTAGGGCAGGCGCAGGTGCTTGCCTTGGTGAAAGGGGAAATCATGCAGCCATATCCAGACCAGAGAAATGAAGGCTCCATGTTGATTTTCACCGAATTCTCGTCGATGGGTAACCCTGCCTTTGAGCCAGGCCGTCCGAGCGACATGGTGGTGGAGCTTGGGCGCATCATCGACTATGGGTTAAGGTAATGGCTTTTCCTTTCACCTAAACCCTAAACTCTCTTGCCACCTCTGAATGCTTGTTTGATTTTTGTAACCCTAAACTCTCTTGCTACCTCTGAATGTTTGTTTGTTTGTTTTTTATCACAAATGAAGGATTTTATTGCAAACCATGAACTCTGGGATAGAAGATGCTTGGCTGTTTGAATTGGGAAGTCAATTTCTTTCTTATTGTTTTGAAATATGGTAGATAGACGAGGCTTTTTTTGCTCAGAAAACACTAAGCACAAAGTTTTTGAAGCCAGTTTCATGTTTGTTATGTGAGCTTAACTGGAACACGGAATGAGCTTGACATGGAAAGTAGAGCCATAGACACGGAGTCTGTGTATTTTGTCAGGTTGATTTGTATGGGCCATCCGAATGGATATCCACATCGGGTAAGTAAATTCTTCATTACCTTCTTCGTGTACTGTATTTGGCTATTAAGATTTGATCATAAGCTTACCACTTAGATCGTTAGAATCACTACTAGCAAAGTTGTGAGTCGGGTTTCAGGGTTTCGGGTTTGCCTGCTAAAGGAGTTTTGGTTGCGTTTTGCCAGGAATCTTGTGGAATGCTGGGAATCTGGCAGCACTTGCCGTGCTTTTATCTTACAAAAGACCAGAATGCACTGTAGGAGGTGACGATGGGCAACAAAAAAGTGTACATCCCCCTAATAAAGTTTATATTATTATTGAGCTTGTCAATGACTATTAAAGTAGGGCTATGGTGTAACAAAATTCAGTATCTAAGCGTCAAAGATAATTACTTCAAATTTAAATATCGAAATGTAAGTGCTTGGGGGTTAGGCATATGCCTCACCCTCCCATATTTTATTCTACTATGAAATGCAAGTTTTGGGGGTTACGTGTATGGCTAAGCTTCCATATTTTATTTTGTCGAGAATTGCAAGTATTAGAGAGTTATGCTTATGTCTAATCTTCCTATATTATTTTTTGCTATTAAATGCAAGTGTTTGGGGTTAGACATATGCCTAAACCCCCCTCCCCTCTCCCCCCCCCCCCCCCCCCCCCCCCCCCCCCCAACACTTGCAATTCACATCAAAATAGAATATGGGAGGGTTAGACATATGCCTAACCCTCATATGTTTTATTTTGATGTAAATTTCAAGCATTGGGAAGATTAGGCATATGCCTAAGCCTCCCATTTATTTATTTTGCTTTTAAATGTAAGTGTTGGAGGGGTAGGCATAGGCCCAATGCTCCCATATTTTAGTTTGTTTTTAAATGCAAGTATTGGAGAGTTAGGCATTTGCCTAACCCCTTCTATGTTTTATTTTCTTTGAGATGCAAGTATATATTCTGTTGGGTAAAAAAAGCTAATGATTTCTACTTGTGAAGAAAATCATCTCTACAACCATTTGGAGATGATAGGCTGGCAACACTAAGTTAGTATGGATAATGACTCAAGTCAATTAGTCAAATATAGGGAAAATGGAAATTGCAAATTATATTTCTCCATGTTTGTTATGGTGGGAAAACAACCATTACCTTTAGTTTAATAAATGGTATGTAAACATTGGTGTATTTTAGCTTGCATGGTTGTAATATACATATATTGTGATATGCATAGTGAAGTAGCGAGATTTTTAGACTCTTTTTAGTGTTCTTCACACTAATGAATGTTCAAAAGTTGTTAAAATGTATGATTCAAGAAACAAAGAAAAATCATAATTTTTTTGTTTCCAAATATTTAATTTAAGAATTACAATATTTTTTGGCATGTATTTCCAGAGCATATTTCTGCTTTTGTTATTCATCCATTGTCCTACCAAAAAAAATTCAATGTGCAATTTTAGAGGGGCATGTGCACTTTTAATGAAATGCGTGTTGAGCCTAGAAAATCAAGGTTGTTTGGATTTTTCAGGCCTGGAATTTCAAAATCTCAATTTCATTTGCTCTTATCTTGACATCCGTATGGTCAAATGTTTTGAAAATTTGAGGGATGGTTCATAAGGTCTACGAGTACAAGATCCTACAATCGGAATGTGAAAAAAAAGGTTTTGAAAAGCATTAGAGATCATCAACAAAAATAACCAAAATGAGACAGTTTTGGATGGGGGACCTCCCTCGGGCGTTTAGGAGTTAAGAGCCAACTTTCATGGGTTCATGCTCATGGAAGTAGGCAAGAAGAGGGGAAATGTAGTAGGTACAATGACTCTCAAAAGTAGTTGGTTGTCCCCTTCTGATGGATGAAATGCTCTCATTTAGAAGATAACTTGATTCATAAAATGAAATTTCCACACATCGTACTAGACTTGGTGCTTTACAACGCATTATAGAAAAAAATGAAAATGAAAAATAATTTATGTCATTTTTAGATTCAATTTGGAATCCCATTTTTTGGTGCGTACTGAGTCAATGTGGAAATGCATTAAATAAAGAAGTTCAATCCAAATTTTAACTATAGATAATAAAAAAATAACCTTAATAAATAATATCTCAAAAAGAAATTTGATTTTGAAATATGATTGCAAGAATATGGTAATTTAAATCACGAGTAATATTTTTGGCGGAACTTCATAACATTCAGTAGCCATCATGCCCACTGCCTTTCATTCATGCATTATGCTCATCACTTTGAGCCTCTACATGTTCACTTAGCTCCTGATGAAGTATTGTTGGATGTGGAATATTCCACAACATCTACTATAGAGTCAAAGCAGAGACTGCATGCTACTGAATGCTATGTAATTGAAGGCCACTTTACACTACGGTGGAGAAGTCCACTGGCCATAAATTCTAAGAGAATTCTGAAATATGATTGGCTGAGAGTGACACTCTTGTCCGTGGTACGGTCAAGAGTCCTTCGATATAGAACTTTGTACATGGATGAAAAAATGACATGCCTGCCAACATGGCGACACTTTTTGCAATGGGAGTTCTCCGAAGGTTAAGTTTCTTGAACGACCTTAAAACCTTGGACAAGAAACTTGACCTCGAAGAACTCGAACTTGATTAAAATTATATTTTTGTGGACAAATCTGAATCGTGCAATTAAGAGCTTCATCATTGACTGAATGAGCATGGGTTGTGCTACAAATTGGCATGGACATTCAATAAATTTATGTTTCTAATTGAGAGCTAGTTTTAAATTTTATTTATTTTATTTAAAAAATTATGAAAAAATAAAATACAAATAAACAATTTTGTTAATTGAGATGTGTTTACTAATGTTTGTCAAGTTTTGGTTATTAAACTTATTCTATGGATTTTTTCTTGAGTTTTTTTTTTTTTACCATACAAATTAGAAGGTTATTGAAGTGAAGAGAATTATTTTTAACCATGATAGTGCATTGAAATGCAATTAAGACAATTTGGTGCCGACCTCCATACCAACCTAGTATGGATAAAATGACACTAAAATGACGTGTGTATGCAATCTTTGGTGTCAAAATGACACCAAAATAATTTGACCCAATTTTTCTGATGTAGCCTCAAATAACCACATTAGCAACTTCAAGACATGTGAACATGATGCCATGATGGTGCATTGAAACACAAATTAAGACAATTTGGTGCCAACATCCATACCAACCTATTATGAATAAAATGACACTAAAATGATATGTATGCAGCCTTTGGTGTCAAAATGACACCAAAATAGTGTGACCCAACTTTTTTGATGTAGCCTCAAATAACCACATCAAGAACTTCAAGGCATGTGATCATGGTGCTATGATGGTGCATTGAAATGCAATTAAGATAATTTGGTGCCAACCTCCACACCAACTTAGTATGAATAAAATGACACTAAAATGACCTGTATGTAGCCTTTGGTGTCAAAATAACACCAAAATAGTCTGGTCCAACTTTTCTGATGTAGCCTCAAATTTTCAGCCCTATGTCTTGGGCTGAAATTCTTGACCGACCCGTGCACTTCTCCATCATAGTGTAAGGCGTCCCTGAGTTCCCCATGACTCCATTCATGGAGAAGCAGTACAGCAGTGATCCTGGAAACCAATCAAAGCTGGAAAGGACAAAAAAGAAGTTCATGAAGCTGAGTTCGCGATGAACTGCATGAATGGGGTGGTCCATTCATCATCGCCCTTTCTGCGCCACCTGCCGCGCCATGAGCGTCGGCCATCTCTGGGAAGCTGGTGGCGAAGCTGCCTCAGTCTCCTTTAGATATGAACTACCCATCTCTACAGTAGTATAAATGTATAAAGTTGCATGCAGAACGTACGGGACTCACTCACTCATTTACACTTTCAGTTCTTGTGACAATTGATCAAATTCCTTGCACAGTTTCTTCCACCACCAATTTCCATCAGGTATGTCCAAACCCCCGCCGCTCTCACCACATTATTTCTGCTACTATCTCACTCACTAGCTATCTCTCATGATTCTGAATGCTTGTAACTGTATTTATATAATTTGAGAATCAATGCTTTCGTGGTTTTGCTCGCTCATGTACTAATAATCACTATTACGATCAAGCTGTGTTCGTTATCAGGTTTGAATGCTTTTTTAGAATCATCGATGTGTCTGTTTGCTGGAGATTTAGAGAATTCGCTTCAGGATTGGATTAACCGAGTTCTTCTTGACTTGTTGTGAGAGATTAGAGTAGTGAATTGATGTCAAGGAGGTGGTTTGAGGTTTTGGAGTCTGTGCATTGAAGGAATTGATTGAACTGCATGTGTGATCGTGTTGTGAAGTTGAAGAGATAGAGAGGATCATGACGAGTAGGGCGATTTTCCAAGATGGGTACAACAAGGAGAATCCGTTGAGCACGCTCAAGATCATCACGCGGCCCATTCCGAAAGCCGGGCCGAGCCAAGTGGTGGTGCGCGTCACGGCGCGTCCCATCAACCCCACGGACTTCATCTCCGTGCGCAACGGCCTCGTCGGCGGCAATGGCACTGGCATCATAGGCTCCGAAGGCTGCGGCGTTGTGCACGAGGTATCGACGCTCTATCATATCAATCTGTTGCGAGCACTAAACCCTAAACCCGTCGCTTTTGAAATCGAGGAAACCCTAGTGACCAAGAGCACTCACCAACTCTGGAATGACTCAAAATAACAGCAACCATGAATCCTGACAGACGGACGCTTGAATTCTTATCATGTGCAGGTCGGTGACGGCGTGACTGCGGTGCAGAAAGGGCAGCGAGTGGTGACCATCACGGGTCTGGAGGTGTTCAAAGGCAACGGCGCGTTCCAGGAGTACATCCTGCTGGACGATCACCTGGTGTGGCCCGTGCCGGAGTGGATGAGCGACGAAACGGCAGCGCAGTTCGTGATCAACCCCTGGACAACGTATTCGATGGTGCAGGATCTGCAGGTCAGTGATTCCTGTTGTTGCTAATGGATTTAGCCAACTTGCTACACAAAATTTGGGCTGGCTGAAAGACACAAAGGATTGAAAATAGAGAAGAGAATCTTGAATGATAACCCGATTTCCTACATTGAGTCAAGATGTGTAACCTCTTAAACATAAGTATCATCCAGGTATCGCCTAAGTAGCACCTTGCACTAGAGGAAATCTACGCTTTCGTAACTAGAACTTTATGACTCAAATTGTTCATGATGTTCAGTTGCATTGGACAATATTCAGTCATGAAAGACATTTATAGTCATGAAAGTGTGGATTTCTTCTAGTGTAGGTAGCACATGTGTATTATCTATACATCAATATGAAAAGAGCATCAAGGAGCGTGGATTGTTCTTCAATCCATGGAAAAGTAGTAGCAAAAATGCTAAACTGTCTTCTGACAAAAAGAAAAAAATCACTGGCGCAGGTGCCGAAAGGCGAGTATTTGATCCAGAGCGCGGCGGGGTCGACGCTGGGGAAGCAAGTGATATCGCTGGCGAAGCAGTGGGGCATCAAGACGATCAACATCGTGCGGCGCGCGGAGCAGAAGGCGGAGCTCAAGGAGTTGGGAGCGGACGAGGTGATCTGCTCGACGGACGAGGAGGACGTGGTGGCGCGCGTGAGGGAGATCACGGCCGGGAAGCTGGCGTGGGGCGCGCTGGACGCGGTGTGCGGGCCCATGACGGCCACTCTGGCCGCGTGCGTGCGCAGCGGCGGGCAGGTGTTCATCTACGGCGTGCTGGGCGGCACCGTGCTCAGCTTGAACACGCTGGACCTGTGGCGCGACGTGAACGTCCGCGGCTGGATCATCTACAACAACGTCATGCCCAGCGCAGAGAAGAGCCGCACGGTGGCCTCGCACGTCGCCCCGCTCGTGAGGAGCGGCGTCATCCCCGTCGCCAAGTGTGAGGCGTGGGCGTTCAACGATTTCCTCAAGGCCATGGAACTCGCGGAGAAAACCGGCGGAGCCAAGAAGATCTTGCTCGTCAGCCAGTAAATTTTGTGTTGTTACAAATGGAATCTTTTTCTGTGGGTCTTGTCCCCGTTATATTTTCGAGAGGATTCCAACGCACTAAAATGAGTTAGCTACTAATTACAAGTGTAGATTATCTACCTTTGAGTTATGAACTACACAACCTATGATATAAAATTAACGCTTTTTGAACTAAAATAGTAAGAAGTTGTGTGATGTACAGTGAAGGTGGGGAATATATGGCTCATTAGCAAAAAGGTTTATGGGATTTTTTTTTCAGCCTTTAGGGTTGCTGCCACTTTGCTTTTGTTGAATACCAAAGGCTTCTTACCTTGTAGAAGTATGACGAATGGACTGTAGTGGTGGATTTTATTAAGAGCAAAACAAGCAAAGGTCATACGTTGTATGATGAAACTTACTTTGAATCTTCAGCCGTGTTCAATATACAAATTGCCTAGGCTTAAGAGGAGACGATTTAGGGTTTTGGGGGCAGACGTTAGGGCCAACAAAGGTAGTTTGCAGCACTCACTATCATGATGTCACTAGGGCTAAAGCAGATTGAACCAACCTAGCAATTAGGCCGTACATCATGCGACGGTGGAAAACATTATTCCATTATTCCATTAATTTTTCCATTAATTTTTATTTTTTTATCTTTGCAAAATTCGCTCACTTTAACTTCACTGGTGATGTAACACTGACATGGAGAAAAGTGGGAGTCAAAAAGAAAGTAAGTTAATGAAGTTCTTGGAACATCAATTTTGAGTTTGTAAGTCGCACATTTCCTGGAGTAGGTTATGAGTATTACATCTAAGTTATTTCTACTGATGGTTGGCCTTGGATGTTGCATTCTGTGATTGTTGGAAGTGTGTTGATATTTTTGAAAGTTTTTAACATTAGAGTTATTCGAAAAGAGTGTCAATTTGTTTTCAGTTCAAAAAGAAGGCAGAACTAGTCTCTGGTGAGTTGAAGATAAATGTAAAGCAAGATCATGCACCGCTCATGGGAGTGGAACTTGTCACCTTTCTAATGCTAAAGGGGAGTTCCCACAAGTTCTCCCAAGTCTATGATTTTATTCATGAAGGGACCGAAGGACTATTCATGTGTAGGATGTGTTAGAAATCGCTTATATAGAGTCCTTATTTTCAGTTAACCCTTAAACGACATATGCTTTCGAGATACCACACCCAAAATCTCTTTTAAATTCCATTTAAAGCATGATTTTGTTTTTAATTTACTTTGGCTTTATTTTTTAAAAAGTATAGATCTCTCTAAGGTGCTCAGTTTGGCATTTTAAAAACCCCATTTAGTGCAATGGAGTAGAAGTTATGAGTAAGATTCTCCCAAAATATAACCAAGTCCATGGGGCTTGCATTGTCCTTTAAGGGTTAACTCAATTGGAGTGTTGAAAACAATGTCAAAATAAGTGTCAAAAACAATACCTTTTTCGTAATACTGACACACCTGATGAAAGTTATCGTGGAATGGGATAAATTTTAGTTGAAGTTCTTTGTACAGATGTATCAATTTGGTTGTGTCATTTGTTGGTTGCAATCCACAATAATCCTGTGTGGGCTGATTTCATATGAAACAAATTAAATCATATATGACATACATGTTAGCTTGTAACTGTAACTCAAATTGATGTGAGTCATTGTGAGCAACCCAAGATTGGTACTCCCTTTGTTGCAAATTGGCTGTCCCAATTGAGTTGATAGTTTTGTTCCAAAATGTGAGAAATGTGGTACATTTATCTACAACATCTATTAATTGTTGAAATATATCTACCACAATAAATGGCGTGTTTAGTGTCCAGGATATTGTTTCTCAACTCGAACACTATTTAATTTTAAAGAGATATAGTGTCCATGTAAGAAAAAACTGAATGTCGTATTCCAATTATATATGGCATCTTTTTAATATATATGGTATACCACCTCATGTCAGTCTCATTACCTAAAAGGAACATGGCACTCAATGAAAGAGGGCTTGACTACACTAAAGAGTATATTTAGTGTGAGGCACTGTAATTGCGAACATCACTCTAAATATCAAAAAACCTACTTTTGTAAGAACACTAAATGTGAATTCTCACACTATTTATGAAGAATAGTAACGTTTTGACATTGTGATCTTTTGAGATATGGATATTTAGTGTGAGTAAGGAATGAAACTTGAGATGAAAGTTTAGATGGAAAAACTGAAATTTTAGAAATGGAATGAAAAAAATTGGATGATAACTGACAATGAATCAAATTGGATGATAACCGCCACAACTAATTATCCACAAATTGACAATTAGTGTTACACAAGTAATAGGGGTAAGCACATTATTCATCACCTCACACTAAATATACTATTTAGTGTAGTGGCAAACTCCTATATATTTTAGGGACACTATTTCTCCTCACCTTTGAATAAATTTTGGTTAAAATACATCAATTCTCCCCGGACACTAAATATGCCATTTACTGTAGTGAATACAACCACTAGAAAAAAGTATGGCTCCATGGACCATATTGGCTACTATTGTAGTACCTTGGCAGTTTCAACACTTTCATGTTGAATAATTAATTAAATTCTGAAAATAGGCCACCAAAATTTCAAAATTTGAAGAACGTTCCTTTGTATTCTTATTTTTTCCCATTCATTTTTTATAATTAAAAATTTTAATTTTCAAAAATTTCAACAATTTTGAAAATAATTTAATTACTGTCAAAGCTACCAAGATACTATAGTAACTTGGTGTCAATATGGGCCCTGGAGACCATGCTTTGACAATAATTCTTGGTGCCCAAGTGTGACTATTCTGCTAGTGAACTTGTGATTGAATAGAGAGTTATTCATGACGACTCTTTTGTACTTTTGTTGTTAATATTAGTAGCTTTTCCATCACCTATACAACCATATTTTCTCATTTAGATGTTTCAAGGATGCATAAAGGCATGATGGGATGAACAACCCAATTATATATAAAATCATCCATCTATGTAACAGTCTTGACAGCTAGAGAAGGTTGTTCTAACAATCCAACCAATGTAGTTGTATAAAAGGAATATCCTCCCTTTGGCCCACCCTTTGGACCTCGGTTGCCACATTAGGGTTGAATTTTAGTGAATGACATTGTACAATATTATATACGGTGGTAGCTCACCAAAAAAAAGTATATTCATGAGCTAAGTGAAAATGAAAAAGGACCTTAGTTAGTGTGTTAAAAAATGCTATACAAAAATTGGGTAATCAAATCCTTATACAATTATTGCTTATTTACATTGGCCTTTGAAATCTAATAATCTTTTCTCTACCAACCAATAGAATGACTAGTGTTGTTTAGCAGAAATGCAAAAGTTGAACCAAAATTTTCATTTATTTATTGCCAAAATTTCATGCATTTGAGCATTTTCATTCATTTAACGTATTTTTATCCAATTTTGACTATATAGTTCAATAATAGTACCGTAGTCATCATTCTAGCTACACTCCAAAATTAGTAGAAAAAATGATATTAAAAAATAGAATGGCAATGGAGCTTATTCTTCAAATCGGTTGAGGCCTTTGTGCGGCCCCACTCTTCCATGCTTGATGTGCTGTAGCAACTTTGGCACGAAGTCCTTCATTTTTGTCTACTACAATCAATTCATCATTCACACATTAGTTATGAGTTTATATAACAAAAATTCTCCTGGAAGTTCTAGGTGCAATCTCTTCTTCTCATCAATGTGTCAAAAAATTGATCAACTAGATATTAACAAATTGTTTTGTATAACCTATGCCTTCCATTGAGACTTCAAGTATTCTACATGCAAGTGTTCTAGCACAAAACCTTGCCTATTTGAATTTAAAAAGGGTGCAAATGCTACAAATGACTTGAACCCTTGCTAGTCATCTCTTGAAAATAAATATTTCCTGGCAATTATAGTGTATTCACATGTCTTAACAATTAGAAAAATAAAATTTTGAGCATACAACATATATAAATCCATAGAAAATCATTCGCTAGTTCTAAATCAATGATCCAATATAAACAAAATATGTACTACAATTCCACAACTTTCCATTTTCTGAAAGGCTAAATATATAATAATAACCAATATTCATAAGTTTGGTTTTTTTTTTCTCCTATTCTATTGACCCAAAATTTAGATGTAGTTTCTTAACTCTTAAGTTCATCTTATCAACATTTATTAGTGTCAAGTTAACAAAAAAAAATCAAGCAAAGAAAAGAGCAAAATTTTATTAACATTTAATCTCAAAATGTCCCTTGGGCTCTAGATGTGTATTGGCCATTATGTGTTTTCTCATATAAAATGATTTGTATAGTAAAATACAATGATGTGTTCAAATACTCAATATGCTCAAATGCATGTGGTACACATTGTTGAGTTTGAGTATACATACTTTTGATTAAACTTTCATTATCAACACAAGTGATTTATGTTTATTCATTTTTCTCTCTCAATTTTGCACAAATCAGAGGGTGGATGTTCTTATAACTACTCATATACCACTGATTGTGCACTTATGTCTAGGTTATGACACTTCACCAAAATCAATTATGAGCAATAATAAGATGTTCAATGAAATCAAACACAATTTTAAACCAAGAATGCAAAAGGAGGTAATTTCATATCACATGCAATTGTATAAGTAACTCTTAAATGAATAAGAGGAAAATTTAATATGATTTTTGAGATTATTATGATTTCATTTTTTAAATTTAGTCCAAACCTGGTGATTGACTCAAGTTGTGTTTGATGAGGTACAATATTACTGAAATGACTACCAACCAGCTTGCAGTCCAACCCTTCATCTGCTTGGTTGACCAATTCCCAAATGTTGTGTCATTGATAGTTTTCATGCCTCTTTTGTAGTAAAATTCAAATCCAAACCATTGATGTTACCAATAGAAGCACAAATTGTACCTCATGTTTTTCTTTTCTTGCGATTTTAAGTGGGTTATATGGGTACTTTGTTTTGTCCAATTTTTTTGAATTTTTGACATATACAAGCATAGAGAGAGTAATGCAAGTTGTAGGCCTACATGAATTAAGCGTTCATTGGAGATAGTGATACTAAGTACGCCACCAGAATCTAAATGCTACCCTTGATGCTTTTTTCCGAAGGTGAACCCTATAACTACCTAGTTTACGACTAAGTACCATTAAGAAGAACAAACATGTTTTCTCCCCTAAAACATTTTTTTAAGGTACCCATACAACAAGGTCATGAGACCCCACAGTGATTGGGTAGACCATGGTAGTAGAGCCATCAAGCGCAAACACAAGCAATGTTTTTCGCTGATTTTAGTGATTTGAATATGGTCCTCTTTGAATTCTATTATTTTTACAATTTGATCATTTTAAAACCATGAATCTTTGGTCGTTAAAAAAGTTATCAATGATTCATGGTTTTAAATCAATAAATTCAACTAATTAGTTCTGAATATAACTAAAATAGGACCAAATTTTATGACCATAAATTTTTGGTCATTAAAGGACTAATGATTAATGCTTTTAAAATGACATATTAAATTAATTATATTTTAAAAAGATAATTCAAATGGGACCAAATTTTATATCACTAAAAGTTTGAAATCAACAATAAACATTCAGTATATTGGTAAAAAAAAAAATTGAACTAAAAAAAAATCTACATAGGACTTATCCAAAATTGTTTAAAATAGAAGAAAAGAAATACGATGCACTATTTTGGCTTCTTGGTCCTTTTAAGGTTAAGCAATAATGCGTACATTGCAATGCAGAGAGTGTAGGACTTGGTAGAGAGACTACCCTGGCCTCTTCTTGTTGAACAGAATAGTAGTGTCTATGGACTCGTCCTGGAATTGGCTTCAAACCTGCACATTGAATTTGAGTGGTAAGGTACGTGCACTCATAATCATAACTAATAGAAATCGAGCATATTTACTATTATTGGTTTTTCTTTTTTTCTTTTTTTTCAAATCTTATTGGCAAATGAAAAAAGATTCCAACACACTTTAGCATGGATTATTTGGACGTTGTAAGAGAAAGTTAAGAATTTTTAAAGTTTTATTTTTAGGTGTACCTAAAATCAAAACGATTCAATTTTAAAATAGAGGAAATGTTTACAAAACACCTATTAGGTAGACATACCTATACCATCCAAGACCCAATTCTACACCCTTTCATTGATCCTCAATTCCACCTTGGAATTGACCCAATTTCACCTCACTTCAAGTGAACACTAAATGTAATAAGTGATTGGTGGAATTGGATGTGAATACAATGGTTTTAAGTATGTCCTATGTCAACACGGAGAGGTGTTGACATAGGTACATACCTAGAACCATTGCAAAACCTCTTCACTTTCATTTATGAAAATTCGACCCAAATTCTATTTAACTTTGAAGTCACACACCCTCCAAAATCTCATTTTTGAGTGTGCATTATACAGTTTCAAAGACATAATACAATCTTCCAATCCAATTTTCCAATCTAACCGTTGGGTGTAAATACAACGGTTTTGGTTAGTTGCATGGCTCTAAATCAAAATTTTCTTTTTCTAAACGATTTATATTAGAAATCCTCAATTCTAAACCTCACAATTCAAAATCGAATTGTTCATTGATTTTCCGTTATTTGCGATTTTGACACATCAATGACCACAATGCGGTCTCTTGGACACTAAAGGGTTAAGGTAACTTCTTTATCAACTATTGGTACAAGCTGACTTTGAATGATTATAGAGCATTATTGGAATCTCATGGCCCCCACCTAGAGGTAGTTTTGTATTTTCAGGGCAGACCTCTTTAAAAATTCGTAGAAATTACAAAATTTGTTGAAAAAATATGATTTCACTTGGATTCAACTCAAGTAAGATTTATCTTTCATTCAAAAACAAATTGACACACTTACTATGTCCTCCAAGATGATGTCTTAGATTGCTTAAATGACCATGGTAAGAGGTACTTCCACCTTAAGAGTTTAAGGTTAGGATGTGAGCATACCGCTCTTGGTTAAGCTGTACTCCAAGCCACAGCTCCCTCGAAGGATTTTCTTGTCTTGTGCAGACTCAAAACCCTGTTGCCATCCCAGCCCTCGTTTGAGAGAGCAATGTTAATATTCACCTTTTGAAGATTACTCGCAATCGTAAGGGCAATTAAGAAGCGTAAAATTGTTGAGTTTAACCCCTAAACGACCCCATGGGGATAGTATATACATTGTTGTATAATTGGGATTTGCTACCAACAAGAAACTCTATATGAAGATCTCAGTAGCTCATTAGGACCGCATCGACTTAAATTTTTATTTTTTTTTGAACTCAAACTTATTGAAGGTGTGGATTCATTCCAAATACAATCAAAATACAATGTATTCTACTGGCCACAAAGGCACGTTCAAATGTTTAGGGGTTAAAGATGCAGTGCATTATGCTTGTTATACGTAAGATGTAGCAAATTTTGCTACCTATAATATTTACTACTAAGTTTGAATGGGGCCAGCTAGTACGTGGTGCAGAAATGGAGGTGCACCATGTAGAGGGTGTTGGTTGTAGGGTGCAGGTGCAAAATATTTTTGGAATCTTATGTCCCTTCAGCATTGCCATGTGGCAATTTAGGGTAAGGGTTTGGGATTTTAGGGTTGGGGTTTAGGTTTAAAATCAAGTATTTAGGGAATACTTTTGTTGACGTTAGCGAATATTCCAAGAATATATAATCACACCTCGTACCCTGCACCCTACACCCCCAATTCCGCACAACGCAATAGTTGGTCCCAATTTTGATACAAGTGGGGCTACCAAATCTGTTAGGATTTGTGACTTCGACCTTGTTCTTCAACCAACCAATGTTTGGTTCAAGGAGTCCCTCAACAAGGTTGTCATTCTAACATTTTTTCCCAACTTGATGTTGTATTAGATGTTCAACTTCCATTGTATATTACTATATTTAGACAAGTGTCAAATATATCAGATAATTTGGATGAAATATTCTAAAATATTCTATGTATATCATAAGAATATGCTTGTTTGATAGACAAGGGGGTCTTACTACTAGACGACTTTGACGTTTTGTTCAACACTTTGTGTAATGGTCAAGTAAAACAACCCTAAGTACTTCATAGATGCTTCTATTGTTTCCGCCCCACAAGGAAAGAGTCTACAAAAAATACTTTGTTTTCAGGAGTTACAGGACTGCACACTAAAAACAAGCAACTAGCTACTTGTTTTCAATATTTTTCCTAAAGATGAGAGCCTTAGGCATCGCATGGAAGTATATTCATCTTCTCCACATAAGAAAGGACACAACATTCAGTAGCCTTCATGATCTCTGCCTTTTCTTCATGTATTATCTTGACACTCCACCTGTCCATTTAGCTACTGATTTGATCATGATGGGTGTGTAATATGTTGCACCATCTACTGTGAAGCAAGGCAGCAGCACTGCAAGCTATGGAAAGGATCCCAACCCGTGATGTTATGTTATATTTTGGCAACAAATCATACCTCACAGTTTATGGTTGTTTTTTGGAATTTGAGATGCCTGGGCAGATCCGCCTCACACCGCCACTTTGCTACTTCATCAGGCAATTTTGCATTTGTGCATTGCACCATAGCTAAGTTACCACCACAAGTTTGAATGGTCAAAGAATTAAAGAGTCAAAAACAATTTAGATAACTTGCTTCATATTTGTGTCATGTGATTATTTATGTTATTTTGTGGTCACTAAGTATCTGTGTCTTACATTTTTAAATTTTGATATGTATTATACAGTCGGGTACAACATGCTTACAATTATTTTGGGCCCAAAATTTCAGCATAGTATATAGGAACTTTGAGGAGTTATAGGAGGTGCAAAAATGATTCAATTTTGAAACCAAAAGTTGCAATGAAATCGTAAAAAAGAAAGCTTTATAATTTTGATCTAAATATCTACATGTACATATGTAAAAAAATAAGATTTATAATTTTTTTCTAAATACTATCTACCATCTAGTGCTGCCTCCCTTTGCTGATTCGTAAGCAACTTGTACCCAACTGTACATTACTAATACAAAATGGTACAAATAGAGCGATTTCCTCTAATAGGGTGACTTATCTTTGTCAAGATTACTGCAACAATTAATGTTATTTACTACTCTTGAAGACAAAATCTTACTTTAAAACAAAGACATATTCATATGAACCTTTGCGAAGACATAATCGAGGAACTTGATATGGGTAACCCCTTCAAAAATAGTGTGATTTTCGAGAAACATCTTTTTGGTAAGAAAAAAGCATTGAAAAATTACAAGAATTAGAGGGTGTTACAGGCACCATGGCTGTAACTATATACATGGTGTTAAAGATCAAATTTTTAGCACACATAAAATGAGTTAAACATAAGTCACACTATGTGAGACGCATAAAAGTAGTACCCATTCCCCGATTCTATATACGCCTGGTATTGAACATTAAATTCTGCAGGCAAGATGAGAATGAACTCACAGGGCTCATAACTATCACAGCCTTCTTTACACTTGAGCTGAGGGATGGGCCAGGACCTCCGATGCGAGGTCTGCTGGCCTTTGTAGAATTGCATCTTGTCAATGGTTTCCGGATGTACGGCCGCATCGTGAGGCAGCAATTGCTCAGTAGCGGCCTTGTTATTATTAGGGTTTGCAGCATCATCATCAAAACCTGGTTTCTGAGCACTAGACTGTGGCCATGACTTGCTGAGCTCGGTTTGCGTGTTCATGGACAACAGCCCAGCAGAGGCAAAACCAAGGCAACTGATGATCAAGCATATTAATAATAGGAGCCATTTTGCAAAACTCTCACGGTCCTCTTTCATCACAACTGCCAAACATTCTTTAGCTAGTACTGCAGCACACCTTTTTGCTTGTGTAGAGAATCAACATCTGAACATGGAATTGATGATGTGGAAACTATTAAAGATGGGTTTGTTTCTTCATAAGATTAGATTTTTGCAACGATTCGTGCGATGCTAATTCCGAGGGTGAACAATGGAGTTGCTAAAGAATGTTATGAGTGGACAATTTTCCAATGGCTCTTGTTGTTGAAGATTATTTCTTGTGTTGCGGAGATGCAGCATGGGCGATTGAATATAAGGTTTGAAGAGAAACGGTGTGAAGGGATATAAATAATAGTTTCAATGGCATGTTGGGATAGTGCCTCCTTGTATCTATGAAGTGTTTGTTCCTCTTTTTTGTGTAGAGTAAGCAAGTTGTGTACTTTACTGAAAGAAATGTGTTTTTGGCTTTTATTTTTATTTTATTTTATTACTTTTTGTTGCATGCATTGTAGGCCTCAACTTTTGTTGGGTGTTGTGTAGCATGGGTGACGAATAGTTTAGCATGGGAGTGACAAATGGTTCAACACAGATGATGAATAGTTCAACATGGAAGAACGGCTTGAAAGCCCTTTGCGGATGTATACTAATATTAAACATTTTTCAGTACAAAGTGAATTAATAATTATGATAATTTGTGTATAACAATATATCACAATCCATATATTAAAGTACAATTGAACAATTATAAGGCTAAATACGGGTTGTAGAGAACCTTTCAAGGATTAAAGATGAAAGGCTTTGTATATAAAGAGGATAACCTTTGGACTAATCTAAGTCTAAAAAGATGAAAGGATGGATTCAATGAACTAATTTGTAGACTTCAATTTTAATACACTTTTTTCTTGCATGTAGTTGAAAAGAAAAAGGATAAAGAAAAAAAAATTGGATCATGAAAGAGATATAAATAGGTAACGAGTAGGTTCACAATGTATTTAGTATGGTTACCATTTGTCATTGCATGTAGTGAAAGTTCTCATTTGTAAATGCACTACAAACATAAGAGGATATTTCCCACAATATTTTACATCGGATTGTCAAGTATCACGATCTACACTCACTACAAGGAAACATGTTGCTTCTCATTGCTATTTTCAGCCATTCCAAAGTTGGTGGGTGCTTTTAGTCACATAGGACAGAGTTGGTGAGTGCTATTGGTCACATAGGACAAGGGTTTCCTCGATTTCAATTAGTGAAAAGCGACGAGTTTGCATGTATTGACTTTAACGTAGGAAACAAGGGGCAAATATTTGTTTCAAATGCAAACATTGAGTGAACTTGGGACCAACCTTAAACATAATTTTCAGCTTAATCTCATTGTAGCTGATCGGTGCATTATCAGCTTGCTCTGAAAACATATCCATCCAGGAGGAAGTTCTTGAGCACAGTCATTTCCATAATAGCAACCCGGCCACATCAACAGAATTGAGAACTTTGGGGTGTAGCCTTTTCTTTGTACAAACGAGGTTTCTTAGAAACAAATAAATTATACAGTGACACAGAAATGCTACACAGAATTGGCATTCTGTTATGCGAACACATTCTTCTAATTTTGGATTTCTGATGTTTGGCTGTTTCATTTGTGTAAGAGAAATTACTTGTATGATTGGCTTTGAATGTTGGATTCCTCATCTTGGGCTGCAATCAACCAAACTGGTGCATTAACCTAATGGGTATCTACGACAACGCCGCTAATTATAATTGGTGTGATTGCAATTATGTATAGAATTCAATTGAGCGCTCTGGTTCAATCCCCAATACAAGAAACCCTCACAGTTGGACTCCCGGGCTAAACTTGGGTGGGGGTTAAAATGAGGGATTTTTACCTCCGGGCAGTTAGTTTTTTTTTTTTTTTTCCTCCTCCTGCACCAATCAAAAGCACAATGGTTTTACTCTAGTAAACCCAGAGATAAATCATGGTTTTATCCCGGTAAAAGTTCCAGAAAGGGAGTCAAAGTTTGACCCCGCTCCCAATCTGCACTTTCCGTCACAGTGCTAAATGGGGTAAAAAATGAGGCCAAACTATCCACTTTTTACCTTAGCAAAAATGTCTAGAACCCTTATGCAACTAAACAGATATGGCCCACTCTATCTGCTCATTTGCTTCACAACCAAAAACTAGCAAATGGCAACCTCCGACTAACACGAATCTTGAACAAATTCATCGCTAAATAAATAGAGACACTCCATGTAAGGCTGGTAAACACAGGTACATGATCCTCGGGTGAACTTGCATAATCCTTGAGGTGAGAGCTTGGGCAACAATGTGGGAGTTGGAGGATGCTCCAGCTAGCCAGCAACACAAACTAGTGAGTTGAGAGCTTTTTCTGCAAGAGGAAGTTGTAGGAGTGAGTAAGGTAGAGGGCTCCTAAACCAACAGGGTTCTAATTCCAACACAATCTAAACCAATCCATGCATTTATTTTAGAACAAAAATCCAGGTACATCATAGAGCTCTTATTGGATGTTGACCAAAATGATAAGCTATCTATGGTCTACCTATATTTAGTTTCTAGAATGATTATTGTGCCTAGATTTTGTTGGAATTAGAACTATGTTGGTTTTGAAGCCCTCTACCTTAATCGTTGTGGTGAAAGAGGTTGAATGGAGTTGGCCACCGAACCGCAAACTTGGCACTACAAGGAGAGGCGTAGTTTCTCACTCAAGAGGATCTTGTGCATTGCCATTTTTTTTAATGTACATGCTTGTCCTACGTGACGGATCGCACTCGCCAAGTCCAACCAAAAAATTGGTAAGTGCGAAGTGGTACCGTTTGATTGACATAGGGAGTGAAAAGCAACGCCTTCTCCTTGTAGTGTGGGAAGAGTAGAGTTGGAGGTAACGACAAGGATGCATACACGACACTTGCATAACATTCAATTGCCTTCACTAGCTCTACCTTGCTCTTGAAGACAATGTGGAAGACAATGTGAAGCATGTTCTCACTACAGGAGAATGAGTCTTTTCTAAGTGATCACTTCTTACTTGGTGAGCGCAACTGGTCACATAAGACAAAAGTTGGTTTTTGTCTCTTGTCATAAATATTATATTTTAAATAAATACTTATATTTTAAAATATAAGTTGGTTTTGGTCTCTCGTCATAAACATTTATATTTTATAATCTGCGTTTTAATAGAGGTAAATATTAAATTTTGAAACGAACATAAATTTTAATATTTGGATTATAAACTTTAGAACAAATCTTCATATTTTGACAATTAGTTTAGCATGCGCTAAGAGCTTGCGCACCCTATGCTTGTATCCACCCCCGACTTAAGAAATTGGATGTAGTATCATTGTATTTAATGTTTTTTTTTTGTTTTTGTTTTGAAGGCAAATGAGAGAGCCGTACTTTTGGGATCATATATAGTGATGTTTTTATAGTTCCTCTATAGCTAAATAGGAAGGGTTTGATATCCTAGATTGATGAACAATAATGATTACCCATGTATAATGATTGTGATTGGTTCTTGCACTATATAGAGGATTAGAGGGTGATTTTATTGGTTAAAAGGTTTGGTAAATCCGATAGAGTTTGACACCAAATCTTCAATATCAATATACTACAATGAGGTTAATTGAAGGGAGAAGGGTGAGCATAATCTAATTAGACTATTTAGTGAAGTAGGTTTTAAAATAGCTACTTCTACGTTTAAACCTTAACCGCCCAACTCGCCGCCCAACCATGCATATTTTGCATGATGTACAAAATTGACATCCGTTTACTCATCCATCATGCACTTTTTGCATGAAACTTTTATAGGAAGTTAGCTTCGCGGATGTTTGATCCAATTAGAAAGGAGATTATTTGTAAAATCTTTATTCCTCATTTTATGTTGTAGTGATCCACCCAAAATTTCAAAGATTCTAGTCTAAAAGTGCTCTTGAACAAATTTAACTACTAAATTAAACAACCAAAAAAATCTCCAAAAATCACTACACTTAGAGTATTAAGTTTCAACCCATCACAACAAATTTCATTATTAAATTGTCAATATCTTATTTGTAATCATATTACAAAAGAGTTTCCAATTTTAAGTTTGAAGTTTTATACACAAATATAGGTGATAAAAATTGCAAATCTAATTGTATGGATAGAATCTAAAATTCATAATGTACAACCTTTATTCATTCATCAAGTTGAAAATATCCCTCTTAGTTGCATTTAATAATGCATTTTTTAAAATTGAAGAAGGCAAGAACCTTTAGGGGTTAAAGATTTTTATCCTTGGGTATAACTTGCTATGTGGCACACTTTCATCCTTTAACCCCCTAACTGCCTAAGCGACCATATATGGTCGCTCAAAAATTTTAGAGTTTAAAAAAAGTTCAGCCCACTTTAAACGCCCATAATTTTTGCAAAAATAACAATTTTTGAGCGTGTTTTTTTTTACACTTGTAGATATTGAAACTGAGCATCTTTTCCAAAAAGAAATTTTGAAATTTTTTTTATCAGTTTTCCTCTAAAGCCCTCGAAGTGACAGCATCTCAAATTGTCACAATTTTGAAAATCTGCCCGGAATGGAATCTTTAAGTTTTCTACCAAATAAGATTAGTTCTAACATGAAGAAGGTAACCACCATATAAAACCAATGTTTTTGACCTACCATACTTGATTCCAAGTCAAAATGACTAAACATGTAGTTTTTATGAATTTCCAAAGAAAATTCTTATAAATTGAATATTAAATAATTCATAGCATTTTTCCAAAATTTAACCGTATGGATGTTGTCTTACTATTGTGTTCTGCACATGTTAAAAAATTGAAGCTCATAAAAGTTGAGTAAGATGTACATTATGACACATCTAGAATTTCAAGAAAACCCTTGGGCACTTAGGGGTTAACGGTTCTTTTAATATTAAAATTTATCACCCAAATTAAGAAAATGAATAAAAAAATTCTACTTTAAAAAATCATTCTGACACTTTACAATTTCAAACTAAAAATGGTCTCAACTCATTATCATGCTTTATAAGTTCAAATCATCAACAATTAAGACTATCTTCATAATTTATCAATTTTTGGGTGCCAACCATCAAAACTCATCAACTAGCAATTGTGTTTTATGATTTTAAACTACCAAAAGTCAAAACTCCAAACTCATCTTCATTATTTCTAATGAAGGCTACCAACGACCACATTTCATTCTAATGATTTGTTATGTGCCCACTTTCATCTTCATTATTTGTACTTGGAGGCTACCCACTACATACCACAATTCATTCTCACAATTTGTTATTGGATACTCATCTTCATGCTTTCAATGATGAGAACTCTCCTTCCTCTAATTAGGAAATTGAAAAAAGATGAAACCTCAAAGTACCAACCGCATTTTTTCCTTCCTATTGATCCTCCCATGGCCCGTCCCATGGCAACATTGGAAGACTCAACATGTTGCATTCTCCCACTAAAACATAGAAGCACTCAACATACACTAATTGCCTCCAAAACCCACTCATCTTGATAACTTAATTGGGTTGTTTTGCTTTCTCACATTGAATTCCTTGAGCGGCCTTTCAAAACAACTAGACAAAACTATCCACAATGTTTAATATTGAGGGCACAGAATGACATAATGGTTAGACGGGGAACATTCCCATTTCAAATGGACTGTGACCTATTACAAACAACTGACACTATTATATTACAATTATAACACTCATATCGTCAAGCTTCATTGCATGGCTATAAAAGATTCTTGACACAATTCTCTTTAATTGACGTTTCATTGTAGAATGTTGAAGATGATTCTCGCATTCAATTCTAGAAGCAGCCATGTCTTCTTCTTCCATGTACAAGCTTGTGTTACGACAAAATTGGACAGACGATTGGACGAGCAAGTAGTCTTGAAAGGAAAGAGCAAAATCAAGCAAGGCTCAAGCAAAAGTGAAGAGGACTCTTGCAGCCTTTGTCATTTACTGATCAGCAAAAGAAGCTTCTTTAATTTGAAATTGTGCATGACCCTAAAATTCTATTCGGCCGAGACTTCTCTTAATGTCAATCCATGTATTGTTTCCTATGCATGCCTCGGTACAAGAGCACCTCATCAATCCATATATTGTTTCCGATCCATGCCTCGGTAGGAGAGCACCTCATGGAGATGAAACTTCCCTAGCTACCGAGATGAGATGCATGAGAGCAAATCTGGATTTTTAGAATCCGACAACCGAGGCTTTGCCCAAAGCCTTTATAAGAGCAATTTCTCCATTTTGTTTCTCTAGCTATTTTTGATTGCATTGCGATCCTCTTAGAGCTTTGATTTAGTTGTTGCCTTCGTATATGTTCAGTGAGTAGTTTTCCTCTTGGAGTTTCAGGATTGCATTAGCCATGCATTGCGGGTGCCTTTCTCCTTCAAGGTCACTTGCACCAACGTTCTATTAATTCGATTAAAGCAAGTTTACATTGGTCTTCTCCAAAAAGCAGGTTTGCATACATTACATGTTACTTTTCTCTTGCGCTTGCTACTAAAACCTAGCATTCCCTAGTACATGGGTCTATGCCATTGCAATATTGCCGCACGCACTCTACAATGCCTAATTGCGAGTCGTCTTTAACAGGCTTTTACATTTTCGTGACGTGCACACACAATATATCCACCATGGACGTGATCATGACTGACAAACCTGAGCAGCATACTCATTCAGAACACGACTTAAACCAAGTGGCGGACTTAGTGCTTTGGACGAGTATTCCCACCCTCACGGCCCGCGAGATTCCACAACGCAGTACGGTGAGGAAATTGTGGGCAGCCTAGGCATCGGAACACAAACATTTCATCATAGAGGCCCGGCACCGCGACGTCACTCGCGACTGGTACTTCCCACTCCTGGCCAAGAATCTCACCAATCAACAACTGATCCAGCCGTGCTCATGGTCATAGACTGGAATCTGGCATGCAACGGCAGATCAATCGACCAACACGGTCCACTCCCTTCCTCCCCTCGTCCATTAGTGGACCCATTTGAGCCGCCCTCGCAGTGACATCATTGCCTGCTCATGTGGCCTACTCCTCATCAAGCTCCACACCCAAGTCCACGACTACTTCTCCTCCGGGTCCTGGCAGCCTCTTTTGGTTTGCAATCTTTTTACAAAAGAATGCAGGGAGCTTCCAGAAGCTACAAATATCTTGCCGTCGTCTATTTGGTTTTATAACCGCGTCCGAGCATAGATGGTGGTGTACGAAGAGTCAAACTCCTACGAAGTCATTCTCCTTTTTCCCTATTGTGTTTGTGTGTACGAATCGACGTCAAACAAATGGACATATAAGGCATTTCTTCAGCGTGGTCCGTGGGGGAACCGGTGGCCTCCTGTCCAAGCTTGGAACTACGTTTGTGCAAGTGCATGGGCCGGTGGGCTTCTCTACGTAGTAGACACAGACGTAGTCATACCGATTGTCGACATGCCGGACCCGAGGGCGTACTCAGTTCATGCTCATGCCGGGTACCTGAAAATCTTTGAAATCAAGGTTGAAACTGGCACATGGATAGAGTTACGATTTCCTCTTGAGAAATGGTATATGAACTTTCCGCACGTCGGGAATCGAACTCCTCGGTTTCGTAAGAACATTAGCCCTCTGAGCTACAAATTTGATACATGGATCCTCAAGTACTTGAATGTGGTAGAGTGCATGGGTGACTTGTACGCGATCATTCCGGCACGGCTTGACGAAATCCTATAAGATCAACGAGCAAATGGTCGTCATGACGATTGTGAATCTTGTTTGCAATTGCAGAGGCTAAAGTATATCAACAAAGGCGTGGAATTGATGCCCATGATGTTCCATATCTTTCAAATTCAGCATAGAGTCATCATGTCACATGGACGACTGTGCATGGAAATCCCTTAGGCCAGGAAGGATATTCAGTTTCGCAGACAGTATTTGTTGCGGTTGACAACCCAGGATTATCAACCGTTGAAGAATTGGTTCAGCTGCACGGCAGTGGGAAGCATGTTGTGGGTGGTAGGGGGGCATGACTACGTGTTGCAATATGATGTTGTGTCAAAAGAGTCCAAGACGCACATCATCACTGTGAACCAGGATGGCGATCATCTGGGATTCGCGTACAGGCCCAGTTTGCATATGAAGCCCTAATGAACACGGTTGTCATGAACTTGACGTCGTAATACATTGATTGTCTAATTTGACGTGGGTCAACTATATTGTACATATTGAATAAAATCAGCTTGAGTATGAGAGTATCAAGAATATTTTGGAATGTTTTGGAATATTTAAATGTTTAATGTATTTTGAGAATATGCTTGTTTGACTTATAATGGATGTACTCAATGTGACGTATTTGATGTGATGTTTGACACTTTTTTTAGCGGTCGAGTAAGATATTCTTTGTGAATCATTAATTCATAACAAGGGGATTAGAGCTTTGGACTCTTGTTTTGCAAAAAGGAAAAAAGTTTTTAAACGAACCTATTGAAAACACAATGTGAGGACTAGTATTTTGGTATGTGAACAACATTGTACCCAATTTATAAAGTGTGGGAGAAGTCTTGTAGGAGAAGTCTTGAAACCAAAAACCTAAATTTTTACTCACTTGAGTAGGATATTACATCGATACTATGACCCCAAAAACTTTCCCACTTTGGTAGGCCAGGAAACCCGGGGCGCGGAAAACGCGGAGGCCAAAAATATTGGGGGGGTCCACGTAGGCCGGGGGCGCCGTGGAAAAAAATCCACGGATCCACATGTAAAGGCGGAATTTTTTTACATGGGTTCACTTGTACAGATTGGATGAATGCAAATGAATGCGGATGACTAAACCCTAAAGCAAAGAGCCGAGCGTTCTTCCGAATGAACTTTTTTCTTCCTTATGAGCGTTCTTCCTCCTATTGAGTAGATGAGTGTTTTTTGCAAGCAAAATGACTCAATACTTTGTTGTGGATGAATCCTCATGACCCTACATGTTTTAGTTGCCAAATGTGAGCCAATTTTGAGTGATTCGATCGGGGCTGAAGATTGGAGATCGAGGGCTGAAGATGTGAGATTAACGTAGGCAACCTATTTCCGATCAGGCCCCCATTTGCGCAGTATAGGGTGACATATTTCCGTGCATAGACTTGCATTATTTTTGAATTCATCCACAACGCTGACAGAAACATGTTTTTTCTTAATATGGAAGGATTGGCGCCTAGAATGGAAACTTGTGACCAAGTTAGTATGATATCATGTGTTCTCGAAATCTAGTTTTACAATTCTTGGAAATAGGTCAGTCTATATTGCGAGAACGGGTTGGAGAGAATCTTCACTTTGAAAATTCGTAGTAAATTTGATATTGCCCCAAAATTTGTTCAAAAATATGTTACCTTCTTCAAATCTATTTCCCTACACTGCAAAATTATTTTCCTATCTGTTACTCCACCGGAAGTATGCTGAATTGCTTAAGGTGATCGGAAATAGGTTGCCTACGTTAGAGGTTGTGTGAGGGTTGATGTGAGTGAGTGAGGTTGTATGAGTGAGATCGAGAATATGAGTGTGAGGGATCTGTGTGAGCGATCTGTGGCGATGGCGGATCTGTGGGCGGATTCTCAGAGCGGATCTGTGAGCGCTTCGATGAGGGGATCAGAGTGCGTTCCGTGAGTGGCGATCGGAGGGTATCGGCGAGTGTGTGTTTGACGATCGGTTTGGTGTGGGTGAATGCTCACTATAGCCACCCAATTCTTTTATCGCACTGCACTAGGGGGCTAATCTTTAAAAATCAATTAAGTCAAATATAACAATGATTTTGAAAATTCCAAAAATTTCCTACCTTCTACTTTAGAATTCTAGAAAATTAAAATTTCTTAAAAACATTTGTTACATTTATCTTAGTTGATTTTTAAAGATTAGCACCCTAGTACACCGCGACAAAAGAATTGGGTGACTGTAGTGTGCATTCACCTTGTGTGTTTGGTACAGAGGGTTTCAGAGGGTTTCCATCTGAGGGTTTCACATGAGTTTCGTATGAGAGGGTTTCTGGAGAGGGTTCTCAGAGGTTCGCATTTCGATTCCCTTCAACATTTCGATCACAGGAAGAACGGGAGGGGGATACCCGGGGGGGTACGCGGGAGGCCAATGCAGATTCATCCCCCCTCCCACCTACTTGTTTAGAAAGTTTGGGGGGATAAATCTGCATTGGCTTCCCGCGTACCCCCCCCCCCCCCCCCCCCCGGTGTCCCCCTCCTGTTCTTCCTGTGGATTGGCGCAAGAGCCGCTGATTTCGCAAGGAGCAAGTGTAGATCGCCCGACATTTGGAGAAGTGGAATGTGATGTGTTATTTGGTGGTGAAATCGCAGCCGTGAAAGCCATCGTTTTCAGCAGCGCGACGCACGTTGGAATTGAGCTTGAAACTCCGACGGATACAAGAGAAAGGATAGGGAAGTAGGAATTTGCCTTTGGAGACTGTGCATGGGGCAAATTGGTTGGGTACGTTTGTAGTGCGGGTCTCGATCGGGGAAGTGCGGGTCTCGATCTTCATAGTGCGAGGCGAGGCGAGTGCGAGGCGATCTTCAGTGCAGGCGAATGTAGCAAAATGTATGTAATACCCGAGAAAAAATATACCCTAGGAGCTGACACGAGGACCCCCTAAGAACTAGGGATTAATTAGTTAATTGAAAAACGCTGATACACCTATGCTCTCATACGTGTACTGCTTCTGCAGTTGACACGTGGACTCAATTAATTAATCCAACTGTGAGATTAATTAATCAAGTGTAAAACTCAATGAAATGTGCACGCGTGACACTATGCACCCAGATACAAAGTAGGTGTATAGAAATTTAGCATACATTCAATCAAATTGACATAATTTGGTTTATACTATTTTCAAACTAATAACCTTAACCCCTAAAATTCTGAGCGACCATATTCTAGTCGTTCCACTTTTTGGGCAGCCTCCAGGGACCTCATACTTTTAAAATTTTCAATGAAAATTTCAGTGTAGCTTCCAAAAACTACACTCTACATGTCGCACTTTGTTTCATGTCATTCTGATAAGTATCGCAAAAGTTATAAGCATTTGAGGTTTTTGAAGCGAGATCGGGCATCAAGAATTTTTTTATTTTTCACTCTTTTTCAAAATTTCTTTTTTGATTCATGATTGGTTGATCTTTATCTACAAATGGGATAAAAGTTATGAGGAGATCTGTTTTTTGGGCAGTTTGGACAAAAAAAACTTTGAAGCTCATTTCTAAACTCAATTTTCAATATTTTTTAATGAAATAAGAGGCACTAGGTGAAGATTTCCAAGTACAACATTCTCACCGTTAAGATTGACATTTTACAATTCCATGTCAAACTTATTAATGGTTTTCTTTTTCCTTTCACTTTGTACCCACTTCTAGTAATTGTTTTATGAAAAAATTAATATGAGCTTTTTTCTTACAAGATTTTATATTTGAAGACTTAACTCAATTGTTAACATGGCCTTGCCATTCAATGAATTTCTAACCCATTCAAAAAAAAGATATAAATTTCTAAAGTTCAAATTTGTCACCGGATTGAACCCCAAAAAATCTTCTTTTGCAACTTTGATCCTTATAATCTAAGAATCTAATGGTCATTTTTTTCTCAAATTTTGTGCTCACATGAAAATTCAAGTTGGGCATGATTCAAATCTTACGGTTAAATGATGAAAAAAATTAAAAAAAACATGTGATTTCTTCTGCAACGTCCAAATGCTGCATTTTTCATGGTTTTTTGTGAGAATACGGTCAAGGAATTTTAGGGGTTAAATAGTGTGATTGTCATCTTCTATTCAATCTTTGTTCAATTTTTATTTAGCTTTGATGAATTCATCCAATTTTAGTCTTAGAGTTCATACAAAATTTCATTTTAAAATCATCTGACAAAAAAGAACTATGTTTTGTTGTTGAAAATTTTTAAAAAGAAAAGATTCTTAGTCTAAGAGTAATTGGATAAAGTATCTAAATTACAAATTTACTCTTATGTTTCTAGGAAAGAAACTATTCAAACTTGAAAATAAATTTTGATGTATTGTTTAAAAGTATTGAATAATCAAGATAAATCAAACGTTGACCATCGACTGTGGAAAAAGTAAGAAAGAAAATAAATAATTAATAAAAAAATGAGAAGTTCCTTAGCTAAAGTGGTTACTTTCAAAGTACCATTAATAGAAATCACAATCTAAATTTTTTTTTTTTAAAATCTGAAAATTTGGATTAACAAAATCATAATTTATAATTTATCGATCCTACGTTTTATCGGTTGAATTCAATTGCATTTATATTCATGAACTCACAAGTTAAACTCAATGTTTGTGAAAATGTTCCTTTACTGGGGCTTTTTCGATTAAACAGAAAAAACATATTGTTTAAATCTTTAACCTTTAACCCCTAAAGGACCAGGTGGACACATTGTGTCCTCGAAAAATTTCATTACTTTGATAACTTGTTTGGATTTTATAATTTTGACTCAATGTTAACTACAGAATTGAAAATGTTCGTTTCAAGAACACAAAAATCCTTCAAGATTTGCAATTACATTGAAGGTTCATCGGGAAAAAACTAAAACGTCAACGTAAGTGAACTTGGGACATAGTAGTTCTGTAGTTAGGGCGGTTGATAACTTGAAGGGCGTTTTCACACTTGGACGTCACATTCGTAAAAAAGAAGAAGTGTACAATATGTAAAATATTTGTCATTACTACATCATTAACACTATAAAATAATTATGGAAAATATTTAAATGTATTTAAAATGGAATCTTTTCAAAATAATTGGAATCTTTTTACATATTTTATATTTTGGAATATTTTGGAATATTCCAAATATATATTTGAATTATTTAAAACATTTTTGCAATGTAAAAATTAAACACCGGCTCAACGAGTCACCAACGAGTCACCAACAAGTCACTTCATCCAAACATAAATCTTTGAGAATCAATCATTGTTGTTGTATTTAGTTTTAGAACACCATTTTTTGTGGGCACCTAGATATAGTACATCTTTGTATGCTCTTAAACTTTCAAATGCTAATTATGGTTTTTAAATTTATGAGAAAGTTTGCAATGAATGACCTGTTGGTTTTGTACAAAATTTTCAAAAATCAACTTATGTTCAAACCTTATAATCATGTAATATATACGGTAGATTTTTTTGAAAATTGATGTACAATCTCATGACAAAGTCCTTTTTGAACTTCAATTGTGAAGTTTTCTACATGAATACCAATCAAGAGATACAATTGCCTTTTGGAAAGCATCACGAGAAAGTGGTAAATTTTTAGAAATGAGCATAGTCCTTTAGGGGTTAAAGGACCAAGTGTCATGAATGGGACATTTTCAAATTTTAGGTAGGTTTCCACGGTGTTAACCCTTAAACGACATGTACTATCCTGATACCACATCCAAAATCTCTTTCAAATTCCATTTTAAAAAACCCATTTGGTGCAATGGAGTAGAAGTTATGAGCAAGATTCTCCCAAAACAAAACCAAGCCCGTGGGGTTGGCATTGTCGTTTAACGGTTAATCTTTATCTTAAATTTTTGAAAAATGTTATGTCGTTACAAAGATGAGGCTTCAATTTCTTTTGATTCTAACTTTGTAATTGGAAGTTATGAACCCGGTTGTGAAGAGAAAGAGCATTTTTTTGGAAGAGTAGGAAGTTCATGCAAGCTTTAAATTAACCTTAGAAATGATTATTTTGCATTTTTAATCATAGGATCTTGCTTTAGACTACCAAAAGAATGCGTGGTTAAACTGTCAAAGAATTTGACCGTTCAATTGTAAGTTTTTAAAGTTTGAAATGAAAAAATGAAATGACAATCTTTTGTGATTTTTAATAAGACACAGGAAAAGTTGTTAACCCCTAAGTGACCAAAGAACCATTTTATGCTCTATGCCCTTTCTTTATAAATTGCTAAGGATGAAAAAATATGTTTATAAAAAATAAAAATAAACTCAAATAGGAAGTTAAGTCTACTTTCCAACCCATTTGAATTAATATATCAATACCAGCTTATCTCCTCCAAGGAGAATTTTTCAAATTTAAAGACCTCAATATTGTCCTAGTGTTATAAACATTTGGGGAAAGTAATGATGTTTTCTCCTTTGAAAAAAATTCTTTAAATTTTTTTGCAATAAAATGTCCAACTCTAACCAATCATACCAAAATTCAAATTCTAAAAAAATAAAATAAAATTGGTGAATATCAAATGGTAAATGCTTCCAAATTCATTAAATGAGTATTTATTGTAAAACATTTTCTATAATTTTGACCATACAAATAATTACTAAACTTTATGCATGTCATTTTCTAATTCGGACTAAATTTCATCAAAGTAGCAGGAGTAACATTTTATAAGACATTTTGGTTTTGCACTTTATCCCCTCTGTCATTTAGGGGTTAAATTGATCAAAAAAATCTTTGATTTTTTTTAAAATGCTCAAATTGGTACTCCATAGTCGCATGGAAGAGCAATTTTCGCGCCAAAATCACAGCTCTTCACACCACAAAACTACCCTTATAATTATTAGGGTTGCAACTCTTAGACGCTTAGGACCAAAGATGGTGATTTTGCAGTCAATTTAAATTGACACACGTAGCCTTCATTAGAGAACTGCTTTACCCTTAAACGTCAAGAGAGCCTGGACGGGGCAGCCCGGAAAGAATCTAAATTTAAAAATGAAAAAGAAAAAGAAAAAGAAAGCAAAAACGGCTCTGCGGTGCACTGCTGGCTAGCACTGTAGCACTGCGGCACTGCTGAACTTCAGCTGCCCAAACTTCAAAACTTGTTCAATTCCATAACTTTGATTGCTCACCAACGATTCCACAATCTCTCAAATGAGGCGAAAATTTGGAACTAGATCGCTTTTTCAGTAGCTTTCCAACGCAACAAGTCTCGCTTGATTTGGTTGAGTAAATCTACTTTTTTCTCCGATTATTCCTTTATACCAAGCCCATGGGGCTTGCTTTGACGTTTAAGGGTTAACTCCTAAACGCTGTCGGGACCAAAAGATGATTTATGATTGAAATCTACTGTTCGATTCCAATTGCGTGGATGATTTCCATCCAATTCTTTATGTGAAGAACTTCAAGTTAAATTCAAATCGTTCAAGCTATTTTTAGATTTTACATGGGATCCCAACTACAAAAAGAGTCATAAAAACGGTTCACCATGTAGTGTATTTTGAATTTTTTTGCTTGTTCTACTTAAACTAAATTTAGGTCATGAAAATGAGTTCCATTCCATTTAAGCTTACCTAACAAAATGAAGGTTGCCAAGTCTAATTTCTAGTCCACTTTGAGTTTTTGGAAAAATTTGAAAATTGAGTGTTTTATTGTAGTTACAACTTCGGGAGGTATAACCAAGGTGTAGCAAAATTTCTAAATTTAGATACACGAATGATTTTCATCAACTAAACTTTTTTTCATTGTAATTCACACCTTGGGTAAAAAAAGCGGAATTTTCTAGTACATTTTGTAATTGATATAGATTTTCTTTGCAATAACTTCATAAAACCATAGTAATTTCAAATTTTCACCAAAATTTATGAAAAATTCAAGATTTGTAGTAGACATGTGGCTTCATCCACTCAAAATATATAGATGAATTCTCGCAAAATTGAGTGTGGCAAATAAAGCATGATTCCATAGTTATAGGCCCAACTTTAGGGGTTAATGTAATTTCACATACACAAGCTTAATTTTCCTACTACCTACCATATCCTACAACCGGTGGAGTTACTGCTAGTTTTGGTATATTAAGAGATATAAGTATTGCTGAACCTAAAGCATATGTATTGCATTTGCTGGTAAAAGGGTACTTGAACAAACATTACGTCAAAAAATACCATATGGTTTTCAAGTTGCTGAATCTTTATTTGATCATGGTTTACTTGACTTAATTGTTCCACGTAATCTTTTGAAAGGAGATTTAGGTAAAATATTTGAAATTTATGGTTTAGCTACTTATAAAGAGTCTAATAGTTATTTTTTCTAATTTGATAAAAAAATTAAATTAAATTAAAATTATTATTCTTTTTAAATGTTATAATTTTTTTTATAGATGCTAAAACTTTATACATTAATATAACTGCTTTATTTAAATTTCAATTAAATGTTTTTTATTTATTTATTTTTAGAATAAACAATTTATATTGATTTTTTTTAAGCAATTATAAAAAATATATTAACAACTTTTTTGGAAAAACAGTATAATTAACTTTTTATTTTTTATAACTATTTTTTCTACAAATAATATTATTAAAGGTAAATTTTCTATGACAGCTCCTTATTTACCTTTGATTTTCATACCTTTAATAGGTCTAGTTTTTTCAGCCATTACAATGGCTTCTTTATTTATATACATTGAACAAGATGAAATAATATAATAATTATTTAATGAAAATTATATATATATATATATATATATATATATATATATATATTTTTTATATTTGTCTATTTTTTATTTTTCAAATCTATACTTTTTAATCAATTTGAAATTAATTTATGTATATATATGAGTATATAAAATGTTTACATTCAGGAACCATCTGTTATATCCAAAAAATAATAATTTTTGTGATTGACTGTGAACAGCTGAGAATGATTAGAGTTGATTTTGGGAACGGGAGAGAATGATTATGTTGGAATTTGATATTGATATTAAAATCACAATAGAGTTAACTGAAAAGAAGCTAAAACTCATGTTAGGTTAGGTGCGTTGGAAGTGAGTGAAGGGTAGCCGAGTCAATTGGCATGATTCTCACTAAATTCATAAATAGATAATATGTTGAACTAGTTTTGCCGTCAAAAAGACGTATTTTGGTTGTCATAGCAACGTTGGCTCAATTGAAAAGCACTTGTGAGGCTGTTTTTGTTTAACAACTAGCTTCCAAGCCACTTTTAGCATCCTTCACCTAATCTCCCCACTTTTCGGTTTTTACAAATCCTTCTTCATTTTGGAATTTTAATAGCTCCAAAGACTAAAAAAAAAGCGAAGTTTTGAACTTGAGTTTTCATTTCACTTACACCCAACGAGAGCACAGACTTCCATTCCAATGAATATTGGGTCCTGAAACTCGTGTTTTGTTTTTAGTTAACCCTTAAACGTCAAGAAGGCTTGAATGGGGCAGCCCGGAAGGAATCTAATTTCTTTTTTCTTTTTTTTTTCTTTTTTTCTTTTTGGCAAAAACGGCTCTGTAGTGCACTGTTGGCTAGCACTATAGCACTGCGGCACTGCTGAACTTCAGCTGCCCCAACCTCAAAACTTGTTCAATTTGATAACTTTGATTGCTTACCAACAATTCCACAATCTCTCAAATGAGGCGAAAATTTTGGAATCTAGATTGCTTTTTCAATAGCTTTCCAACACAACAAGTCTCGCTTCATTTGGTTGAGAAAATCAACTTTTTTCTTTAATTATTCCTTATACCAAGCCCGTGGGGGCTTGCTTTGACGTTTAAGGGTTAACTCAAATGTGTATTTGTGATCTGGGTCGTACATATATGCGGGGTATATGCAGTGCTCATCTGAGGAACACTTGTGTACTCCTTTGTCTCAAAAATCACGACTTTATTCTTGGACAAATTTAAGTCCAAATCACGATTTTTTTTGTGGGACTCAGGAAGTTATTAGGCATCAAGAGCCAAAAAAATAAAAATAAATACCAAGAAAATGAATAGAAAGAGGCCGGTGAAAATGATGCTCAAAAATAAGAAAACCCACAATCCTCTAAGGATTAATAGAAAATTTTCATATATTTTATAACAAATGGTAAAAGAATTATAAGAAGAAAGATTCATTTGACCAAATTTAGATTTAAATTTTTTTGTTTGATACAAAACAAAAACATGTATTTTATAAACTATCACATAGTGAAATTCCATACTAATGATACTGTAAATTTTATTTGAATTAACCCTTTAGCGCGCTGGCGTCCAGAATCTGGACGCCGGATGAATTTGAGCAGCTCGATTTTTGTAGGTACCGGATGTTTTTCATCCATTTTTTTAATTTATTTTTCATTCTTCTGCTAGTTGAATACCATTTGTACGGTATGGATCTTCCAAATAAGATAATGTGAATTTTTGAAAAATTACAAAAGTGATTAATGTCAAGTTTCAATCTTAGTTCAAAAAGAAAGACCTTAAATATGATTTTCCATAGTAAGTAGAATCAAATAATGGAAACCATACCATCTCGTAGTGCATGTCATTCTAATTTCATTACAATTTTTTAAAATTTTTTTGTGTTGATTTTGGATTTGTAATTGAATTTCAAGAGAAAACCTTGCAAAATTACTTTAAAAATATTAATAATAAATATGATGAATCCAACCGTACGGATGTTATCTACACATTGACATTTGCAACTTTGTTTTGTACATCAACTCCATTTTCGTTTTTCATCAACCGTTTTATAACAAATCTTTGAAAACAGTGTTAAATCTGGACGTTAAAGGGTTAACTAACAGAGGTCACTCTGACTATGTACAAAATTCCACAGTAATTTAGAATTCTCAATATTATTGCAAGTTTCAAAAACAAGTGTTTGCATGGTTCAAAATCAAATGCATCTTGTTCAAGATAAGAGTGGCCCACAATAATGTTGTGACCATGCCACAATTATCCACTGACAATAATTCAAGTGATTTTCTGCAGGGTTTTTCTTTTTTAATTTTAAAAATTTAAAAATATTAATTATTTAACAAATGGACATTTTATTCCAACGTGCCCCGGCGGGGAATTTTTATTTTTATTTCATTTTTTCATTTTTTTTTCAACATTTTTTATTCTTTTTATTCTTTTTTTCTTTCTATTTATTTATTTATTATTATTATTATTATTATTATTATTACTATTTGTTGCAATTTCAAGAAATGAACCATTGAATTCAGTTTCAACACCGATAACATTCAGTAGCCTTACTGACTCCTGCCTCCCTCCAACATAATGATGTGGAATATCCCACATCATTTCATCCTCCCAATGAAATGATGTGGGATATTCCACATCAAATCAATAGCTATGGGGGCACGTGGCATTAAGTAAGAGCAATCAACCATGGTGAGTAGTATTGAAAAGCACTCACTCAATCACAAATCAATAGTGTTTTTTAAATGTTTATTTGATTCATTCACTACTCAACAATGTTTTGTAATTGTTTATTTTGATTCCATCACAATTCAACAATGTTTTGTAATTGTATATTTGATCCATTCACTACTCAACACTGTTTTGTAATTGTTTATTTGATTCAATATTTCATTCAATTACAAATCACTCGTCACTCCATATATAAAGGTGGATGAATCTAAAAGGCACCCTCTTGGAAGGCTACTGAATGTTATGCCATGGTCATAACATATTTAGAACATAGTCACATTATAGTAGTGAAGGACAGTGTATTTAAGATTTTCTATTAAAAATAATAGTTCATTGCTTTATTAAGTTTATATTGAAATATATTATTTGGCTTCAAAATTAAAATGTCATGAAATCAGTCTTTTTAAATTGTATAAAATATGTGATTTTTAAAAGTTCTCATAAATAAATAAATATAGTAACACATCCTCAAATACATCAAATTAAGTGGTAAGATTAAACAAAGATATGACTCAAACATTGTTTTAGCTGAATTTCATGTTTATGAACGACTTCAATATAAAGTGATATTCCGGATTGTTCCTTTTACCTCAAATCCGAAACCAAGAGAGTCTCAAATTTAAAAACAAAGGAATGAAAAGGAATATTTAAGTTTTCAATTTTTCTTACTCAATAGTATTTTGGATGGAGTATTACAACTTTCTTATGAATTCGTAATCAAATTCATGTAAATTTGAAAATGCGTCATTCCTTGCACATATTAGATGAGTTAAAAGTTGACAGTGTTTTAGTGAAATAGTCCTTTTTAGAACCATTATCATGTTGTTACCCTATTTTACTTGTGAAATATGTTGAAGTTCAATTGAGGTTGAATTTCATTGGAATAAAAGCCCTTTGTAACAAATATAATAATACACACAGAATAAGATTGATAACAAATAAAATCAGTTTTCACCAACTTATCCTCTCTAAAAATAATTATATATGATGAGTTGGAAGTTCAACAATCCTTAAAAAAACATTGGTTTAGAGAGATTGTTGAATGCCTAATAAGCTCTAACCCTTCAACGTGCAAGGAGCCCCGTGGGGCATTGTTTAATTGTTTTTCAATCAAATGTTGATTTTCATCTAGTTCCTAATTTCAAATGAAATTGGTCCCAACCAAGAAAGTGTGGGAATTTTCTACTACTTTCTAGTTTAATTTACAATTTTTCAAATTTGTTAAAGTTGCGTTTTTTACAAAATTTTAAAGCTCGTAGCCCCAAAATTCCAATATTCACTGCAGAATTTTTTTTCAATCAAATTTCTTTTTATGTAAGCTTGGGAAGCATTCCACCTACACCTTCTTGTTCATCACTATTATTTACATTTTTCCTAAAACATCATACTATATTTTGGGAGTGCCTACTTTACCACTAGAAAAAATGGGCAGAAAGTGGATAAAATTGCTAAAGTCCTCTTAATTTTTTTTTGAAATTGCCGGTATTTGGATGAAAGCACCTTACAATAGATAATTCTACGAATGAATACATATATATACATACATATACATATACATATACATATATATATGTATATATATATATGTATATATATATATATATATATATATATATATATATATATATATATGAATGATTCTATCCATTTTTCCCCTACATGGCTACATTCAAGGTGCATGTCACTAGAATAAAATTGGTTGCCTCCATCTACGGTGTACATGTCATAACATTCAATAGCACATTTTGCAGAGAGTGCAGAGGGTGGGGAAGGAAGTACGAAGGTCATACACCATTGTCAATGGAGGGACAAAAAAAGTGGCGCACTGTTTAAAAAGTTTAAAAAATATATATTTATATTCTAGTTGGCCATTTTCTATTGGTTAGCCATGCACCATAACATTCTTGGGTTAAAGTATTATTACTTACAATGTTACTCTTTTTAAAAGTGAAGGACATGTGGAAATGTGTCAGCAAAGATCATGCATTGTTACCTTCCCTTCTAGTTTTCCAAAACCTCCATCTATTAAAAAAGAAGAAGCATAGGTAGTTACTGATTATTCTTGGATGATAATGCAGAATATGCTGCACGTAAGGAAGGTAGAACCAGTGAAGGCTACTGTATGTTATGGTAACCTGAGCTTATTAGAAGAGCGAGAACCACATGAAAAGCATGAGGGATGCAAAACAGGCTACGGAACCACAGAGGGCAAAATGCTCACGGACTTATAGATGGCAGGATGCGTATGCATTAAACATGCTTTCTGCATGTGGCCCGTTATACAGTGACCTTCAAAAGTGTCCCAATGTTTCTAATTTGGAAGTTTAGTGAGTCACCAAATAGTGATTGCATGCTAGACTGACATGACATCAATTTAGTTACATGCTATTATCAGTAAGATAATTGAGGAGCAAGTCTTGCCACTTGTCTCTACATGCATGTGCATGGATTGAAGCTCTAGATATTTCCTCTTCATTGGGACAGTTTTGAAAGTCCATAGAGTGAGTCTTGTGTGCATAGCAAGTGAAGTGTACATGCATTATGAATTGCTTGGTTTATGTTCTGTTGTGTGTATCTGTTCTTCTTGCGTCATATATTTGTTTTTTTTGTGTTTAACTTCACAAGTGAAAATGGTGAGACCATTGTCCCAAGGGAAGCAACAGAATGTACTCTCTTTGCTTCAAAAAGGTTGTAGTGTGAGAGAGATAGCAAAGTCTTTGCGTGTTGGTAAATCAAGTGTACAGAGGCTCCGTCAGAAGCATTTTCCAGATGCAAAGCTTTCAGTTGGAGGTAGACCACGCAAGTTGACAAGTGCAATGGAGCGGTCTTGTGTAACTAGTGTAACTAGAGGGAAGGTGTCTACTGCAAGAGAAGCTACTAAACAGGTGCAAGAAGTTTTTGGAGTACAAGTCAGTGAAGTTACTGTACGTCGTGGACTTTGTAGAGCAGGTTTGCAATCGCATGTGAAAGAAAAGAAACCACATTTGTCAAGCAATAATATTAGGGCTCGCTTAGAATTTGCCAGAAAGTATCAGCACTGAACTATTGATGATTGGAGTCACGTGATATTCTCAGATGAGACTAAAATTAATAGATTTTCTTCAGATGGGAGAGTTTGGTGTTGGGTTCGTGATCCACAAGAACTTTCAGAGCGGACTGTTATTCCGACTGTTAAGCATGGTGGCGGTTCTGTGATGATATGGGGATGTATGTGTATACATGGACCTGGCATGATGTATAGAATTGAAGGTCGCCTCAATCAGCATGGTTATCAAAAAATCTTGGAAGAGCATCTCTATGGTACAATTCAAAAATATAATTTAGATGTATCAGAAGTCATATTTCAACACGATAATGCACCTATACATAGCAGTAATAGTATGAAACAATGGTTTTCTAGGCAACCTTTTGGTGTCTTATCTTGGCCTGCTCAGTCTCCAGATTTGAATCCTATAGAAAATCTATGGGCGATTTTGAAAAGGAGATTAAACCGATATGATACACCACCAAAAGGGATACTTGAATTATGGTCTCGTATAGAAGAAACCTTCCCTTCTATCACTGTTGATGATTGCAAGAGACTTATAGAATCAATGCCCAGACGAATAGCAGCTGTATTAAAATCCAAAGGAAAATGGACAAAGTGGTGAGGGATTTCCATGTTGGACCTTCAAAAGTGTCCCAATATACAGAGTAGCTTTAGGTTTTTTTCCCTTCTCATTGAGTGCTTCAATTTTGTTGGAATTTCTGTAAACAATTAGTACATTGTATGTACTATTTCAGTAAATTTATTACCTTCCATTCCATGAGTTTCTCTTACCTACATTGTTTTTTGAATGTAATATGTATAAACATTGGGACACTTTTGAAGGTCACTGTATCACTTACCTTATTCTACTCGGTCACATCGTTGGGAGCAATCTACACTATTTAAAAACTCCTCTCCAAACATTCCAAAGTACCCCTTCTCAGAAAAAGACAAATAGTTTTTTATCTATGACCTTTTCTGACCAATCCAACTGTAGGATGTTTCAAGCAACTTGAATTTATTACCACCTACAAATTTTCAACCGTTCAAGATTCAGCAATAGTAAGATTATAAGCTTCAAAGTTGATTGCACCTTTTTTTTTGGATTGTTGCCCATATTTGAAACTTTCTGAAAATGCCAAAAATGCAAAGTTCAGTATCAAACTTGGTAAAATGAACTTGGCAATTGTGTGCATGAGGGTGTTAGCTCATTGTATGAAAATATTCAGGAGTTGCCCACAGTTAGGTTTTTCACCTTTGCATGATTGTATCTTTTGATTTATACATCACCTACGTATGCAAATTACCATCCCATCTTCGTTACAAAGAGTAGAATCACCACAAAATCTAAGTAATTGAGGATTGATACTCATTCCACAGTGAGCTAACCAAACCTTGAAAATTAGCTTTGGTCCTTGAGGGGCTTACATGGGCCACATGAAATAAGAAACCTGTACTCTCTTTGTTTCATAATAAAAGTCCACTCTGTTGGCATGTTTCAATTTGACATTTTCTTGCCAAAAAAAGTCACATCAATACTCAAAAAAATGGATTATTTTTAATTGTAGTATGTAGTTTTTGTATCACTCTCATTGTCCGTTTTGTTTGAAGTGGACAATGCTCACGTCCAAAATATTAACAAAGGACAAAAATCAAAAAATCAAAAAATGCCAAAACAATGGACTCTTATTATGAAAGGGAGGGAGTATTAATCAAGTTACTTTAAACACTTGATATACTACATTATATATAAAGTGAAAAAAAAACTTTGCAAATGTACCAACAATAAATGAAAAAATATAAACTTACATTAATTTAAAAAATATACTTTATATAAATTACTTTACTTACATACACTATTCCACATATTAACCCCTTACTCCTCTCTAGATTGGGCAATTTTGCAAAGATGCAACTAACCTCTATTACTTACCAATAAGCTTTGCTTAATAAAAATCAATCCATACATTAAAGAAGGTAGTTTGTTTGTTTGTATGTTGCGTTGAGCTCACCCAAACCGTGGGACTATCAGACGCGTTCTTGGTATCCTTAGAAAGCTTTGAACAAGGAAGGGTGCATTGTTTTGCACCTTTTGGACCTATAGTGTGGAAGTTATGGATTTTTAATTGAATTTCATCACCATAAAGTGAATTACAATAAATTAAAATAACTTAAAATTAAAACGGATTCTGTTGAGTCTATTTGCCAACACATGGCGTTTAGGTTCAATCACCATTGCCATTGCCCCAAAAACGAAGGAGCTTTAGAGTTGAATGAATTGTGACAAGAAGAAGGAAATTTTGGGATTGATTTTTTGGATGAAAGCGTGACATTTGCCTAAGGTGGTTACCCATTCCCAATTGAATAAGAAATATGGATATGAGGTGCTGAAATTATTTAGTGTTATTATTTTTCAGAGATAGGCAAGAAGAATTAGATTCCAACGCAAGTTGAAACATAATTTTTGGATGAAGAATGAATTAGTTACAAATTTTCAAAGTTGAAGTATGACGCATCCCATTCACGTCATATAGGTACACCTCTTTCTGTCTAAAGAAGATTTTATTGCACACACTAAAGATGCTTGAACCAACAACAACGAACCCATAACCACACGTACACATACTAGAACCAACAAGAGAGAACCCATTACCAAGTGTAACTCATGCTACAACCAACGCCGTTGGAGCATTGATTGTGGATAATGCCCCTAGTTGTTGGTAAAAGGAGCCAGTTGGGAATGGGGTAACCACCTTAGATGAAAACATGACATTGGGTCGTGATGTAGGGTTGTGACCATGTGCATTTATTTAATAATGTAGATAAAGTAAAAAAGAAAAAGTTGAGTGGGGGAGAGATACCACCCAGGGCTGATTTTTCACAAAGTTCTAGCCCGTCCACGTCCAAAAACCTTGAATTGAAAGGCAAAAAATTACAACCCGTCCCAAAACCGGTGATTTTAAAATCAACCCGTTCATGGAAAGGTTGAAAAAAAAAAACAATCTGTCCCAAAACCGGTTGCAAATTGAAAATACCCGTCCCATAATGTTTAGATTTAAAAAATAAATAAAAAATAAAAAAATAAAAAATACTCATGTGCAAATATTTCAATTGAAAACATCAATTGGAATGCAGTGATGCTTGTTTGGAGAAACATGAAGGATAGGAGAATTCATCCACTTGTTTGAAGGGTAAGTTCTTTTTTTTTTTTAATAAAATTTTGAACATGCTTATATAAAATATTAATTATTCAATCTCTAAGTGTACCTTCAATTATAATCTTTGACATTGTGTTACAAAGGTTCTAAATATTGTAGTTGATGAATCATTGTGTGCAGGTGAATCGAGCTCTTGAAGATTGGTATTTTGATTAGGTATTAGTGGTTTGATTCCATTATGTTTACATTCACATGTCATATATGACATAATGTAATTGATATTTGTACCATTTATTTTTTTGGGAAATTTTACATTAAAATAAAAATAAAATTTTAGAACCCGTCCAAAGTGAATTTAACCCGTCCAAAAACCGGTTCATTTTTTTAGAACCCGTCCACTGAAAATGTTATTTTTTTCTGAACATGTCCTTGGACATGTTAGGGACCTTGTGAAAAATCACCACTGAGGGGGTTTCACACTATGGTTGAAGGTCGAGAGTCCGTTGGTTTCCACCAATCAAATTGCAAGAAACCATGGTTTCGGCCTCTCGACCCTTCACACTAGAGGCCAAAGTCCAAAGGCCGTGGACCTTCAAAATGCTTATATGGCAACACTTTTTGACCAAGGTGACGGCCTCTCGAGAGGAAGTTTGGGTCCTACATTTTGCAAGACCCGTCACTATGGTCAAGAGGCTGTCGATTTCTTTTCATAAAAAATGAAAACTATATTTTATGCCTATTTTCAGTAGATTTCTTGGGACTCTCAACAAAGTTTGGACTCTCAATCCCACGGCCTCTCGACTTGGACGGCCATAGTGTGAAGCGGCCCTGATACCACCCACCAACGCTTCCTCATGACCCATTCACACCAAGCCTCTGCCGCACTTGCATTCGCGTTCCCGAAATGGAGGAAGGTAAAACCCAAAAACAAAAAAAATATTGAAAGCCTTGTCTTTTCTTGCTGCAACTACTGTGCAACTACAATTCACTACCGCAAGTTGGGCCATGCTCCTTTTTTGGGTTGAGTTCCTCCATGCGTTGCGTTGTCATGCGTTCGAGTAATTTCTCATTTCATATTTTATATTTCTTGTTTCCCAGCAGATTCCCTCAAAGTTACCTAACGCACGCATGGATGCTGAAGCTCTGCTATATGTGAATGGGCCTTCAGCAAAAATTGTGTGGCCACTCGCATGCACAAAACAAAAAAAATTTAAGTAGCATGACAAAGACTAGGAATATGCTCCCCTCTGATGCGTCCCTTTACGGCCGAAGCGCGTGGGTGACACACGCCACGGCCCCACCACCCCGCCATCTCCGCCGTCCGATTCCCCGCCCCCGATCCAACGGCCCAGAAACCCGCACGCCTCAAAGCCCTCGCACGGCGCCACGTCGATCCAGGCGCGTGCCGGCCACGATCCCTAATCTCCTTCCTTCTTGCCCTCACAGGCTCACACTAACTTAATCTCCTCTCCCATGTTACTAATCTCCTTCCCCATGTCACTAATCACTTTCGCTAATCACTTCTCTTTCCCTCTCTCATTGCTCGATCTTTTGCTTCCTATATAACCCTGTCTCTGGAGTTTCTGAAGCATTCTTCGATCCCGGAGGTAAGGATTCCGTTCCATCGCCGGATTGTGTTGTAGGAGGCGACCATTTCGTGTGCAGACGACTCAGTTTCATCAATTTCTGGAAGTTAAGCCACTGGGAAGAGAAGTGGACGGAGAACGACTGCAGCTACACACTCATCAGGAACAGATTAGTGGATCATTAACAGAGTAATAGATCATTCATATTGAACTAAGTCCGGCAAATCGTGATGCCGATCGATCCGGAGACGGCGGTGTATGGAGTCGGGCAACCGAAGGTGCACTCTAGGCGCGACGTGGAATTGGGAAACGACGACGAGTCGACGGGAGATCTGTCGACGACGGAGGGAGGAGGATCGACGACCGGAGTGGGAGGGGGGCCCGTGTGCGAGCACAAGCACTTCTCGCACCGGGCGCCGTGGCTGCGGGCGATGGTGCTGGGCGCCAACGACGGGCTGGTGTCGATCGCGAGTCTGATGCTGGGCGTGGGCGCCGTGAACCACACCAACGTGAAGACCATGGTGGTGAGCGGGCTGGCGGGCCTGGTGGCCGGCGCGTTCAGCATGGCCATTGGCGAGTTCGTGTCCGTGTACTCCCAGCGCGACGCCGAGAAAGCCGACGTCGAGAAAGAGCGCCAGGTGAGCTGACCATTCTTCGATCCACTTCCTGATCTCACAAACTCCGTGAAATCGTTTCCAGACGTGTAGAGAGTGTTTCTGAAAGTGTAGAGATGATTTCCAAACTTTTAGAGACAATTCCGAGACGTTTAGAGATTGTTTCTAGAAGTATAGAGATGATTTCCAGACGTTTAGAGATCTGGAGTGATTACAAGTCAATGATCATGCGTATGCATTAGTCTCACTTGTGCTTCATGAGGTTTCGCCCGGACACAGGGAACCTTGACCGATTCACTGCCAAGTAAATGGTACAAAAATGGTGGTGAATTCGTGGTGAACACTGCTCAATTTAGCAAGTGTTCACCACGAATTCACCATCATTTTTGTACCATTTACTACCTGCTGAATGTGTCAAGGTGCCCTATGAAGCAGAGGCGTCGTTTCTCACTGTGGAGGATCGATTGTCGTTTGGCAACTGTACATGCTTGTCCTACTTGACAAATCGCACTTAGCAAGTCCAACCAAAAAATTGGTGAGTGTGAAGTGGCGCCGTTTGACTCACGGAAGGAGTGAAAAACGACGCGTCCTCCTTGTTGTGGGAGTTGAAAATCGTGTGTTAAGAGGAGTTAATTATGTGAAAAAAGGGGGGTTAGTATGAGAATTCTTTAGCTTCCTCTTATTTCAAGATTAGTTTGGGCTAATTGTTGAGATCTTTGTAGAGCCGAGTTCCATGGGTGAAAGTTACAAATTTTAAGAGAATTTGGCAGACCAAATTCCACATTTCAAGTGAGCTTTTGAGGAAAAAATGGTGGAGTAGTTGTCATGAAGTATGGAGGATTCCCTAGCTAAAACTTCATGGCAAATTCTCCCTAACCAATCAAATTTACAAGTTCATATTTCACCTCAAAGAAGTCTGAAACATACACAACTTCATGGCCGGGTACGAGACAAACCCAAGGTTCACTTTTTTGCTCCTCTTGCCTACTTCCATGAGAAAATTTTCAAACTCATAGAACTTAGCTCTTAGTGCAAACAATTAAACAAATTGAAGCATGTTTTTGCACCCAAATCTTTGAACGGTACGTGTGATTTTGGCACATGTGTGTCAAAACTTGTTAATACTACGCTTTGGGTGTTCATCATGTTTTGTCTCTTTTAAAATAGGTATTTCTTTGTGGATAATATGGATAATTAAGGACGAAATCCTAGAAGAGGGCGTGTCAACTTGTGTGGTGCATTTTGTTGTGGGCCCCTCATTTGGAATTTGGTCATGATTTGGAACTTGGTTGTGTTCAACAAATAGTTACATGTTTAGAACAAGGGAACAACTAGACGAGACGGTGTGGGATGCCTAGCCTAGCCTACGATAGGTTGAATTGGTAAAATCCAGCCTTTGCATCGTCTGCAAGAACGAACACTAAGAGTATAGCCACCCATGCCCTTCCAGAGTCACACAAGAGAACTAGATGACTCTCAATCCTAGCGTGTTAAGAAATGACACTTCAAATCGGACACTATTTAGTTGACTATATCCCCACTTTCTACTTGTGATTGGTCGAAGTATCAATGTCCCTTTGCCTAGTGGGCACTGGCTCATTAACTAAAACAAACAGACGCCTTATTCACGCCGACCCTTCTTTTTAGAGGACCGGAGTTTCTATCTATCTATCCGATTGGTCGAATGACTTTGATGTGTGAGGGACGTGCAAAGGTGAGGGAGAGTAAGTGCAAGGGCTCTTCAATGCACATGAATAATTTCAGCGAGTCAGCTCCAGTGGGAATGCTCTAATGGACTTTGAACAAAACACACTTAATTTACGCTGGCACATATAAACAAGTCCTTGTAGCTTGTTCTCATATAATCCATTATGTCAGATATTATTCAATTTGTTGTCATTCCACAACATTCATAAGGTACAGTCATGTGCACAAAAGTTACGGACTATGTAAACCATCAATCCAGCAAGATAATTACAAGTCCCACCGGCTTCATCCCCAGATGAATTTCTCCGTTTTTAAATTTTTTGATCGATGCCTTTGCGGGTGACTCGTACAAGTTCACAGATACATTATTGTCTCATGGATGAAACAAAGTCAGGCAGATGGTTGCACATGCACAATCGGAGCTCGAAACTCATGAGCTTGAGAGGAGACTCGATCTGGGTCACATGGAGCTCATAATGGTTTCCCTGTGTGCGTTTCTCTTCTAATCTCACTTTTCCCACCGAGCCTCAAGAGTTGACACTTGTTAAACTTTCCTTCGACAAGCAGGTGAGTGAACATTAAACTGGTGAATAAGCAGCTTTAAGACTCAGTGGGAAAAGTGAGACTCGCACAGGGAATTGCACACGAGACCCTGGTGGGTTGTGGCTGTAAGTCTTCATCGATGGAATGATGCACTCCACATTATGTTTGAGAATCATCTATCCTTGTATACTTTCACTAATTTAACATAGTTTGTACACTCCGGGGAATGACGCAGGAGCATTTGAAGGGACCAGAAGCGATGGCACGGGAGTTGGAGGAGCTTTGCCAGATCTACGTCGGCAGAGGGCTGAGCTCGGCGTTGGCGATGCAGGTGGCACGGGAGCTGCACAGAGGGGACGCGCTGCGAGCGCACGTCCGGGACGAGCTGGGGATCGACATGGACGATTACTCCAACCCGGTGCAGGCGGCGATGGCGTCCGCGGTGGCGTTCGCTTCCGGAGGCGCCATCCCGCTCTTGGCCGGGGGCTTCATTCAGAACTTCCAGCGCCGTGTTACCGCCGTGGTCATCAGCGCCTCCCTCGCCCTGGCCCTGTTCGGTGCCATCGGCGCTCGCCTTGGCGGAGCCCCCATCCTCCGCGCCGCCCTCCGCGTCCTCCTGGGCGGCCTGCTCGCCATGCTGCTCACGTTTGGAGTGCTCAAACTTTTCGGCCTCGCCGGGGTGTCCCTTTAGTATCCGCCTCTCTCTATTCCCACGCAAGTGTACAGATGATTTCCAGACGTTTAGAGACTGTTTCCAGATGTTTAGAGACGATTTTCAGACGTTTAGACACGATTTCCAGACATTTAGAGATTGTTTCTAGAAGTATAGAGATGATTTCCAGACGTTTAGAGATTGTTTCTAAAAGTATAGAGATGATTCCAAACTTTTAGAGACGATTCCGAGACGTTTAGAGATTGTTTCTAGAAGTGTAGAGATGATTTCTAGACGTTTAGAGATGATTAGAGACGATTTCCAGACGTTTAGAGATGATTTCTAGACATTTAGAGATTGTTTCTAGAAGTATAGAGATGATTTCCAAAAGTGGAGACCGAACCTCGTATAGCAAAGTTTTGCCAGCCGAGAGGAGTTCTGCTAGTCTGGTTGGTATCCTGAAGCAAAATACTTACCAAAAGTGGTTTGGTTGGGCAAAGGATTTTGGAAGTCCAATTGGCATCTCAATTTTTAGCGAGAAATTTGAGGAAAGCAGCCACCATTGGGAATGCTCTAATGTATGTGCCTCTTGAATTTCATTAATAATAGAATGTTCAAAGCATATTAGTTACTATAATCAATCCTACACGGATCTCGTTGGGTCCTGTTTGCAAGTGTGGATTTCATGGTACTTTAGCATGCATTTTTGGATACCATATGAAGTTTCAAAGTCTTGATTACAGGTTTATTCAAAATTGAATGTAGGCTCTCATGTTCTAATTGTGTATATCTTGAGTAATTGGTATTGAGGTTTTTGTATCAATTTTGGATCCAAATGTAGGGGTTACATTTTGAAACAAGGTTTAATATCGACTAGGTAATTCAAAAGCAAACAAGACTATGGGGTATAACCGCAAGTCAGGACCTACTGAGCCATACTGAGCCACGGCAGTGGTGAGGGAGGTATTGGCCTGGGATTGTCTCCCATAGTCTTGCATGCTTTTGAACTACCGGACATAACCTCAATGCAAACCACTTTGAGCCATTGGATCTCATTCAAGATCAATGTGGTAGTTGAATAAAAAAAAACAAAGAAAAACTAAGCGAAGTTGAGTATGCATGAAAAGTCCAAACAGTGAGTCAAATTTAATTTCTTCTTGGTGGAGAGTTAATACTCTCTAGCATTATCAGTTCTAATGCCTCTCCTCTAGTTGAGTGGAATTTTGACACAATGGCAAGAAGAAGTTGTATTGAGATTATAGATGTACATATCTTAGAGAGAATTAATTGACTAAAACTACTTATGTGTTGGTGTACATTAATTCCTAAATGCCTATAGTAGGGCTTTTGGGCATCACTTAAATGTGTTACATAATGTGATTTTTCATGTTTTTGACTGCAAAGAAAAATTGTAATACATGGTGATTAAGGCCGCTTGACGCAATGGCCGTTCAAGTCAAGAGGCCATGAGAGTTCATGGCCAATTCATGTTAAAATGTGACATAGACCATGTCACTACCCATGTCTTTGTGGCTTGGATAAACAAACTACCTCCAACAAATTCTTTATTCACAATTATAGTCTTCAAACAAGTGTATAGGTATATGTATCCAGTTTTACATTACATGAATATTGATTGGACAAAAAATGGCAATTCATCAGGAAATTCCAAGGAAGTTGATTCCATTCAAAATCCGTATGAAACCAAGTAACATGCAATTCATTATTGCCGGGTTATGCATAGTTTTTGTATGGATACCACGTTGGAAATAGTATTTAAATATACTCATATAATGATAATATAAAGAAACAATGTAAATCATTGCTATGGATTTAAAATACAGGTATGGTATAAAAAGATTCTTAACCCCTAAATGACAGAGGGGGTAAGGGCAAACCTAAATGTGTTATAAAATGTTGCTTCTACAACTTCAATGAAGTTTGGTCCAAAAGAGAAAATGAGAAGCACAATGTTTAGTAATTATCTCTACGGTCAAACTTTCAATAAATGTTTTAGATACTCATCAAACAAAGCATTAGAAGCATTTATAGTTGAATATTCACCAAAATTACAAATTTTATTTTTAGAATTTGAAATTTGGTATGATTGGTTGAAACTAGACATTCTATTCTAAAGTTCAAAAAAGAATTTTTTTAGAAAGAGCGAACATCATTACTTTCCCGAAATAGTAAGTTTTGTAACACTAGGACAATGTTGAGGTGTTTGTCTTTGAAAATTTCTCCTTGATGGAGTTTAACTCCGATTGACATGATTCAAATTGGGTTGGAAAGTAGACTTGATTTCCTATTTGAAAATATTTTTTATTTTCTAAAACAGTTTTTTTTTTCATCTCGGGCAGCCCGTAAAAAAGGGCAGCGACCATAAAATGGTTGATCGGTCACTTAGGGGTTAAGTTAGAGTAAACCTTAAAGAGTGTCTCAAAGTGGAAAGAAATCTCAAACTTACTTTAGACTTGTTTTGAGTTCAAAAAGGCTGCAAAATTAGTTTGTGATGAGTTGGAGAATAACCATTGTGGGTTGTTGACCCCTCAAATGCTAAAGTAGAGTTCTCACAAGTTTCTTTAAGCAAGTATTAAGGAGGGAACCATTGTTAACAGCCCACAATGGTTATTTAGCCTCAATCGATTGTGCATATTTAGTGGAAGTCGGATGTTCCAACTCCAGTTGAAGCTGGCAAACTTCCTGTATCATTGATCACGTAGTAATTCCTGAGCTACCGAGTTGGTTGCCTCAGGTTTCTCGTTTGAAGTAGACGGTGCTTAATTGGCTTGATTGTGGCTAAAAATAAATTTAAAAATGGCTAAAAATAAATTGGCTAAAAATAAATAAAAAATTTCTCAATATTTTTTGAAACCTAATATACTTTGCCTTTTCTCTAATATTTTTGTGGACATGCAATTACAAGTAATCAACATGTATGTTTTATAATAACGACACTATTTAAGTACAAAATTTAAAATGTTGTAGGTTGATCATCGGGGTGTGCTCTCAAGTTACAGTTTAAAGAATGCTCAAAATATAGAATGTCTTTTGAGTAACACTATCATGTTTGTAGTTGCTTAGCCACAATACTTTCCATTATTTTGTTATCTGTTAGCTACATTTTTTCATTATTTCTCTTGACTGGTCTCATTGCAGTATCATTTGTTTCTGACCTAAGACCAAGCTCGAAGAACTTCGGGATCGGGTTTTTTTTTCTAGTTTTTTTATAGCTAGTTTGCTACAAAAGTCCAATGGAGAATCACCCCTGAAATCACCAAATGAAAACATAATGAGAAATTAAAATGCCACCTCATGTACCTAACAAGGCAATTGATTGCACTAGTTGCAAGCCAAGTGGAGACTTCATGAGCGACATGCAATAAATGAAAAGGCCAAGATGTTAAATGAAAAATCCAAATGTATGAAGGGTTTTGCCAAAAGCCAACATATTAAATGAAATAGAGAGAATTTATAAAAAACAAAAATCCGACGCCAGGTTTTTCAAATAAAATATATAAAAAATAGAAGATCAAAAAGCCACCTCATTCACTTGCATATAAGCTTTCTAGCAAAAACCCTGTTCGGGACTGTGAGAATTAGGGTTTGCAAACGAACACCACGTCCTGTCAATGATGCGAGTTCTTCTTCTTTGATCGTCACTGTCCAGATCTGAAAAGAGTGGAATTTCGTGAATATAAGTATATTAAGTTTGTATTGTATAAAGTTAGAGAAAAGGTAAAACAGGCAGGCTTGTAATCCCTGTATGTGTTGTAATACATATAATGTGCCACTTGCTAGCCACAAAATCTTCAATATGACTCAAAAAATTCCCCCGAAAATCTTAAAATATTACCGGAGTCCATGCCCAAAATATTGTAGAAACCATAATCCTTGAATACTTTCACCATCAGACACTAAATCCTCAAATACAGAAAACGTAAGCCAATTCTGGCTCCAGCATCCTACATGGGTTAAGTCTTCCCAAGTTAATTGAGACCTTGACTTTTAGCAAGAAATTTTAGGATACCAGTCACTTGTAGGAATGCTATAAGAGCAGGTTTCTATGTGAAGATTGATTGGGTGAAAGGCACTACACGACAAGAAATGAGGTCTCAAGAACCACCCATACTCCATCCATTTTGGTAAAATTGAAAAATATACTCCTCGATCCTGCTCGGTTTACCCATTTTGGTGAAGCTTCTACTTTTTCTGAACCGACCACACATACATGGAACTCCTTCTGAACTGGTCCAGTCACTGGTGGGAAAGCTATAACTCCTTCAGAACCAGTCTGAATGAATTAGCATGAACTAGGGTTGGATAACCTATTACCACCACCTCCCCCAATTCTGGCATGTACAACTTTCTTAGAGCCACCACAATTGAGACCCAAAACCACCAATTTCACTATTCAAGTAGACCAATGACATGCCAAGAATTGCGAAGAAATAGCTGGTGGTTTTGGGTTAGCTCATGAGCGGATCTAGGAACAACAAAGTGTGAACTTAGGAAATTGGTATGTGATGTATGGGTAAAAGGTTACTTTCCACTTTGAAATTTTGTATAAAATTGACAAATGCGAATTAGATGTTGCAAATTTTTGCAATCCTCATCAAAACCTATTTCAAATGCAGTCATATTTTTTTTGGGAATTTAGCACTGCCAAAAATAGGCCAGATTGCTTAAGTTGGTGGTAATAGGTTATCCAACCTTAATGCTAAATTGCTAATCTATTTAGACCAATTCAAAAGTGGAGTACTGTAATGAGATGGAATGGCTAGAGATCGTGCCGACCACACGCCTGGTTTAACGTGGCGCCATTCCATTCCACCGAGGCGTGTGTCATGCAGTAAGCGTGGGCCGTTAGATCGGAGAAGTTGGATCGGACGGTGGAGATCTGAGAGGAGACGTGTGTCGCCCACGCGCTTCAGGAATAAAGGCCCGCATCAAAGGAAGAACTGGGGCGGGTAGCCGTGAACTGTCTGCGCAAATTATTTAATGATCTGTTGCATGGATAAGAGATACCTAAGAGATGTGGTACCTTAGGAGTGCAAGCAACATGGAATGAAATCATGAATGTCTAAGCAAATCTGAGAGGAAGTGTTGGGCCTCGGAATCATTCGGAAGCATGAGCAACTTTACAGGAATTTTTGAAGCAAGGGTGCTGTAGACACCTATTCTACGCTGGAGACTTACCCAAAAGGAACGATGAACCAATTGTGAAGTAACATTGAACTGGGCCAATTGTGAAACAACACCAGGGAAACTGTTGCTTGTTGGTAGCTTTCAGTCTTATAAGAGTTCATTTCTAGTTCATTTCTAGTGCAAAAGTAGTTCTTTTCTGGTTCAAAAGTAGTTGGCCACATTGGGTCGTTGGCAATTTTGGATGCTGCTACCTCTTCTGCACGATGGGGAGTACCTGGATCCTTCTCTCCTTCTTCGTTGCCCTCCGGCGGCCGGCGCTTTCAGCATGACCCTTGTGTCGGTATAAACACTATTCTTGGATCCACTTCCTGCAGGGATGTTCGATTTTAGCCCCTAATAGATCCAGTCTTTTCAGTTTCCACAAACTAGTTCAGTCCCATTGATGCCAGTGAATTTGCTTTTCGCTAATCTGCTCGATACTCCCAGTGAATGCGCAAGAAAAATTGATCCCCAAAACTCAATCACACGTCACAGGGAACTTTGTCCAATTCACTAGGAAATAAACATTACTGCCAAACTGTTGCTGTATAAAGCAATTTTTTCAAGTGTTTGTTCAATTTAGCAAGTGATTATCAAGAATTCACCTTCATTCTTGTACCTTTTACTATGGTCGATGAGGCTAGGGTTCCTTGTGTATGTTCTACGTAATTGTGCTCGGGATGAGGACATAGATTGATACGTGGCTCACGTAATATGGAATAATATGATGTGATGAAATCGCAGGGAGTACTAGAAGCGATGGCACGAGAGTTACGGAAGGACTCACCCAAATCTACGTCAACAACAGAGGCGCTCTCAGTCTTCGTTGGAGGCGTGTCTGCTCACATTTGAGGTGCTTAAACTCTTCGGCGGTCTTGCATTGCCGGGATTTCCGTTTAGTACCGACTTACTGCCGGATATAATCTTCCCGTTTTTGATGGTTTGACGTAAACCTGTATACCAGAAGAGCCATCTTAGTACAGAAGCAGTTACTTAGTTCACCTGTAAGATAGAAACATGCATAGATTAATCAACGAGATCTATGCTTTAACGGAAAGCTCACAAGTTTACAATATGGTAGAGGATACAGTTTGGTTGGTGGGAGAGAGAGAGATGATTCCGGTTCCTGTTTAGAACCGCATAAATTCCTGAAGAGTCTGTTCATTTAGGGTTCCACTTCGAAGCTTAATTACAAGGCTCTTGGTTAAGCATGACTTGGCTAAATATCTATATAGCCAATGATATTTGAATAGAAATGGAGTTGTCTATTGTCACTTGTAGTGATCTACATTATATCGATCTACAGCTTTTCAGTTCAAAATCGTATAAACAATTTGATCTCAATAGATTTGGCTCTTGTGCTCGACGATCTCTTCACAGTTCGTAATTAAGAGCATGGCTACCCACATCCTCCCAAGTCTCTCACACTCAAGAATTAGATGGAAAGTGCGAAGGGCCCTTCATAAATTATGCCTCTTGACTCTCAATCCTAGCGTGTTAAGAAATGGCCCTTCAAGTCACTGTTTAGTTGATTATATCCCCACATTCTACTTGTGATTGATTCATTACTATTTGATGTGCACTTTTGTGCATGGGTGGGAGAGTGTAAGTGAAAGGGCTCTTCAAATACAGATTAATAATTTCAACGAGTCAACTCTAGCTTGCATGGGTGTGAATACTCTAAGTTATATATCCCCCAAAAATCACACTCCTACGTTTGTTCAAATACTTAAAGTGACGCAAAGGATACCTTAGTTTCTGTTGCTTGGCCGTGTGTTTCTTCCATACTATTTCATCTGGCAATATCTCCTTGGCCACACAATACCATACGTTTGAAGATTAGTACAGGGTAAACAGCCATACAATATTGTCTCCTTTGCCACATAATACCATATGTGGGGAATTGCCTGATATGGGCATCACTTTTACATGTCTCACATTGTGTGACTTATGTTTAACTCATTTTATGTGTGCTAAAAATTTCGTCTTTAACACCATGTATATAGTTAAAGCCATGGTGTCTATAACACTCTTTAATTTTTGTAATTTTCCAATGTTTTTTTATTACCAAAAAGATGTTTCTCGAAAATCACATTATTTTTGGAGAGGGGTATCTATACCCACAATGGCCATCACCCACGTTCAAAGGTTAATACAGGGTAGACAATCTTACAATATCACCACAGTTCAAGATCTCTTTTGAGAATTCAACACAATGCCATTTGAGGATTAACCCTTTGAAGCGCTTGCGTCCATATAATGGACGACTAACAAATTGCAACCTTTCTCAACATTACATCTGTACAATTTTTCATCCATCCAAATTTCTCTTGGTTCTTGACTATCATTTGTATGCTATGGATCTTCAAAATAAGATGTTGTGATTTTTTGAAAAACAACACAATTGATTTATGTCAAGTTTCATTCTTAGTTAGTTCAAAAAGTGAGACCATAAACATGATTTTTCAAAACAAGTAGAATCAAATAATGGAAACGATACCATCTTCTAGTGCATGTTATTCCAATTTCATTACAATATTTTTTAATATTTTTGTATTAATTTGGAATTTTTAATCAAATTTTAAGAGAAAAGCTTGCAAAATTAATTAAAAAATATGATGAATCCATCCGTAAAGATGTGATACATTTATAACTTTGCTTTGTACATCAACACTTTTGTTTTTCATCAAACATTTAATTACAAATCTTTGAAAACAGTGTTGAATCGAGACATTAACCCCTAAACGTCCTAGAGTCCAGAAACTGGATCACGAACGGATTCAAAGCCTTCTCACGTTCTCATCAATGCTTGGATGAAACTCATCCAATTTTTTGGAGTTTCTTCACCAAGTTGTTGTCATGTTCGTTTTAACAATGAGCTACACTAAATAGTGTATTTAGTGTGAGGTGATGAATAATGTGCTTACCTCTACTACTTGTCTAACACTAATTGTCAATTTGTGGGTAATTAGTGTTGGCGGTTATCATCCAATTTGATTCATTCCATTTCTAAAATTTCAGTTTTTCCATCTAAAATTTTATCTCAAGTTTCATTCCTTACTCACACTAAACATCCATATCTCAAAAGATCACAATGTCAAAACGTTACTATTCTTCACAAATAGTGTGAGAATTCACATTTAGTGTTTCTACAAAAGTAGGTTTTTTGATATTTAGAGTGATGTTCGCAATTACAGTGCCTCACACTAAATACACTATTTAGTGTAGTGTTCATTGGACAAAAGGTCATTGGTATAAGAATACTCTCCCCTTTTGAGAATAGACACTCTAGTGACCACTTACTAATACAAAAAGTCACCATAATCTAGTGATTGTTGGGTATTGTCAAAAATTTGTCTTGGTGATGATTGCCAAGTCATGGGTTGTGCGGGTGTCATTGGTAGAGGGCGTTGTATATGGTCCAGGTTCGATTCGTGTTGAGTTCGTTTGAACAGTCATGTGACATACATGACTTGGTGCTGCTAGTGGGTTATCATGAGCAAGAAAATTATCATCTTGAACAACCTGTATAAAAAGGGCAACAATCATAAAATGGTCGTTCGGTCATTTAGGAGTTAGTCGTTCAGTCATTTAGGAGTTAATCGTCCAAATGCACTCATTGCCATCTAATTAAGATAGTGTACCTCATTACCATATGCTCAATGGCTTTCTTAGATTTCAGGATCAAAATGAAAATCCTATCTAAATTATATTGCAATTGGGCACTACACTAATTATTGCCATTACTATGAGTGACAATGATTTAGTATTTTCACAGTAATTGTGATATTGGAACAAACTGTAACTCACAATAATTGAGAATTCTCACAGTATGTAGTGAAGATTGTGTGGGAAATCTCACACTAATTCTGTGACTCACACTAATAGCAATAATTAATGAACTACTACAACCCATTGGATTGCCTTCAATAGTCTGTAATTGAGAACTACAAATGAAATCATAACATCGATGAAATTTTGACACTGTTTGTATATATTATTGTAACTTGTGGCCATAACTTCTGTCATAATTGATTATTTCTAAGAGACTTGATCTTTTTCACTTTGAATACAAATTTTAAAAACATTAAAAATTTCATCCATTTGAACAATTTCACATTCACTTGAATAATTTCATATTCATTTGCACAATTTTATATCCAATGGATAAGTGAATCAATTTTGCACATTCAAAAAACTACAATGCATAATTTCTCAAGACAATAGAATTATTCGTAAAGTCGAGCAAAAACTTCCATAAGAGGAAAAACAAGGCAAAATTGGTTTTTAAACTTGAAAGGTGGCAAAAATGAGTTTTGTCCTTTTTATTTTTGACTAATCACAGGGCACTGCATTGTCAAAGAGATTTGAACCTTGAACCTTCCATGTGCAAGAGTAGCTCCTCCAAACCTAATTTGAGTTCTCACGGAGGAATTTGCACGTACCCCTACACCAACCTCGTGTTTCTCCAAAGAAAGGAGCTTGGTGACTTGTGTTAAAAAATTCTATATCAAGATTGAAAACACCCAGTGGTAGACAAGTTGCCTAAGGTGGTTACCCCATTCCCAACTGAATAAGAAATACGGATATGAGACATTGATATTATTTGGTGTTATTATTTTTTAGAGTTAGGCAAGAAGAAATAGATTCCAACACAAGTTGAAACATAATTTTTGAATGAAAAATGAATTAGTTATAAATTTTCAAAGTTGAAGTATGACACATCCCATTCACGTCACATAGGTCGAGTTGTTTCTGTCCAAGAAGATTTGTATTGCACACACTAAAAATGCTTAAACCAACAACAACAAATCCATAACCACACTTACATATACTAAAACCAACAAGAGAAACATTGATTGTGGAAAATGCCCTTAGCTGTTGGTGAAAGGAGCTAGTTGCTAATGGGGTAACCACCTTAGTTCTCACTTCACATATAACTCTAATGCATAATTTCTCAAGATAATTTTCAATTAATTTATGTTGAAAGTGACCACAATGTTGGGTTGGATAGGAACACGAGGGATGTGGATGATAAGTTGTAACTCATTCATTCGTTCGTCATGGAACTTGCTCAAGCTCGCTCGTCGAAGAGGTCCCGAAGCTCACCGCGCTCAATTCCATTTGCTTGGCATGCAAGACTCAAAAGCAAAGGTGACGAGAATGGCTAATCTATCATCGTCTCACTGCAGGTAATCTGGTGCCCTAGACACAGCAATTTGGCGAAGCAGCCTCAATTTGGAACAATTTGGTAAGTTTTTGCTTCCGTGCTCTGTTTTCGAACTTTTGTTTCGAGTTTGCAACTGTGCGATGCCATGTGCGAAGTTTGAGCGATTCTTACGTTTTCCGAAAGCTTCTGTTGCGTTTTAGGTGTGATTGTTGACTAACAGTCACGTTTCTTGGTAATGCACCTTCTTTTAAGTCACGTTTCTTTGCTTTTGTTGTAATTTGAATTTTGTTTTGTTTCTGCGAGTTCATTTGTGGCTTGAAGTTCTTAATGATGAATCGTCGAGGTTTCTGAGTGCGGAAATGAGTATACTGCATATAATTGTGCTCGGTTGATTTCGAGAATGTTCAATTTAAACGTTTCTTTGACGGTTTTCAGTTATGTCTGCGAGGTTACAGCTCAAGAGAAATGTTGAAAAAGAATAGACTGAAATGCAACACTAATTAGCGGCGAATCTGGAATATTCCACTGAGAGTGAAAGAAGAGGGAGAGGTTGAAGGATTAATAATTCTGATTTTCGAGAGCTTCTAGGGTTTGGGAGGTGATATAAGGGGTAATTTGGAGTAATTTCTGTTCCTGCTTGGTCAAGGTGTTCGATATATTTTTTAAGCGTCGGTTTGATGAGTTTGTTTTGGCTCTGGCAGTGAAGGATGAGTTTTTTGCCAGGCAGATTGGCGGCCTCCGAGGGGGCATTCTTCAATCAACACTCTAAGCAAGCTGCGATTGCACTGAGGCAGAAGCTCCAAAGTTCGACGCCGAACTCTGCATCAGCTAAATCGGAAACAACCTTGAAACCGTCAGAGGCTGATGTTCTTCCAGAAGTTCTTCGTCACTCACTTCCAATTGCACCAACTGCGGCAGAGCTCCAAGCCAGTAATGCAACATCCACTCCAGCACGTTCGTCACTCGCGGCCTCATTGAAATCAGTGTTGAAACCGCGATCAGATGTTGGGACCGTGCGGACTGGAATTATTCCATCTTTTGAGGCAGTGGATCATTTGGCAAGTGTTCCGCAGACCTCATTCGGTCGGAAAAAGTGAGCCGTTCTATGCCATTTTGTCTCGTGGTTATGAGCAATATAGTCTGAAAAATTGCTGAAGCGTACTTTGTATTGATCTGCTAATTGAACTTACAGAGTTCAAGTTGTGAAGGAGAAGGTTCTTCAGTCTAATATAGATGTTGATTTGGTACAGGTGGAATATCGACGCACCAGATGTTGAAATGGTAGCCTCAACAGCTAATGAAAGTCGAGTTGCCAAGAATAGCAAGGTGAATGAGAAAGATGTAATGGAAGGCTTGTTTGTCGGTACACCTCTCACCTGTATACACTCACCGGTCCGCCATCAGTTCATTCGTTCAAGTATCCAAGTGACTGAAGTTTGTTGGTATTTTTTTCATTATTACACTTTTGTTAAAATGCGCTAATTCATCTACAGCCCTACCATTAGCAAACGAGCCGGCGGATTTTCTCGACCGCTATTGTGACATTACTGAAGGTCACTTTCTAATCGCTGAAATTTCATCTTGCTTGACTGAGCAGTGACAAAAGCATTCGCAGTGGCCACGGGTTTGGTTTTTGGGGGAAGTGTTATTGCAGCATCTGTAGCAGCATCCCGGCATGAAATCAAATCAGTACGTTTCTTCCTTTCCATTGAAAGTCGACGAGATAATGTCTTGTGTCTGGGTAATGGGTCATAGAACCGAGCACCTTCAGCTCAATAATCTTGGCGGCTCTTTTTTCTTATACAAATCGCTACGTTTTTGTGGACTTCACATATTCACTTGAATACCTACATAGCTCAGTAGCAAGATCTTCTCATGACCTGCACAATGCTTTAGTTTGTTCCTCATGGCCATATTGACAACTTCAGTGTAGTTTTGCGTTTTCAAGTTTCAATTGGTTTGTCAGCAGTCGATTATGACTGTGCTTGTTGCAAAGACAGTAGAAATGCGAAAGTTTTGTGATCCTTTTGGAAGTGTTTTTGGACTCACTCACATAAGATTTCATTTGTCATCAGGTCGATGACTTCCGCACAAAAGGAAGAGAATACTTCACACCGCGCGTTGAGCAGATGAAGCACACGTTTGAACCACTGAAATCTTGGGTACCAACTCTTCTTACTCCTGTTCTGTAATTCAGTCCAGAAAGATGATGAGTACAATAGTATCTGATTATTATGTCGTGCGAGTTTGTCCTTGCATATGATTATTATGTCTTGCAAGTTTGTACTTATTCATGTGACCTCTTTGTGTTATGAACAGGCAGACCAGAAAACTGAGGCTTGGAAGATAGAGGAATCTCGACGTCGTGCCATTGGAGCTGATTATGCTAAATCGTTGGGCCTCCAACAAGCAGAATTTGAGAAATCGAAAGGTCGATGAATGTTTCGTTAGACATGTCAAGTATGAACAAGTGATTCACATTTCACGGCTGAATTTCGAGTGGTTCACATTTCAGCTTGACCTATAGAATGACAATAATAGCCAACCAGTTTCCTCTTAGTCTCTTGTGCATCTCCGTGTAGTCTTGTGCTTTGGATGCCCAGGACGCATGGACACACCACCTCCGTCGAAAGAGTTGTCGATGTGAACATGACTCCGTGTTATCATACATTGTAAATGAAAGCATTCTGTGCAGGTTATTCATTTTATTCACTTCGTACAGTGCATGTAACTTAAGACGGTCATCGTTACATTTGTGATTGAACTCAGACGGCCATTTTAAACTTTTCAGTATTGTCACTGCATCAGGGGCCAAAGACTGCGTTTAGAGGACTTAGAAATACAATTGATTGTCAGTATAGATCAATATAAAGCTCACCCTTTAACCCCTAAAGGACCAAGGGTTAAAGGACCAAGGCTAATTTTCCAAGTTCGGTCAGCTCAGTATGGAATGAGTAGTGATCGTCAATTATTGAGATTTTTTGTGGTGATTCTACTCTTTGTAATGAAGATGGGATGGTAATTTGCGTATGTAGATGACCTATAGATCAAAAGATACAATCATGTAAAGGTGAAAAACCTAATTGCGGGCAGATCTTGAAAATTTTCATACAATGAGCTATGCATCTGAATTTTTGTACACAATGAGCTAACACCCCCATATACATAAGTGCCAAATTCATTTTACCAAATCTGAGACTAAACATTGCATTTTAGGCATTTTCAAAAAGTTTCAAACTTGGGCAACAAACTAAAAAAAAATGCTACCAACTTTGAAGCTTATAATCTTACTATTGAAGAACCCTGAACGGTTGAAATTTTTTAGGCTGTGATAAATTCAAGTTGGTTGTAATATCCTACGGTTGGATCGGTCAAAATGGTTTTAGATCAAAAAATATTTGTCTTTTTATGAGAAGGGATACTTTGGAGTGTTTGGAGAGAAACATAGTTGTGGTCTTTTAGGGGCTAATGTCTCGATTCAACACTGTTTTCAAAGATTCATTATAAAATGTTTGATGAAAAACAAAAATAGAGTTGATGTTCAAAGCAAAGTTATAAATTTATCACATCTGTACGGTTGGATTCATCACATTTTTCATATTTCTTATTAATTTTGCAAAGTTTTCTCTTGAGATTTGATTAAAAATCCCAAATTAACACAAAATTCAAAAAATATTGTAACGAAATTGGAATAACATGCACTACAAGATGGTATGGTTTCTGTTATTGGGTTCTACTTATTTTGGAAAATCATGTTTATGGTAGACCTCACTTTTTGACATAAACCAATTGTGATGGTTTTCAAAAAATCACAGTATCTTATTTTGAAGATCCATATCGTACAAATGATAGTCAATAACCAAGAGAAATTTGGATGAATGATGTAGTGTTGAGAAAGGTTACAATCTTTTTGTTTTTCATTACATGAACGCAAGCGCATCAAAGCGTTAATTCTCAAATGGCATGTGCTAAATTCTCAAAAGGAATCTTGAACTGTGGTAATATTGTAAGATTGTTTACCCTGTACTAACCTTTGAACGTATGGTATTATGTGGCAGAGATATTATTGTATGGTTGTTTACCCAGTACTAATCTTTGGACCTATGGTATTGTGCGGCCAAGGAGACATTACCAGATGAAATAGCATGGAAGAAACACACCACCAAGCAACAGTAACTAAGGTATCCTTTTGCGTCACTTTAAGTATTTGAACATACATAGGAGTGTGGTTTTTGGGAGATATATAACTTAGAGCATTCACACCCATGCACGCTAGAGCTGACTCGTTGAAATTATTCATTTACGTTTGAAGAGTCCTTGCACGCCCCTCACACATCAAAAGTTCACATCAAATATAGTCAACGGACCAATCACAAGTAGAATGTGGGAATACAATCAACTAAGGAGTGATTTGAAGGGCCATTTCTTAACACGCTAGGATTGAGAGTCAAGAGACATTTATGAAGGGCCCTTGGCACTTTTCATCTAATTCTTGAGTGTGAGAGACTCTGGGAGGACATGGGTGGCCATGCTCTTAGGAACTGTGAAGAGGTATTCAGGCACAAGAGCCAAATCTATTGAGATCAAATTAATTATGCGATTTTGAACTGGAAAATTGTAAGGTAGGAGGCTCTAAACCCGCCCCTTTAAGGACTGTGGCATTATGAGGACACAGGGAGAACTGAGCATGATTTTTCACTGAAAGAGAAATTGAAGCAAAGACCAACATACTTTGAATCAATAAATTTGGATGTTCCTAAAATTAATTATGAATTTATGAAGTTGAAATGACATGATTAGGTTCTAAAGTGGTGCTTTTCACCATGGGTACATCCAAAATTTCAAAATGTTTGTCCTTGGTAGAGTGCGGGTTTAGAACCGTGGCGGATTTAGAGCCCTCTACCTTAGATCACTATAAGTGACAATAGACAACTTCAATTCTATTCAAATATCATTGGCCATAGATATTTAGCCAAGTCATGCTTATCCAAGTGGTCTAACCAACCAAGGGCCTTATCCAAGTGGTCTAACCAAGGGCCTTATCCAAGTGGTCAAACCAACCCAGGACCCTGAATGCACAGACTCTTCAGGAATTTATGCGGTTCTAAAGAGGAACCGGAATCATCTCTCTCTCTCCCACCAACCAAACTGTATCCTTTACCATATTGTAAACTTGTGAGCTTTCCGTTAAAGCATCTAGTTAATTAATCTATGCACGTTTCTATCTTACAGGTGAACTGCATAACTGCTTCTGGCTCTTATGGTACCGGTATACAGGTTTACGTCAAACCATCAAAAACGGGAAGATTACATCCGTCAGTAAGTCGGTACTAAACGGAAATCCCGGCAAGACCGCCGAAGAGTTTAAGCACCTGCAGACACGCCTCCTACGCAAACTGAGAGCGGCTCTGTTGACGTAGATTTGGGTGAGTCCTTGTAACTCTCGTGCCATCGCTTCTAGTACTCCCTGCGATTTCATCACATCATATTATTCCATATTACGTGAGCCACGTATCAATCTATGTCCTCATCCCGAGCACAATTACGTAGAACATACACAAGGAACCCAGACCATAGTAAAAGGTACAAGAATGAAGGTGAATTCTTGATAATCACTTGCTAAATTGAACAAACACAAATTGCTTTATACAGCAACAGTTTGGCAGTAATGTTTATTTCCTAGTGAATTGGACAAAGTTCCCTGTGACGTGTGATTGAGTTTTGGGGATCAATTTTTCTTGCGCATTCACTGGGAGTATCGAGCAGATTAGCGAAAAGCAAATTCACTGGCATCAATGGGACTGAACTAGTTTGTGGAAACTGAAAAGACTGGATCTATTAGGGGCTAAAATCGAACATCCCTGCAGGAAGTGGATCCAAGAATAGTGTTTATACCGACACAAGGGTCATGCTGAAAGCGCCGGCCGCCGGAGGGCAACGAAGAAGGAGAGAAGGATCCAGGTACTCCCCATCGTGCAGAAGAGGTAGCAGCATCCAAAATTGCCAACGACCCAATGTGGCCAACTACTTTTGCACTAGAAATGAACTAGAAATGAACTCTTATAAGTCTGAAAGCTACCAACAAGCAACAGTTTCCCTGGTGTTGTTTCACAATTGGCCCAGTTCAATATTACTTCACAATTGATTCATCGTTCCTTTTGGGTAAGTCTCCAGCTTAGAATAGGTGTCTACAGCACCCTTGCTTCAAAAATTCCTGTAAAGTTGCTCATGCTTCCGAATGATTCCAAGGCCCAACACTTCCTCTCAGATTTGCTTAGACATTCATGATTTCATTCCATGTTGCTTGCACTCTTAAGGTACCACATCGATCTCTTATATTGTCATGATTAGGTGTCTCTTATTATTTCCCACTCGCCCTTGCATTTCCATGCAAGAGATCATTAACCCTTGATCATTAACCCTTGATGATTAGAATGATATCAAAAAATAAGTGAAAAGTTGAGTATCGTATATAGGCCACTTACCGCTCAGAGCCACTCACCGTGCACTTTACCGTGCTGTCACCGTTCACTTTTAATCTCGACCGTCCAATCTCCGTGCTCTTTTAATCTCGACCGTTCAATCTCCGTGCTCTTTTAATCTCATCCTTCCAATTTTTTAGAGGTGATCTCCACCGTCCAAATCTTGAACCCCCGCTTCCTTCTGCTTCCTTCTGCTTCCTTCTGCTGCGAGCGCTCCTCGCCATGGCCATTGCTGTGAGCACTCCTCGCCATCGCCATTGCTGTGAGCACTCCTCGCCATTGCCATTTGACTCAATGAGCTTGCTTCTCGACAATGTCTCCAATCTTAGTCACACTCATGCACAACCTCTTCATTGTCACTAATACTCACTCATGAGCGTTTTTTTGGACAATGTTGTGAATCCATTTGAGAGAACGAGATGGTAGCAGTGTAGCAAGGGTTAGAAGTTAGCAGTGTGGCAAGGGTTAGAAGTTAGCATGTGGCAAGGGTTAGAAGTTAGTAGTGTGGCAAGTGTAGCAGTGTGATAAGGGTTTGAAGTTAGCAGTGTGGCAAGTGTAACAGTGTGGCACGTGTAGCAGTGCGGCAAGCGCTTCATTGATTAGGGCCTCGACGCTGGAGCGAAGGGGGAGGGTTCCGGATTCGAGGAGCTTGATAAAGAGGTCGGTCTTGCGCTTGTGTAATGTGGAGACGACATCCTCGCGCTGTGAGACGGGATGGTTGGTGGCCAGCCGACGGCATTGAAGTAGTTTATGATTCGGTGCTTGCCGATTCCAATGTCGAGGATAGTGACCTACCAGTGGACGCCTAAGCCTTTCTCTGCGAATGCCTTGTTGAAGCAGACTTGTAGAAAGGTACAAATCTTCTTACACCACTTGAGGTTAAGCAGTTTGACATTAACTCATTTCTTGGTTTCTTGTTACAAATCTTGATGTGTAGTCGATGTTAAGCTCTTCATCCTTACTTCAAAACGTTGTTGGACCTCGTCTTAATTGCGAGCTCTTCATCTTCTCTTGTGACGCTCAAATTAATGAGGTGATGATATGCTGCGTACATCTGTAATTTTTGAACAGACAAATAAATTACGAAAGCTTGTAAATTAGTAGGAGTATTTCTCTATGAGCTTGTGTACCTTTGTTGCTTGCATTTGTTGCTTGCATTCTAACTGATGACATAATTCTGATCATGATTGGAGGAGATGGAATATTGACAAAAGAAATTGAAATTGAATCGTGAGGAATTTGTTGTAGCAGGTGAGGGACTCCAAACTGGTTGGTAGTGAAGTCACAGTTGCATATTGTTGTTTCCGGTGAAGTGGTAGCCTGGATAGAGTGGTAGCCATGGCTAGAGGTCCTCAAAAGCGTAACCGAGTTCAAGCTCAAAAGCCTCAAGTTGCATCGTACAGTTTGAAGCCTTCAGCTAAACCAAAACCAAAGCCCTTACAAAAACCTATTTCAAAGAGAAAATTTGTTGTACAAAAAGGTTATACTAGAGGCCAATGGACTGAAGAATTGATGCAAACTACTATCCAGAGTATTAAATCAGGACAAAGATCAATTAGAAATGCATCCAAGTTCTTCTCTATTCCTACCTCATCTGTTAGGGATTGGATGTCAGGGAAGACAAGGACCAAAAGACATGGTCATGATCCCTACCTAACAGAGGTAGAGGAACGGGAACTTAAAACCTGGTGTTTTAAAATGCAAGAGATGGCATTTTCAGTAACCTTACCTATCCTCAAGAATACAGTAAGAGACATTGTGCAACGATTCCCACGGCAACATCCTTTCAAAGATGACCTTCCTGGCCAAACCTGGTGGGAATGTTTCAAGTCCCGGCATCCAGATGTGGTGTTAAGACTTGGTGAAGGTTTAGAAATGAAGAGATGCGTTGGCTTAAACCACAAATCATGTTCACATTTTTATAGTGGATTAACCACTGTGATTACCTCTCATGGATATGAAGCATCTCACATATGGAATATGGATGAAACTGGGGTCCAGACAATAGGGAAAAATAGTACCCTAAAAGTTGTAGCAAAAAGGGGTTCCAGAAATGTGAACATTCCAGCAGGTGACAACAGGGAATGGTTGACTATCGTTGTGTGCATCAGTGCTCATGGTACTTACATTCCTCCTTACTATATATTCAAGGGAAAATATTTGCTTCAAAATTATGTGGAGCTATGTGGACCTGGAGCAGCAATGAACGTTCAAGAAAATGGTTGGATTACGAATGAGATATTTTGTGACTGGCTTGAACATTTTAAATCAAATGTTCCTGGAGGAGTCAGCAAACAAAATAAGCATCTTCTTATTTTAGATGGACATTGCAGCCACGTTAGTGCTACTGCACTTGATACTTGCATCAGAATGGGAATTGATATCATGAGTATTCCGTCACATACTTCACACAAAATGCAGCCATTGGATGTATCATGTTTTAAACCTTTTAAACAGTATCTCCAAGAAGATAAAGCAAGTATGGCATTGAAGAATCCAAATTGGGCGAATAGCATCATGCTGAGAACAACCTTAGCTGGAATGGCTGCAAATGCTCTTAAAAAAGCTTTGCAATCATCTACCATAATAGCAGGATTTAAGGCAACAGGTACTTCCTCGATTCTATTTTCATCTTCGTTACTTTTGCAATTGAATCACATTCAATTTATGTCAAAAATAATAATTTTTTTATTATATATTAAATATGTGGTTGAGATTGGGTTTGCTAAACAACAGGTATTTTTCCAATAAATTCGAAGGCCATGGAGAGCTTTTATGGACCAAGTATCCCTCATTCAACAAGTTCAATTTTACTTGAAGCTGTGAAGGATGAAAAAGGACCTGAAGATCAAGCGATTTCAGAATCAAATGACAATATTGAACAGGTGTTGCACAAAAACGTTGACGAAGTAATTAATATGATTCTTGAAGAGGTGCTCAAGGAAGAAGACACCAATCATGTCTTTTCTGAAGAGGATCCCATTGTTGTGTCAAATGAGGCATCTAAAACAGCTCAAGAAGTTGTTTGGCCATTAAATGACCCTAATCCAGTTGTAATTAGGGCTATTGATTTTCATTCCCTTAATGAAGGTCAATGGTTAACAGATACTCTCGTGGATTTCTATCTCAAATACCAGGAAAGAAAATATGAGTGTTTGAAAGGTTTTCATTTCTTCAACAGCTTTTTCTTTAGAAAATTGGTACTTGTTCATCAAGAGGATGGAATATATGGATTTGAAAAGATTGGACGTTGGATAAAAGGTATCAACATCTTCAACTGTGACTATATCTTCTTGCCAATTCTACTAAGGTAATATTTCATTTCATTTCATTTGAAATTTCATGACTGTTATTCAAAATTTCAATAATTTACTCATATATAAGTGATACTAATATTGTGTTCTTCCATGAAATGCAGTGGACATTGGAGCATGATTGTTATCTGTAACCTTTGGAGCTCCATAGCTTGTTTACTCCATCTGAATTCAATGAAATCAACAACTCATTTGGATTTAATGGCACACGTTAAATTGTAAGATTTCTAAAGTATTTTTCAAGTTTATCAACATTATCCTTTCATTGATGTGTAGATGCTCGAAATATTACTGCAATTGATATGTTATTTGTATTGCAGTCTTTTGAGCTCAGAGTGGGACAGACAAAACAATATGGCGCCTTTACAAATTCCACGAAAGAAACTCCTTGAGCTTCAGATCCAAGTGATTGATGTAAGCCATTACTAAACTTGTGCAATTTCTTTATACAATAGAGTAGCAATTTGTACTATCACATATAAAAAGCACTAATTAGAGTAGGCTTGTCCACAATCTATGTTTAGTTTTTGTTCATTTAGGTACTGATTCTTGGTGATTCTTTTCACTTGTGGTGATTCTTTTCACTTATGGTGATTTTTTTCATATGTGGTGATTGGTGAAAGTTGCAACGATTATGTGCAAAATTGTGAGAATGCAGGTTCCTCAACAGCCTGAAGGTAATGGAATAGATTGTGGCATCTATATGCTGAAAAACATGGAGATTGTTTTAGATACCATTGCTGAAGCTTTTACTTTGGGTCAAAACAGTGAATACACAGTAAGTATACACTTCTTTTAATTAATTTCTTGGTAAATTGTATAAATTAATTGAGGTTAACTTAATTATTTGTTAGGCTCAGATAGTGCAACGCTTCCCATGTTTACTCGATTGTTTGTTAGGCTCAGATAGTGCAATGCTTCCCATGTTCATTTGATTATTTGTTAGGCTCAGATAGTGCAATGCTTCCCATGCTCACTTGATTATTTTACGTATGCAAAGCTTCCATGTTAATTTTGAACGTTTTTTATGATTGAACAGTTAAGGAAAGTGAAGTGGGAGCTCAAAAATGTTATATTTCAAGATTTAGAAGCAAATGCAAAGAGAATGAGTATCAAACAAACAATATTGATGTTCCAAGGTGGATCAATTTTCTTATCAAATTCCAATGACAAGTAAGACAATATTTTCAATTTGATTATGTAAACTTGATTTTGCTTCACGTCAGTATCTCAACCTCTCAATTTTTACACGCATTATTGATTTTCAAATATTTGATTATGTATGTTGTTACAGGACCAATGTCCATCAACAGGAAGACCTCTCCAGCATCTTGAAGATTCCTTCATTCCCTACAGCTTCGAGAAGAAAGCCTAAGAATCCCAGAAGATTGAATCCTCATGGAAAATGCTTAACTTCACAAAAATATACTTTGGAGAGGCAAAGAGTTGCAAAAGAACTGGAAGATGAGTTTAATAAGCAAGAGGAGAAGAAGCAGAGAAGAGCGAGCCTTGCAAAAGCCAAAAAGGATGAAAAAATCTGGAAGCAGCTGGAAAAGGAGAGGGTAGCAGAATTGAAGAAGAAAGAAAAAAAAGAATGCCCAACAGAAAATAAGGTCGAGAAAAAACAAGAAATGAGGCTTAAAAGCCAACAGCGTCCAACAGTCATGCCTGTCAAAAAAAGAGCTTCTTTTGTAACGCCTCTAGTTAAAGTTGAATGAACATTGATTGTGCACGGTTAGTAGTTAATGTAGTTAATTTCCAATGCCCAATACATTTGTATAAACAACTATGAAAAGGTCATGACTTTTCAATAAAAAATTCCATTTTACTTTTCAACACTAATATTAAGTGAGCAATTATTTGAATTCAAATACCAAAATTGGAAAACTGTGGTACCCACCTCATAAAAAACAAAATCAAAGTCAAATGTGCACGGTTAGTAGCCTGTTTACGATACAGGAAGAGCTACAGAGAAGATTCTGTAGAAACCCAGCCCCTGGGGCGGGGGTTGACGTTTAAGGGTTAAATAATTTGCGCAGACAGTTCACGGCTACCCGCCCCAGTTCCTCCTTTGTCGACTTTGATGCGGGCCTTTATTCGTGAAGCGCGTGGGCGACACACGTCTCCTTTGAGATCTCCACCGTCCGATCCAACCTCTCCGATCTAACGGCCCACACTTACTGCATGACACACGCCTCGATGGAATGGAATGGCGCCACGTCAAACCTGGCTTGTGCTCGGCACGATCTCTAGCCATTCCATCTCATTCCAGTACTCCACTTTTGAATTGGTCTAAATAGATTAGCAATTTAATATTAGTTCATGCTAATTCATCCAGACTAGTTCCGTAGGAGTTATAGCATTCCCACCAGTGACTGGACCAGTTCAGAAGGAGTTATAGCGTTCCTACAGGTGACTGGTATCCTCAAATTTCTTGCTAAAAGTCAAGGTCCCAATTTGACTTGGAAAGACTTAACCCCTTTACGACAGGCTTCCATGTGGGGATCGGTATGGGTGGTCGGTCCTCAAAAGGAGGAAGTTCTACCGAAATGGGTGAAAACATGAGAAGACAAGAGTGTATATTTCATTTGTACCAAAATGGATGGAGCATGGGTGGTTCTTCAGACCTCAATTCTTGTCTTCTAGTGCCTTCCACCCAACCGATCCCCACATAGAAGGAGGCCCCTAGTGTCCAGGGTGGTTCTAGAAAAACCATAATTTTTTGGGTGATGTTTCTTTAAAACTCTTTGTTGAAATTAAGAAACATCACCCAAAAAACTCATAGTATTCAACCGTATGAATGGCATACCTTAATGAAACAAGTGTCGATTAAATCTTGGTAAGATTGGACCGTTGAATTGAAAGATTACAGTGTGTCTTTGAATTGTATAATGCACACTCAAAAATGAGATTTTGGGGGGTGTGTGACTTCAAGGTTAAATAGAATTTGGGTTAAATTTTCAAAAATGAAAGTGAGGATGTTCAGCAATGACCTGTGTCAACAACTCTTCATTGCAATCATTCATGTCAAGAACAAACTCATGTATAATTATTGTGAATTTTATAAGTGAGAGTGACTTATCCATGTACGGTTCAGGACAAAATTTATACATTAAAATAAGAAAGGAGTTGGTACATTGATGAAGATCACATTGCATACACTAATGGAACATGAATAAGAGAACATAATCCAAAAAAATACAAGATAACAAATACAAGAAATACCACATAGTATGTGTGTTGTATTTCTATTTTAGACAAAAGAGTGTTGTCTTGTTTTGCAAATCAAAGAGGTTTCATCAAAATGATTAATAGCAGGGTTAGCCAAAATTAAATTACAATTTAAGTTAAAAAGAATATGATAAGCACCAAATATGATAGCCTAGTTGTGCATTACAATTAGTTGCTTGTGAGTCCAAAACTTCTATACATGTCCATTAATAAACTATTGATTTCATCAGGAAACTCCAAGGAAGGCGAATGCATATTATCCCCTAAAGGATGTTGGGGGATTTAATATGCTCGTAGTATCAGGCGATGCTCGGGGGTGTAGAAGTGTGAATTTAGAGGGGAGATTTGTTGAGGAGGTGCATATCTATGCACTGTACATATGGTGATTTTCAAGAACATTTCCATCCGTTGTAAGATCATAAAACAATTACGTATTTTCTCAAAATACGAAAAAAATGCCCTTTCAGTAGCCATATCTTTTTTTTTGCGTCAAATATTATCAAATAAAAAAATTGTCTATTTAGTTCGCATTCCAAACTCCAATCTTCATATGTGCAGTTTCTATCAATACTATAGTCTTCATGATGAAATACCATCTCGAAGAACACTTGCAACCCTTTTTGGCATGCAACCTCCTTTAGGGGTTAACCAACTGCAATTAGGAATGTGTACGACATTGCAAGTTTTATACTGTTTCTATATTGAAAACATTTGGAAATAATAGAGTTATCCGAAAACAAACAAAGAGTTTAAGAGGAGCTCAAAGAAGGGTTTGTTGACTTTGTTCTCTATGAATACAATTTGTGACAATCACAATCATTGTTCATGAATAGTCCCCATGCAGCGATGTGTAATGTGTGATGCTTCGGAAATGATTTGTGAAGTGGTTTACTGTTTTGTTGTGAACAGCCAGGTTTGAAGTTTATATGGGAAATGGTTAGTTGTCTTAAGTTAATTCTCTGTGACCTCTCTAAACATTGTGCAGGGAGGTTGTCACCAAATGCAACTTTGAAAGGAGACATACTAGTGAATGGGAGGAAGAAACAGCTCTCTTTCGGCATAGCTGTAAGTGCAACACGACATTGTTACTAGTCTATTACTGTTGAAACAAACTGATTAACCACACAGGTAGCTTTTACTATCACATTAAGTGAATATATAACATAAGGTTAGTTACTCAGTTACTAACTAACTGTCCTCGTTTTACTGTTACTAACAATCAGGCTAACAACTATTCTACGTGACTGTGTACTAAGTACTAACAACGGTATCGTTACTAAACTGTATTGTTACTAACTACCTCACGTCAGGTGTGACCATGAGAAGCCGTATGGTCCACTTGATCCAACATCCCCCCGCACACCTGACCAAGGGTGAGTCCAGATTCGTTGATGCCTGTAGAGCTTATCTCGAGCTTGTTGTGTGATCTTCGTCATGAGTCTTTTGAGGCGTCTGATCCGTGCATGGGTCCAAGACATTGCAGAGAGGGTTTCTCTCTGGGATTCCTTTGTCCACTTCGTATTATCCTTCTTGGTCTTGTTGAGGAAGGTGAAGGAATTCCTTTCCACTGAGGAATTGCACGAAGACCTTGATGAGTTCTACGATTCGTTCTCTTCGTTGTCTTTGGATGATTCGGCTGCTTCCATCCTAATTGGAGAAGTTCAAGTGTCTTCGACAGTTACGCTTCCTTCGATGGAGACCAACACGCTATCCTTGGCTCTCCCTGACTCGATCATACAGGGTTGTCTTTGGTCTCGCCTCAATTCTCCTCCATCAATTTCTGTACTGCGTCGGCTTCGTCAAGTCAACCATGCTTGGAGAAGCTTCGTGGATTCAACGCTGGAAGGAGTCGCATTGGAGTTTACGAGACTCGACACTCCTGGTTATGCTCAGTACGTGGCTCAACAACAGCATGTGCTTAGACGCAGAATTAGATACCAGACTCGGTATGAACGTTTTAATCTAGAGATAGGTAATTTTAGGGTAGTGCTTGACAAACCTCTATATCCTATGTATAACTTAACCTGGTGTACTACCTCTACTCAAAATGATGCACCAGTTTTATCACACGTAGAGCCTGATACGGAATTATCCTACTTCTCTCGCCTAGCGATGGAGTATCACTAAATGTAATCTTATTTGCTATCAAAGGATGTGCTGAGTTTCTTTTGTGTCCACCATCTTGAGCATGTCTTGAATTTCTATAAAGCGTGTCTTACTCAAGGGTTTGGTTAGTCCATCTGCTGCCTGAAGAGAGGACCGGACAAACTCAACTTGGATTCGCCCCTTCTTGATGTAATCACGGATCAAGTGACACTGCGCTTCGATGTGCTTGGTACGCGGGTGTAGGACTGGATTTTTCGCCATCTTGATGCAAGACTGGTTATTGCACGAGATGATGATTGGTGCGTCGAGCTTCACTTCCATGTCACTGAGCAAGTGTCAAAGCCATTGAGCTTCCTTCGCTGCTTCTGCAAGTGCTCGGTACTCAGCTTCCGAGGATGATTGTGCTACTTCGGTTTGCCTCTTGCTTGTCCACGAAATTGGCCCACTGTCGAGAGAAAATACAAAACCTGTTGTGGACCTCCTGCCATCTACATCCCCTGCGAAATCACTATCTGAATAGCCTGATGGTCTAATAATTTCCCCCCTTTGATAGTGAGTCACTAGAGAGGGATGAGCCTTGACATACCGAAATATCTGTTGAGCAGCGTCAAGGTGAGGTTGCTGGGGAGCAGCCATAAAGCGTGAGACGAGCCCCACTACGAAGGCAATGTCGGGGCGCGAGGTTTGAAGATGAAGTAATTTTCCTACAGTAATGCGATAGTATGTAGGATCAACTAACGGAGTGCCCATATCTGTGGCCAATTTTGTACCGGGATCTAGTGGGACACATGTCCCATAACAGTCTTGTAAACCAAGATCACGGAGACATTTGAGAACATACCTTTCATGGGACATGAAGACGCCGGTGGCAGTGTAGAGAAATTGCACGCCCAAGTAAATTGCCAGGCGGCCAAGCATGGTCATCTCGAATTTTTCGCAAAGCTCGGAAATCAGCCACGAGATCTTGGATGTGTGAGAGCCGATGATGAGTACGTCGTCAACGTAGATGACCAAAAGAACTATCAGAGGCCCCTCCTGAAAAACATACAGACTCGGGTCTGCAATTGAAGCGGAGAGACCTACTTCATGAAGATAGCCATCTATACGCTTGTTCCAAGCTCGTAGAGATTGACGGAGGCCGTAGAGTAATCAATGAAGTTTGCAGACCTTGGATTCTTTGCCTGCAATTACAAAACCGGGGGGTTGAACAAGATAGACGTCTTCTTTGAGAATCCCGTTCAAGAAGGCAGACTTGACGTTGAGGTGCAGAACCTGCCAGTCTTGTTGAGCGGCCAGTGACACCAATGTGCGCATAGTGGTCCAACGTACGACCGGCGCAAAGGTCTCATGATAATCCAGACCTTCAATTTGTTCGTTTTCGCGTGCCACGAGACGAGCTTTATGAGTCAAAGTACTGTCGGAGCCTGTCTTCAATTTGTAAATCCATTTGGCATGGATGGGACGGCAACCTGTAGGAAGGTCAACAATCGACCAGGTCTAATTGCGCTCAACGGAGGCAATCTCTGCTTCCATAGTGCTGAGTCACTGAGGCTGAGAAACAACTTGTCGATAATTTAGAGGCTCACCAGAGTCTGTCTCCACAACAGTAAGAATATCGTCCATAGTTTGCACAGTAGCCACGTAGTTGCGAAGCCAAGTGGATGGAGCACGAGACCGTGATGATCGATGTAGAACTGAAGAGTCGTCATCTTGCAAAAACTCGGTGTCGACGAGCCCCGAACCAGCTGGGTTGTCATCAAGATCGGCAGGACGTGGGCGGCGAGTGTAGACTCGTAGTGACGGTGATGATGGAGCATGCTCGAACTGGCTGTGATCAGGCAGTGGTGACTGCATAGGGTCGGACTGCAGTGACGGTGCTGGAGATTGGACTGTGCTGGAAGTCGGAGTCGACAATCTCGGCGGTGACGGCATCGGATTGACGGGAACCAGTGGCTGACGGGAGCCAGTGGCAGACTGCGAGGAGCATGGAGATCAGGAGAATCAGTAGATCCTTGAGTCCGGATCTGACTTGATGACGGTCTGGTCGAGGCGTAGGCAGGGTCAAGAACTTCGATGGCTGCATTGTCTTCTGTCAAAGACTCAATCGAAACACTAGATCGGCCCAGAGAGTTGGGAGGTGAGTACCAAAATCTGTGTTCGTCGAATTTCACGTCGCTACTCACTAGAACTTTGCGAGTCGCTGGGTTGTAGCAGCGATAAGCCCGGGTGTCATCTGAGAACACGAGCATAATGCACGGTGTAGATTTTGCGTCGAGCTTTGTGCGATGCTCATCAGGAACATGCACATGAGCGATACAACCATATACTCGTAAGTGTGCTAGATTAGGAACTTTGCCAAAGAGGCGTTGATAGGGTGAAACCTCCCCGTTGGCCCGTGTAGGTGACCGGTTAGTGAGATAATTGGCACAATTGACAACCTCACTCCAAAGAAATCTGGGGGCACGGACATCAGCCACCATGGCTCTCGCTTTTTCAAGCAACGTTCGGTTCTTGCGTTCCGATACACCATTCTGGCGAGGCGTGTGTGCCTGGATGAGTTCTCTAGTGATCCATGTGGATTCACAGAAGGCATTGAACTCCTGACTAAGAAACTCTCCTCCTCAGTCGCTCCGCAATGCTAAGATTTTGTGATCTAGGAGATTCTCAACCTTCACTTTGAAGATTTGAAAGAAGTGAAATGTCTGGGATTTGTTGCACAAGAAGTACAACCACGTAAAACGTGAGAAGTCATCAGTGAAAGAAGAAAAATAAAGAGAGCCTCCTAGCGATGCTGGTCAAATCATTCTACAGAGATCGGTATGAATAAGAGCAAGGGGACGTTTGGCTCGACGTTCACTGGACTTGACAGCACGTTCTCTAGACTGTTTACCCTCAATACAACTATTGCAAGGTTTATCAGACCCTGGCATGAGCGGCACTCCTTGAGCAAGTCTGTGTTGGCCTATGAACCTCACACTATGTTGGTTTAAATGTCCAAGACGACGATGCCAGAGGTGTGGCACAATCGGGGACTGAACTGCACAAATTAGAAAGGAAGGTTTTTCTACAATATAGCGATACAATCCTGTGTCCTCACGAATTCCCCGAGTCACTATCTTATGTGGACCGTCATATACGAGACATTTTTTGTGGTCAAAGACTAAGATGAATCCTTCATCTGCAATTTTGCCTACAGAAAGTAAATTGCGAGTTAATCCTGGGACGTAGTAAACATCTCGAATGTTTATTTCAGCAGAGGAACCAAAAGATACAGAACTTGTTCCTTGAACAGATAAGGTCTCGTTGCCAGCAGTAGAGATACTCGCTGAACCTGGGCTAAGGTCTAGGCTGTTGAAAACATTCCGGTCTCCGCTGACATGACGAGAGGCTCCGGAGTCTACCAGCCACTCTTCCTTTCCAAGGTCTAAGCCTGCTAAGGCAACTTCAAACACGTCTAGCTCTTTCTCAGAACTGTTGTCAAGTTCTTCTATCACGACGTTAGAAACACACAATTCGCTATTTACGCACTTGGCTATATAATCATGCACTTGGTCCCCGAGCGCATGATTTAATTTGTCTAACTTTTATTTTTAAAAAACCAACGATTATTGTCTTTCTTCAATCCCTTACATTGTAAACAAATAATTATTTTAATAAATTTTTATTCTCATCTTTATCTTTTCTTTTATCTTTTCTTTTTTATCTTGATTTCTTTCTCGTCTTCTTTCTTGTCTCCCTCTTGTCTTTCTTCTTGTCTTCCTTTTGTCTTCGTTGTCTTTTTTTTCTTCTACTTTTTCTTCAGTTGTGGCTGCTGAACCCTAAACAATGGGAGCAAACCAAAAAAAAAAAAAAAAAACAAGTTTTTTTTTTTTTTTTTTTTTTCGTTTTTCGGGTTGGCCGTGGGGTGCTGAATGGCAGCCACCAAAAAAATAAAAATAAAAATAAAAATAAAATAAAATTTCCCTTTTTCTTGGCCGTGGGGTGCTGCTGAACCATGAAGGCCTGAATGGCAGCTGCCAAAAAAAAAAAAAAAAAAAAAAAAAAAAACTTTTTTTTTTGACTTTCTTGACTTTTTCTAAAAATTACTATTTTTAGTCGCTGGGGTGCGCGGCCGCGCACCCAAAGACTTTTCTTCCTCTTCTTCTCCTTCCCCTCTCCTCATATATACAGTGACTTTAAAAAATGAGTCTTTGAGGGTATTTAATTTAGAAAAGTAACAACGTAGAGAGTATGAAGAATCAAAGCAATAAATTTTGAACATGAAAGTTTGAGAGCATGAAGTAATTGACAACCTCAAGAAAATTGAAAAGAAATTGCCACTAGATTAAAAAAATACATAGTGCCAAAGTTGACTATGTACATAGACTCATTTTTTGAGGCGTTATAGAAAGAGTGGTCAAAATCTTGTCCACTTTCCACGAGCAGCCAAAACAGCTGCAATTCGATCTGGCATGCTAGCATACAATCTCTCACACTGCTCTGTAGTGATCGTCTTATAAGTCTCCTCCACACGCTCCCATAATTGCAAAAGACCTACAGGAGGAGTTGGATAGGAATTCAAACGATGTTTGAGAATTGCCCAAACATGTTCTATGGGATTTAGGTCTGGGGATTGAGCTGGCCACTCTAAAACAGTGAATGGCTGCTCTAAGAACCATTTCTGAACAATCTTTGCCTTATGTATAGGAGCATTATCATGCTGGAAAATGACGTTACCGAGGTTCAAGTATCCTAATCTCTCTAAACTCAAGTACAAATCTCCATGCAAGATTGTAATATAGTCCTTCGCATTTATACGCCCGTCCACCCTTTGTAAATCACCTACACCTCTTGCTGTCATACAACTCCATAGCATCAAAGACCCTCCACCATGCTTCACTGTTTGCTTCACCGCACGATCAGGGAAGATTTTTTGGTCATTGACCCAGCACCAAGTCCTCCCATCCGCATTGAAACGATTTATCTTCGTTTCATCACTAAATACAACTCTCTTCCAATCCTCTACTGTCCACTCTTCATGAATTCTTGCAAATCGTAGCCTCTCTCGTACATTTTTCTTTGACAAACAAGGCTTAGGAATCTTCTCACAGGCATTCAATCCAGCATCTCTCAAAACAGACCGCAAAGTGTTATCACAGAAACCCACTTCTCTACCCTCTCTCAACACTTTTGCTGCATGTACTGTCGTTTCTAGCCCTCCAACCGTGACCAAACGCACTGCACGTCGTATCTCTGAAGCGCTAAGAATCTTTGGAACACCTCGTTTTGGCAATTCTAAGTCACTACAATGTTTCTTCCTCACTCTATTCACTGTACTCTGTGAGAAACCCAATGACTTCGCAACCACTCTTGTACTCTTGCCTTTCATCAAAAGAGCAACAATATCTCTCACTTTGTCTCCTGAAATTGGCTTCATCATGCCAATTCTAATTCCTATTCTCCACAGTATGTTCCACAAGAGGGAAGAGAAGAGAAAGCACAAAAAAATTCATCAAAAAACACAAATTTCTCTATGTTCTACACTCAAATGTTGCCATGTGAAGTTGCTCCACAAGCCACCTCAAAAAATGAGTCTATAAGGGAACATGCACATTTGTGATCTTAACTCACAATGTAGATATTATTTAGGCAAAGCGCCATGTGGCATGTGTTAAGAGTTCATGAGTCACAATAGATTTTTTTGCTCGGCTTCATCTGCCTTAATGTTTCCCGGCTAGCCCCCATCAATGCTCCTTGATAGGGGCATTGACTCATTTTTTGAAGTCACCGTATATAGGGGAGAGGTGAGGGGAGGGAGAGGGAGTTGCAGAATGAATGGCAGAGACCCTCTCCTCTCCCCTATATATATGAAGAGAGGGGAGGGATGGAGAGGGAGGGATGGAGATGAAAATGAGGGAGATGAGAAGGTTTATGGGTGCGCGGCCGCGCACCCAAGCGGCTAAAAATAGTAATTTTTAGAAAAAGTCAAAAAAGTCAAAAAAAAAAATTTTTTTTTTTTTTTGGCAGCTGCCATTCAGGGTTTAGCAGCACTCCACGGCCAAGGAAAAGGGAATTTTTATTTTATTTTATTTTTTGGCGGCTGCCATTCAGGATTCAGCAGCACTCCACAGCCAACCCGAAAAACGAAAAAAAATAAAAAATAAAAAATAAAAAATAATAATAATAATAATAATAATAATAATATTTTTTTGGTTTGCTCCCATTGTTTAGGGTTCAGCAGCCACAACTGAAGAAAAAGTAGAAGAAAAAAAAGACAACGAAGACAAAAAGGAAGACAAGAAGAAAGACAAAAAGAAGACAAGAAGAAAGACAAGAGGGAGACAAGAAAGAAGACAAGAAAGAAATCAAGATAAAAAAGAAAAGATAAAAGAAAAGGTAAAAGAAAAGATAAAGATGAGAATAAAAATTTATTAAAATAACTATTTGTTTACAATGTGGGGGATTGAAGAAAGACAACATTGATGCTTTTTAGAGAACTATTTAACCAACTTTAAGTTTTTAAAAGTCAAATATGCTTATGAAATGAGCGCACTTGGCCAAGTGCATAAATAGCGAATTGCGTGTTTAGATTGCAGTGACGGTGACCCCATCGAATGCTTGCCCTGGCGTTCTCGAGCACGCCTTGCCATCTCATGCGCTAGCTCATGACAGTTGCGCATGAAGTGGCCGGGTTTCCCGGACCAGTTGCAACACATTGGAGCACGATTTTGGCCACTACTGCCATGACCCCGATAAGTTAGAGGCTGCGTGTTGGGCCTTGGGGAGAAGCTTCATGGCTGATAACTGCTTGGACCGTTGCTCCTAAAGCGCATCGCAAGAGCTTCGTCTTTAGTCGAGGCAGACATGTTAGCACGCATCTTGTTGCGGCTCTCATCTTGTAGGAGTCTTGCTGACACTTGTTCAAAACTAGGAAGAACTGCGCTAGTACAGAAACTCTGATACACTGAGTCAAAGCTTGGTGGTAGCGTGTTTAATATACGCTCGACAATTTCACTCTCAGGGACTTGTTGTCCTATGCCTGCTAACTCGACTTGTATCTCTTGGATCTGCCGCAGATAGTCAGAGACTGATCCTCCTTCATAGAGTCTGACTTGGCTCAATTTGTCCTTCAGCATTAACCGAGATGCATTGTTTCCGGTTCGGAAACGAGCTGCAAGTCTGTTCCATGCGTCCCTAGGATCGACACTTAATTGAGTGATGGGATACAGCTCTTCCTTGAGTGCAAGATTAATATCTGTCAAAGCTTTAATTCTACCTTGAGCGATGTCTGTTGGCTCTCCCGGAACCTTTACGTTGGTTCCTTGGGGATCTACGTACTGCCAGTTGTTGTTCCTCAGGTGAATCATTTTCATCCTGAACTTCCAAGTTTGATAGTTTGAGTAACCTCCCAGCTTGCTAGTTTCTGGGAAATTGTCAGAGGACGACATGGCTAAGAACTTGACTGAGATCCTGACGTAACTGAACTTTAAAACGTAAGACAAACACTATGAGTATTATAAGTAAACACTGAGAACTTGACTTTGCTTCTATATTGTCAGTAAACACAACTATTGTTACAACTGCCTCTTGTAGACTCTGAGCAAAGCTCAAGCGTCCTTTCTGTCATAATCTCTTAATACGGTCTGAACTACGGAGCAGTGCTCACGTTGATCGATCGAAATAACTATAAACTTTGATGCACGGAGCAATGCTCACGTATGACTTGATTTACTGCTCTGCTCTGATACCATGTTGAAACAAACTGATTAACCACACAGGTAGCTTTTACTATCACATTAAGTGAATATATAACATAAGGTTAGTTACTCAGTTACTAACTAACTATCCTGGTTTTACTGTTACTAACAACCAGGCTAACAACTATTCTACGTGACTGTGTACTAAGTACTAACAACGGTATCGTTACTAAACTGTATTGTTACTAACTACCTCACGTCAGGTGTGACCTTGAGAAGCCGTATGGTCCACTTGATCCAACAATTACCAGTCTGTCAATGATGGATGTTTCATGTGTAGACCTGAGTTCTGGAGTTGACACATTTGGATGCGATCTTCAATCGTATGGTTGGTTGGCAGGCCTTTGTGACGCAATCAGACGAACTCATAGGAACTCTCACTGTCCGCGAAACCATCTATTATTCTGCACAACTGCGGCTCTCCAGCTCCACTTCTCCAGCTGAGAAGAAAGCGATTGTGGAGAGCACAATCCTTGAAATGGGTCTTCAAGACTGCGCTGACACGCCCATTGGAAACTGGCACATTCGTACGTGGACTCAGCGGGGGCGAGAAGCGACGCGTCAGTATTGCCATTGAAATCTTAACCCGGCCACGAATGCTCTTTCTAGATGAACCTACCAGCGGCCTTGACAGGTGAGCCTTGACGGTCACGACGTTTTTCCAGACTTTTGTGACTGAAGAATCAATGAGTGTTTTGTTGAAAGTCAGTTTTAGAACGTTGTGCATCCAGCTTAAAGTTTGGTGAATGATCATGATGGACTGCGTCAGGATTTAGGATTTAGTCAAGGCTTCTAACATGGGCGAGTGCTCTGTTTGGAAATTTTGTGCAGTGCTTCCGCTTACTTTGTAATTACGACGTTGAAGAACTTAGCAAGGGACGGTCGCACTGTCATAGCCTCCATTCACCAGCCCAGCAGCGAAGTCTTCAATCTTTTCGAGAACTTATTCCTTCTCTCGAGTGGCCAAACGATTTTCTTTGGCGCAGCTGCTTCTGCTCATGAGGTAAATATATCCTGACAATGCACTGGAAGTACATTGGAGCCTCTCCAGACTAACATGTGTTTTTGCATCTGTTTTCTTAAGATGTTTGTGGAAGAACGATGTGCTCTTAAGTCTACAGAGTACCTTTCGATTACCTTCTTTAGATTCTTTGTTGATCTTCAATTTCTTGTCACAACGTTCGAAGGTTTTTCTTATCTGAGTCTAAACATTTTAATCATCGTTGTAAACCGGATTTCAGAAAGGTACTATTCTGGAGTCAGGCGGCAGTCAAGCAGGGTTTTTTCGCCAGTGCTTTACGTTAATGCGACGATCATACGTTGATATGTCAAGAGACATGGGTTACTATTGGCTTCGTCTCGTGATTTATATCATGCTCACGGTCTGCATTGGAAGTATTTACTTCAAAGTCGGAAACGAGTTTTCAGCTATCATGGTATGCTCTCAAGATCTCAAATGTTTATAACGTGATTTGAATCTATGTTACCTAATTCATGCTGTGGGATTGTTTTAACATAATATTGTCTCTTCCTTTCCAGGGAAGGGCAGGTTGCATGTCCTACGTCGCTGGTTTCTTAACATTCATGTCCATCGGAGGGTTTCCATCATTTGTTGAAGACATGAAGGTAACCAGCAATATATGCTAGATCATTGTTGCTTTTCTACAAAAAAGTTGGTTGAATGGAGTGGTACGGTTTTCAGGAAGCATGAGTTAGTGATCCATAAATCTTTAGCTGAAGTGTACAATTGGATGCAAAATGTCAGGTCTTCAGCCGGGAGAGATTAAACGGACACTACGGAGTGGCAGCTTTCGTGATAGGCAACTCCCTGTCATCCCTCCCATTCTTGTTCCTCATATCGCTGGTTTCCAGAACTATAGTCTATTTCATGGTTCAATTCCATCCAGGCTGGGATCATTTCGTTTACTTCGTGCTCATGCTCTTCGCTTGCGTTGCATGCGTGGAAAGCTTGATGATGGCTGTGGCTAGTACTGTAGTTCCCAATTTTCTAATGGGCATCATCACAGGGGCTGGCATTCAGGTAATTTCGGTCACATTTCACGCCAAATTCTGAATGCTCTACTTTATTGCATTCTGATGCTTGCTGTGAAGTTGCTCTGAGAGCTTTCAATCTTCGTCAATTCAAGAGCAGTAGGTGCCGGTTGGCTGATCGCTCTATGTCGTGCAACAGGGGATTTTCATGCTGGTTGCTGGATTCTTTTTATTACCCAATGATCTTCCCAAATTTGTGTGGAAATATCCAATGTCCTACATTGGCTTCCACATGTACGCACTTCAGGTGAGGACACCTCCTTCTCGCTCCACTTTCACTGCGAAGAGTCTATCAAGTCGGTCATTATATGCTCATTCAAGAATCACTGTTAGAGGAACAGTTGATACATGTTCACTTCATCACCTGATCGTTGAAAGCGTTCTTTGTTTAAAACAAAAGGGATGTACCAAAATGACTTCCTGGGATTGACCTTTTCGAATTTTATCCTAAATGGCGTATCCACGGGTGCTCCTATCAGCGGGGATTACGTCGTGGAGCAGCTGTACCAGATTGATACAACACGTTCAAAGTGGGAAGATTTGGCAGTTGTGTTTGGCATGGTGATCGGCTACAGAATCATTTTCTTCATCATGATCAAGTTTTCACAGAATTTTGGGCCGAAATTGCGTTCCAAGTTCATTAACCCAATTGTGGCCTACTTCACGTCTCGAAGTCCGGCAGTCAGGAATACGATTCGACCTCTGTCGATTCAACCATCTCCTGCTCATGACAGTGTCCCTCTCCGATATCAGCAGATTGCCATGCCAAGTGAGTTTAAGAAAAGCCTACCCCGGAACAGCACCATACACAGCCTGACACTCATGGTTTTCTTTCATCACATGCATTGTGAACTAGACTAACCTTCGCAAGATCTTGGGCTTACTGTGAATGTGAGAAACCTGTCCGTAGTTGAAGGTGTGAGAACAACAATCAATCGGATTTCAGAACTAATAGAAGCACTCGGTTTCGTCTAGGGGTTTCCTCGCCAGTTCAATATGGCAGTTCAAAATAGTCAATAGAGCTACAACTTAGATTCTCAGCTGAAGAGTTTGTTTTACTTCAGCATGACTTAGCATATGCAAGAATTTTTGGGACGTCCTCATAAGCAGCAAGCGTTACAGCACGTACTGCATTCGAGGCTTTCTATGTAACATTCATGACTTATGAACCTTGGAGAAAATAGGGGGTTCATATTTTGATTCAGAATAAAAATGACATACAAGGCAGCCAGGGATCTTGGTCTAGTGCAACGAAGCAGCTTATTGATCTAATGGTACTGCGCTTAATTGTCTGCTACTTTCTACGTATGTACAGTCTGGTGCAAGCTCTCAAACTCTTCTGTTTCATGATAGCACATTACAAACTCAGGAAAGACGCGTATGCAACTGAAGAACACCACTGCAAAATTTCGATGTGACTCTTCCCTTGAGGAACTTCTAGACCAGTGTCGCTTCCAATTTCTTGTAGTCTAAGCAAGTGATTTCCCATCATTTTAAATCAGCATCTATGTGCCGGTGGTCGAAGCATGAAGTTCGTTCTCCGATTACATGATCATCTCCGCAGACTTTCTGAGCAACATCTTTCAAATACAAAGAGAACATCCATAGGAGTCCATTCCTTCATGTAAGTACCTGTGTCACAATGGGCCACGTTATGTACAGTACAATGTGAACTTCAACCATTTGTGATTTTATAAAAATAATTCAAATTTCTTTTTCTTTTAAAAAGAGCAGTGACACAACGAAACTGCAGGAAAATTCTGTCCCAAACAATTTATCAATGGTTCAGTAAGGATGTTTACCTCGTACGTAAACGTGACATATTTTTGCAAATACATGAACCCTTCCACATTGAACACTTGTGGAAGCTAAGCAAGTATTTCTCTGTTGCCTTCCGATTCAAATCTCTTCATCGAATCCACAGCGTCTCTTCATCGAATCCACAGCGGAGTGAGTACTGAGGGTGCTGAGAGACTCAGCAACTCGAAGTCGTGACAACTGACACTGGGGAGCAAACGAATCTGCATTTGACTCATTGCGAACCAGATCCGAGTCGCTGTCCCACCATTTCTGGATCAACCGCCTCTCCTTAGTGGGTTTCTTAAAGTCACGAGTTCTGTAAAGGCTGTCAATGTGTGCCGCCTCTGGGATATTCCGCACAAATCTCAAGTGCTCTTCGTTAAAAACCTTCCGGTCGATACCGACACCATAAACAGCTTCGATGTTCTTCTTCAGATGGAGGCGGAGTCTATCATGCAACTTACGGTCTGTAAACAACCCCTTCTCTACGATTTCAACGTCGATCAAAGAATTGCATGTCAGAGCTGCCTCGATAACAGTCTTCACCCCCACTGTTGTCAAGCCAGTATGGCTCACTGAGACGGACTTCAGGACTTGGTTGTCCTTCATCAACTCTGCAACGGCTACTGCACCTGCATCCTCGATCCGGTTTGGAAGCTCCCCCATGTCGGCTGTGGAGACATACAACCCGAGATCAAAGCGATGTAGAGTGGGATGACCCTTCAAAGCAGCACAGAGTGCTTTGGCTCCTTCGCTCTCAATCCGCTGTGAACCGAGAACAAGTCGCTGGAGATGCCGATTATGAGATAGTCCTTTAGCTATTGCAATTGCCCCTTCATCCCCGATCCTGCCAAAAAACAATCAAATTCCACGCATTCATTTTCAATAAATCAACGCAAACAAGGTACTTCCATGTACTTGAATGCAACCCAGAGATTTGATACTTAGTTCCCCATGAATGCAGTATAAGATTCCTGTAATGACGACAATATATGACACCAAACAGACATTGACCACTGTCAAGCCATGGACACTAAACCCTAAACCCTAAAACCTGGCCAGCAAAGAGAGCAAAGTTCCAAGCATCAAATCTTACCTATTAACGCACATCATGAGGTTTACAATCCCTTTTCGGCCAGTTTGATGACAGTTCTCGTAATAGGCCCCAATCGCCCTCGCTCCTCGAGCTGTGATTCCATTCGCAGTAAGGTACAATGTCTCCAAAGTATCATTCTCTCGTAAGCCTGTCATCAGCGCCTCTGTACCATCATCCAGAAGCCCAGTGTTGTCGAGATCTAGGATTCTCAAGCATGTATTGACCTTCAGCATCCCTGCCAAGTGCTCAACCCCAGCAAGCAAGAGCGGGTTCCGTTTCAACCACAAAGCCTGGACTAGGTTGTCGGTCCTCAATGCTTGAGCGATCTCAATCACAGCCTCAGCATCAAGCATATTTCCAGCCAAATACCAGGTAATGATTCGCGAGTTGGGTGAAGCAATATGTTTCGCAATGGCCTTTCCTCCCCGAGGGCCGATAATATCGTTTCCTGAAAAAACACAATCACAACTAGATAAGATATCGAAACAATGGCGATAATCCAGCAAGAAAATCTATACGCCTGTCACAAATACAAAAAAAGAAAACTTATCAAAACTGGATTAGGGGTGCTGTGTCAAACCTAGAAGAAAATGGACAACATGCGTGTTGTGGATCAGGGCATCGAGCACTTGTTCAATCGTCGTAGACCCAACTCCCTGCTTGCAAAGGTCCATGCGTCCATCAGAGTAGAGAATCCCTCTCTCAAACTCAGCCTGCGTTTCTGATCCCACCCCTTGCTTGCAAAGATCCATGCGCCCATCAGAGTAGACGATGCCCCTCTCAAACTCAGCCCGGGTGTCGGTCCCAACCCCTTGCTTACAAAGATCCATACGCCCGTCAGGGTACACAATTCCTCGTTGAAACTCAGCTGGGTGCTCGGCAACAGACTTGTTTCCTCTCAGGAAGGTGATGAAAGGCTGAAACTCTTCAACTGGAGCTGGCTTGATCGGCATGGGCATGGGGAACTTGACAGCTTCGGAAACTGGACGCAGCTTCATCTCATCATACACTTGGCGGCTCAAATGCGCTACAGTTGCCTCAGTCTTCAACCGCCGGACAATCTCCTTCCGGGAGGCGATCTCGCGTCGATGCGCGGCCAGCTTGGCTATCAATTGCTTATACCTGGTGATCACACCATCCCGTCAAAGGCAGGAAGAGATTCATTTTCCAAAACCAAACCCGCAACTAAACATTCTCAAAAACACAGTTGCCTACGCATACCTGATGAGCGCCCACACTCGCAGGGGCTCAGATTCGGTATCTCCCGGCGGCCACATCACCTCGGCAACACGATGCGCCAACCGATTCGCTTTATCGACTTTGCCATGGATGCGCGGAGCACGGTCACTGAGATCCGAAACCTCGCCCCCGCATTCCAGCGCCTTCGCATCCGCATGTAACTGCTCTGCCAGGCGCCGCGCCAGAGCTTCAAGCTCACTCTCCCCCAGTGCGAGGCTCTCCGCTACCATCGTTGCCCAGTCCGTCGTCATACCCACGTGGTCCAACTCCACCACTGCCGACTCAATACTGGCACCGAACCACCAGTGCTGTCCGCTCGATGCTTGCCACTGTCGACGTTGCAGTTGACAACTCCACCAAGCATTTGTCGCCGTCTCAACGCCTCTCAACGCTAACACATAGTACCTACAATAACCTTTCCGCATCATGATAAAATTGAAAATAAAAACAGAATTCCCAATGTAAATTACCACATTTGTAAAACACATAGTGACATTAACAACGTAATTCATTTCGCAAGAAACTGAACAGCAACCAGAACTCAAAAGGGATAACCTGAAGAGATGAAGTGAAAGGAGCCAAACCTGGAAAGCCGGAGAATTGCCACCGATGACAGTGAACTCCTCAACTCAAACACTCAAACACTCATTTCCGCACGATTCATCATTAAGAACTTCAAGTCACAAACGAACTCGCAGAAACAAAACAGAATTCAAATTACAACAAAATCAAAGAAACGTGACTTCAAAGAAAGTGCATAACCAAGAAACGTGACTGTTAGTAAAAAAACACACCTAAAACGCAACAGAAGCTTTCGGAAAACGTAAGAATCGCTCAAACTTCGCACATGACATCGCACAGTTGCAAACTCGAAACAAAAGTTCGAAAACAGAGCACGGAAGCAAAAACTTACCAAATTGTTCCAAATAAAAGCTGCTTCGCCAAATTTCTGTGTCTAGGGCACCAGATTACCTGCAGTGAGAAGATGATAATGGCTGACGATCAGCCATATTTGCTTTTGAGTCTTGCATGCCAAGCAAATGGAATTGAGCGCGGTGAGCTTCGGGGCCTCCTCGACGAGCGAGCTTTGGCAAGTTCCATGACGAATGAATGAATGGGTTACAAATTATCATCCACATCCCTCGTGTTTCTATCCAACCCAACACGGTGGTCACTTTCAACATAAATTAATTGAAAATTATCTTGAGAAATTAGAGTTAACCGAAAAGAAGCCCATCTAACCTCCTTTTTGCCCTCCTTCTTTGAGCGGATTTCTCTAAATCCTCCAGTGGTCTTCAATGAATGGGGACAAAAGTGCCCCCTATTTTTGTCCGGTCCAGGGCCCACCTTAAAAAAAAATCCCCTCCTCCAATGGTTTTTAATTCCCAAATAGGTCCCCTTCGGATAATTTAGAACCGTAGGCCTCAAATATGCAAAAAAAATTGCCAAAAAAAGCACCGGTGCCCAAAATGGAAATTTCAGAAAAGGGGGGGCCATGAACAGTGGCCTGCATTAAAGACCACCGGGGATTTAGAGACGGGGCTTTTGAGCTATAGTTGGGATGAATAGTGTCGTGTCATAACTTGTTCCCTTGTGGGCCATAGGCTTGGAGCTTTGGTAGGAGGTGTGGGAGTCATTACGAGGTGTGGAGAATAATGGCAGTGGCTTGCTTTAGATTGTCTCCCAACAAATCGTGAACTAGTTTTTGGTCTATTTATATTTCCATATGAGTTCATTATGCATTAGAGTTATCCGTAAAGTGGGAACTAGGTAACCTCTATGCCACTATGTGTTTTCAATTTTGATATAGAATTTTCTGACACAAGTTACCAAGCTCCTTCCATTGGAGAAATATGAGGTTGGTATAGGGGTACGTGCAGATTCCTCTGTGGGAACTCAAGTCAGGTTTGGGGGAGCTACTCTTGCATTCGGGAGAGTCAAGGTTCAAATCTTTATGACAACGCAGTGCGCTGTGTTTAGTCAATAATAAAGGGACCGAACCTCATTTTCACCGCCTTTCAAACTAAAAAAACCAGTTCTACCTTGTTTTTCCTCTTGTGAAATTTTTTTGCTCGACTTTACGGATAACTCTATTGTCTTGAGAAATTATGCATTGTGGTTTTTTGAATGTGCAAAATTGATTCACTTATCCGTTGGATATAAAATTTTGCAAATGAATATGAAATTATTCAAATGAATGTGAAATTGTTCAAGTGAATGTGAAATTGTTCACATGGATGAAATTTTAATGTTTCAAAATTTTGTATTCGAAGTGAAAAAGATCAAGTCTCTTAGAAATAATCAATTATGACAGAAGTGTGTAGAAACTGGCCACAAGGTACAATAATATATACAAACAGTGTCAAAATTTCATCGACGTTATGATTTCATTTGTAGTTCTCATTTACAGATTGTTGAAGGTAATTCAATGGGTTGTGGTAGTTCATTAATTATTGCTATTACTGTGAGTCACAGAATTGTGAGATTTCCCACACAATCTTCACTACTCACCGTGAGAATTTTCAACTACTGCGAGTCACAGTTTGTTCCAATATCACAATTCCTGTGAGAATGTTGAATTATTGTGACTCATAGTAATGGCAATAATTAGTGTAGTACCCAATTGCAATACAATTTAGATAGGATTTTCATTTTGATTTTGAAATCTAAGAAACCCATTGAGCATATGGTACTGAGGTACACTATCTTAATTAGATGGCAAATTGTGCATATGGACAATTAATCCCAAAATGACTGAACAACCATTTTATGATCGCTACCCTTTTTATACGGGTTGTTCAGGATGATAACTTTCTTGCTCATGATAACCTACTAGCAGCACCAAGTCATGTATATCACATTACTGTCACGATTACTATTCAAATGGACTCAACAAGAATCAAACTTGGACCATATACAACGCCTTCTACCAACAGCAGCCGCGGTACCCATGACTTGGCAATCATCACTAAGACAAATTTTTGACAATACCCAACAACCACTAGATTATGGTAGCTTTTGTATTAGTTAGTAGTCACTAGAGTGTCTATTCTCAAAAGAGGAGAGTATTCTTATACCAATGACCCTTTGTCCAATGGACATTGGCTCATTGTCAAAACGAACAAACACTTCATTCGCGCTTGAAAGACGACTGGAGTTTCTCATCTATCTTCTATCTATCTAGAGAAAGTAGCTGAGATTTTCCTTGAACATGTTGGAGCTTCTATTAGAATGAAAGACTGAGGTGCATTATGCTTCTTGAAAAAGCACATGAGAGTGTACAAGAAAGTTCAAAGACAATATGTTGTTCTATAAGATAAAATCACTATATTCGTTTAATTGGGAATTTTTGTCATATTGGGACTCTTCGAAATCTACAACTAGCATAGATTCAATGGGAAAACCTATACGTTCTGTAAATTGCAAAGAGTCCCAACATGACGGAAATTCCCAATTAAACAAACATGGCTAATAAAGTAGTTTTGTAGCTCAAGAAGCTCAATGGAAGGCAAGATTAGAAAACATTTCTGCATGGGTTCCGTTTGTAGATGATGCATGTCAAAAAAAAACTCCTTTAGTTTTTATGAGATTGAGACATAAAGACATGGAGATAAAGACATTCCCACATGGGATTTCATATGGGAAGTGGGACAAAATTCCCGCAATTGTAACTTTCATGGATGATTGTAGTCGTTGTACTGTATTTTTATCTGAGAAAGTTACAATTGCGGAAAATTTGTCTGCGTTTATCAGATGCGTTTATCAGATGGGAATCTTGTATTTATCTCCCTGTATGAATAGAGACGGCCTTCTTGGAGTAGTACACTGACACTGCTTTAGAAGCTGGTGCAGTCTCTGCCATTGTCCATGAAGACATTTTGGAGCCCGTGATTTCCGCCATCTAGCAACATGTTGCAAAAGGCCATGAAGGACACTCTAAGATCAAAGGAAATCCGACATCGGGCGTCTTTGATATTAATAGGATCTCCTACTTAGCAAATATTTGCTCCGCAATGTAGGCACTTGCACAATGTAGACACTTGCACTACAAGGAGAAGGCGTCGCTTTTCACTCATGTGAGTCAAACGGCGCCACTTCGCACTCACCATTTTTTTGGTTGGATTTGGTGAGTGCGATTCGTCACGTAGGACAAGTGTGTACAGTGAAAAGCGACAACAAAAAGAACCCTCCGGAGTGAGAAACAACGCCTCTGCTTGTAATGTTGGTGGTTTAGAATGAATTGTAGAATTTGAATAGAGCTGGAATATAATACCCTTGGATAGTTTATTTGCACAAGGATTTTTGAGAATATTTTATGGTCCCCAATGAAGAGGGATTGACCACATTGGACAACCTTGCGCAAGGCGAATCATAAATATTGTTACAACTTGTGGAACAATATGTTACTAGACTACTAGCAAAGGCGTCGCTTCTCACTAAAAACAGTATCAGAGTTCATTGTAAACACTTGTCCTACATGACGTATAGCACTCACCAAGTCTTGAGCGCATGTGCAGTGAGTGCGAAGTGGCGTTGTTTGACTCACCTACTAAGTGAAAAGCAACGCCTTTTCCTCGTAGTACCAAATCATGCAAGCCGAAGACAACGGTGATATGGCAATGAAGATTATCCAATGTGGAAACTTGAGTGTAGTGAGCGATGAGCAAGTGGACACTACAAGCAGAAGCGTCATTTCTCACTTTGGAGGATCATGTTCATTGTTGCTTTCACTGCACACGCTTGTCCTACATGACAAATCGCACTCACCAAAAAATTGGTGAGTGCAAAGTGGCGCCATTTGACTCACAGAAGGAGTGAAAAGCAACGCCTTCTCCTTGCAGTGGGACTAGTTGTCGAGCGGCTTGGACACTGTATTAACACCACTAAAGAGAATTGGGAACATGTGAAAGACAACGATGATATAGTGTGCAATTTGCCTCATTCGGGCAAGTTTCTCATCACTTTGGCTTCTGCTTGAATGGATCAGCAAACATGGACATGGATCTTGGATTAGCCACATTTGTGAAAGAAAAATCTCCATGTATAAAGCAAAAAATCAACGCAATTTATAGAGATCACTTAGAACTTCAAATGCTAATCTTGGGATGAAGGCAAAGGCATCTGAACTAAGAGTTAAACAGAATATTTTACAATATTCTACAATGTATCAATACTAAGAGTACACATATCATATTCTTAGAGTATACACAAAATATTCTACAGCATCCTTGGATATTCAAGGATATTCAAGGATTATTTTATTTTATTTTTTGAAGCAAATGGTGAATTTATTCCACAGCAAAATCACAAAACCAAGATACAAAACAAACAGCACCACTGCAAAGCCGAGAAGGCACCAGGCCAACTGGCAGCTACCAATTTATTCAAGGATATTTCATCCAAGTTGTGTAACATATAACACACTCATCTAATTAGACAACCGGCCTTAGGCATCTAATACAATGTCAATTGAAAATGATGAATTTGTAATTGGTCAAGGAGGCCATTCAAGCAACTAGAATATTAACACGTGCTAATTTGTGCTGACATAAGAAGGAAAAACTCAGAAAATGCTTGCAGAGAACCATAAAAAAAGCTTCAAGAGCAGGTCGAGGGAAAGAATTGCAAGGCAGACAATTTCCACTGAGGTAAAGAGACTGCAGCATGTTAATATCTGCAGTTTACCGGTAGTCCTTAGGTAGGAACTGCTTGTAATTGTGAAGTTCTTAAATTCAAAAGCCACTATCTATGAGTAGCATACCGTTCTTTAGAGGCCCATTGTTGCACCTCCGAATCTCAAGCATCTATCACGGGATCAAAAATATCACAAAGCATTTCCTCTAACTTCAACTGGACCAAAGCAACAAGGGTTGGAGAGTTGAATTATTTTATTCGCAATTTCTCCAGTGTTAAGGTTGTGGTTCAGCAAGGGTTTAAGAACGTTATGAGATTCAATTCTACCGAGAAAGGCAATTAACGATACTTTTCTTTTATCCGGGGTGAGTCAGGTGTCGATTACATGGACTCAAGTGAAGATGAAGATGACCAAGATTTACTCAATATAAAAGTTGCGGGTAGTGCATATTCGACCTTCGGAGTCAAAGACCAAGCCTGCAAACCCATACTGCAAGAAGGCCTTGAATCTACAAACTACGCGAAATCCATGATCAGATCGGAAGGCCATGAATACTGTACACCCGACGTGAGAAGCTCTCCTGAAAGAAGGTCGCCTTACTTGCCTAGTTCGGGAAACAATCGAACGTTCTCATTGCAGAGTTTGAACAAGTACCTCATGGGGTCGCTATTTTCCTCATCGTGCAGCATGGCAGTACACTCGACTGTTAAACCTCCTTTTTCTCCAGTTCATAGTAAAATGAAATGTTAGCACAGGTTAGAAACTAAAATAAAATGTTAGCAAACGAAAGTGTGCTCACAAACCAACAAGTCAATCATGCTCTCAACTGATGGACGATGACAAAATGAATGAACTCAACAATAATTATGCTTGCTTTATAATACAGATACCGATGCTACTTGGTGAATCCATGGCATACCTATTAATAAATTTACAAGGATAACCCCATAGTGGCATATATCAGAAGCTCTCCAAAATCTTCCAATGTTTAGGCGTATGATACACGATCTCCGAGCCTATGGACGACGTTCCGAATCTGATGGCCTTTCCCCCAGAAGGAGGCGAGCGACAAGCCCATAATAGCCATGACAACCACGGAGCAAGCAGGAGGAACTGCATGACTTCCTCCCAGAAATTGGGTGGCCAACAGCATTGCCAGAGTGGAGCTTTGCATGCCTGTGCACAAGCTGATCGTCCGTGCCACTTTCTCCTCTTGCTTCCAGAACGGCAATCTGGGAACCCAATATCCCAGAACAAAAGCGCTCACGTGGAAGGCCAACACAGGGAATAGAAGCCGAAATCCTTCCATGGACACAATACGACTTCTGTTCAAGGCTAACGGGCTTCCAATACACAACGACGTGCACACCATCGCCATCAGAGGCATAAATGGCCTAATCTTGTCCACAAAGCTTTTAGCATATGTGTTCAGACTGAGACCAAGCACAATGGGCAGGATCACCACCTGCAAACCACCACACGTACATAGACAATGATATGAGTTGCCCGCACAAACTATCCCCAAGATAACAAAATAACAAAGACGATAACTAAATAACAACGATGATAACAATGGAATTGCCCTACAAATGATGTCGCTTAATTGTACATCATTCACCAAAGCAGCCTCGTCTACAGGTGATATTACCTGAAGGATGGATTTGCCCATAGCAATGACGTCCACCGGCACCACAGATCCGATCAGAAGTTTCGTCAGCAGAGGGGTAATAATTACTGAAGAGACAGTGGTCAAACTAGTCAAGATGATGCTCAAGGCAACATCGCCTTCACTTAGAAAAGCAGCATAACTTGAGAGTTGAGCCCCAGCGACGCATGATGTCAGGATCAACCCAGACGAGAACGCTGGCGAAACACTGAATGCCGCACACACCAGTAGTCCCAGAACAGGCTTCACCATGTACTGAGCGACATATCCTACGAGCACAGGCAGAGGCCTGGAACAATCAAACAGTACAAGCCTTAGAACTTGTAAAGAGACACATTCTGGACAAGTAAGAGATCCTAGAACGGTCTAGTTTTGCGCAAAAGAAAATCTATAGTACGTGGAACATCTATTAGTTTTGGAAAGAACGATCGATTTCAAAAAGACCATACCTTTTCAACACAAGAGCAAAATCGGAAACGGAGAGCTGCACACCGATTGATAGCATGATTCCCCCTAGGGCCGGAGCATAATAATCTTTACTGACCCTGCACATAAAATTAAATGCAACGGTGAGCCCTAAAACCTGAGGAAAATGAACCCTTCCTGTCCAATTCTCCAGATAATCCAGAATCTCTGAATAAGTAGAAGAAAAGACATAATTTGTTTTCCGTTCACACATCAACAATGAGACCGTCGCTACATTTAACAAGAGCCACGAATAATATTGATCAATAGGTTACAAGGAAGATCGATTGCCACATACCAAGCAAAAGAAGCGGGTTGAGTCAACGCAGCTACTGCCGTTGCTAAAACAACGTAAGGAAGCATTTGAGATAGTGACTTGGTGAGATCAACTTTCTGTCCCTTCTTGTCACGCTTGACTTTGATTCCGAACGACGCCAGTGACACATTGCCTTCTCGTATGTACGTACCGACTCTGCCTTTGTCGCGAGCTCTGACCATCTCAATAGCAGCCACCTCCTGTCCCTCGTAGGACGTGGAGGCGCGAGGATTCTGAGAGGAGGCTTGAGAATTGCCAGCATTCACATCCGAATGGCGCTTACTCTTATCACAGATTTTTTTATGATGAGATGGTCTGCTCTTGTCTCCAGAAGGACCTCTATCTGTAACAAAAAGATCACACGGACACACTTGGGTCAGTTTTAGCTCAGGTAAGCATGCCAGCCTCGTCGACACGAAGAGGAAATTTCGCAAAGTGATCTGCGAATATGTAAGAGGGACTTACATTTGGCACTACACTGTAAGACATGATGGAACAATTCTGCGCGCCTAATAAATCCATAATAGAAGAGATCGTGCTTGGGAAGACGGGAGCCGAGGAAAACGCTGCTTCTACTTGATGATGAGCGGTTGCTCAATGCGTCAGATCGAATAGAGATCCCAGATAGTGTTGGTAAACTTCGAATACTGTGTCCAGCATTCGCAATACTAGCAGCCATTACAACAGCGGCCGCGCGATTCCGAAGGTGCACGTCAAAGATCTTGCGCAATAACTTTACTTATCCAGTTTAACCTGTCAAAGAATTCCACAGAAATAATGGTCAGTCACAGTGTGACTACCACAAGCATTCTGCTGCAATTTACTCCCTGCTGCCCAACAGCACGAAAGTCATTATACGACACAGACGGTGGATCCGGCATTTTGAACTTGCTGACTTGCAAGTTCATAGACATACTGCATGTCAGCGCATACACATACTCCTCTCCAAACTACGTCGAGTTTTCAAAGAGGTCGGAAACAATTCTCGGCAAAATTTCAGCACGATGAACGGCTTCTCATTTCACTGCTAGATTGTCTCATCATTTCACTACTTCTACGACCGTCAATGAAAACCTAAGTCAACACAAGTAATAGCTCAGCGAAATCTCACTTCACTCTGCTACTATCTGAATCGCAGTCAAAAAAATTGTCACAGATCGATGGATAAGCCACCCTAAATTAAGAATATTCAATTACTGTAGAAACGTTCGACTGGCATTTGTCAAAATATCTCGCCGAGTACACAGTCGTGCAAGGCCCGGATTGGAGGGGATAGGCATAGTATCTCCACACAGAGCCGAAACCACAACCACGAGAAAAACATGTTTCACGGCGAAATATACTTAAGGCGTAATCACATTAGGAAACAAGCCTAACACTTACGAGAATAATTCCTTCAAAGACAAAATAAATAAAATAATAAAATAATAACAGAGCTACTAATATACTAACCACGCAGTTCTGAAACTCACAAAATCATTATCCTGAATCCTCTCAGATAAACAGGAACTGTAAGAAGCCTTGAAATCAAATGTACCTTACCAGATAGGGAAAGAAAGAGTTAAGTTCTGAAAAACAAGAGGCAAGCATACACAAGAATGATGAAAAGCAACTACGCCTGCGAACCAGAAAAACGACACACTACAGTACTCAAGCAAAAAATACAACACTACATTAAAGAAACGAAGAGCTCACTCACCATGAAAACTTCTGCGGGCTCAATAACGCGCCGCGCCGTAGTGTTCCGTAAAATTCCGAGGAAAGCGAATGCGGCGCTCAAAATACACGATCAAAAATTTATCAAACCAGAACACACTATTCTGGCTCTAAATTTCACCAAACTTTCTCTACCAAAATTTAGCTGGAAAATACACCTCCGCCGTTCGTGACACCAATGCAGCCAGCAAGACAAGGACTAACAGGAATTGACAAACTTGAAGCAACAGGCTCAAAAAAAGTCGAAAAAAATCGAGAAAAAAAACACTCCTGTCAGTGTTTCCAAGAGTTTCTAAATGACTATGAAAAACTAGTTCCTCTACACTGAGCCCGATGCTGAAAAAAGGCTCGGAGGCCAAACTGCGCAAGGCACACAATAAGAACTAACAGGAATTGACAAAATTGAAGCTACAGGCTTAAAAAAAGTCGGAAAAAATCGAGAAAAAAAACACTCCTGTCAGTGTTTCCAAGAGTTTCTAAATGACTATGAAAAACTAGTTCCTCTACACTGAGCCCGATGCTGAAAAAAGGCTCAGAGGCCAAACTGCGCAAGGCACAGAATAAAGAAAACGTGGTGTTGAGAGTTTCCCTTGTGAGGGAGAGAGAGATCGTATCCGTATCGAGGTGTATAATACGCCGTATGTATGGGAGAGTATACGGACTGGGCAGCGAGAGACGTGGCTACATTGTGCGGTATTAGGACTCCCTGCCCGCTGGTCTTAGGGCTCCCTATGAAATGCGGTAAGCATATTAATCTAATTCGTTTCTGATGACATTGCATTTTTTTCTTTTTCCAAAGGAAGATTCTGGTAGTATACTGTAGAGGGCTCTATTTTGAATTAAAAAATTTAAATCTTGTTATATATCATTCTTATATTGCTTGAATTTCATGTGGGAATTAATAATAGGATGAACAAATAAATATGGATGATTTTATTCATTCTTCTCTACATGGCTACATTCTAGGGTGAATATGGCTTTGTGTCAGGAATTCGGATTTCAAACAATTTTCGTGCAACATCCGATATTTCATGAGTTCGTGCATTTTTCACACGGATTTTGCAAGGTTTTTGTGTTAATTCCGCACGAATTCTGCACTATCTTAAATAACAAAAAAAAATGAATGTAGAAGCTATTTGGATTCAGTGTAGAATTAGCGCAAAATCCATGCAAAAATTGTATAAACCCATGAAATATCGAATGTCACACGAAAATCGTTAAAAATCAGCGAGTTTCTAAATTCCTAATGATTGCTAATGGAAAAACCCAAAAAAAAATGACTTTCACTTGTGACATTTTTTGACCAAAAAAATTGGTTAACCCCTACAGAACCAAGAAGTTCAAATTGGGCCTCATGTTTTTTTAGAAGTATTGAGTAGGTCTTAACTGAACTCAAATTTATTCATTTTTATCTACACATGCAATATCCTTCACTATTTTCATTGATTAAAATTTTGGTTCTATCTAAATTATATTTTCCACAAGATAATCAATTCAAATTTTCAATTTGAAAACCATGAATCCTTGGTTCTTCAAGGGTTAATGCCGATACTAAGTAACCTCGACGTAGAATAACGACTAAAATGGAACACAAAGATACTCCTCTGTCCCTGAAAAAAGCTTCTAGTACCCATATTCATTTTGTCTCAAAATAAACTTCCAATTTTCTTAAACTAACACTGCTTCAATTGGCCAAGAGTTCACACCACTATGCTCAAGGTTCACACCATAGGACTACAATGACATTAGGGGCTTCTTTTTTTAACTTCTTCGAGCCAGATTCCAATGTTGTGACACAGTCACAATGGTTTAAATCTAAAAGGACCACCGTCCATTGCATGCATGGTGTACTACTACAGTGCAAAAGAGTTAATTTTTCAATTTTCCTTCGACGAGAAGTGTTTTTTTCTTTTGGGCAGAGTTGAGCTTGAATCACGGTCATGGGCTCCACCCTAGAGTAGGCATTAGGCAGCCATTAATTAACCCCTAAGTGACCGAACGACCATTTTATGGTCACTGCCCTTTTTTTACGGGTTGCCCGAGATGAAAAATAAACTTTTTTGAAAAATAAAAAATATTTTCAAATAGGAAATCAAGTCTACTTTCCAACCCAATTTGAATTATGTCAATCCGAGTTAAACTCCATCAAGGAGAATTTTTCAAAGACAAACACCTCAACATTGTCCTAGTGTTACAAAACTTACTATTTCGGGAAAGTAATGATATTCCCTCTTTGAAATTTTTTGCTTTTTTGAACTTTAGAATAGAATGTCTAGTTTCAACCAATCATACCAAATTTCAAATTCTAAAAATAAAATTTGTAATTTTGGTGAATATTCAACGATAAATGCTTCTAAATTTGTTTAATGAGTATCGAAAACATTTTTTGAAAGTTTGACCGTATAGATAATTATTAAACATCGTGCTTCTCATTTTCTCTTTTGAACCAAACTTCATCGAAGTTGTAGAAGCAACATTTTATAGCACATTTAGGTTTGGCCCTTACCCCTCTGTCAATTAGGGTTAAGACAGAGCAGTACGGAACATAATTTCAGTTACGGTATAAACCAAAGACACAGACAATCATTAGAAACACACTTGGTAGGCCGTAATTTCTCAAAGGCAGCGGCAATAGGGTCCACAAACCAACCCACAGTCTTAAACCCTCCACGTCTCCGCAATATCCACCGTCAGATCAAGCCCTCCACGCCTCCACGATATCCACCGTCAGATCAAGCCGTAGGATGCATCCACGTGTTTAATATAAAAGATGCGACGCTCGATAAAGATAGACAGCTCCCATCTTTCGGGAATCCAGCCCCGCTATCTTTCCCGGGACCCCGGGATAAAGTAAATTTTGCAGTCCACTCGTTGAATGGGTTCAGTTTGCAGTGATTTTCTTTTTCCAACCATTTTTATGATGTGGATAAATCACGTCAAATATGTCATTTATTCATCCAAAACGTGTACATTCATCTAACAATAGCGGTGTTGGAGTAAGGGCAAAATAAGTATCCTAAACGGTGTTTCCTATAATCCGAGCTTATGAAAGATTTGCAAAAGAAAGCTTACGAAAGAATGTTTGCTTTCTATTTGTTAATCAAAATCGTTGGATTTTGCCACCACCCTTCAATGGTTTGCAGTGGTTTTTTTTTCAATATTTTCATGATGTGAATAAATCATGTAAAATATGTCATTTATTCATCCAAAACATATACAGTGTCTAGCAAAACTGAGTCAAATTTTTGAAATTTTTGATTCAATCGACAATGTAAAGAATTTGGTAACAGGTCATTACAAGCTATAAAATGTGTAAGATAATACTTTAAGTAGGCTACATTTTCATGGGAAAAAAAGTATCTTTCACATTAATATGTACAAAGAAATTACATTTAACGGAAACTATATTCCGTGACTCACTTTTGCATCCTCTATCACAAAACAATTTAGTACTTTGTCCACTTGCCTTTGCTAGCTATAACAGCTTGGATTCGCTTTGGCATGCTCTCATATAACCTTCTACACTCCTCTGGTGTAATGGAAGCCCAACATTCTTCAATACGCTCCCACAATTCTAAAATTCCCTTTGGAGCACTTTCATATTGATTGAGACGGTGTTTTAGCCTTGCCCAAAGGTGCTCAATAGGATTTAAATCAGGGGATTGCGCAGGCCATTGAAGAACATTAAGCCCATGTAATTTCAACCATTGGCGAACACTTTTTGCTGTATGTTTGGGATCATTATCATGCTGAAAAATTAGATGGGAAGGATCAAGATCATAAGCTATAATACTGTACAATAAATCTTTCTGCAAGATTTCCTTGTATTGATGTTGATCCATTCTTCTTTCAACTCTACAACAAATACCAAGACCCTGGAACGTCATGCAACCCCACACCATCACCGAACCACCACCAAACTTTACTGTTTGTTGAAATTGTCTTGAATTAGAAGATTGTCCATCACGAATTCAACACCAACTGCGACCATCTGAGCAAAATCAGTTTACCTTTGTCTCATCAGAGAAGATCACGCGCTCCCAATCACAAATGGTCCAATGTTCATGGCGCCTAGCAAATTCAAGTCGCTCCTTGATGTGTTTCTGGTTCAATTTTGGCTTCTTCTGCTTCACTTTTGATTTGAGCCCTGCAGCACGTAACACCCTTCTCACTGTATCAACACTTACAGTAACATGGCATTCGCCACGCACATGTTGAGCAATCTGTGTTGCAGCATCAATGCCTCCTAACGTAGCAGCTTTGATGCATACTCTCTTCTGTGCATCTGTAAGCGCTTGTGGTCTACCTCCACAACTAGCTTCAAGATCAAGCAATCTCTTCTTTTTAATCCGTGCAATATAACTCTGAGACACCTGCAACTCATTTGCTACATCTCTTGTAGAACTACCAGCTTCCAACTTGACAACAATAGAGTTGTTGAGGTCTCTTCTAGCACTAGCAGAAAGCTCCTTCAAATGTACCATGATGATAAAACAAGATCAACAAAAAATAGGTAAAGAGCTTCCAGTGAAGGACTATGCAATGAGTATGACCCCCTGGATCTTGAACCTCTTGCTTTGCCTTAATATTCATGATCATGAAGCTCATTGTGTTCAATGTGGAAGAGGCATGCAAAACTGAGTCATGCCACATTTCTGAGTTGCATCATCAATATCTCATCCAAACTTTGACATATGGCTATGTGGATTGATTGCCATGTACCACACTTGAAGCAATATCTTCTGACAATATTGATTAAAAAAATAATGCTTTGTTTTATGTGTAATTTAAGGTCAAAATTACATTTATGACAAGTTGACTCAGTTTTGCTACTCACTGTACATTCATTTACAAATAGGGGTGTTGGAGTGTGAGCATGTGAATACAAGCTTGTGACAAGGCTCCTACATGGTGTATCCCATAATCCATACTTATAATTGAAAGCTTTTCATTAAAACATTGGTCTTATATTCTCAAATTGAAATCGATGTATTCTGCCTTTGCCACTACTCTCCAAAGAGGTTAGGATTACGTTCTTTGCTTGAGAGCTCGTTGCAAAGGTGGGACAAACAGACGCATTGTAATACATCCTATTGTAACAATGTTACTCTTGAATTATGTTACTCTTGAATTACATCTTGTTTCAGCAATGCTAGCAATATTTTTCAGTTATATAGTCAATTTAGTGATAAACACCAACCCCACCAAAAAAAATAAAAAATAAAAAAATGTTGAGGTTTAGAGCATCTCTACAGGCAAGGTCATGCCTACATCTAAAACAAATGCCGCTAAAGTTGCTCTCTCCATTCCACACACGGCCTTCACAACATCATGAACAGTGATCTCAAAACTGGCTAATATTAGCTGGATTTCTACCCAAAAAATGAGGCTGCTAAACATACAAAGAAAGAAAATGAAAAGAAAATTGAAATGTAGCGAGAATGCTCATCATGTTATAAATATGTAGCAAGGGTATCATTATGGTATCACCATGGTATCACCTTAATATATCAAGGGTATTGCCGGATATTATAGAGGTATCGTAAGTACTACATTCACAAGGTAGCAAAAGTATCTACCATTTATGTGGGAGGTAGCACCCTGTGCTAAATGTCATAAAGTAGTTCTAAGAGCACTGATCATGAACAACTCACAAGTAACCACATGTGGAACGGCATCATTATCTAAATAAATATGTTTTCACACTTAATTTCCCTGTGGAGTTAAAAGCTCTCGTGCCGAATTCTTTGAAATTTCCATTTTGGGTCTTTTTTTGGGATCTATTTAGGATCTACGGTCCCTATTTAGCCAAGTAGGACCCTCAAAAAATTTAAACCATTGAAAGAGGTGTTAGTTATAAAACTCGGCCCCAGCCGATTCAAAATAGGGGCAATTTTTGTCCTTATGCATTAACGTCATGGGAGGAATTTAAAGTCCGGGAGTTGAGAGGGCTCTATATTTGCCATTTTGTTTGTACCCTCTCCAAACACACTCCGAAGGAGCCCAAAAATACATGCTTTGCCCGTGCGTAAAAGCCTCGCCGCCATGGAGAACCTCGTAGAGTCGTAGGAGAACCTTGTAGTTGAACTCCATTGGAACTTTGTGGGAACAGAATGAGAACAGGTAATCCAGTATCATGGATATGCCAATGGGAAAAGCTAGCCACCACCAACAAAAGCTACACAAGCCACATGGGCTCATGAACACCACAACTGGTCATATTCATGTGGTCACACCAAAAGTGGGAATACTCCCACAAATCTGACTCATACAAAGTTCAAAACCCAAGCACATGCAACTTGAATTTCCCTTCCACTCAATCATTGCCCACATTAAAGTTTAGGTATTTTGTTGTCCTTTTGAGGACTCTCGGCTGTGTGCTGACAGAGAAGGCATCGTTTTTCACTCGGTAGGTGAGTCAAATGACTCCACTCAACACTCACTCCCCAAATGCTCAAGACTTGGTAAGTGTGGTTTGTCATGTAGGACAAGTGTTCCCAGCGAACTCTGACACTATTCTGAGTAAGAATTGACGCCTTTGCTGGTACACTAAATAGGTAGATTAGTGTTAGATACAGTAATTTACATAAACATGTTGTAAGTTTTTACTGTTGACCAATTTTTTTACCCTCTATATTGGTCAAGATGGGGATCTTTCAATAGTATTGGAATCAATGTCTTTGTTAATTTTTTTTGTCAAGAGTAAAAATCTATAATGTTTTCAAATCTTATAATTATCTAACACTAATCTACCTATTTAGTGTAATGGGAATATGTTTTTTTTTTGTCCTAATTAGAGCAGCTCCACCGCATCACCTGAACAACGAACAAGAAAAGCAAGTTTGAAGGGACAAGCCATGGGCCACATTCCATTGACGGTTTTGGCCTAGCTACCACCGCTTATCTTAACGCCTTGTGCGTGCATCAAATTGTCATATTGTTGGGCACAATCAATCTTTTGTTGTAGCGCTCAAAGAACGGAGAGCGGTGTGAAAGAACAAACGGAAGAGGGTAAAAGCACGAAAAATTCTACCGGAGTGATTGCAAGCTACGGTCTACCAAATGGAGAGTGCAGCTTGTGCAGCTAAGGGCCTTGCAACTCATGCACTAGGGTTGTAATGTGCATCTCTCAACTTTCAATTAGATCAAAAATTTCACCATCCCAAATAGGGTTCATGCTAATACTTTCATTTTAGCAATTGATAAGTTAATTTCAAGACTTTGGGCTTTCCTCAACAACCTTTTTTGCTTTTTTACCCAACATGGGTAATTAGAGCATTTTTTACATAACATCCATAGCTAGGTTTTATGAAAAATGCATTTCATATCCCACCTCTGAAATTGGACCATTACTTTATTTCCCAAAAAAAAAATCCAAAAAAAAAGTTTTAACTGCACAAAAATCTAAAAAAACAATAACATCTCGAAACAATTAACTAAAAAATAAGTAAGCGTAATACCAAAAATAATAAAATATGGTAGCTTTGTACATACTTGTGGTATGTTGCTGTAATTTTTTGAAGTTCAAATTTGACCCCCTTCTAGCATTTCCCATAAATTAGATGCACTTTTGACAAGCGACACGCTACCAAATCCAAGTAGAAATTTTTAATTTGGATAGAAAGATTAAAATTTTGCACACTTTATTGTGGTAAATATCTTAACTTTGGAATTTTAAAAACAATGCAATTTGTTTCATCACAAAATTCCATCCCAATATTTATTGGTGATTTTTCAAAGATTGAAAAAGTGCACCAATTCCTACACCGCGACAAAAAATGTGGGTGACCGTAGCTTGCAATCACCTACCGCTTCTAACTCTTATGACCATTCAACAATGCAAGGTTCAAAAATACATTATAAATTTGAATTTTGTAAATAAATAAATATAAATAAAATGAAACATGTGTGTTTTTATGAAGTATACCAAAAACAATTGAGAAAACGATCTTCAATAAGTAATCATAAACTTTTTATTGACGTAGAAGTGGCCAAAATTGAAAAAAGTAGTTAAGTACTAATCAACAAAGTTGGTATAAAACAAGCAAAATGTATATGAAAACATTTTTTTAATTTTCTTTTTGGACAAGGACCTCAATTCTATCATTATTTCAAAGGTCATGAAAATTATATTTATGTTGAGTGTATTTAAGGCCATCAACTTTGTAACTGAGATTGGATTTAGGCATTCATTTTCAAACACTGCTTTTTGTAAAGTTTTTTGAAGATTTATTTTGTTTTGAAAATTTGGGTTCAAACACCTATAAGAACCCTAGAGGTCTTCATGAAATTAAAATCAAAATACAATATATTTTGATATAAATTTATGGCCTTTGACCAAAACTATTATGATTTTAGTATAGCAAACTAACTTTAGTCGTTCCAAGAGCTATGGCGCGGACTTGATAGAGCAGCAAAATGGCGGGTCGCAAAGGGGAGTAGCGTGTGCTTTTCCAACTGGAAGGTTGTTCAAAGGTCACGGTAGGGCATCGTTTTCTAATTAGAGCCAAAACGGTTGCGGTCATGGATCAAGCTTCGTTCGCGGTAATGCTGCTCTAAGAGTATCGCCACCGTGTTGCCTCAAATGTGCATGTCATTCACAACATAGCGTTTCTAAGGTCACTTACATACTCCACCTAGACTAGGTCAATTGTGTCTCAAATCTCACTCTCAAACATTAAGATTAATACCAAATTATTCTTAATAACACATTCCATACTAAAAATGTTAAAACAAGCCTATCAATCGTAGAATCTGATGGTGATTGGAGGGATGCAAAACATACAACATCCTTCTAGGCAAGGGCCAAAATTTCAAGGCACCCGAGTTTTTAATTGCAATAGCCCTAGCGCCGAGGAACGAGGAAGGCGCCACATCTTGTTGGTGCAGCCCAACGTTCACGCGGTGGCAATGCTCTAAATTAGAAATGCCTAAAAATGTACTTTTAAGTGATTCAACACTTTTTCAAGGCAAAATAATTATGTAGTATCAATAATTAAAAATGATGATTTCACCAATTAAAAAGAAAAATTTAATCCCTAAAAGCCCAACCAACCCGTATTAGGTTGATGGTATTTTTTTCCTTCTATATCTCCTTCCTCATGGACCTCTTCACCATGAAGCATTTTTGAGAAACACTTCATCAAGTTGTTGCATTATCCAACGATGGGATTTGGTGTTACTAGTGTACATACTTCTCTAAAACCAAAAATATGTGAAGTACGTGAAGTTTTGACAAAACTAAAAATGCATTGACTTTGTATTTTGAAAAAGGATAGGATCACAATGTGAAATATTACAAGGTTAAGGATAGGTCATGTAATTGCCATGAATTTTCTAAGTAGGAGTTTCTTAAATCACTTAAATTGTCACAGAGACTTGTCATAAAACCAAACTCTATAAAATCCAAACTCAATCAATGAGGGTTGAATTTGGAAATGGTTTTAAAGTGAGTGTTATATGAGGTGGTTTCAAAACAAATCTATAGTGTGCAAATAGGTGCAAGGACAAAATTTGATGTTGTTTTTAATGATGAATTCTTTACATTTCCATCATTGCTAAGTGTAAAGAATTTCTTTTTAAATCCATTGGAAAATTAATTAAAAATTAATTCATCTTAAGTTGGACCATTGTAAGTCATACAAATACGCATTAATATAGTGCAATTTGCTAAAGAAATGTACACACAAAAAATATTAGCTTAGAAAATAAATAATTGGAAGAAAAAGAGGTCATTATAGCAAAAGAAAGCACGAGTGGATTTGAGCTTCGTAAAAAGCAAGAGGTAAAGAAAATGAAATGTATAGCATATGCAACTATTGCATAACATTCAGTAGCCTTCAAAGCGACTGCCTTTTAGTTTCATCCACCTTTATATACAGAGTGACCAGTGATTTCTAATTGAATGAACTACTGAATCAAATAAACAATGACAAAACATTGTTGCGTTGAGAATGAATCGAATAAACAATGACAAACACTATTGAGTTGGGAATCAATCAAATAAACAATGACAAACACTATTGAGTTGAGAATCAATCAAATAAACAATGACAAACACTATTGAATTTTGATTCAATGAGTGCTTTCGATTACTGTGCACCATGGTTGCTTGCTCTTGCCTAATGCCACGTGCCCCCGTAGCTACTGATTTGATGTGGAATATCCCACATCATTTCATTGGGGGGATGAAATGATGTGGGATATTCCACATCATTCTGTTGGAGGGAGGCAGTACTCACAAAGGCTACTGAATGTTATGTTGCAATTATCATACTACCATGCATTTCTTACTATTTTGACGTTCATTTTTCCTTTTTTTTCTTTTTTAGAATACATCCATAAAATGGCATTGCTTGTAAATATGTGCTTTGATCTTGATTGATTGAATTTATGCATTATACAACTAGAGTATATAAATGTCATGAATGAACATTTGTTTAGTTTTCTATCCAAATAGAACTTTATAAAGAAACATCACAAATTTTCCAATTTTTTTTAAAACAAAACTTATTTGAAAAATCAATATATGAAATCTAAGCTTAATCAATATATCAATGCACCTTAAGACCACAAATACATGTTATAATCTTCAACTTCTTCAACTTTCTTCATTGGATATGGTTTTCTTTTGGGCACACTATCCTTGTGTTTCGTTATTGTATGATTGGAATAAATGTAGCCTTTGAGGGCATCAATAAAAGAGCAACAATGCCCATGGGTATAAAAAAACTCATTTTGTCAAAACATATATAGTTGCTAAAGGATTCAAATCCTTGGAACATTTGAAAGCATCTCAAGATTAGTTTTTGTTGACAACTTTGCAATTTCTTGACAAAACACACAAATTAAAAACCATGCTTTTTGAACCAAAAAGAAATCGTTTCAATATTAAGGCGTCAAATCAAACCTTCAAGTAATCTATGACAATTAGATCATTCTCCAACTCTAAATCCCCACCCTGCTATTAATGCAAGAGAACAAAAACTACCCCCTATTTTGTGCAATTAGGGCCCACATTAAAAAACAACCCCCTCTTCCAAGGGTTAAAAATTCCCAAGGGGGTCCTCCTAAACTAATTTGGAGCCGTAGGCCCCAAATTTGCAAAACAAATTTCCAAATAAAAACCCTAGGGTGCCCAAATGAAAATTTTGGAAAATGGGGCCTATGGGTGATAGTGCTTGCATTAACTCCTAAAGGATGTTGTGTATTTTATACGTTGGTAGTATCAGCATACATGTGATACTAAGGGATGTAAAAGTGTAAATTTGGAGGCGAGATTTTTTTAGGAGGTGCATATTCATGCATTGTGCATATGATGATTTTCAAGAGCATTTCCATGTGTTGTAGGATCATAAAACAATTATGTATTTCTCCAATACATGATTCAAAATACGTAAAAAACGCCCTTTGAGTAATCATATCTTTTTTTCCGCGTAACATATCATTACATTAAAAAATTGTATATTTAATTCCCATTCCAAACTCCATTTTTCATATTTGGAGTTTCTATCAATACCATAGTCTTCCTGGTGAAATATCATCTAGAAGAACACTTGCAACCCTTTTTGACATGCAATCTCCTTTTAGGGGTTAATGTCAAGGGAATTTAAAGTCAGGGTTGTTCGTTCTACATTGCATGTGATATTGGTCATGTGATATTGACAAGAAAATGACAGCAGTCTCATCACCGGTGAAAAGACAGGTGTAAAATACAGCCTAGAGCTTACCTCAAAAGTTCACAAAAAGTAACAAATCCATGTATCATAATATCATACATCCTGGAATGATCTTATTTTAAGCCATGGGAGCAGATCATAGCTCATCAGTTTGAATAGGGATTTCTCTAGAACCCTGGTGGTCTGGAATGAACCCCGGTGGTCTGGAATGAATAGGACAAAAGTGCCCCCTATTTTTGTCCGGTTGAGGCCTCATCTAAAAAACAACCCCTTCCTCCAATGGTTTTTTATTCTCAAGTAAATCCCTTTACAGTAATTCGGGACGTACGGCCCAAATTATCAAAAACAATTGCCAATAAAAGCACCACAAGTGGCCCAAAATGAAAAGTTTAGAAAAACGAGGGGTGGATGAATAGTGCCTGCATTCAGGGATCACCGAGGGATTTAGGGCAGGTTTCTATGTGGGGATCGGTGTGGGTGGCCGGTCCTCAAAAGGAGGAAGCTCTACCGAAATGGGTGAAAACAGGAGAAGACAAGAGTATATATTTCATTTGTACCGAAATGGGTGGAGCATGGGTGGTTCTTGAGACCTCAAATTCTTGTCTTCTAGTGCCTTCCACCCAACCGATCCCCACATGGAAGGAGGCCCTTAGAGACGAGAATTTGAATAGGTGGTCAAAATTTTAAGGTAGAATGTTCTAAAACCACCACCTCCTCCAATTAAGACTCAAATCCACCAATTTCACTATTCAAGTAAACCAATGGCATGCCAAGCATTGCGAAGAAATAGTTACTGGTTTTCGGTTAACTCATGAGTGGATCTAGGAACAACAAAGTGTGAATTTAGGAAATTAGTATGTGATGTATGGGTCACAGGTTACTTTCTACTTTGGAATTTTGTATAAAATTGACAAATGTGAATTAGGTGGTGCAAAATTTTGCAATCCTCATCAAAACCTATTTCGAATGCGATTACATTTCTTTTTTCGAATTTGGCACTATCAAAAATACACCAGATTGCTTAAGTTGCTGGTTTTAGGACAATCAACCAGATAGATAGAATAGATAGAAAACTCCGGTCCCTTTTTAGCAAGGAGCCGGCGCGAATGAAGTGTCCGTTCGTAATGTCAATGGCTCGGTGCCCATCGGACAAGGGGACATTGGGACAATACTACTGTCCCCTTTCGGGGATGGACACTATAGTGACACACCCGTGGACACACCATACTAGTTCCTAGCTAGCCACTAGTGCCTTGAAGATACTGGACATGGTATCCCCTTCCAAAGGGCTTTGAGGCACCTATACAACAAGATCCAAGGACCCCACCATAGTTAGGTGGACTATGGTGGTGACAATCAACCATAGATTTCATCTGGCTAAGAATTGAAAAAAGCACAATAAAAAAGAAATGTCAAAAAATATTATAAAAGATTGTAAAAAGAATGTAGAAAAGAATGTCAAAAGGAGTGTTAAAAAACAATGTCAAAATGGCAATGTTGAGAATAATGTTAAAAATATGTCAAAAGGAGTGTTAAAAAACAATGTCAAAATGGCAATGTTGAGAATAATGTTAAAAATATGTCAAAAGAGAGTGTAAAAAACAATGTCAAGAATAGTGTTAGAAATAATGTCAAAAAACATGTCAAAAACAATGTTAAAAATCTTGTCAAAAAAATGTTGAAATTAATGTTGAAAAGAATGTCAAACCAATGCTTTGTAGCTTTGTATTTTTATATTTTGGAAATAATCAATGTAACTTTGTAGCTTATTTCATATTTTGTCATAAAGTGCTGAAAACAATAGAGTTAACCAAAAGAGTGTCTCAAAGTGGAATCTCACCTCATACAATACTCACCTTAGACTCGTTTTCAATTCAAAAGACTGCAAAACTAGTCTAAGGTGAGTTGGAAAATAATTTAAAGCAAGGCCTTACACCACCCATGAAGTGGAACTAGTGACCTCCCCAATGCTAAAGGAGAGTACCCACAAGTCCCCCAAGCCTAATGAACTATTCATGAAGGAACCAAGGGGCTATTCATGAATAAGGGCTGCTTCACACTATGGCCGAAGGTCGAGAGGCTGTCGATTTCCACCAATCAAATTGCAAGAAACTATGGTTTTGGCCTCTCGACCCTTCACACTAGAGGCCAAAGTCCAAAGGCCGTGGACCTTCAAAATGCTTACATGCCAACACTTTTTGACCAAGGTGACGGCCTCTCGAGAGGAAGTTTGGGTCCTACATTTTGCAAGACCCATCACTATGGTCGAGAGGCCGTCGATTTCTTTTCATAAAAAATGAAACTATATTTTATTGGCTATTTTCAGTAGATTTCTTTGGACTCTCAACAAAGTTTGGACTCTCAATCCCACGGCCTCTCAACTTGGACGGCCATAGTGTGAAGCGGCCCTAAGCATTGTTAGAAATTGATAACACACCTACATTGATTAGTTAGCTTAGTATTATGGAATACCTCAACATAAGATATATTGAGGGAAGAGACATTGCATCAACATAAGATATATCTATAGTTAAGTGAGAAACTGAGAAAGTGAAGAGATATTGCATCGACATAAGTTACATCTTTAGTTAAGTGAAAAAGTGAGAAAGTTTGAGTAGGTTCTTCAGTAGGTTCTTCTATACAAGGTTAGTTGCTATAGTAGTCAAAAACTGAGTCTAGTCCCTGCGTAGAAATAAAATAACATCTATACTGCAAGTTACACTTTGAAATAAGTTGAGCCTAATCAAAACTGAGCCCTAGTCCCTAACAAGAATTAAAGTGACATGTACAATGCAAGCTACACTTTGAAAAAAGCTACAGAGCCTCCACTAGCTTTATAGTTGCACTACAAAAGGACCAGAGCCCTCTAGTAGCGACAGCATAGCTACTTGTTCTCCTTGCACAGTTGAACCTCCTGGACTGAATTTTGAAGGACAGAAATTCATCATTAATCCTAAGCAGAAGTGTGTTAAAAAAATCATATATTTAAGTAATACCGGTAGTACCAAGATGATGAGGACAAAGCCAAGTGTCACACAACTTTCTAGTTTCACTCAAATGCATGATCAGTAGCTAACAGCGCGAGTCAGTTTCTAGTGGAATGAGATCCTTTCTCAAAGTTTTGCTATGGACATTACAACCTGCAGCGGTTTTGCATGTAATTGAAAAATCACAAACAGTTGAATATCTAACCCAAGGTAAACTACCCTATTTGCGCCACGATTTGGAAGTCACCTTATTTGTGCCACTATGTACTAGTACTATACATATCAAATTTCAAAATGTAGGACACTAATACATAGTGACCACAAAATGACACAGATAGTCACATGGCACAAATAGGGTGATTTACCTTATGGATTTTCAAGCAAGTGAAATTAATCAAGTATTTTTTCTGTCAAGAAACCGACTCAGTTTCTGCAGAAGTAGAGCATGCAAGATGTTCAAAATTATAATATCAACCTCTCCAATGCAGCCACCTGCCTTACTCTCTTCAAGCTGCACCATATGACTTCAAAGTCAAAGGAGGGTTATTTCGTAATCTTTCAGCAGCTTGAGCCAAGCTAGGCTCCAAAAATCCTAGTCTGCACAACACAAAATTCCCCCATGATGATCCTTCGTGAATAGAATCTCCAGAGCATTTGTGATACTTGAACTGCCCTCGACTGTGCCTTAAAAGTTGTTCAATGATATCTCAACAATAAGGCAAGCCACCCCACTTGGAAGTCATCCTATTTGTGTTGCTATGTACAAAGTGACAAATAGTCACATGGCACAAATAGGGTGGTTTACCTTAGTGAGTTTTAGAGCAGTTTAGGAGACAAAACGTTCATAAATTACATCCTAGAAGCTCCAATTTTGCCCAAATATAAAATCCCCAATTGAATCAGAAGTAGTCAATTTTAGGTTTTTGGGGGGATTACAAGTGGTTGGTTTTAGATTCCTTGTGCGATTGTTGTTGAGACACCTACATGACAAGAAATGGGGGGTTGGGCGGTTATGGGGCATTCTGCCTTCATGGTGGGGTTCAATAGTGGGGTTCCAGACAAAGTTCAAAGAAGGGACGACAGCCGTTAAACGACAATAATGCTATTCTGTTCTGTTCACAAGGCCAGGAGGGATGCACATCAAACTTATTGGCAGTGCTCTACTCCATGAGGGCGTTTGTTTCAATGACGAAAATTGGAATTTGAGCGTTGAAATGGTGAAACTCACCCAATCTTCAGTAGGGCATGATGTCCTACCTGCAGAATATACAGGTGAAGAGAAACAGCATTCTATATGAATATGGTCCTATGAATTTTCAACAATCTTCATCATGGTTGTGATGCCACTGAGAGTCACATAGCATGAGTAACATACCTGTATATTGCTGAGGCCAATGAAGCTCCAAAGCAAGGACCAAACCAGTAAATTACATGAGCTCGACCCCAATGTCCACTCACTAAAGCAGGCCCAAAGCTTCTTGCAGGGTTCATGGATGCTCCTGTGTAGGGCACCCCTACAAGATGATCCACCAACACAGCAAAACCAATGGGTATCGGAGCAATAACACCTGCAAATGAACGAGAAATTTTCAGTATGAGAAACTTTTAATACCGCTGCCAATCTCAATAGCTACTTTTAAATTAAGATTTCTCTTGGAACACCAGCAGACTCCCGGCATTTTGCTATATAAAAACGAAACAAGAACACCGCAAAGTTGGTTGTCAAGACCTCTCAATGAAAATTGTTAGGAACTAACCAGGTCCACGACGGTCAACAGCGACACCAAATATGACAAATATAAGCATGAAGGTGAGCACAATCTCCATCAAGCAACCTTGGCTGTCGAATATATTTCTCCCAAGGTCATGGGAGCCCAAACTCCTCTGCAAGTAATCGGGAGTACAACCTCGTATCAACAATGCCCCTATTACTGCTCCAAAGAGCTGCACGCACAGCAGCCCCAGCTCAAGGGTGACTTTTTGAGGACTAATGACACGTGAGGAAATTACACATGAGGAAATTTTGAAAAATTGTTGGGAGGATCAAGAAGTGATAAATGTCTCAGTGAATAGGATATATACTCCTGATTGGAAGAGGATGATCCATTTCTGTTCACTAATTCACCGAGAGGATTGTATCAATTAACCCAGGACAATCTTAGAATAAGAGGGGCTAAAAAAAATTCCTCATTAGCCCCCTGCTTTTCCAATGGCCCTTTTGGCACAAGAATTTTAGCTCCAGGCTAAACCAACTTCTGCATATTCTGGATTCTCCTTCTGCTTTCTAACTTCGTCACGCTAAAAACATCATCAAAGCAGAGAATATTAAACCGTTTGCTAGGGACCTGATCTCGTCTCCTATTGACTGACCCCCGGAACTCATCTAACTTATTCATACACTTGGCTGGCCTTATTCATACACTTGGCTGGCCCATGAAAAAAAGTATCTTTCAGTGATTAAAAAAAAAGTATCTACAGTGATTAAAAAAAATTGATCTCAACGGATTTGGCTCTTGTACCCAAAGATCTCTTCACAGCTCTACACATCTCCCAAATACCACATTCCTAAATATGTTAAAATGCTTGAATTAGAATACACTACCTTATGTGAGACTTTCAAAACTACCCAACTAACTCAAGACCCAAATGACAGGCATCCCATGCAAGAAAGAGGGGTTATTCAGTTTTACAACTTGAAATTAAATGTTTCAACTGGAAATTGAAAATACATTTAGTGCATCCTCATTCTGACAATGAAATTCGGTGTATAGAGCTGTGAAAAGAGGCTGTGAAGAGAGGCTGTTAAAGAAGCTATATAGAGAACAGCAAGAGAGGCTGTTGCATTGCGTACCTGAGCTCCTACATACAAGCCAGCACGGATTAGGGTCTCCTTTCCAGCCACAACGAAGGCCAATGTTACAGCAGGATTCAGATGGCCTCCTGAAATGGCTCCAGTTGCTGCTGCCAGACAGCAGATAGCAGCACCATGGGCCACGGCTATGATGACTATCCTTGCACAGGTCATGTCTCGCGATATCATTCCTGCATCACTTCTTACACATTATTTAATGAGAAATACCGTGTGTCTCTATTGCATGTATGAGATTCGAATAATTGTAATCAAACAGCTTTGGAATTAAATTGAGGCGGCGGGTAAGTTCTACAATGGTCTGAATTTTTCTGAAAATATTAAAAGAATGAATGTTTCAATGGAATGATACAGGTGCACAAAGACATGCCTGATGCAATCACAGACCCGCATCCAAGAAACACAAACAACATGGTGCCAATGAACTCAGCAGCCGCAGCTCGCCATTGCTCCATAGACCGCAAGGTTTTAGTTTCTCCTAGCTCAACCTGCATATAAGATGATAATAGATTAGAATCTGTAATAGGATTAGTAAGGAATTCCTAATTCTCTTGTCTGGATGCATCTGGAGGAGAAACGTTCCTTAAGTTATCTGTTCCTTGGTCTATGCAAACTGATTCAAAAGCAGAGAGTAGAGGTAAAAGTGAATCACCTTCATGAAGTTCAACATGGTGACCATCTTGACCATCGTTTGAATGGCTTGTGGTTGATCTGCAAGAATGCCTCCACCCTCATGAAGCTCCACCACTTCATGATCGGATCTTGATCGGGCTTCCACGGGGTGCTTCTCGTGCTCATCGTAAGGCGGTGGCTCTCGATCACTCATATTCAACGAAACGTAAGGATCCGCGTTTTTCTTCGTCATTTGAAGTTCGTAGGGTGAGCCAGTCGGTTTTGCGGAAGCAGGATTTCCAGAAGCAGAATTGGTGCCAGTTCTCGATGCACCAGTTCCCTGTAGTATTGTTTGACTGTAACCGCCCGGTTCTGGAGAGGTTCTCTGTGGCGGAGCCCGAACTGGATTCGAAGAAGAAGCGTCCAGCATTTGAACGCTGTATGGACTAGGTCTCGGACCGCCTCGAGTATCCATGTCCAAGTAATTGCAACTCCTGAATTTGTATTAAAATTGAGGGAAGGTTCGAAACCTTTTTCTGACTGATGTTAAGAATGAGGTCCTCTTATCCATAGATGCTCCGTCTGCCTGCCGGCATCTTGACTACACATGTGGCTTCATCAAATTTCTCGGCGGAAAGTCGATTGCGGCATGACCTGTGATGTTCTTCATTCTTTTAGGGTTCCCTGTACACAAGGCTTCAAGAGCCGTGGCAATGCATTATTGTTCCGCTTCGCAATGCCTTTTAAATCTTTTGAACAAAGATAGCATGAAGAGCTCCTTCAAACCAGAGTGGATTCACGCCGAGGACAATCTCCAAGAGGAAAACAGCGTATTGCCTGCACAGCAACTGCTGAGGTCTCGTAATCCCCGGCCATGGAGGATCCGCAAGGGTCGTAGGTCTCAATGTACAGAAATTGGAAGTTAATACGGTTAAGAGGTAGTGTACGAGATACTGCATATTCACCATTGATATCCATCCAGTTTGATCTGCGCAAGGGGAGGCAATGGGAATGGACGCAATCAATCGGCAGAAGAGCGGACGATCTTGCGTTTATATATACGGCCGATCGTCATGCTGCAGCTCCTCGTGCGCATCACTTTGCGAAAGCCGATTTATGTTCTCATCCTCCCGATCGAACTTGTTCACTTCATAGAACTATGTCTGCATGAAAAAGTATGAGAATACCGTATGTAGCCGAATATTAAGAGTCGCAGAATGTATTCCGGTCGACAGCATTTCTAATATCACTCTTTACTAATAACTCGCCTTTGAGACAAATTGATGTTTCCTATTTTCATACAATAGGGCTTTCGGGAATAGGTGCAGAGAATGCATATATTCCGACTCGCTCATGAGTGAGCTGTTGATAACTCGGACAGTGGACGAGGTCATTATTCGAGTGACAGAGTGAGGCACGGACATACCTGGTCCCACTGTCAAGGTGGCCGTCCTTAAAGTCTATCAACACTGACTCAAGTTGCCGCCCTTCCATAAAACAGAATGGGCTTCTCCTTACTGCTCCTTATTATGAAGAAATCGAGAGGAATACGATCGCAACTTTGAATCAGCGGCAAGACAATGGAGCCTGTCACTGGCACCTTTGTAATGTAGTCAGATATTCCTACAATCTCTGGAAGCAAAGTGCGCTGCTTCTCACCTCGCTGATCCGACAAAAAGCTTTTCGGCCTTCCTCATGAGCTGTTCTCAAGTATATATCGTTTCATCTCCCGATGCACCAGTCGACGTCTACTCAACGAGCTGATGGATAAAAGCTTGATGGATATATACTGGTGAACCTTCTTGCAGATTTCATAATTTCTTTTAATTATTACATTAAAGTTGCAGCCGAGATGGATATGGTTGGAGAGTGACATACGTATTACCTTTTTTGAATTTTGAGCAACCAGACCGTGTTTGACAGTGTCAATAAACGCTGGCTGAGTCAACATCGTATGATTAAATGAACAATACTCTGACTCGATTCACAAGGTAAAGACGCTGTTCTGGCAAGAGAAAGAGACCGCATACAGACAGTACAGAACAGTACTGGCAAGAGAAAGAGGATATGCTACAATTGGATCGTTCGTTCTCTTGATCATGCGCTCACACGATCAAGCTCGTTGTAATTGAGATTATCAGGCTTGATCAATTCGGCAGTCCTCTTAATACATTTCGACAAGGACAACTTGACAAGGAATCTGGAAAAGCAAGACGTACGGCTTATCTCGTCGTACCTGTTCTGCACATGTGCTTGTGACTTTGTGAGCATCCCTTGCTTGCTGACCGTGAGGATCCAAAAATAGGCTCATCAAAAGATCGCGTGAATTCACTGTAAATCTTGAAAACAACTTATTCTGAATCCCGTCAATAATAGACCTCTCAACCCTGTGATTCTGTCTCAATCTAACCGTGCCTTCTAAAGAGCTGTACTATACTAAGGTTCCTCCCACCACATGCTCACCGTACAGAGTTCACATGGCCTGCAACTTGCTCTCACCTTTAGAAGCACAACTACAACGAGCATTGATCTCTCACCTAAGCGCAATTACAACGAGCTCTGATCTCTCGCCTAAGCAAAATTACAACAAGCTCTGATCTCACACCTAAGCAAAATTACAACAAGCTCTGATCTCACACCTAAGCAAAATTACAACGAGCTCTGATCTCTCGCCTAAGCAAAATTACAAGAAGCTCTGATCTCACACCAAATTACAACCAGCTCCGATCTCTCACCTAAGCAAAATTACAACGAGCAATTGAAGCAATATTACAGAGCAAGATCGTGTCGTAATTCCAATAAACGACGACAACAGGTCATTGTCAAGTCCGGCCATGTGATTTACTCGCCCGTGCTTGAAAAAAGATTCACACACAAGAACATGCAGGCGGAAGTACGCAACACGAGTAAACAACTTCTTCAAGAGGTGTGAAAAAGAATATCGTCGGAGTTAGGGTTTGCATGCGCGTGCGCAGCAGCAAAGTGAGTGGTCTAGTGCAGAGTTTTTTTTTTTCTCCACCATGTCTTCACTTCCCTGCGGCAAGTTAAGCTTTCCTTCATCTTTTCTTCCATCTATTGAACAGTGAATTGCATGAGCGGCGGACAGTGGTGAACTTCATGATGTGTGCCTGGCCTGGGAATTCCTCCTTTTGTGTCTCAATTGAACTCGCACGTCGCCATAGCTGAATGTGCGAAGAATTGAAGAGGAACCCAGAAGCTGAAGACTCAAACCAACTCGTATAAAATAATTAACCCTTAACCCAAGTTATACCCATTGCCAAGGTTGTTAAGGTTATATTTGTAAAGACAAAGGTGTAACCACTAATGTTGTGTAAGCGTGCTCAAAGAGCTTATACATTTGCCACATTTTGTTGTGTTGTTGGAATCTCCACAGCTTGCTTTTCATATCAAATGCGTCTCGATCACAATTAGATAGATAGATAAAAACTTCGGACCTTTTTCAAGGCGGGCGTGAATGAAGTGTCTGTTCGTAATGTAAATGACGCGTCTCGATCACTTACTATTGCATTAGAATAGATGTGTTACAATTGCCTCCACTTACATTGGAAATTGTCAATGATTATTGATATATCAGTAAAGTTCCTCAAAACCTGAGTTTTTGACCTGTAATTTGGAAAGGAAAGGATCGGCATGATCTCACTGTAGACCCAGAATAGAAAACTGGATAGATTGAAATTTTTATTCATAAAAATTTGGAGGGAGGGAGAAGAATTGGGAAGTGGGGTGGGACTGTGAGGAGGAGTGGTGTTAGATTGATGACGACCGGCTCTGGTACCAGCTCTGGTCCATGAAAAAAGGAGGACAAAATACCGGATGCCTTTACAAATAACTCTATCATGTATAAAATGTGGTAATTGTAAATACACGTGAAGGCCAACAATGACTTATATATGAATTGGAACATATTGTGTTTACCACATAATTGGCTTTAAGTTTGCAATTTGTGTATTTTATCTCTTATTGGATAGTTCGAGATGATGATTATGGACATATATAAATGAGCAATACTTGAATTGTTGCTCCAATCCCTTGTCGTCAATGTTGAGGTACTAATGTTTTGACAAAATGTAAGTGTATTACATAAATGAAACATAAACACTATAACAATTTGGAGAAAAGGTTCATTGTAGCAACTATCTAGCAAAATCAAGGCCAAAGATTGAAATATGATGCTAAGATTGTGCAAATTCATTAACATATATTTGTAGGCATAAATGCCAATGCCAATGTCAAAGTTTGGAATTTATAGTGTAGTCACTTCTTTGTTGTCTCTGTATTTTTCAAATATATTTACATGACTGGTAAGAAATTGTTGATCATATCACTTGTTTGTTCTGTTTTGGAGTTTACAACGAATTTTTTTTTTTTGCCTTCAAAACAAATTAATATTATGATTCTTTGAATAGCACTTGCAGAATACATATTGCAAAATACAAAGGTCTTGTGAGTCTACTAAGGTAGAGGACCCAATTTCCGACCGGGTCCAATTCCCAACCACTGACAGGGCGTACATTTTAGGTCAGACCTCGAAATTCTCATATAGTCAGTATGAACATTTTAGGGATGGACGGTTTTTGGCACCTCTACATCTCTAACTTCAAAAATTCATAAGTAATTCAATAATAGTCTGAAAAATATGGTTCAAGTTGGATTGGGCTTGTACAAACTCTGCACATATTTCTGAATCATTTTGATAGCCACTCCAGAAACAAAACTTGCTGAACCTGAAATTCCGACGGGAATTGGGTCCGCTACCTTATTTGTAATTATGTTGAGTCACAAAGCAAATCCCATAGAGGACTCATGATTAGATGGTAGAACAGTAGAGCCACGCAGCTACTTAGTCAATATTCTTGTTAAAAATAACAAGTGCAGCTTAGCCTTAACCCGCTAGAAATGATCACAATAATATGATTTTAACCTTTTGACATGCATGCGTCCACATAGTGGACAATAAACACATTCAAATTATTCTCTTAGCTACATACATAGACAGTTTTCATCCCATTCAAATTTTCCTTAGTTCTTGTGCTAGTTGAAAATCATTTGTATAGTGTGAATCTTCAAAATAAAATATTGTGATTTTTTTCAATAAAAAAACTGGTTTATGTCAAATTTCATTCTTAGTCCAAAAAATGATACTTTAAACATGATTTTCCTAAAACAAGTAGAATCAAATAATGAAAATCATACCATCTCATAGTGCATGTTATTCTAAATTCGTTACAAAAAAATTAAAATTAAAATTAAAAAATGGTTAGTTTGGAATTTTCAATTGAACTTCAAAAGAAAATTTTGAAAATTTAATTACAATTTAGTAATTGAAAAAATGATAAATCTTGTTATACAGATATGATCTTCACATTGACATTTACAATTTGGCTTTGTACATCAACTCCATTTTTGTTATTCATCAAATGTTTTATAATGCATCTTCGAAATCAATATTGAATCAGACGCTAAAGGATTAAAGGGTCAGATATAGGTCACAACACAAGTTTATTGTTTACTTATTTATCAAAATAAAATAACAACAATTTTATTTTATTCTAAATTGTAAAAGTTGATCATTTCTAACCTTCAACATAGTATAAATTTTAAAATTTATGTTATTGGTTTGGATGGTAAAAAAATATTTAAAATATTTGATGAGATCCCTCAAATTTAAGTGAAAATGAGACCTAAAGAGTATAAATATAAAAGAACATGGCTAGTTTAGCCCCTAAAAGCCCGAGGGATATTGGACAAAACATAGATGTGTTATAATATGTGTCTTCCATATGTTTGATGAAGTTTGGTTCAATTAACAAAATGTAGAGTATCATCTCTACAAATTACGGTCGAACTTCCAAAAATGACTTTAGATCATTTTTTAATGAATTTAAAAGCATTAACATTTGAAAATTTATATAAATTATAATTTTCAATTTTAGAGTTCAAAATTTAGTATGATTGGTTAAAGTTGGGCTATCTATTATAAACTTCAAAAAAGAAAAAGAAATGATGGAGGGATCATCAATACTTTCCCCAAATAGAAAATTTTATAACACTAAGTCAATGTTGAGGTGATCTACTTTGAAAAATTCTCCCGGGTGGAGTTTAACTTGGATTGTCATAATTCAAATTGGGTTAGAAAGTAGACTTGATGTAGTACTTTAAAATAAAAAAATAAAAATTCAAAGTTTTTTTTGGTTTCAGGCAGCCCGTTAAAATTAGGTTGCGACCAGAAAAGTGGATGAAATTGTCAAAACCTTCAAATAATAATAAGATAAAACAGTCATTGTTTAGATGAAAGTTCTATATATATATATATATATATATTTATATTTATATATTTATATATTTATATATTTATATATTTATATTTATTTATTTATTTATTTATTTATTTATTTATTTATATTTATTTCCATGAATGAGCTTGTATGTTCTATTCATTTTTTCCATACCCGGTGCATTTCAAGATGTGTGTCGCTCAACTAACAGATTATTTTTTTAATTAAAAATTTAAAAAAAACAAAAAATTGGTTGGTACCAACTGTAGGAAAATAGTTGTGAGTGAAAGGAAAGACCCAAAAAGTCTCAAAAAGAGAGCATTGGAAAGCTCTTTTTGGAACACTGACCAGGACTATTCATGAGATGTGCAATTTCTACTGGGACAATCTGTAGCTGAGCAACCCAAGTGGATTTGGAGAATCCCACAAGCACACTCACAGTCTCACATGATGCCAGACTGGTGATTGGAGTTGTAATGAATGTGAGTTAGTGGAATCCTAACCTATTTGTAATTAATCATGTTGACTAGAACATGTTTGTTTTTTATTTATTTTTTTAAATTATTAACTGTCTTTTTAAGTTACCTTTTCTTTTGGAGGTGAGTGGTTGGTTTCGGTTCTATTAATCCCTAAACGTTCAAACGATCATTTTTTTTTGATTGTTGCCTGTATCTAATGGGTTGCCCAGAACCAAAATAAAATTAAAATCGACTTCAAGTTTACATTCCAACACAATTTAAATTATGTCAAATCAAATTAAACTCAATCCGGGATAATCTTTCAAAGTGAATCACTTCAACATTGTCTTAGTGTTTAAATTTTGCTATTTGGGGAAAGCAATGATGTTCCCTCCATCATTTCATTAAAAAATTTGAAGTTTACAATATTAGGTAAACAAAATTTATCCAATCATAATAAATTTTAAACTCTCAAAGTGAAAATTATAATTTATACAAATTCTCAAAGGTTAATGCTTTTAAATTCATTTATAAAAAAATAAAAATCTAAAGTTATTTTTGGAAGTTTGACTATGCGGGTAATTTGTAGAGATGATGTCCTGGCTATTGAACCAAACTTCATTAAACATATGAAAGACACATCTATGTTTTGTCCAATACCCCTCGGGCTTTTAGGGATTAATCCCTGAAGGCCCATCCTCTTCTGAGTGTAGTCAAACTTAGATCTACAACTCAATTTCTCGTTTTAAATTTGAGAACATTATTTTGAATTTTTTTATTTTTTTTGCATGAACCTATATGTTTACTATAAATCTTAAAATTTTCATGATTTTCTTTTGGAAATTAAAATTATTTTGATTTTCTTAAGCTTTATGTCTTCAAAAATTCATATTAATTACAATAAGTACTCAGAATTGATGAAATTTTCACATTGCGTGTAAATTTCAATTTAAAACACTTTAATATATTTAAAAGCCACATAAAAAAATTAATTTGAAAAATTGGATAGGAAAACTATGTTTACAAACAAACTAGCTATTAATTCATTGTATTGGTAATTGCTGTAAAAAAATTAAGAATTAGAATTTTGATGAATCGTACGATGAAATAGAAATTAAACTTGATTATTTTGACTTTTTCAGTTCAACTTAAATGAAAAAAAATGATTGTTTCAATGTGAAAACTATGTTTGACCGCATAAGAGCCACTTTTAAGCCTCTTGGACCTTGAGGGGTTAAGGTAGATTTGTAGCACCTTGGGCACCCCAATGCCCCAATAATTAATAAAAGTTGGAAAAAAGTGTTGGGAAAAAAAATGATTTCCCACATTTCGGTATTTTCAAATTTAATTGCAAAAAATTGGGCACGCCATAGTGTAAATCTTTAAATATGATGGATAAACTAGTTATATGTTAAATATTATTGGATCATAAATTTTCTAATTTTTTTCCATGATTTGGGCATTTTTCAAATGTAGTTATTGTTTATTTGGGTAAGTATGTGCTAAATAATTTCTAAAACTTGGGCATAAGTTTAGCAATTATTTTTTTGTACAAGGTGCTACCGACCTACGATAACGATAGACTATCGCCATCCATGAATGTTACACTAACTTGCTTGATGGGGATGATATTCAAAAACCAAAGTCACTCAAGCCACTTTTTCCACCTTTGATCATGCATTAAGTCATGCTCTATAGATGAATTTTATATTAATAGGTTGGTGCATAAAAGGTATGGATATAATTGTAGAGTTCGAGGAGTCAATTGAAGAGATACTCTTATCTTTGCACAGGGCTCAATTTGAAGTGCTCGGACTAGTGTTGTATGCAGTGTGGCACAAGTTTGGTTGGAGTTGCACTTCTTCCGCATGGCGAGTTTGTGACAAGCCATACACTATATCAATGCTTTTATTGTAGATAGAAAGGCACGGTTGGTGGAATACAATTCATTTTTAAGAATTGCCAATTTTTTTGGAATTTCTTGTTATGACGTAAAAGTGAAGAATATGAAATTAAAAGCTAATCGGATCCCACATTCAATCCATAGTATTAAGTAAACTAATGATTCAATTTATACTATGAATAAATGGTTATTTTTTCTCAAAAAAATCAACTAGATCCTCCCTAAAAAATATTACGTAAGAAGAAATAGGGGTCAATTACCTTTACAACAAAACAAAGCAAAACAAAAAAACAAAAAACAAAAAAACTATTTTTCTTGCTATGTAAAATTACAAAACTTCAATCAATTCCTAAACATGTGTAAGGTTCTACATGTAAACCATTGTATGTTTCGCCATATAATCCATCTCATGTGTTAAAATATGATGATGTACCCAAATACTTTATATACTTAAATACAATGATATACTTAAACAAATTGGAGTAGTAAAATGACATGACATCAATTACTATGTGCTTGTATGCAAATACACATGCAAGAAGGCATTGTGAGAGAGGGCTTTTATGACATTTAGCAGTTAAATTACTTTGTATAAGATCAAAATCCAACAAAGGATGGAAATCACAACCGTTCATTGTCATTACTTTGGGTCCTAAAGTGGCCACACATATTCCCTCAATGAAAATTATCAAAGAAAAATTCCAAACACTAGAAACATTCATTAAAAATACCTTCAAAGAAATCAACACCATTGGATGCGATGTCAATGCTCCTCCATAAAAAAATAGAAAACAACCAACTCCTTTACCGATACAACTAGACCCACCTTGAAAACTACACATAAATTATTTAAAATAAAAAAATCTTGATAACTAATTATTTTTTGTTAACACATTAAACAATTGTTACAAATTTGGAGACAAGGCTAGTTGGTTGTTAAAACTTTCCACCCTGCGATAGTTCACCAAGTCACTCATATCTCATAGCCGCTCAAATGAATTCAACCGGAATCTAACCCGGACCACCTAGAGAAATAAACAACTATTCACAACCAACCATTGAATTCATGACTTCGTTACATTCTATAACAATAGGATTCTGGACCACTTACTATTTTGTTTGAATTTTGTTGATACAATAGCTTTCCTTGGAATTGGAGTGAAAGACAACACTTGCCATTAAATGAGAGGATTTAGTAGGAGTCAACAAGTAATGAAGACAAAATTAAGATGTAAAAACAAAGAGCATCCAAGAGTATTCAAGAGAATCTTGGAAATTTTAATAGGGATACAAAGTCTATGACTTAACAATGTTATCTTGGCATTCACTAAAAGAGAAATAAAAAGATAATATACAACATCATCTACGTCTAAAATCTTAGGCCCCATCTTACACAACTATTTGGCTTTCATGCTTACATGGTTGTTTGGTTACAAGTTACTATAGTGTCCATCCTAGAAAGAAGAAAGTAGTCCGGCACCATCGGTTCCTTATTTAGTGAACAACGAACCAACATAAAATTGAATAGCCTTTATGCCCACTACCTTTCTTTCATGCACTATGCTCATCACCTTGAGCCTTTATATGTTCACTTAGTTACCGATCAAGTACTATTGGGTGTGGAATATTCTACACCATCTATTGTAAAGCCAAGGCACAAACAATGCACGCTACTAAATATTATGAAGGGTAGATCAAACATACACTTTATTCACACCGGCCTCGAAAGGGGACCGGAGTTCTTACCAATGCAAGACCAAATAGTAATACCGTATTTGAATTCCCAAAGAAAAGATGGGAGAAAACTAAAGACCGCTTCACACTATGGCCGAAGGTCGAGAGGCCATTGATTCCCACCAATCAAATTGCGAGAAACCATGGGTTCGGCCTCTCGACCCTTCACACTAGAGGCTAAAGTCCAACGGCCGTCGCTCTCCAAAATGCCTACGTGCCACTACTTTTTAATCAAGGCGACGGCCTCTTGAATGAAAGTTTGGGTCGGATGGGAATGGAAACCCAAACTATGGTCGAGAGGCCGTTGATTTCTTTTCATTAAAGAATGAAAACTATATTTTATTGCCTATTTTCAGTAGATTTCTTTGGACTCTCAACAAAGTTTGGACTCTCAATTCCACGGCCTCTAGACTTGGACGGCCATAGTGTGAAGCGGCCCTAAGTCAGATCTTTGGGGTCCTGGCACTTATACATTTAAGAGTAATTCCGTCGACGAGGAACTCGGAGAGGGTTTTACTCCAGAAAAATATGAAGGAAAATTGTCGTCGTCGTCGTCGTGACCGTCGTCGTCATGTCCTTTGGTATTATTGGTCCTACATGGTCGTGAAAAGAAAGAAGAGATTGAAGTTGGAGTTGGAAACTTGAAAGGTTGTTTGAAAGGTTATATAGATGGCTATTCAAAAGGTTATTGCAAAAGTTATTTCAAACAATATTTAAAAATCAATTGACATATTTTAAAAACAAAAGCAAAGATCGACTTCATTCATTTTTTGTGTAAATTTTATTTTATTTCATTTTTATATGAACACCTTTCATTTCTTACTTGTTAGTTTTGATTTTTCTGGAATTTTTTTCACAAAGTGGTCTTCAAGAAGTTTTCAAATTTACACTGCAAACCATCATCCAAAAAAGAGTAACTTTGTTTTTAACTTTACTTTAATTTCGTCGACGAGGTACTCGGAGAGGGTTTTTATTCAAGAAAATTACAAAGGGAATCGGAAGGCGTAGGCGTCGGCGTGGTCGTGGTCGTCGTCAACCTAGCCTCGCTTGCAACTTCCTAAATATACATCTAAATATACATCTAAAAATACATTTATTTATTTACTTCCTAAATGTGAGAAATTTAAGAGTGTAACTCAGTCACCCTTCACACTTCTTTGGCGAGTGCCGCAATAGACACTTCATTGTGAAATATTTTAATTTATATTCAAATTAAAAAATATGGAGTTTGTACCAAAGGACATGATAGATTATGATTTTAGTCGACGGTTGTGCGTAGCATTGCATAGCCCTAGTTTTATTTTGTTTGGAATCTGAATAGAATAAAGTTGTCATTCTCTTCCTAAATGTAAGAATTATTTATTGATACTACGGACGAGGATGACAACTTCTCTACTGTAACTAACTTGTAAAGTATTTTGGTTATTTTTCTTGAAATCATAGAGTTTTTGTCATAAAAGGAGAGGTTCAATTTTCACAAAAAACAAATTCCTAAATTATTGAGGACATTTCAATGCAAGATCTTGAAGTTATCTTCTTGGACATCAACCTCAAAAAATTCAGCTCTCAATTTCATGAGTCAAAATCATAAAATTCAAACATAAAAGGTTCTTATTTTTATTTTTTTAAATAAATTTCTTGAGTCAAAATCATGTTGAATTTTATTTTATTTACTATTTTCTTTTATTTTATTTTATTTTTGGGAAATTGCATGTCAATCAAGTTGAAAATACATGTGTTAATTTTGAGCTTTAGAAAATGAGGTGGAAGGAGTGGTCTTTATTCAAATCTCCAACACTATGGAACTATTTTTTTAATTTAATAAATTCAAAAACTCCAAATTCAAATCCAAGTGGTCACATCAAATAGAACATTATGTAGAACCATCGTGATGTACCGTAGCTTCCTAGCAAGCTTAGTCAAAAATTAAATAATTAAAGGACTGCCTAAATTTTTGGGAAATTTTTGACCAAGTTTGCCCAAAAAAATATGAAATATTAAAATATCAACAAGTTTAATATTATTATTTAGCATGCTATTGTTTAATTTTAATATATTATTTTTGTATTGCCTTACTAATTTTTGCACTTCGATTAATTATTACATAGAAAGTTGTTCAAGCTATTGAGAAGCTATGGTATTCTTTAAATAGAACCATGATGGAACTCTGATAGAACTCTGATGGGTCTTAAATAGAATTTGAGTGTGTTATAAAATATGTCTTCTACAACTTTTCTGAAGTTCTCATAACACAAAATTATAATATGTAGTAAGAATAGACATGAGAGTCTATCCTTTGTGCCTTCTCCATTCATGATGGTCCCCTTGATAAAGATTACTATCATTCATTATCATCGTTTATAGAAATCATCTATGTAGTTGAATCTTAACAAATATTTTTTATAACAATTTCAAAGCATTTCACTTTGAAAATTCACTAAATATATCTTTCAATATATATTGATTAGCTTAAAAAAAGACCAAATATTTGATCATAAAAACATCATTGTTATCCCCTAAAAGTAAATTTTTAACACCAAATTAATATTGCACTCTTTGTGTTCCTTGTTATATAGGAAAAACTAACAATAGGCAATAGCAATTTCAACTTGTAACACACGCATACAAAGAAAATCCATATTATTGTGCATTCAATTAATTTGAAAAAGAAAAAGAAAAAGAAAATTCCCACCACAAAATGGTTGCGTGGGTCATTAGGAATTAACCCCTAAAGGAGGTCGGTTGCCCATGTTCACAGAGTGCGCATGCAAGGAAGAACATTTGCATACATGTGACGTTTATAGTAACTGAACATGTCCCATTGAGGCAATTTCTTTTGTCAACCTTGTAAAAACTACAAGACATACCGTACCAGGAAGGCAAGGTTGGCAAAAAATAATTCCCCAAAAAAATGCCGAAAAAATAAATAAATTTATCAAGTATTTTGTCGAAATCAACAAAAATGAAGTCAACAAAAATTGTAGACAAAAAACAAAGGAAAACATGTAGTGGCTAGTAAACTTCAATGTTAGTTATTAATAGCCGAATTTTTAATAATTATTTTTGAAAGTGCCGACCCCTACTTTTCAAACTTTAATTAATTATTCGACATGAAAGTGCCGACCCTGCCTTCCTACTACGGTATTGCTCTAAAATTTTCAGAATATTTTCTTGTACAAATGATGGTAAAAAAAATTCCTATACAAATGTGGTAGTGAGAAGCAATAGAGCACATTGAATGCATTAGGGGTTAACTCATTGGCGACAAGAATCATGACGTATCTGTTGCCTATTCCCAGGGTTGAATAGTCCAGGGTTTCCTATTCCGGTAATTCAAAATAATTCAAAATAATTTAAATAATGATTTTCTAATCAATAGTAATATAAATACAAATAATTATAATAAAAATAATACATGTAATAATTTTCTAATCACCATGTCATCACTGCAGGAGGCGACTAAAATGTGTGAGATTCCTCATGAAGCATGGCCAATGCTCCACGTGAGACACTATTTCATTACCCATGAACAGGTGGCACATTTAAGGCATTGCATCAAAAATAGACGGAATTGCATGGTCAGGGGCATATTCGTGTAAATTTAGCACTCAATGTTGTAAAATGTAAACTGTATGTTTTTATAGATTCTCAAATTTCCAAGTAGGATTGGAGTTGACCTTAACCCCTAAACGCTTAAACTATCATTTTTTTTGCTGCCCAAATCTAACGGGCTGCCTGGAACAAAAGTAATTTTTTTTTAAAATACAGTATATTTTAATATACTACATCAAGTTTACTTTTCAACGCAATTTGAATTATGTCAATTCAAGTTAAACTCAACCTGGAAGAATTTCCCAAAGTGAATTACCTCAACATTGTCTTAGTATTATAAAATTTACTATTTGAGAAAAGTAACAATGTTCCCTTCATTATTTCTTTTTCTTTTTTGAAGTTTACAATAGATAAACCAACTTTAACCAATAAATAAAACTTTTAAAGTGAAATTTTTATTTTATACAAATCTTCAAAGGTTAATGTTTTTGAATTCATAAAAAACATATCTAAAGTTTTTTTTGGAAGTTTGACCGTACGGATAATTAGTAGAAATGATGCCCTACGTTTTGTTCATTGAACCAAACTTCATCAAGCATATGGGTGGCACATATTATAACACATCTATGTTTTTTCAAATACTCCTCAAGCTTTTAGACGTTAAATGTGAAGAGGGCCCTACGTGGGCAGCCCAAAGGAATATAAATAATAAAAAGAGCTGCCCTCAACAGTAGCCCCCTGAGTAACGTGAACAACGAATGAAAATTCCTCAAATCCTCTATGAATAGTGAATGGAGTGAACAATCCCATTCCAAAAACAAAATTTTAAAATACAATGATCCCGACAATTTTAAATCTAAAACAAGGCCCCGCACCACCATGGAATGTAGAACTTGTGACCTCCACAATGCTAGGGTAGACTTCCCACACGTCCTCCAAAGTCAAAATTCCCGACCATGGAAATAATTCATGAACAACGCTTGTCAAAAATCATAATTAGAGGAAGAAAACTCCATTTGAACTCCACTCATGGACCAACTATGTTTTTGGATAACTCTATTTCACTAAACTTGTTTCAAAGACAATGATTTTAGTGCAATCACCAAAAAAAAAACTAAATATTTAACCTAATCTTATTTGAACTAATTAGACTACATTAGTAGGTTTTGGAATCATATCATGCTTGGAAGGCAGGGTCAACAAACATAATTATAAATAGAGATGCCTAAACTTTAGGAAGCTGTGTTTTTAAATAATAATTTACAGTGGAAAAAGGATCTTGAAGAATATTCTCACACTTGTAGATAATATTTGCATCAATTTAGGAAAAAAAAAACTAAATATTTGGGTGGAATTGCCAACCCTGCCTTCCAAGTAGATAGATAGAAACTCCGGTCCCTTTTTAACAAGGGGCCGACGTGAATAAAGTGTCCGTTTGTAATGTCAATGACCCGGTGCCCACCAGACAAGGGAACAACACTACTCTCCCCTTTCAGGAATGAACACTATAGTGACACACTATGCTAGTTCCTACCTAGCCACTAGTGCCTTGAAGATACCGGATATGGTATCCTGTCAAAAGGCTTTGAGGTACCCATACAACAAGGTCTAAGGACCCCCCACCATAATTGGGTGAAATATGGTGGTGAGCACCACGCCGGCATGGAGAGTAGAACCCACAATCTCCTCATTGGGGGCCATGAGCCCTAATCACCAAGCCAAGTCATGTGGTGCCTTGCCTTCCACGTACATTACATGAGCGTAAAAATTTCCAATTTGTACCAAATTGTAGGCAATTGAGTAAATATAATTTCAATAGAGTTTTCCGCAAATTCAACCTAAGTTCCACAGGCAGATTGCAATTTTTTTGAGAAATCGAAAATCCACCTGCACGTTTGGGGGGTGGATTTTTCTCCATATAGCAAGGGAGCAGGGGATCTGTGAATAGCAAGGGAGCAGGGGATCTGTGAATAGCAAGGGAGCAGGGGAGCTGTGAATAGCAAGGGAGCAACAAAGAGCTGTAAGGGAGCAAAAAGGGACCCTGCCAGCAGGGTAAGTGAGGCAGCAATGAGCAGGGCTGGGCCTACCGCCTACTGCTGATTGGCTAAGAAGAAGATCAAGGCTATTTTCTCCAAGGGTGCAGGAAAACTAAGGTCGTGAAGTTTGAAGGCACCGTTTTTGATCCCTTCAAACTTTAGACCTGTAGTTTTTTTCAAGCAACTGACATGTCTACTTTTATTGGGAACTGACCCTCTCTTTTTGAAAACTATAGTCCAGTCACCCTACTTGGGACCACTTTGCAGATAACTCTAATAGTTGAAAAGAAACTCAAATGCATAATTTTTTTGAAAAGAATATCTACATACAGTAAATTCCTGACGAAAGGAAAAACTACATTGATAATAAACATCACCACGGAATTGAGAAAAACCAGTTTCAAAGATAAAAATGTTGCAAGAAGTACCCTACACCCTATGATATATCTTATTTTGAAAAATTAAAAATTAAAAAAAACAAGAAAATGAAAATAATACTTGATTTCTCCTTCTTTGCTTGTAAAATAAAAATTCTCATATCTTTCACTTAAAAATTAGAAATAGAATGATTTGAAATTTTCTATAAACATATAAACTTATCCAATCAAAATATTTTGATGTATTTTAAAAGACTATATTTGTTGTCCAAATTGAATTTAGAAATACACAAATCATACAATTTTTTACTTGAAAGTTGAAATGGCATGAACTTAAGCATCCTCTAGATGTGTATTTACAAAAGCCCTAAAATGATCTCATGATGAAATATCAGAAATTGAAGCTCATACTGACTTACTTAACCCCTAAAGGACCAAGTGTCTTAACTAGGACATTTAGAGAATCGGGTAGGTTTCGGTGAACACGTTTTTAATCAAACTTTGAAGGAAATTTAATAGTAGATTCTCCAATGTGCCACAAAAATGGGGATTTTTATTTTTTTGAATTCCAATACCGGATGTGAAAGTTACGAGGGGAAATGTGTTTTTTTCGGGAGAAAGGGCAACGGGGCAGTAGAGAAATAGTTGAATTTTAGGGGGCAACAAGATGGGCGGTGTGTGGAAAATGGGGTGGCCTGTGGGGGGGAAAAGACCACCCCATTTTCCAAACTCATTCAAAAAATTTAAAAACATTATTATTTTTAAATTAAATATTATTTTTAAATGTTTAAATATTATTTTTAAAATTTTAAAATAAATTTTTATAAATAAAAAATATTATTTTAAATTGAAATTTATTATTTTAATGTTAAAAAATATTATTTTAATTTTAAAAGATATTATTTTAAACTGAAAGTTCATATTTATAATTATAATCTATTATTTAATTTTTTTAAAATTAAAATCATTTAAAAAAAATTAAACAATTAAAATCATCCAATGAGGGACTTCCACGTAGCAGTACACCTTGAGAGTTAGTGGGGTCATGAACATTGGAATGGGTTGGCACTTCAATTCCCTTCCTCCACCCTTTATTTCCTCCCTAACCCCCAAAATTCTTAAAAAATGTGCTACATGTCTTCTAAAACTTCAATTTTTTTTTTTTTTTTCAATTTTTTTTTCACCATTCTATAGAGGGTGGAATGTACTTGTGTTTCACCACTCGGATTTGTATTTTAAATAAAGAAAGTCGAAAATATTGTAGTTCCAAAAACATATAGTCTTTTTTGAACTTTTAGACCCCCAACAAGTGCAAGGTGTTTTTCAACATCCTAAACATCTCCAAATGCAACAAAAATTGGTGCACAACTAAGTAACATCATATAGAATGTGAAAGTGAAGTGCGACAAGTTTTGGTAGTGAGGATTTTTTGATGTAGCCATGGTCAAACACATTTGAAATTTCCAAGCATGTATTTTTTTGGGGTGTTTTGTTTCATCAAATGCAATTATCTAGCAATCCGTGCGGTCAAAATCAATGAAATTTGTTGGGTATGTTTTTCAAATAGTTCAAAACAAGATCTTACGGTTAGAAGGTAAAAAATAACATTTTTTGTATTTTTTGCATGAGGGAGTAAAAAATGGCAGCATTGGAGTGTTTTTGGAGGAAAAACACTCCGGTCGTTTAGGGGCTAAAATAAGCTCCAATTCAAATATAAGTTTTAGAAAATTTAGGGGATAAATGCATCTCAATAGATAGACACATAGAATCTCTAAACCCGTTTTGAAGCCGCTGTGAATAAAACGTCTTAATGATGGTGACCAAGTGTCCACCAAACAAAGGGCCACTGTTACAAAGCATCTCATTAAATTTAACTGTTAGTAAAATGATAAAGAACCCCGGCAAAGAACAAAAATGTGGAGATTTACATTTAGAAAACATCATCTAGAACTTAAAAGACAATGGAAAAGAATTGGAGTTATCCTTAAAGTCCATCAAATTTTGAAGAAGATACCATGAATTTTTCTTTACCTAAACGTCTGAAAGTGCCTTTGCAGCCAGTAGCATACAGTGTATTTTTCTAGTATTTGGAATGGATCCAGACCTTATATAGGTTTGAGTTCAACACAAAAGCTAAAATTTACATCAATGCGGTTCTAGTGAGTTATTGAGATCCCAATTTAGAGCTTCTTGTTGATAGCAAATGCCATTTATACGGCCACGTATCTACTATCCCCATGGGACGTTTAGGGGTTATACTCTTGTTCCTTCACTCCAAATAGTTAGAAGGTGTGGAAGATCTTGGTGGTTTATCATTATTAGGTGTGAAAGAGGCGTGTAAGAGCTTGGTGGTCTTCAAAAGTTTTCAAAAGTTTTAAGCTCTTTCCTTGGTGCTAAAAAACTTTTGAAAACTTTCGAAGACTACCAAACTCTTACACACCTCTTCCAGACCTAATAATGATAGACTACCAAAATCTTCCACACCTTTTAACTATTTAGAGTGAACAAATAGGAACATAGTAAAGCAAAATTCTTTGTAGATTCATCAAACTCAAGGTGACTTTAAGGATAACTCTATTGAAATCCATATATTTTGCTTAAGGGTGATTGCAAGCTACGGTCTACCAAGTGGGGAGTGCAGCTTGTGCAGCTAAAGGCCGTGCAGCTCGTGCACTAGCGTAGTAATGCTCACCTCTCAACTTTCAATTAAATCAAAAATTTCACCATCCCAAATAGGGTTTATGCTAATACTTTCACTTTAGCAATTGTTAAGTTAATTTCAAGACTTTTGGCATTACTCAATAGCCTTTTCTGTTTTTACCGAGCAGGGGTAATTAGAGCCTTTTTTACATAACATCCTTAGCCAGGTTTTATGAAAAATGCATTTCATATCCCACCTCTGAAATTGAACCATTATTTCATTTCCAAAAAAAAAAATCCAAAAAAAAGTTTTAACTGCACGAAAAACTTAAAAAACAAAAACATTACCAAACAATTAATTAAAAAATAAGTAAGCGTAATACCCAAAAAAATAAAATATGGAGCTTTGTACACACTTGTGGTATGTTGCTACAAATTTTTGAAGTTCAAATTTGACTCCCTTCTAACATTTCCCATAAAATAGGTGCACTTTTGACAAGCGACACGCTACCAAATCTAAGTAGAAATGCTTAATTTGGATAGAAAGATTAAAATTTTGCAAACTTTATTGTGGTAGACATCTTAACTTTAGAATTCTAGAAACAATGCAATTTGTTTCGTCACAAAATTCCATTCCAATATTTATTGATGATTTTCCAAAGATTGGGTAAGTGCACCAATTTGTAGACTGCGACAAAAAGTTTGGGTGATTGTAGCTTGCAACCACCCTTAAGTGCAAGGATTTTATGTTTTTCCTAAACAAACTAAAGCTTTAACGTATATATCTACCATAGATTTCAAAGATATGTCATAAAATGTTTGATGAATTACCAAAATGGAATTGATATACAAAGAAAAGTTGTAAATCTCAATGTGTAAATCAAATTTGCACAGTTGAATTTATTAAAAAAATTAATAATTGTTTTTAATTAATTTTACAAGTTTTTTTTTTGAAATTCAACATAAAATCCAATTTTTAACAAATTTTTATTAAATTTTCCTAACTCATTTGAAATAATATACATTATGAAACGGTATAATTTTTGTTAGTTGATTCTACTTAACTTGAAAATTCATTATTAAGGTCTTATGTTTCGAACTACGAATGAAATTTGGCATAAACCAATTTGGTTATTTTTAAAAAATCACAATATTTTATTTTGAAGATCCATATTGTACAAATGGTAGTCAACTAGCACAAGAAACAAGGAAAATTTGGATGGATAAAAATTTATACGGAATGCAGTCTAGGGAAGGCTTATAATTTGTTCATTGCCCATTATATGAATGCATGCGCTTCAAAGGGTTATGATGCAAAAATAGATACATATAAAACATAGATAGAAACTTTGGTCCTTTTTCAGGGCCGGCGTGAATGAAGTGTCCGTTCGTAATGCCAATGATCCGATGCCCACTGGACAAGGGGAAATTGGAACAATACTACTCTCTCCTTTCGAGGATGGACACTATAAACACACAATTCGCTATTTACGCACTTGGCCATATAATCATGCACTTGGTTCTCGGGCGCATAATTTTTTTGGTCTAACTTTTTAACTTTCTAACTTTTTTTTTAAAAACGACCATTATTGTCTTTCTTCAATCCCTTACATTGTAAACAATAATTATTTTAATTATTTTTTATTTTTATCTTTATCTTTTCTTTTATCTTTTCTTTCATCTTTTCTTTTTCAACTTGATTTCTTTCTTGTCTTCTTTCTTGTCTCCCTCTTGTCTTTCTTCTTGTCTTCCTTTTTGTCTTCCTTGTCTTTTTTTTCTTCTACATTTTCTTCAGTTGTGGCCGCTGAACCCGAAACAATGAGAGCAAACCGAAAAAAAAAAAAAAAAAACTTTTTTTTTTTTTTTTTCGGGTCGGGGATGAGGTGCTACTGAACCCTAAATGGCAGCCACCAAAAAAAAAAAAAAAAAAAAAAAAAAACAGTTTTTTTTTCTTCTTTTGGTTGGCCGTGGGGTGCTGCTAAACCCTAAATGGCGACCGCCCCCCACAAATTTTAAAAATAAAATAAAACAAAATAAAATAAAAAAATTGACTTTTTTTACTTTTTTTCAAAATTTACTATTTTTAGCCTCTGGGTGCGCGGCCGCGCACCCAAAGACCCTTCAATCTCCCTTTACATCTTCATCTCCCTCTACATCTCCTTAACCATCTTCATCTCCCTCTACATCTCCTTATCCATCTTCATCTCTCTTTCCATCTTCATCTCTCTTTCCATCTTCATCTCCCTCTTCATCTCCCTCTACATCTCCCTATCCATCTTCATCTCTCTTTCCATCTTCATCTCTCTTTCCATCTTCATCTCTCTTTCCATCTTCATCTCTCTTTCCATCTTCATCTCTCTTTCCATCTTCATCTCTCTTTCCATCTTCATCTCTCTTTCCATCTTCATCTCTCTTTCCATCTTCATCTCTCTTTCCATCTTCATCTCTCTTTCCATCTTCATCTCTCTTTCCATCTTCATCTCTCTTTCCATCTTCATCTCTCTTTCCATCTTCATCTCTCTTTCCATCTTCATCTCTCTTTCCATCTTCATCTCCTCTCCATCTCTCACCCCTCTCCTCATATATATAGGGGAGAGGAGAGGGTCTCTCTCATCATTCTCCCACTCCCTCTCCCATCCCACTCCCTCTCCCATCCCTCTCCTCTCCTCTATATATGTGACGAGAGGAGAAGAAGATGAGGGGGAGATGGGAGGGTCTTTGGGTGCGCGGCCGCGCACCCAAAGGCTAAAAATAATAAATTTTGAAAAAAGTCTTTTTTTTTTTTTTTTTTTTTTTTTTTTTTTGGCGGCCGCCATTTAGGGTTTAGCAGCACCCCACGGCCAACCAAATATATATATATATATATATATATATATATATATATATATATATATATATATATATATATTTATTTATTTATTTTTGGCGACTGCCATTTAGGGTTCAGCAGCACCTTATAGCCAACCCGAAAAAAAAAAAAAAAAAAAACTTTTTTTTTTTTTTTTTTTTTTTGGGTTTGCTTTCATTGTTTCGGGTTCAGCGGCCACAACTGACGAAAAAGTAGAAGAAGAAAAAGACAAGGAAGACAAAAAAAGGGAGACAAGAAGAAAGACAAAAGAAAGACAAGAGGGAGACAAGAAAGAAGACAAGAAAGAAATCAAGTTGAAAAAGAAAAGATGAAAGAAAAGATAAAAGAAAAGATAAAGATAAGAATAAAAAATAATTAAAATAATTATTTATTTACAATTTAAGTGATTGTAAAAAGACAACATTGATGTTTTTTAGAGAACTTTTTCACCGGTTTTTTAAAAAGTCAAATATGTTTATGAAATGAGCGCACTTGACCAAGTGCATAAATAGCGAATTGCGTGTTTATAGTGACACACTAAGCTACTACCTAGCTAGCCACTAATGCTTTGAAGATACCGGAGATGGTATCCCCCCAAAGGGCTTTGAGGTACCCATACAACAAGGTCCAAGGACCCCCCACCATAGTTGGGTGGACTATGGTGGTGAGCACCACGCCGGCATGGGGAGTAGAACCCACAACCTCCTCATCGGGGGCCATGAGCCTCAACCACCAAGCCAAGGCCCGTGATGCCTAAAACATACACATAGTACATGTGTCAACCATTCAAAAGATTAAATTTTAACTCCTAATGGCCCATCACATTTACTAGTGAAAAAACATCATTTCTTTTGAAGTGCCATAGGCATGGTGGCTCATCAGGAATTTAGGACCTTACGAAATTTTTTAAACGATTTCTGTGCGTCATCCAATATTTCATAAATTCCTACATTTCATGTACAATTTATGCTTGGATTTTGTGCTAATTCCGCACGGATTTTGCAGTTTGTTAAATAACAAAAATAGTGAATGTCGATTTAGTGTAGATTCATTGTATAACCAACGCAAAATCCTTGTGAAGTATGTGCAAAAAAATGCACGCATCCATGAAATATTGGATATCGCACAAGAATCGTAAAAATTCAGTGAGGTCCTAAATTCTTGATGCCCTAAAAAATATTGTTGCCTCTTTGTACCTCTACTCACAAAGTTGCATATATAATGATACGAAATCGACTTTTTAAAAAACACTCAGTTGATAGCTCATGGAGAAAACATTTTGATCAATCATACCAAGTTTTACTTTCCAAAATCACAATTTTGACCTTTGGTGAATTTTTAAGAATTTGTAGGGTTCAAACTTATAAATTCATTTTAAATTCATCATTGACAGATTTTTAGTCTATGATTGGATATATGATAGAAAATTTAAAAGTAAACATATTTCTAGGTAGAAAGAAGTTCCAAAAAATTATATATTTCCATATCAATCCAATGAAATAAAAATTGTCGCTTATTACTCATGGGTACTCAAAGCTCTACATCTATTGCATGTAAAGTGATATTAAATTGTTTTTTTCTAAAATATTCAATCAAGACTTCCTTTTGATCATTCATACAAGTTTGAACTTCCCAAAACTAGCATGTTGATTTTTGCTGATCTCTTAAAGAGTCTTTTGGTGTTCGATCTTAGAAAACCAAATCAAAAATCATCATTGATAGATTTTGAATGACTGATCGGATGCATGTATCAAAAACTTAGAAATAAATTTTTTTATGGTAAAAACGTGTAAAGAAAAATCTAGACTTATATATAAAGCTAAACGGCTATTTCCTACTACACATGACTACTCAAAATTCTACAGCTATTTGACTGATAAGGCTTTTTACTTGCATTGAAATGATTTGATGACTAAAAAATTCTATCAATCTACCAACGCACATGTCCACACTTCTCGCCACACTTTGCATTAATCTATGCTTCCAATCTAAAAGGCATAGATCGGCACAACTTGAGAAATTTTTTGAGCTTTATTAGTAGAAACAACTATATTTAAAATTCAAAACATTCCAAATAAATCAAATATTTTAAAAGAAAATACAAGTCACAGTAATAATACACATGGAATAAAAATCATTAGAATATATTTTTTTTTGGGAAAAATATAGCAAATGAAAGTGATGTAGAATATAGCTTAGATCTTGACCCACAAGGTTTGAAAATGCAACAAAATGCACAATATTTATAATTTTCTAAATTTGAAAAGTAGATTATAAATTAGAGTTGATAAGCTTCATTTATGAAAATTCCTATGAAGAGATTTCAACCCCTAAATGCCCACATCCCTTTCCAAATTGGACACTTTTGCAAAGACGCACTATAAAATGCAACGAAGAGGGATATTTTGAACTTGATGTGTAAATAAAAGTTGTACATAATGAATTTTAGATTCTATCCATATGGTTAGATCTATGATTTCTATCACTAAAATTTGCACAAAATTTGAAACCCAAAATTCAAAATTTGACTGTAATTCAATGACAAATAAGATCTTGACAATATATGGATGAAATTTGTTATGCTGGGTTGAAATGTAATACTTTAAATGTTGTGATTTTTGGAGATTTTTTGGTTGCTTGATTCTATGAGTTGACTTCTTTCGAGACTTCTTTAAGAGCACTTTTGTTAATACTCATATGTATTTCAGTATAACGCACTTTCTAAACTACAATTGAGTAACAAAATTTTGGAATACATTGCGCTTGTAGAGAATTAGAAACTTTAATGAGATGACAAACTAACTCTACTAAGATGATGGATGATGGTAACATAACAAAGACAAAGGTTCTCTTTTAGTTGGAACACATTTTTTCCCCCTTTCTTGTGACTAGTATTTTTTAAAAACTTTGATTGTATCAAATCTATGCTTAACCCCTAAACGTTCTCATCCTCTCTAGATTTGGCAATTTTCCAAAGATGCATTGTAAAAATGCAATTAAAAGGGATATTTTCAATTTGATGAATGAATAAAAGTTGTGCATTATGAATTTTAGATTCTATACATATGGTTAGATGTGCGATATTGTCAATATAAGAATGTGATTTGCTGTGATGAGTTGAATCGTAATACTCTAAGTGTAGTATTTTTTAGTTGAGATTTTTTGGTTGCTTAATTTTAGTAGTTGATTTTTCTGAGAACACTTTTAGACTAAAATCTTTGAAATTTTGGGTGGAACATTACAACATGAAATGAGGCATATAAATTTCACAAATCATCTCCTTTTTAATTGGATCACACATACACGAAGCTAACTTCCCATAATAATTTCAATAAAAAAATCCACACCACCAAAAATGCACGATAGATGAGAAACGGATTTCAAATTTGTACATCATGCAAAATATGCATAGTTGGACAGTTAGGGGTTAATGGGGTATGTAGTTATTGAGTCACTCTCATTGTCAAGTGGGCACTGTAATGAAACTTTAACCCCTAAAGGCCCAACCAAGCCAAAACGGCTTGGTTAACAATGTATTTTGACAACCTTGGGCCTTTAGGGGTTAAAAGAATCATTTTCTTAGTCCCTGAGTAGATGGGGTTAGGGGGCTTTGAACAATACTTAAATGTGATATAATATACAACATTTACAACTTTTGGAATAATGATTTGAGTTTATGTGTATGATTGAATTTGAAAAAGTATCATGGAGTTTTGTCAAATCAATTTAAAAACAATCATATTTCAAAAATTTCAGGGAAGACATATTTTTCTAAGTTTAATATGTGAATTTTGGAATAATGGGTTGAAATTACAAAATCATCAACATGATATAAGAAATCCACTATGTTTATTGTTTTATAAATTTTAAAGTGTGAAAACCAATATATAAAATAATAAATTGTAGATATACATAAGTATTTAGATTTTTCATGAATTAGAAAAGCACATAGTACAGATGCAAAATGCACAAATGCAAAGCCAACTTTGAAATCAACTTGATTATGCTTTAAGAAAATACCATGTGTAGTTTCATAGAACCTTCTAAATGAAAAAAAAAAAAAAAAAAAAAAAGTTTGAAAGAATGAAAGGGACTTTAGGGCAATTAGAGTTAACGTATGGCAATTTTCAAAACGAAAATTGAAACCATACCTCTTTGGTCTTCACAAAGGGCTCAAACTTAAAACTCTAAATTTGTTTATTTATTTATTTATTTTTGAAGCAAAAAGATGTAATCATAGAGTTTTGTTTAAAGACACTCTTCATTAATAAAAACACTGTCCGCATAAACTAAAGAAGCATGCCCCAAAAGACCCACAACTAATTTAAATTGTCGCGTATGGTATTCTCGTTGATCTTTTCATTAGTTTATGTGGACGGTGCTTCTACTACCGTACTACTTGAGGGTTAGTGCCTATCAAATCGTGTCTATCAAATTAGTGGGTTGTGATTGAATTACGAATGCTGAACCACCCATCTCATACGGAACAACCAAGTCAACAACTAGGATCATTTGGGTAGTTTAAAGTCATTGGACGCGTGAAAAAACTCTAGCTTTCTCGCCATAATTTCATTTGCTGTTTGAAAAGATACAAATTCCAAGAGTTCCCGGAAGAGGCAAACGGAGATCCTGGTCTGACTTGTTCAATGTTTTTTAAAATTAACAATTTATTATTAAATAATGCAGTCAAGAAAGGGGTACACCGCCATGTTGCAGACCGCAAGTCTAGCTGGAGCCACGGTCAGGGCGTGCATCATTACCGCGCGGTCATGGGTCGGACCGCATGGGCTACTACTGTGGGGCGGCCACGGTCGAAGGCTCTCGCGTAGGGCGCGGTCATGGGACGGGACCAAGCTGGTTGGCTGGCCAGGCGATAGGCCTTGACTCTGCTGCTCGTTGCCCGGTGCTGTGCGAGGGTTCCGTCGTCATCGTCGTCGTCGTTGCCGCAGCAACTTCGCTCCCCATCGCGACAACCTCGTCTTTCGTTGCTGCTAACCGTCTCGCGCCTCTCGTCCTCTTCCTTTTGAGCCCGGAATCTCCGAATTTGGTTCAGTATTGAATGCGCACGAGCTAACCCTAGGGTCAGTAGTGGCGCAACGATGTTGTTGCTGCTCTCCGATGAGCGGTGCGTGTTGGCGAGTGAGTTGAAAGGTCTGCGAGTGAGTTGAAAGGTCTGCGAGTGTTTGAACTGCTTTCAAATTGAGTGGGAGTGAGCCACCTTTGGTTTCATGTTGTCTAAGGGAGAATCAGGCGAACCGTAAAGATCCAGACGTTCAAGGATGTCGGACGGAGGACCTTTTGCGGAGTTATTGCCGAGGACGTTGGAAGGAAGAGATTGAGAGACTCAGTTTGTTATCAGTCTTGATTTGGTTGATATTGTTGGATATCGGCCGGGGCGTGATTGGAAAGCATACGTGCCGATCGTGGTTATTGTAGTGCGCGAATGCAGCGTTGTCGTGATCGGAAGGAGTTGCAGATGCGTGCAATGAGGTATGGATGGTGTCCGACGAGTGTTTGACGGTGCGGGGGCTACGTGGATGGTTGAAGGTGTGGTTGATGCTGGTGAAGAGAGCGTTGGAGGGGATTTGGTGTGAGGTGAGCGGCGAAGGGGTTAGGTTGTGCAGGTGGAGCATGTCTGGTGCCTCCGGCCAGCAGAGGTCGTCTTCCTCCTCCATGATGCCGCTCAAGAGCTTGATACGGGAATTTCAGGAGATGAAGGGCGGGATAGGGAGCATTTCCCGCCGGAGCTTCGAGCTCAAGTTCCCGCATCACCACAGGGGGAGGTCCAGCGGGATGGTGTTGGACGAGTCGCAGTTGCGCCCGGAGCCGCCGGTGGAGCAGAGCTGCTGGGCGAACATGCCGCCGGAGCTTCTGCGGGACGTGATACAGAGAGTGGAGGCGAGCGAGAGCGCGTGGCCCAGCCGGAAGCATGTCGTGGCGTGCGCGGCGGTGTGCAGCTCGTGGAGGGAGATAACGAAGGAGCTCGTGCGGACACCGGAGCAGTCTGGGCGGTTGACATTTCCGATTGCTTTGAAGCAGGTAAGATTGAAAGAGAGAGGATGTGAAAAGAATGTGGTTGGATCGTGGAAACGAGAATGTATGAAGCTGTGGTTTTCAAATTTGAATACCGACTGATGCTCGAGTAAAAAGTCACTAGGTAGAGTAGGAGTTGTCCTTTCCGATTTTTCAGATGTGGTTTTCCTGGTTTGCACTCGGCCGCGGCTACTTTGTAGCCAATTCATTAAATGGAAGGAACGAGAAGCTGTAGTGTTGAGCTAGGAAAATGGAATACGGACTGATGCTCGAGTAAAAGTCGCAAGGTTATCCTCTTCGAGTGGTTTTCCTGGTTTGCACTCTGCCGCTTTTTGATACATATAAAAAGATACGAAGAAGATTTTGTCAGTGTTATCTCTTAGTCCTGCTTTGCCTGTAGTTGAATGGCCATGGGTGTCATTAGAGAATGGGAGCAGGGTTGATGCGGAAATGGATCGCCAGGTTGAGGTTGGTTTTAACATCACTTCTGTTTCGTCGTTCGTTATCGATGACGATAATGATAGCGTCAGTGGAGAGGTCTGAAATGAGCATGCATGTATCTATCGCATTCACTAACCTGGCGCTTTCTCTGTTGTAGCCTGGACCTCGTGAGAACACCGTGCAATGCTTCATAAAGCGGGACAGGACGACTTCAACATACCAGCTGTTTTTAGGTCTTCCTCCCAGTGAGTTTCTTTCAATCATAGTTACTTGCCTATATTTAGCAGGAATGCTCGGTTTGACCTTTAGTTGGTATGTTGTATCGATTGTGAGTTGCATGTGTTGTGTGTGATGTAGGTATGTTTTCATGTTAGCAGGAGGGTAAACAGGACATAATACTAATTTTACAGTTTGGGCGTCCCTCACTAGGAAACTTCTACAGTGCCGCCATCTGAAACTCTTGTCCAATATATTTATTTTTATTACCGCTATATATTTTTAAAAAGAGGACTGATTATTTACGATGGGTCTAGGCTTAATCACAGTCCGCATCGTTCAAGCACAGTACGCATGTTTAGTTTGCTGACTGTGTTGAATGTGCAGCTTTGGTGGAGAATGGGAAGTTCCTCTTAGCTGCAAGGAAGTTTCGGCGGGCAACCAGTACTGACTACATAATTTCTATCAACTCCGAGGATATGTCAAGAGGGAGTACTACATATGTTGGAAAACTAAGGTATTGACAAGGGTTTTTTGATTTTTGTGAATTTCATGAATACATGACATTTGTGGTCCGAATTTGATGTGGGCCTCGTAGCTGTTTGCTAATGTATTTGCATATCATGTGATAGTTTTCTAACGGTATTTGTTTGCAATGTATCTTTGAATCCCTTAGGTCAAATTTCTTGGGTACGAAATTCACTATCTACGACAGTCAGCCTCCTCATAATGGAGTGTTGGCATCAACCCGTGGCGCTCGACGCATCGGGTCGAAACAGTTGTCATCTCGTGTACATTCTGGAAGCTACAACGTAGCACACATAGCATACGAGCTGAATGTCCTGGGTACGCGAGGCCCGCGACGCATGCAATGCACGCTTCATACAATACCAGCATCTGCAATGGAGTTGGGAGGCAGTGCACCCACTCCGACCGAGTTTACGGCCAGCACCCTGGAGGACACACATATCCCCTACTCAAGTGTCCTGTCGTCCCCTCGATCCAAAGCGGCTGTGGTGGATAGCAGCACTTTGGAAGGGGGGTTTGTATCGGGGCTTTTGAGCAAGGATGAGCCTTTGGTACTGAAGAATAAAGCTCCACGATGGCACGAACAGCTCCAGTGCTGGTGTCTGAACTTCCGAGGCAGGGTGACGGTGGCGTCGGTGAAGAACTTCCAGCTCGTGGCATCAACGGAGGCGCCTCCAACGACCTCGCAAAGCGACCACGACAAGGTTCTGTTGCAGTTTGGAAAGATTGGGAAGGACATGTTTACAATGGACTACCGGTACCCTCTCTCAGCTTTCCAGGCGTTTGCGATCTGTTTGAGCAGCTTCGACACGAAGTTGGCGTGTGAGTAGTAGGTTGTACAGGCACAGCGATGACTTCGGTTCTCCCCAAACTGTGTCCATAGTTGAAAGGCCCCATCAATGCAGCTTGCTGAAACGGAAGAGTGGTGGACGCTTCTCAGGCAGGTCTGGGTTTTCGATGCATCGTCTGGATTTTGGGGGGGCTTGCATGCAAAGTATCTAGTAGGCAGGGGTTTGACTAGTTGGTTGAATTGGATCGTCAAGGGCGGTTCACAATCATCTTTCTACGCAGTCTCAAACCCTTGTCTCAACGCAGACATTGGCAGTAGTGGTCATCTGAATCATGATAAAAAAGCATAGGCGGGTCCTTGACTTACTGTGGGTTTGTTAGGGTTACTCATTTGCTGAATAGCTTTAGCGACAGCTTGCTGTTCTGAGCTCTTCAAGACTGTAAATACGTCTAATCCTTTTGTGTTTGGCTTCTAGTATCTGTTCCGTTCCCATTTATCTTATTGGTGCTTCAGGTTGTCTGTTGGAATTATTCTGTTGTTGGAGTGGCTAGAAGCGGGTATAAAGCTATTATCATAGTGAGGGGTTGCCGTCGAAGAGATTCAAGTTGCTCTTGTGTTTGAATTCTTTTGGAAACGGGAGCAGTAGGCTTGTAATAAACTAAGTTAGAATTGATCTTCGGTGAACGGCTTCGTTGGAACGTGTCAAAAGAGATGCTCTTGACGTGAGCCGGTTTGAAATCAACGCGTAGGCCTCGAGACTAAATTTGGTTTGCAAGGCCCCAAATTTGTCTGGACGGTAGCCGTTTCCTAAAGAAGGTAGATTTTTCCCACCCTTGGGACTTGGGGTTCAGGATAGTATAAACTTTTGTTAAGTGAGGCCCAGTCGCTCGACCCGTTCCTCATTAGAACTCCCATTTGCTACTTAGCACTTGAAGTCATTTATAGCCAATATGTTTTGAATTGGTAATCTGATGTCCAAATTACTACTGTATACTTGTAAGGTACAATTTGTACATCTGAAGGCGTTTAAGTAAGTTTATTGTTTAGTTGCTTTAATTTTTCTTGGGTTTTGTAGGCAAACGAAAGACTATTCCACTGAAAGGGTACCGAAAGTGTATTCTTAGCATGTATAGTCTTGGACGCTATGAATGATATTCTTAGCATGTATTGCGTTGGACGTTATGAATAAACTATGAATTTTCAATGTGGTAATTGCTTGTTCCACTAACTCCGGTTTTAGGTTATATATATATGTATGTATATATATATATATATATATATATATATATATATATAGTGACGAGCAAAACTGAGTATTGATTTGAAACTTTTCCATTCAAACAACCATATCATGAGCATCAATGGGCAAAGTCTAAAAGTGAATTTGCAAAAGTTGTATTGTGCGACATATAACACATTACTACCGAAGTTTGAAGAGAAACTCAATTGTGATTTGAAAGAAAATGAATTTCAAAGTTAGCCATGTCTAAAACTTGGTTTTGTGCGCTACAAGTTGGAAATACTTTAAATTTTGTGAATTTTTTCTTATAGCTTCAATAAAACTTTTTGTGCCTTGGCATGTTGGTATACATCGTTTTAGAGTGTTGTACGCAAAAATTGAAGGAAGTTGACATTTATAGAATTTAAAATATCGACAATTTGACAAACATGCAAATGATGTTGGTTTTCACGATATTTGAATTTTTTTTTGGATTTGAGAGTTTGGGACTGCATTGGCCATTGTATAGAGAGCATAGGTTGCAATATGACCATTGTTACATCTTAATGCCTTTACATTTGAAATAGTTGTTGAGTAGCCAAAGTGTTCAATTTATATATTAGAGTTGTATGATGCAGTTTTTGGTTTGACTTTTTTGTACAAAGTCTAGGGTTCATGATGCACATACTCAATTAACCAATTGAAAAACTTGTTTTTTTTGTGTTCAGTATCATCAAAATATTGTTAATTTTATGAAAGTCAGTGTAATTTCTGGCAGTTTTGAATTTTTTGATGATATGGAAAATAATATGTTTTTTAATTTTGATTTGTAGGATTGATTATGTGCGTCATAAACTTTAGTTTTCGTACAAAAATCCTAAACCAAAAAACTACATCGTATAGCTCCAATATATAAATTGAACGCATTGGCCTATTCAACAACTATTTCAAATGTAAAGGCATTAAGATGTAACAATGGTCATATTGCAACCTATGCTCTCTATACAATGGCCAATGCAGTCCCAAACTCTCAAATCCAAAAAAAAAATTCAAATATCGTGAAAATCAACATCATTTGCATGTTTGTCAAATTGTCGATATTTTAAATTCTATGAATGTCAACTTCCTTCAATTTTTGCGTACAACACTCTAAAACGATGTATACCAACATCCCAAGGCACAAAAAGTTTTATTGAAGCTATAAGAAAAAATTCACAAAATTTAAAGTACTTCCAACTTGTAGCGCACAAAACCGAGTTTTAGACATGGCTAACTTTGAAATTCATTTTCTTTCAAATCACAATTGAGTTTCTCTTCAAACTTCGGTAGTAATGTGTTATATGTCGCACACCACAACTTTTGCAAATTCACTTTTGGACTTTGCCCATCGATGCTCATGATATGGTTGTTTGAATGGAAAAGTTTCAAATCAATACTGAGTTTTGTTTGGAAGTGTATATATATATATATATATATTTTCAAGTATTTATAATGCACAAACTGCTCAGATTTTAACTCTTTAACCCCTAAACGACATAGGGAGAAAGGGCAAAACTTAGATGTGTTATAAATGTTACTTCTACAGCTTTGATGAAGTTTGGTATAAAAGAGAAAAATGAGAAGTAATTATTTGTACCGTTAAACTTTCAAAAAATGTTTTACACACTCATTTAAAGAATTTAGAAGCGTTTACCATTTAGTTTTCACCAAAATTACAATTTTTATCTTTAGAATTTGAAATTTGGTATGATTGGTTAACTAAACATTCTGTTCTAAATTTCTAAAATAAAATCAAAAGAGAGAACATCATTACTTTTCCAAAATAGAAAGTTTTATAACACTAGGACATTATTGAGGTGTTTGTCTTTGGAAAATTCCTCAATGAACCTCAATATTGCAAATAAAAATGCATCAAACAACACTAAAACATGATCTCTATCTCCAATCTCGACAAAAAAATCAAAACTCAAAAAAAATGTCATTTCCTGACCAAGGGCAGTCACTGCTGTTTGAGCTGCGATTAGAAAATGGTCAATTCGTCATTTAGGGATTAATGCTCAAACAACCATTTTTTTGGTCGCTACCTGAATTTAACAGGCTGCCCGAAACAATTTATTTATTTTTGGTTGAAAAAGTAAAATATATTTTAAAATACTACATCAAGCCTATTTTCCAATGCAATTTGAATTATGTCAATCCTAGTTAAACTCCACCCGGGAGATTTTTTCTAAGGGCCTCCTTCCATGTGGGGATCGGTTGGGTGGAAGGCACTAGAAGACAAGAATTGAGGTCTCAAGAAGCACCCATGCTCCACCCATTTCGGTACAAATGAAATTTATACTCTTGCATCCTCTTGTTTCCACCCATTTTGGTAGAGCTTCCTCCTTTTGAGGACCGGCCACCCACACCGATCTCCACATGGAAGCCTGTCTTAAGGGGATCACCTCAACATTGTCTTAGTGTTATAAGATTTGCTATTTGGGGAAAGTAATCATGTTCCCTCTATCATTTCATTAGCTATTTTGAAGTTTACAATAAATAAACCAACTTTAACCAATCATGCTAAATTTTAAACTCTAAAAGTGAAATTTATAGTATATACAAATTTTCAAAGGTTAATGCTTTAAAATTCATTAATAAATATCTAAAGTTCTTTTTGAAAGTTTGACTGTACGGATAATTAGTAGAGATAATGCCCTTCATTTTGTCTATTGAACTAAACTTCATCAAACATATGAAAGGCACATATTATAACACATCTATATTTTGCCTAATACCCTCTTTCTAATCAAAGCCTAGCTATTCCTAGTTCAAACTCTCTATCCATTAGATTAGCATCCAACTTCCATAGTGGTCGTTGTTTTATATTGACTCCGGATAAGTATCAATTCCATTTGCCTCATAATGTGAATTATTTCACAAGGTAAACTTACCACATTCCATTTGTATACATTTGTCTTGTCTAGTACAGCTTGCCCTTCGCAATAAATTGCACGTTGCAAACACAAAATCTTGATTCATAACATTCAATAGCCTTGAAGGCTTTGCCTTTCCGTCCATCTATTCAAGGTACAAAGTCATGGAAGGAGTTATAAAGTGTCACAACAGTCAAAGGCGATCAAGGAGCATGCAAACTATTCATACAACATGTCAACTCATGGCCTTTCGGTATTTGGTACTGGCTAGATATAGCACAAGTGTGTTGCAAGCTCTTCATGTGACCTTTCCAAGTTTCACTACTTCCAACTTCTTGTAACAAATGCAACTATTGATATCTTTGAGGATGAAGATGAAGAATATTCTTCACATTCTTTCATAGGCAATGGGAAGGCTACTAAATGTTTTGCCACACCTTGAGTCATAAACAAGTGATTGCCCTTATACTGTATATGAAGCAAAAATGAAAAATGGCATTTTTCAATATATCCTTGAAAGAACGACAAGTCAAAACTTAACTTGGAGCCACTTGTTTTTGCAACAAAGCCTCCTTGAAATATACGCTTTGCAATATGGCTTTGCATGTTTGCCATACTCAACTTACGTTTGGTGCAATACTTTGCAAGATGACACTTCTTGACTCAATTAAAACAAATCATTTGACTTGTGTCCCACTTGCCAATGTCATTGCCATGCATGTCCTTTTTTCCACTTTCAAGACCTTTCATTAAGCCATTTGTTTTGTTCGGTCCAAACATGTTTTCAAACAAGTGGTTATATTGAAGCTTTGTATGTGTGGGCATCTTCTTCAGGCCTCTTATGGTGACCTTCATTAGAGCACTCCAGAAGTAAATGAAAAGTGCCAAGGGCCCTTCAAATACCTCTTGACTCTTGATCCTAGCGTGTTAGAAATTGGGCCTTCAAATCACTATTTAGCTGACTATATCCTCCCATTCTACTTGTGATTGGTCCATTGACTATTTGATGCGCACTTTTGATACGTGAAGGGCGTGCAAGGGTGGGGGAGTGTTAGTGCAAGGGGCCTTCAAATGTAGATAAATAATTTCAGCGAGTTGGTCCTAGCGTGCATGGATGAGAATGCTCTTAGCACTCATCCTTTCAGCCAGTTTGAGCAAGCCCTTACAAAATATTGCATAAAATATTTAGTCAAAAAAGAGAGCCTACAGTCAATGTGGAGCAAGGAATTAGCACTTTGAAATTTCATATATTATTAATAGCGTCCAAAAAATTACATGCTAAGAAGACTCTTTCAGTAATCTACTACTGGAATAGTCTTTCATTTGGAAACAAGACCCCCCAAAAATAAGGCAGCAAAATAATAGTACGGACCATGCTTCATTGTCCCTGTAATCACACGCCTGAAAAGCTGATAGTCCATTGTAAACATGTCCTTCTCAATCTTCCCAAACTGCAACAGAACATTGTCAAGGTCGTAAGAGACCAACACAGAAAGTTCATCACTGATGCCACCGTCACTCGGAAGTTCAGGCAACAGCACTGGAGCTGTTTGTGGGGCTCTGTTCTTCAGTACCATAAACTCGTCCTTCCTGAAAAGCCCTGATACAAACTCCCCTTCCAAAGTGCTGCTATCCACTGAAGCCGCTTTCGAATGACAGTACACTCCAGTAGGGATGAGTGTGTCCTCCAGGGTGATGGTTGTAAACTCGGTCAGAGTGGGTGCACTGCCTCCCAACTCCATTGCAGATGCTGGTATTGTATGGGATGCGTCACAGGCCTCGCGTACCCGGGAAGTTCAGCTTGTATACTGTGTGTGCTACATTGTAGCTTCTGAGATGTACACATGATGCTTTGGACAAATGCGTCAAGTGTCGCGGTTAGATGCCAACACTCCACTGTGAGGAGATAGTGAATTACGTACCCAAGAAATTTGACCTAAGATACATTGCAAACAAATATCGTTAGAAAACTATAATATAATCTGAAAATGTATTGTTAAACAACTATGAGATCAACAGACCACAAATGTCAAGTATCCAAGAAATTCAATGCAATAAAAAAACATTGTGCATACCTAGTTTTCCAACATATGCAGTTGACATATCCTCTGAGTTGACAGAAATTATGTAGTCAGAAGTGGTTGACCGCCGAAACTTCCTTTGCAGCTAAAGAGGAACTTCCCATTCTCCACCAACGCTATATCAATCCATGCATTCCACAGTCAGCGAACTGAAGATGCGCACTGTGCTTGGACAAACCAGAAAAAAATCCGCTAAAATTCTGCTTGCCCAACACCACTGATAGACTCGAACTGTGCATAAAATTAAAAGAAGCATCAATGAATATTCAATCTTATCAATATATCCTATCAATGAAAATTCAATCTTGTTTAGTAACAGAAAGCAGTAATATCGGTGCTCACGTCACAGGCTACAAACACTATCCCTCCATCGCTGGTCCGGCCTTTGCTTAAGACATCGATTGCAAATAATTATTGTTCATTTTAATAGAAACAGCGGTAAAAATATATTGGCCTATAGTTCCAGAATACCACACTGTAGAAGTTTCCCAGTGAGGGACGCCCAAATTGAAAAAGAGGCATTCTATACTGTTTAACCTTCTGAAAACATGAAAGATACCTACATCACACACCACATGCAACTTACAATCAATCAACATACCAAACAACTTCCTAGTACAGGCCAAACCGAGTATTATTGCTACATCCAAACAAGTAGGTCGGATCAGGCTTTGATTGAAAGAAACTCACTGGGAGGAAGACCTAAAAACAGCTGTTACGTTGAAGTGGTCCTGTCCCGCGTTATGAAGCATTGCACGGTATTCTTACGAGGTCCAGGCTGCAACAGTGAAAACGCCAGATCAGTGAATGCGATTGATACATGCAAGTCAATACAAACCTCACCATGCACGATATCACTATTGTCCTTGATAACAGAACGACAAAACAAACCAGTGTAAACCAGGAAAACCACATCCGTAGAAACAAAAAGGATAACACTTACACTACCTACTGATATTTTACTTGAGCATCAGTCGGTATTCCAAACTAAACATCAAAAATTCGTAGATCCTCAATCACAAGATCCAACTACATTCCATTCACAGCCACTTCAAATCCTCTTACAATCCAACCTGCTTCAAAGCAATCGAAAATGAAACCAGCCCGACTACTCCAGTGTCCGGACGTGCTACAATGTTGATTCCCATTAAGAGCTGCACACCACTGCAAACGCCACGACATGCTTCCACCTCGGCCAAGCGCACTCCACTCCCCACTCTGAATTTCACTCAATGAGAATGAGTAGAAAACTCAATAAAGCTCGTTGTTGAATTTCGCATACGCATCCTTCAGGAGATCGAAAACCTTCTCAGCGATGTACTTTTGCTTAACATTGGCTCCTTTCTGCTGCACTTTGTCCGGATGTACACAAAGTATCGCTCTCTGGTAAGCTTTCTTCACCGCAGGACCCGACACCAGATCTGACATCGATACCATCCTCCAGTTGCATTCTGCCCACAGCATGATGTGCAACGTCGACAGTAGTGCCCGTAAATTGCCTTCCTTCCCCGTAGACCACCGCCTCACATCTGCATCCAGAGTGCTCGCAAACCTCTGTCTCTCTTCTTGCTCGCGCTGCAATGCCTCATCCCGCATGTTCTTCTCTCGCAACGCTGTCGCGGCTCGCTGCTCTATCAGCATTTGCTTCTCCAGTCGCAATTTCCTTCTATCTGCCGGCTCTCCAGGAATCTCCTGAAACTTCTCTGGAAGACCAGAAGGGCCCTGAGAATAAAGCTTTGTCAACTCATCGCCAGCCTTTCGGCTAGAAGGAGAGTTCTGTGCATCAGCTGTCCCTGACAGATTACTCAGGCTTCCTCCTGACGAAAACCTTGACAGTCCAGATGGGGAATTGCCCGACACCAATGGTCGTTGTCGGGGTTCACTGGTGGCCCGGAAACTGTCTCTGCTGCGTAATTGTTCTGCAAGCCCCCTCTCCTTCTCCCTCAGGCTGTCCCGCAACTTCTCTTCTTCCCTGTCCCGCTCTCTTTCTCTCTCCCTCTCTTTCTCTTTCACACGTTCTTTCTCTCGAGCAGCTGCAGCCCTCTGACGAGCTGCTCTCTCTGCCCGCTCATGAGCTTCTTGGACGGCCCTCTCCACAGCAGCTCTCTCAGCACGCTCCTGCCCCTCAAAAGCTGCCTTCTCTGCAGATCTTCTTAGCTTATCACCAGACCTTTCATTCTCTCTTTCTCTTGCCTCCTCTTGCCTCGCTAACCTTGCCTGAAACTCCTTTTCTTGCTGCCTCAGGACTCGGTACTGGATGTCCTTCTCGTCCCTCCTCCTCGTCGATTCCTGAGACTGCCGCTCCCTTGGGTCAAACACTTTCTCTCGCCTGCCCTCTCTCACCCGAGAAGCCTCTCGGGCGCCGCTCGTGTCTGCGTCATTGGAAATCGACTCCCTGGGATCGAACACCTTCTCCCGCCTCCCGTCTCTAGGTCGGGAAGACTCTCTGCTGCCGCTTGTATCTGTGTCATTGAAAATCGAATCCCTAGGGTCGAATACCTTCTCCCGCCTACCCCCTCTTGCCTGCGAAGCCTCTCGAACGCCGCTGGGCTGTGTGTCATTGAACATTGACTCCCTCAGACCCTCTCTCTGAAGCCTTTCCTTCTCCTTCACCCGCTCTTCCTCCCTCTTGGCCCGCCGTCGCTCCCTCTCAATTTGCTCGCGCATCCTCCTCCTTTCCTCGCGGGATGGCTTCATATCCTCCGGACCCAGATCAACCACAGTCACTTCCGGCAGCACATACCCGGTCTTCTGGTTCTCCGCCTGCTTCTGTACACCCCCATTTGCTCTTTCGTTTCCGGAACGCTCATGGACCTTTTCACTAGAATGAACCTTCTCGGTGCCCGAAGACTGCGTGCTTGGGCTAAAACGCTGCTTCTCAGCTCCAGACGCTTCAGACCTCTGCCCACCTTGGTCCTTACTGGCTTCCCAAGGTTCAGACTTTTGGCTCGAACGGTGCCTGCCGGTACCAGAATACCGATGCGCAAGAGGGGGAGGTGGAGGAGGTGGTCTAGACGGGGGTGGGTATGTACAAGGCTGAGTCACAAGCCTGATTTGGTCAACCGTCACCCACAAATCTACCGAAGGATCCGACTTTCTCCGAGCTCTTTGTGCTCCAACCGTTGGCAAGTTCACCTCAAACTTGGTAAGTGGCTCATCCAAACTCGATGCAGAACCGTTTGGACGGCTCACCACATCAGCGCGTGTAGATTTTCGGGACCTTTGCACATACGATGGCGATACCGTGGGACTGCCCATTGAATTCAAATCAAAAGCTCTTCGCATGGGTATGCTTTCTTTGGTACTCACTTCTTGAGACGACTCACGACTTCTAGATTCTGGAGCGAATGGGCCGGGGCCAGAGCTGGGAGAATCCTTCAGCTCAGTGCTAGCTCCAGCCAGGGTCTTCGGGGATTCCGGAGACTTATCCAATGTATCTCCAAACTCCGCCTCGGAACTGGAGACCTTCACCTGAATCGGGCATTTAGTGGACAAGTCCATACTGGAAGGAGCATAAGGCTCGTTCAGATCTGGAAACGCAGTACCATTCGACGCAGGTATTGTGAACCCTGCAGTTGAATCACCCCTTCCAACAGATTCTGCTTCCGAACCATCTATGGACACAGATGACGCGGCTGACATCGTCTTGTGATTCGAGTCAATCTTCACCCGATTTCCTGTTGAACCATTGGTCCCATCTGGGTAGGAGTCCCGAGTCTCGGGGCTGTACTGCGGCGATGATCTTGCCGTTCTAGACCGTCCAAATCCTCTCATAAAACTGCCTTTCACTGGACTGTCAGAGTCTGCAGATGCAGTGGATTTCGGGGCATGTGACCTGGGACTATCATACGAACCTGGCATCGATACTGCCTGATCAACCGTTTTAACTTCCCTGCTTACGGAATCCAAAAAGTCTTCCTCCGTCGATCGCCTCGACTCTCCGCCCAGGGAAGATCTTCTTCCAACCCACTCTTTCCGAGCTTCTGTCGTCCATAGGTGAAACGGTCAATTCCAACGATACATCGTATCCAATATTAACCACATTCGTGAGCATACGGCTGCAAACTGGAAGTTAGTCAACAGAAACTACAACTCGTGCTGGTGTGGACACCAAACATGACTGAAGCTAATCGCACTTCGGACTAACCAGATCAGAACAACAAGAGGAGACTGCCTGCAGATGACCTTTCAGTACAGCGCTTGCATGCTATGCTAACAGCTATGCAAAGTAACGAGATACCCTAGTATGACCTAATAACAGTCTCACTAAAGATGAGAGAAGTTCTAGGTTCTCCCCGCTAGTGGACAATTCTGGTATTCGCTTCCTAAACCTCTTTCAGATGGAGAATTCCATGAGCAGCGAGAAGAGTCCATGTGCGTACCTTGCTCATTCAAACTCTGAGTAGACTGCTCCGTTGCTCTTGATCTGCTCTGTGAGTAAACGGCGGGATTCTCCTCGTTGTTCAGGCTATCTGAAGATGCGGCTGTTGATTTTCCCACGCTTCCTTCCAAAAAGTCGGCCAAGCTCGAGCTTGATGCAGATCCAGACCTTGCCCCCATGTAAATCTCGTCAAATCCTCCCACACTGCTGCTTCTGGAAAACCAACGCACACACTCAATACCTACAGCTACCTCTCATGCAACCACCAGAAACAAACGCCACCACTCGACGCCATAACAACTCAACCTCTCGTCTCCGCTCATTTCATAGCGCAGCATAAAGTCACCATGAAACTCCCCCGAGTCGAAACAAAGCATTCCACAAGATAGTGCCCATACACTGACGTAATCCAATTCGACTCCTCTATATCACAGCAATTTAAAAAGCTCCATACAAAGCCCAACTACAACTGTCCCTGCAAATCCGTGAAGACGAAGCCTACTGCTCATAGCGCATCAATTTAGGTCATTCATCACATATACTCAGCCACACGACAACACGCAACGAATTTCGACGCACACAACAGAACCTCATCAAGACGAATCCACCTCCTCATGTGTGCTTACTTGATTGAGCCACGAAAACCTTGATCGCGTGCGCTCCCAGGTGGATCTGACTGCCGTGCGGACTTACTCAACCCACTGTGTCCTTGCGAATACACTCCCATGTTGTCTCCTGCCGCAACCACTGCGGCCGCGGCGGCGGCCGACTGATTGATCCGACCGAGTCCACTTCCCACGCTCTGCCCTCTATCCAACGCCCGGGCGGAGACTCTCTCATCTGATCGAGGTCCATAGGATGCCGACTTCCCAACGGCCTTCAATCCATAGTTTCGCTGTAGAATATTCGCGAACTGGTCCTCCATTTTCAATTCACGGACTTTCCAGATTCCCTCACTATTTCCGCGCCGCTATTTCAACTAAACTGCTACAGCCGGCCATTGGTCATCATCACTAAACGCGGCGCACCATCTGCACCACCAACTTCACTCATGAGAACTCTTTCAAGATTATGCCCGCCTGCCACCTACTGCACATTCTCGCAGCCAAGGCAGTTTCAATCGCCACACCTCCGAGGCCAATCCCATCCTAACAAATCACAAACCACCAAAGCTCCCTGATCGCACTCTCCATCTCACGACCCCAACTAACTCAGCTCACACACCACCATTCGTAACACCCGAGCTTTTTGGCTCATGACCAGCCTTGGGATCTGAAGCTGCGAATACTAACCCACACGGTTCGCCGGTCCAACAACAAAGCGCGTTCCGGCTGCCGCATTCCCCTAAAACACAAAAATCGAACGATCCTCTCCAAAGAACCGTTCTCCACACACCGACCCTAACTAACTGAGCTGGCCTCCACTCACCACTACTATTCCAAATGCCCCAGCTTCTTCGGCTCGAGAGCAGTTCTAGGATCTACAGCGCGCCGACAAAGCGCATTCCGACATCTGCATTCGCGTAAAACGTACAAATCAAACGTGGAATCGTTTTCCACAACACCGACACGCGACTCTAAACCCTGGACGTACCCTGAATGGACGGCGCCCTCAACCACGGACCGCAAAACACCGCTCCCGTCGATGCGCCTCCCGCTCACGAATCTCCACCATCACAGCACGGCATTGCCGCTCTTCACCAGCGACGACGACAACAACAACCGTCCGGTGTCAGATCCATACGTCTCGTACGAACCCTTCCGGCGCCGGCCAAAGCGGACCCGGCAACCGAAACCCGTGGCTAAAAATAACGGAGCTACCGTGACGCTGCAAACGCTATTCCGAGCGAGGCGATAGTTGCGCATTCAGCGCGGCCAGCTCGGTTGAAAGCAATGGCAGGCTCTGCTCGATCAACTATGGCAGCGCGATTCCTGCTATCGCTCGATTCTCAATCCCGCTCGCTTGCCTGCTCGATGGATCCCCCTTCCTTTTTGCGAGCTGCAAATCCCTTTCAGTGCTCCCCTGCCACCATCGCCAGCACAGGCAGCAGTGCAAGCTGGTCTGCCCGTTCGGGTTTTAGGGTTCGACCCGCCGATCCCGCCCGCCGTTTCGCCGGGTCCCTCGAGGCTCCGTGCGAGAGGAATGAGCCACCCCCCTTCCCTCTTCCCAAAATGCATGAGCTTCTTGATCCTCACAAAAAGTGTGGGGTGGCTAAGTTATTGAATTTGTTATTTCATTGTTCCTCCAACCATATTATGCCACATGGATTGCTTCGTGGTGTTTGCTAACCGTAGAAGACCATTCCCATGTTTTTTGGAATAGGAAATTTCTTTAATTCTTTACCTAGGCACTCTTAGACCGTGATTTCTCTTGCTTTGGTACCTTAACAAGAGTAGGAACACGGACGTAAAGGTCATCATGAATTAAGAGCCTGTTGGATTTTTCTATTCATGTGTAAAGATACGAAGGTCTAACTTTAGTATCTCATTTGTAGGATAGAAGGAAGGTTGTTTATTTGTTTTGTTTTGTTTTGTTTTGTTTTGTCTGCTAGATCGTGAGATTGTTGATTGAGTTCTTGGTATTGTTGAAAAGCTCTCGACAAGAACGGGTGCACGAATGTTATTTTGTGACTTTTGAATCTACAATGTAGAAGTTATGTATTTTTAATCAAAATTTGTCACTGTTAGTTGATTAAAATTATCTGAATAAACTACTCTAAAAGTATAATAGAATGCATAACATGTGTAAATCGCATGGGATAACGGTACAAGGCTACACTAGTACAGATGAATTTGTAGCTGAATTTGTAGCTTGGTATGTGGAAAGTGTTAATCACATGTGTATGTTATATCAAGTATTTTCTTCCCATTTTGGATTGTGATGTGGAAGAGTGTGAACATATGCAGTGTAAATTGATATTTTAGGCTTTGAGCTTTAAATTCCTGTAACAAACCCAATTTTGATAATTTTGAAAAAAATGATAAATTGAACTTGAAAGTAGAAAGTAACTTAGCCTCACCCTTTCTTAGGTGAGACCATTATTATTTGAACTAGGTGAAAATCAAGGTTTACCAAGATGCAACCTAACATGGCCCCACAGCGTTAAATTCCTTGGTTTTTCCTTGAATTAGCAGATATGCCGAAGATGTTATGAGTTATGAGCTCCTTCACGAATGTTACGCTGGTCTGGTTTGACATTACTCAATTTGAATATTTCAAAAAGTAAATATGGAATTTTAAAATGTTGAAAACTCTCTTACCAAACAAAGAACATTTGAAAAACTCTGGCAAAAGATTTTGTGATTGTTTAGGAGTTTGACCACAGCACAAGAGTTTGACTTTGGTCTGCTTGTCCTTGTCAGACATGACCCAATTTGAATAATTAAAAAAGGAGAAAAACAATGTTGAAAATTTGAAAATGATGAAACTTCTCTTTCCTTAACCCTAAAGCGTTCACACTACATTTACTCGGTTAATTTCTCACATTTTTAAATATATTATACTTTTCTGGTTATTTTCTCATATAATTAAAATTTAAACCGATTTACACTGGTATTTTTCGTAACTATTAAAATAAAAATGAGTGTTATCAAAGTTTTTCTCTTGTAATAGTTATAGTAATTACGAAAATGACTAAAATAGGATGATTCTCTTAAGGAAATTTGTAAATAATAGTGATGAACAACAAGGTGTAGGTGGCATGCTTCTCGAGCTTGTAACATAAAAAGAAATTTGATTCAAAAACCTTTTCTGCAATGTATATTGGAATTTTAGGGTTTTGAGCTTTAAAGTGTTGTAAAAAAACGCAGTTTTAACAGTTTTAAAAACAACAAATATGACTAGAAAGTAGAAGATAGCTCCCCACATTTTCTTAGTTGGGACCATTTTCATCTGAAAGTAGGAACTCGGTGAAAATCAACGTTTGACTCGGAAACAATCAAACATGACCCCACATGGCTCCTTGCACGCTTAGGGGTTAAAGTAATAGCACCAATATCTGTCAATTTAAGCATTTCAACCTATATAGAGTGATGTTTTCAATGAAAAAAAAATTGCAACACATGAAACTTTGGGCAACAAATAAATTTGCAAGTCCAAGTCCAATTCCAATTTGCAAGTTCAAGTACAAGTCCGATTTTTATTTAAGTTTGTCACAATGTATGATTTTGTTTTGAATTTTCAAAATTTATCTGCATAGACCACTTTGATGTTAGTAGGGAAGCCAATACTCGTCTTTAAATCAAGTTCTTAAAAGAGCTTTTATATATTGTAGTATCATAGTCGGGTCGCCACCCCACATACAAATATTTCACATTTTTTTGAATAATAAGGTTTGTTCCTCTGAAAATGGATTTTTTAATTTTTGTTTATGAGCCAAAAGAATGATTAAAAATGGCCCAAAATAGCTTAGAAATACCAAAACATAGCCAAAAGCAATTAATTATATATCGGTTTTTTGGTCCTCGTAATTTTTGATTTTTTGAATTTTTTTTTTGAATTTTTCTGACGACCCAGATATGGTACTACGGTATTTGACTAGTCACAAAATGAAGCATTGACTGAGTTTGCTGAGAACCACTCATAGAATGGTTTCTGATTGCGTGTACGTTAGAACGAAGTGCTTGATTCAAGGGCATTCTCATTCATTGTGCATATGTGCTCTTTGTGTGTGACATAGCTTTCCTTGCTGACAGCTGAACTTACTAGAAAGCTCTGAAAATTCCTCGGGATGTGTTTCTTCACTTTCTTGGTAACCAGCTTTAAATTGCACCACATGGTGTGTTGGATTCAATAGTATAGTAGTGGTGGGTGAGGTTCACCCGTCTGTCTGACATGCTCTTTGAAAGTGCAAGAAAATTCAACCTGCTTGTTTAGCACAGATTGCAAAATGTGATTTCAGGATGTCACTGTTTCTCAGATGTGCACATGATATCATGTACTCTGAAGTTTTATAGATACACCTATCCTCACTAAGCTATTTGGCTCCACCATTCCTTGTGGTCAAAGGTTCTAATGTCCATGCATGCCAAATCTAAGGGGCGGTTTACACTATGGACCAAGAGCCATGACCATAGAATTCTAAAATCTGTGATTGGCCCAAAAAGAGCTCTTGGTCCCATTTGGCTTTACACTACCTTGAAAAAAGGAGAATGACCACTAACTTTGAGGTCCCCAAAAATGCTAAAATTTCTCAAATGGATAATGTTTTCATGGTCTCCTTGATTATAGTTGAGTCGAAGCAAATGCCTCGACTCAACTATAATCTAGGAGACCATGGGGCTCAAAAATCATTGATTGGCTAGTGTTCAATTATTTAAAGAGAAAGGAGGAAAAAAGGGAGGATAAAAGAGAGAATGATGAGCTTAAACTTGTCCCGGTCTAAATCCGCTTTACACTACAAAGAGTGATCAAGTCATTTAAAATTGCATTTTTGATTTTTCATGGTCACGGCTCTTGACCAAGAGCCATGACCATGAAAATGATTTAATTTTCTTGGTCATGGCTCTTGGTCCATAGTGTAAACCGCCCCTAATCATAATTACAATTTTGCTGCCGAAGTCCAGTTCAAAAATTAAATATATATTCTGCAGACAACTACCGATCCTCAATAGGTAGGACGATATCTATAATTTTGTGTTATTTTCTTTAACAATCTGGTAATTTTATCTCAAATAATTTGTTGGTTTGAAGTTTTCTGGCAAAAGAAAACCTCATGATTTTTGGCCTTTCTTTAACCATATTATTATTTTTGGTCCAATCTAACAATATTTCGTCCAAAAAGAATGCCCTAAAGTAGAGGAATAATTGATGAATGCAAATTACTTTTGATGAAACTTAAACGTGGAAAAGTGTGAAGGAAAAAGCCTTTGCTTTGTACAAAGCAAAGTACACTAGTGCCCACAATGCATATAGGATATGTCAAATTTGCACTCTTCACCAATAATGTCATTCACAAAATTGTGCATAAGTTGATCATGAAGACTTCCAATGAATTTTTTTTTGGAGGTGAAGCTATACTTCAATGCACACAATTTTTAAATTGAAAAAAACTCAAAAAAGCTAATCTACTAAGTACGTTTGAGCTCTAAAATTCTAATTACAACTATTTTCAAATTTTCTTCAAAGAAGTGAGGCATACATGTCACATGCTTATCTCATGTATTTTTCATTTTATTTTCAATAGATTGAAGCATGTGTCCCTCCATTTAAAAAATATTATTATAAACTTTATAAAATCACAGTTAACTAATTAACTATATACCACACTAGCTCCTTGAAACCAAAATTCCAAATAGTCAAAACAAGGGGATGAAGTGCACTCTCTTTCCTTTGAAAAAAATAGTTATGACAAGGAGAGTGAAGCATACACCTTACTCTTTGAAACCAACATGAAAAATTACTATGACAAGAGTTGAAGCACATGCCTTCCCTCATTGAGGATGAACTCAAAATGAATTGATATAAGGTGGTTATAACATTCGTTAGCCTTTCAAACTCTGCCTCTACATCCATCCTCCAACTTAGCCTTTCTTTTTCAACCATCCAAGTTCCAACACTGGCAACATGTCATCAAAAACCACACAAACTTTTAAAATTCAATGCAACATGGTGAAGCATACGCGTGTCTTACACATGGTTTGGTTTCACAAATGATGCATGCTACAACTGAAGTGTAAAAAATTGCAACGTGCTTGTGAACTCCTGTTGGCTCTTGTTCACCTTTCCATTCAATGGCCATTACCTTCACCTTTTAGTGAAAGATGATAATTAATGATTGTCTTGTGGATGAACATTTGATATATTCTTCATATTCTCTTTAAGCTTGGAGCAATTTCCATAAAGACTACTTAAATGTTATAGTGAGGCATATGCCTCATTCTTGCAGTAGCCTTCAGTTGCTTGCAATGCCTTTACATTCATCCAATGGTATAGAAGTCCATTCGAAAAAGGGATGAACAGAGCCGATCGCCAAAGGTGCTAGAGTGGAGTGAAAAAAATGAGGAAAAAACAATCATCAAAAATAAAAATAAAAAAATGCTATCAACACCTGCTAGCACGTAGCATGTTGGCATTAAGTCACTACAATATCTTCTTCTTTTTAATTGTGTGTTTTGGAGCTTTGAGATCTTATTGACCTTCCCTTCCCAAATGCTATTGCCTCCACCTTCCTGTAAAACAAGCTAAGGTGACTATATCTAAAAGTGACCATTTCGTTAAAGCATCCATAGCTCAATATTTCATAATAAGTAGATTCTCACACCCTATTGTTCATGAGAATGTGCACAATTTGAACATCAGAGTTTAGGGTCGCTTTAAGGCCAACCTATAGTCAACACTTTGGAAATTTATAACTTATTCATACGGTGTCCAAATAATGCCTGCCAAAGTACATTGAAATCCTCTTGAACTTGCTTAAACGTACCACTCATGTGTAGGAAAGTCAAACTACACAATTTAGCCTTCAAGATTTATCAAAATATATTTCGTAATATTTTTTCATGCATGGAATTGAATGTTTCCTATCAGTCTTGAAATTTTAAGATTTTTTTGATTTAATATGGCCTTTTTAACAAATTTTTAAGTCAAATACTTTAAAAAAATAAATTTTAATACAAAAAAGCTTTAAGAAATTAATATTTTTTTGGGAGCAGGTACAAATTACAATGGAGAATCACATGATATGTTTTCCATAGAAATTTTTTTATTTAAATTTTGAAATTCGAAAGGTGAACATCCTATGTAGTTTAATTCAAACCTTGATCTACAAAGCTTGCACAAGCAATAAAATACTCAATAATTGGAATTTTTAAGATTTGAAAAGTGGAGTACAAACTAGACTTAACAAACTTCATTTTCTTAGTTGGATGTATTAGCAACATAAGTCATCTTCAAGATTAAAATTGGGTTTGACCAACAAACATTCGGTAACTGAATGCCTGGACGTTTAGGGGTTAAGACCCTCTAAAAATATTTGTTGATTTATATGTGTAAATAGGCTCAGTTGGTAAGGTGAACGCTTTAAGATATAGTTACCTTAGCTATAGATTTTGCATAAACGATGATATTGGATATTCTGCACATTCTCCTCAGAGCCAGTGAAGGCCACTAAATGTTATGCAGGGTTGGATAACCTATTACCACCACCTCCCCCAATTATGACATGTACAACTTTCTTGGAGCCACGACAATTGAGACCTAAAACCACCAATTTCACTATTCAAGTAGACCAATGGCATGCCAAGAATTGCGAAGAAATAGTTGGTCGTTTTGGGTTAGCTCATGAGCGGATCTAGGAACAACAAAGTGTGAACTTAGGAAATTGATATGTGATGTATGGGTAAAAGGTTACTTTCCACTTTGGAATTTTGTATAAAATTGACAAATGCGAATTAGATGTTGCAAATTTTTGCAATCCTCATCAAAACCTATTTCGAATGCAGTCATATTTTTTGGGAAATTTTCACTGCCAAAAATAGGCCAGATTGCTTAAGTTGGTGGTAATAGGTTATCCAACCTTATCTTTGTGTGCGAAAAGTAACTTTCAAAGCACAGGGAAAATTTTCTAGAAGCATAAATACCGTAGAGTGGTAAGAATGTTGTGAGTGTGCGGGGAATGTGAAAGATGACTTGGGGTCCGAGATGACCCTAAACTACCAAGGTGACGGTGGTGAGGTACCCAAACCAAATGGAGAGGTTGGCGGTTCGATTCCCGGCTGTGAAATCAGCTTACCACTTGATTGGAAAATTTGCCGCGGGTTGCAAAAATGCAATTCGTGTGTTTCAAAAAATAAAATAAAAATAAAAATGATGACTTGGATACTCCGCTCTTCCACGGGGCATTAGCATCACTCAATTGAATATGATGACTTGAGCCGGCAGATCCCTCGTCCATAGCAGCCAAAGCGATCGGATCGGTAGCGCTCAGTGGCTATGGCCACCGGAACCATGGCTGCCGCGGCCATGGCCGCGCCCTCGCGCGTCGTGAAAGTGGCGGTGGCGCAGATGACTGCCGTCGCCAATGTCGAAGCTAATTTCCTCACCTGCGCTCGCCTGGTCCAGGTTTGCATTCCCCCCTCTCTCTCTCTCGCACAATCTCCATTCTCCGTTCACATCCATGCGTAGGTTTTTTAACGCCTCAAATTCGGTCGAGAGGACATGTTCGTGCATCAAGCAGCCAGAAGGAGGAAAGCCTGAATTGAGAGACAACATCGAGTTCAGTGTTGCTGAAAATACAACGGAATATTTCTCGTTCTCCGGTTTCTGATTCGATAATTGATTTTAACGTCCTGGAATGTGTCTTAACCTTTGTACGTGTACTTACAGCTTAATAACAGAGTCAATTATGAAAGAGGCGAAGAAAATGCAATCTAAGAGAATTAGAAACGTATGCATTCTCCGTTTCGCATCCATGCGTAGGTTTTGGAACGCTTCGAATTCGGTCGAGAGGACATGTTCATGCATCAAGCAGCCACAAGGAGGAACGCCTGAATTGAGAGACAACGTCGAGTTCAGTGTTGCTGGAAATACGACGGAATATTCAGTAATCGATTTGAACTTCTTGGAACGTGTCCTTACAGCTTAAGAACAAAGTCCTTTATGACAGAGCGAAGAAAATGTTATCTAAGAGAATTAGAAACGCAGATACAACCGAAAAGATGTAAGAACAAGATTTTTTCGTTCTCCGGTATCACTAATGGAGTCGATGTGTATGATTTTCAATCCTTGTATGTGTGCTTACTACGAAGGGAGTATTGGAAGAAAAGGCAATTTCAAATACACGCGCAATTCGAAAAATTGTGAGAACGAGGATTTTCCGAGAGCGGGAACAAAAATAAATCTCAAATTCTTTCTGTAAACTATTAGCTCGGATTTATTTGTTATGTTCTTCAAGCTTCAGGAAAATTTTCCTGCTTATTGTGTTCATAACGGCGTTTCTATTTCCAAAGACGTGCTTCTTGTAACACGTTATTTATACATTTGATTCGAGATTCTGAGTTTCATCTTAGGTTAGGCTGTCGAGCTGTCTTACAAATTGCGGAGACATCGTCATTCAGCAAGGGCTTGATTGTTCAGGTTTCCATTGTATTGCCGTCGTTAGTTATGGAATGGATTTTTCACGACTCTCTTTCCAATCGAAATCCAGGAAGCAGCGGAAGCTGGCGTAAGGTTGTTGTCCCTTCCGGAGTGCTTCTCGTTCATTGGGGCCAAGCAGGGCGAGTCTTTGAAAATTGCCGAGCCTTTGACAGGGCCGATCATCAAACGCTACCAGAGTCTCGCGAGGCACGTTCCTTGTCCAATCCGTGTACCTTTGATGTGTCCCGTTTAAGATGAAATTTTGTCACTGTTTACTTTTCTGCAGAGAAGTATCATGTGCTGAACGAGTTTTTAGAACATGTAAACAGCCTGGACATTCTTGTTGATTTGTCGTTTTAAAAGGAGATTACGTTGCCTAAGAATCGGGGAACTTCTCAGCAAAATATTTGAGTCCTTAAGAAACATGTGCAATTCTTGTTAGCAAATGGGGATTCTCTTGTTTTCTTTGGGAAGTCTACGGAACCAGACTTTTTCTCAAGTTTAAATTAGAATTAATGCCTTGTGAGCTCGAAATGATCCCCTCTGGTGAAACTACACCGGATGTGTCTAATCATCAATTATCTTCAGATCCGTAGATTTCGTCTCAAATACACAGGAGACGATGGTATGAATCTGGTCGTGATCTAACAGAGCTGTTGGGACAGGGAGGCAGGGTTATGGCTTGCGCTTGGCGGGTTCCAAGAAAAGGGGCCAGATAACAATCACCACTACAACACTCATGTGCTTCTTGACGACATGGGCAATATCTGCAGTGCCTACCGAAAAATTCACCTGTACGTGCTCTGCCCTACTTTACTGTACATCAACTCGTCACGTACCATATGCATTCGCGTTGAATTTATTCTTCCCGAAACGGATCTCCCTGGGACTGTAAGAATAGCATCAGATTTTTATCGTCGGGGAACGTTTAACCGATTCTCTGAGTACCTGTTTGATATTTCATGAAATCGCGGTGCAGTTTCGATGTGCTGTGAAGTGTATTTCTGCATTCTGCGCTGAATCGAAGTCCATGCTGTTTCTTTCAATCTCGTTCCTGAGTGGTGCTTATGATGTTTCTGATCGCGTGTCGTACTCAATCCCTTGGTTGTCAGACTGTTGTTTTGTTGAGCGCAGTGATAATTCTCCCAGTGGTCCACATGGCCGGCTGTCTGGCTACTTCCCATCAAGTGCTTCGGATAAGGCAGGCCTTCCGGTAAAGATCTGACAAAGACGCATCTTGCTGTGCCAGGTTTGATGTGGATGTGCCCGGAGGTCCAGTATTGCAAGAGAGTAATACCACAGCATCTGGTATGATCCCTTGAGGCACTTGCACTGCCTGGTGCGATCGGCGACTGTGCATTGTGAAAACTTCGGTTTCGATTCCGAGTGGTTTTTGGGCAACATTTCCCAAATGTGCTCTTCTGACCGTATGTGGGCGTCAGTGAAAACTCATGCTGTTCAGGAGTCACATCGTCTTCTGCATTGTCCATATAGAGAACAACATCAGTAACATAAATGTGGGGTCTCGCTTTGTCAGGTACGGAGGTGGTTGCGGTTGATAGTCCAGCAGGGCGGCTGGGGCTGACGGTGTGCTACGATCTTCGCTTCCCGGAGCTGTATCAACGCCTTAGGTTCACAGAGAACTGCGAGGTTGGTTGGTTCCAGAGCCACCTTGTTTTCAAGTGCCCTCTTCCCACCAGAAGCGGAGGAGCTTTTCTACAGCGATAGCTAGGATGCTTCCCTAGTCGCTGACTTGTGATAGTGTTGTTAGGTTCTGTTGGTGCCATCAGCATTCACAAAGGCTACGGGAGAGGTTCATTGGGAGTTACTTCTTCGAGCTCGTGCTGTTGAGACGCAATGCTACGTATGACCATTTCCTCGTCTATTCTCCATTCCGTTTTGTTTAGATTCATAAAGGCTAACAAGCAACATGCGCTGCATCTCCAGTTTTCAACTCGACTATCTCATCACAGCTCTGTTGACCTTGTTTTATACCCCTACTATACTTCTGTTTGACCTGTCATCTGCAGGTTTTGGCTGCGGCTCAAGCTGGGAAGCACAATGAGAAAAGAGAAAGTTACGGAGATGCGATAATAGTAGACCCGTGGGGCAAGGTCATTGCACGGTTACCTGGTATGCCACTCTTCTCGTGAATGACCTCTTCCAATGTGTCCTAGCTTTTTCCATGTTACGTTTCTTGGTCAAACGTGGCGTGGAACAGAAGGGTGAGGCCTCAACTCGAGGAGTAGTTGTTTCTAGGATTCATCGGAAACAAGGGACATTATGAGATACCGAGGTAGTGAAGTACTCGTCCTTTTTGACTTCCAAGTTACCGTGCATCGTGGATCAAGGATGAAAGTGGCTGATTTTTCCTTCACCTGAATATTTGCAGACAAGTTGCAGACTGGGTTAGCAATTGCAGATATAGATCACTCGGTATTACGCAACGTCAGGCTTCGCATGCCAATTGAACAGGTGAACCAAAATCAAACTTGGCAAAATCAAATGCAACGAATAATGATCAACCGTCCTTTCAAGTTGTGCAACGCAGAAGTAGCAATTCCACGTTTTGTGCGTAGCGTGTCCACCTTTCAAAGCCAGTGAGAATTTGGTTTCCTAGGAATTTGGATGTGAAAGTCTTATCCTACAGGTTCAGTACTAGGTCGTGGAAAATACCAAAGCCTGGAGGTGCCGGGGAAGGTGCATAGTTTGAAATGGATGAAAACTCTCCAGCAAGCACCACCATGATGTACTAATCAATGAAGGCTTCAATTGTATGAGCTCTGATGGATTTTGTGACTGGGTTTTGCAGCACCGGCGCTATGACATTTATGCACCATCGAGTTGTGTTGAACCACCTCCAAGACCTGTGTGTGGGAAACCTTCGTCTTTGTAATGTCCATCGGACATTATTGTGCTCACTGGTAGCAATGTCCACAATGTGCGTTTCTAAACAGTGTTGCAGTTTAGGGTTCACAATAGAGGAACGGTTTATAATAATTACTTGGTTGAAGAGGTGCATTTGTGATTCAGAGTAGAAGTGCATTTCAACTTATACATTAGAAATTCTTTGGGAATTCTTGGATGCTTTGGAAGAACCGCTCCTTGGTGGAAGATTAACCCCTCCACGTCCTCACGCCTCTCCAAATTCGGCAGTTTTGCGAAAGGTGCATCCTACAATGTTATCCAGAGGGATATTTTGCACCTGGTGCAGGGAAAAATAATTATACATTATAAATTGTAGATTGTATTTATACAGTTAGATTTATGATTGCTATCACCAATATTTTTGTAATATTTTTGTAAAAAAGTTGAATCTTGAAATATGCTCTATGGGATCATTTTGGATGCAAGAGCCAGATTTGTTTTTGATCAATTATTTTTTACTATGAATGCTTTTTGCAATTTCCGAGTAGGAGGTTTTAGACCACTGAAAGTGACATTAGACTTCTCCACTTTCATTTGAAGACAAGTGGCCATAGGTATTTAGTCAAGTCATGCTTACACCACTTGTTTATGAAAGGCCTACCAAGTGCATGAAAGATGAGTTGTTTCTAATAGAAGTCAGTATTGGAGATGTAATTAGAGCATTGGTGGTTTTTGTATCCTTTTGACATTAGGCATTCTACTATGACTGATTTATTGTTTATGGCGATGAACAAATATGAGACATTAAGGAAGCTCAAGTGGGGCATGCAAGAGCATAGGCTGTAGAGGTTTTGATAGGGGTACAACAATTTTATTTCAATTAAATATGCAGTCTTTCTTGGAACATTCACGGGTAGTGTGTGATCATCATGTGGGATCATAACCTTGTGAACTTTTTCCATCGTTACGTGCTCCTGTAACCATGGCTTGACTGCTCAATCCAATTGCAAATAAAGTGCTAATGTACGAAGAATACTAGAGAAACACAATTTTTGTTTCGGCCAGCTCGTTGTGACTAACTGCTTCATTTCTATTGCTTGTGTTCAGGTGGAAGGGTGTTTAGGGCTGTCATGACATTGAAAAGAGATTAGGTGTGGAAGAAGTGGTAGTGGAAGCGTATGGGAATACCTATCGACATTTAGAGGTTGATATATGAAAGAATACTACTTTGTGCATGTTTGGGAGCTTTTATAGTGATGTTACATTGTGAAATAAGTTTAGGGATTTTCATTCTGAATGTGACTTCACCTTCATCTAATAAATATAGTGTTTTGGATCTATTGCTGCATATTAGGGTTTTCCTATTACCATGTGGTATTACGTGAGGTCTTTGAAGATCTCCTCAATGTACTTTATGATCACAAGTGATGTATAGTAGATCGACAATTTTGTACACGTAGTTCAAATTTTATGTACATGAAAATAACATTGAGGTCAATTTACAAATTAGTCTATTGATGTTGTTTTGACATTCAAATTAAAAATAAGTAATATTACTCTAACTTCCAATGTCATAAAATCCAGACTGTAAAAGTTTCATTATTGATTATCAATTTACAATGTTGTGTCACATTGTCGAGTTACATTCAAATATATATTGATTCAGTGTAAAATAAACTAACTATCAAATCACTTTTGCACTCTAAAAATTATTCTTAACTATCAATGCATTTTTGCACCTAAGATCAATAATAAAACTAGAATTGATATTATGTTCTACAATCATACATTTGATGTTCCCAATGTATGCCTATAGTACACTATATTGATTTTGGGTTCTCCATTGGATTAGGGTTCTGAGTTTTTGACCTATTTATTGTCCAACTTATGAGTTGGGTTAAAAAATTTAACATTATTGTAATTTGTAAATAAGAGATCTACTTTAATAATAATACAACTATATAAAGGGTAGAGAAATAGAATAATAGATCTAATTACACTTTTGAAGTTCAAAGCTAGAATCTTTAAGCAATTGTACATTGTAAATCGTAGGCAAACATGTAGTTGAAAATTTTACAGAAATTGGTATTTCATGATTTGATGCTAAAAAATTGGGACGCATTGTCATGATGTGGGCCAGTTAATGGTTAAAAACTTAAACATCTATGTGAATTAGTTATATCTCTAAGTATGTAAGTAAATTTATGTTAAAGTGAAAGTATGTTAGTTGATGTTTGGTTGAGAACTGGTTTAAATGGTCATTATACTAGTGATTGAGAAGACTTAGTTAGGATTGAATTAGGTAAAGCGGTGGGGCGTGAAGGTGAAAGTTTATCATTGGAGTGAATGAGAAGAAGGCTTGTTTGACTATGTGTGAAGTCTTTTCATTAGACCAAACAAGTTGTGTCTTCCCATTGGACCGAACAAGATATGGCTTATTATTGAACCGAATGAAAAGGAGGCTTGTTTGATCAAATATAAAATCTTTTCATTGAACTGAACAAGATGTGACTTTTTATTATACTAAATGAGTTGTGGCTTCTATTGGACCGTTCTTGAATTACGAAGTAGGATATAAAGGTTAGAAGTTTGAGTGTTTAGAGCATTTATGTTAGTGTGCATTGGAAATTGATTGTGGGAGTTTAAGTGTGTCTTCTAAGTGCTTCTAAACGCTTAGAGGATTTTAGGGTACTGAGAGTACTTGAGAGAGTGAGCGCATGCAATATGTGCATATGTTATAACTTCTACTTTGATTTATACAGAGGACAAAATTTGAGTTACGAAGTTTTAATTATTGAATATGATTAGAGAAACTTCTCATATAAAACTTTGAACATGAGTTCTTATAAGGTATGTTAGTAGTGTGTCAAGTTTGAAGGCTTGAAGAGTGATGAAGATAAAGAAATGAAGAACTAAAATGAAAGGAGTGGAAATACTTTGGCAGCCTAAGGGGATGAAATTTGAAGGTGCATATCTCGATGAATACTTTGATTCAAACAATCAATTTTGGAGGGTGAAATTTTGCATTACTCATTTACATTGTGTCAAAATCTTACACGCATGAAATTTACGAGTTGTGAGATATGAGCGTTTATGCAAGTGGTCTTTGGAGGTGAAATTGAAGTTAAAAATTGTTTTACAGAAAGTGGTCATCACGGATTACTCAAAGCTTACTTATTAGTGAAATTAGGAGCACGAGTTTATGGTAAACTGAGTGACCGATATACAAAGTTTCATTAGAAAAAAAAGTATAGTTAGAGAGCTACATAGTTTTAAAATCAAATAGGTCAATGTAGGAACGAGCATTTGGTTTAGTGAGTGATACTTCACAGAGAAACATTTTTTAGACGGAGTTCTACCACACAAGAAGGCCTGTGTTTTTTTCAAACACACACTCCGTACTTCTTAACATATTTTTTATGAACCCGACGTGAAAAGTCCGGAGTGGTAAATGTATCATGTTCCTAAATTGACGTTTCCAATTCTTTTTGAGTTAAGATTATGTATTTAAATGAGATTCTCTTTCAAAAGTTTTTAGTAGGAAATTTTGGTATTTCTTTCATGAAAGATGTTATGAATTCAACGGTTCGAGTTGTTCTTCAAATTGTGAGCTATGGTGAAAAATGAGGTTTTACAATCCACATATTGGTTTAAATATTAATTATTAGTTTGACGGATGTGAAACATATTTGAGGGTATTGTATAGAAGGGTTGAAGGTAGGAGAAGCAAGTTATGGAAAAAATTAAAACATTGCCGAATATGAAGTTAACTATGCAGATGTTCGATGCTTTCAATCGATATATGAGTTAAAAAAAAGACAATGTACAAAACGAACCTTTAATAAGAAAAGACTTTACAATGTATTGTAAATAATATTGTTCAATTTAATGGACAGAATGTGACAAAGTATTAGAGCATGTATGCAAAAGAGATAGAATTGAATTGTGTTGAGGAAAGAGAATTGGTTGTGAACTTTGAACTTGCCACAATTCTGAAGATTTGTGATCGCGTGAGATAAATGAGAATTAGTGATGGAGAGTATTGGGATGCATTCACACAAGCATTGTAGGAAGAGTTTTTTATGGAGTACTTTTGAGAAGATAATATAAAGAACATTTTTGCATTAAAATGCTCGGCCGAATAAAGGTTTGTCGGCAAGTGAGCTTTTAAAACATTTCGAACGACAATTTTTGCAATTGTCGAGTACGGAGAGAACAACTTTAAGATTGAGAAGACGAAGTTGTTTATTCAAGCGACGGATGTTCATTTACAAGAGAAGTTAGAGTCACTATTAGAAGATCATAATGAGAAGCAAAAATTAAGCATTAAACTCTAACCTCTAAACTCTAAAGCATAAATCCTAAACGACAAGAAATTGGGGATGTCCTCGTACCATGTTTTGCAATTTTCGCTTTGATGCGCAAGTAGATAGAAAATTTAAATTTCACTCTCAACAAACCAATAGCGTGATCAAGTACAGAAAACTACTCTAAACTTCAGTAGTGTAACCACAACAATAGTGCTAATGACGAGCGATAAACGCATCCAGCATGTCCGAAATCCTAAGCCACTGATCCGGCAATTATCACATCAATAATAAGACCAATATTCTTCTTTGGTAACCGAGAATCAGTGTCATGGCTATTTTCATGACAATAGTCAAAGTAATCCTAAACCCTACACTATCACGGGAATCGTTATAAGGGTCGGTGGTGCAACCACAGCAATAGTGCTAATGACGAGCAATAAATGCATCCAGCGTGTCCTAAATCCTAAACCACTGTCACGGCAATTATCACATCAATAATAAGATCAATATCCCTCTTGGTAACCAGTGCCATGGCGATTCTCAAGGCCATAGTCAAAATAATCCTAAACAGCACCCACATTCAAGTTCAAGCTTCCAGCACCAGTACAACGGAACACTTTAATCACAAACACAAGCAACATAAGTTAATTAAGTCCATTTTTGTTCCATCAACCTTTCATTTCAGTTCCATTCTATTTCAGTTTCATTCAGATATTAGTTGGACATAAAATACAGGACATTGACATTAGACTTAAAACTTTAGTGAGAAATTGAAACGTAGCATAAATCTTAGATTAGTAGTTAGGAGCTTACCTCTACGGATGGTCGAAGAGTGGCATCCACACTCAAGTCCAAACTTCCAGCACCTGTATAACGGAGCACTCTAATCACAAACATAAGCAACAGAAGTTAATTAAATTCATTTCAGTTCCATAGACCCTTCTCATCAAGCATCTCACCAGGAATGCGAGTTTTTATATATAAGTTTTTTTTATTTAAATTCGTTTTTGAACTTTTGCAATATCGTTAGCGAAAGTTTTATAATGTTTATAACTTTCATGAGATCGTCGTTACGAGAATGAAAATACAAAATATATCGTAGATTCTATAAATAGTATTATTCTGAAATAAGTTATTTATTATATAGAATGCCATAATGAAGCATATTGTTATTAAAACACTTAAAATGTTTTCATGTAGTGTGAAAAATGTTGATTAAATTTTTTAATCAAATATGTGTAAAAAACATTAATTCATCATTATAAAGTACATGTTTTACACACAATTGTTACAAAAAAATCCATCAAAAAATAAAGCATCGACGATAAAATAATGGATTTGTATGAGTTTTTCTTCATTTTTACAACTCAAATGCATTCAAAGTTTGTAAAATTTATGATTCATAACTGTGATTAAAAGAAATTTAAGACAAAAAGTAAGTGATTGAAAATAATATTAATCAGACTCTAATGTTTTATATTTCCTGCACATATAGTGATATATTTTCAAATATATTTAATATATTAATGAGATGCAAAAGTCATTTAAATCAAAGATTAATTAGAAAAAAAAATTCATTATGTTATATATTAAAATGAAACATTATATATATTTAACATAAAATATTTTTGAAACACAATTTGAATTAATTTTTAAAAACCTTGTGCATATTTCAACATTTAAAATAAAATTAATGCACAAGATTCAATCTTGTAATATCATAAGATTTATATTTATGACAGGAGAATGTTGCATTTAATATTCAAACATTTACAAATGTTTAAAATTGTATTACAATATGTGTTGTTTATCTTTTCTCGGTTTCAATTGTTGCTATTTTTACAGACAACATGCAAGGACGTTGAAAGGACATTGAATATCTAAGTGTTTTTCTTCCTGAAGTTGCTTCTTCCGATGTTAAACAAACAATCCGTGGGTCTGCTCCTTTACTAGAGCGCCACTAGACGAACGCATCATATTGAAAGGTGATAAACACATTAGTTCTGATGATTAAAAGACCTTTCTTATTCGATGTTTTTTCAAGTTGTTGAAAAATAGACCTTGATGGGGATCTGTGACTTGCAATTTCGATTCTCTTTAATTTTGTGATGAGAAAATAAATTAATATATATTTAGATTACATGCAATCTATGCAGGAGTTACACAGGTGTAAGAACTACACATGAATTCAATAAGCCACAAATCTCAAACAAAATGCTAAGCCGGTCTTTGTATTTTTGGTTCACTCATAATCAACAGTGATTTACGTCATGACCTAGTCCGAGTTTGGAAAGGAATTCAAAATCCCTAAACAACTCCCATATAGTAGGTGAATCAAATTCATGAGAGAAAGCCACTTTGTTACCAATTGTAAAGCCAAATAATTACAAGGCTTTTAATTTCCATTATTATGGTCACGAAGTTGTCAATTGCTTGATGCTTGAGTCTATGCTAACACATTGTAAAAAGTTTCTCCGTGTCCCGGAACACCACCTAACCGCGAGAGTTCGAACACGTTGACAGCAGAGTGCTGCTCTTCACCACCGTATCCATCATACTCTTCTAGTTCACGGACAACTTCCCCTCCTGAATCGGGATCGGTATCCCAATAGCGCTTTTTAAGTTTGTTATAAATATATGATAGCAGATTGTAAACAATCGTGAGCGTTAGCGGTAGCAAGCTGTTTTGTAGTCATTTTCTCGCTTGCGTCTAAGATAGTAATTGTCCAGCACGCTTCAGCACACACGAATCCATAGCATCAGACTGACACATAACGGTTCCAAGAACAAGCGATTTCTTCCCGTCGTCCTCCATGTTTGTAACTCGTCCACTTCTTCTGCCAAATCAGTCATTTCATTAGTATTAACAAGACAAGTAATTCCTAAACATTCGCAATGTCCCAAGCTAAATTCAAAGTCCTCTCTGAAATCAAACTTCATCCCCGACCATGTGGCAAATTCACTTTGAATATTTGTCATTTTCCTCATATCCTCTTCTGACTCTGCGATTTGCACTTCATCATCCATGTAGACCATCCCCTTAACTTGTATTCCCGCAATTGAAAACCTCTGCACTCTTTCTCTAACCATTTAGCTACTCTTTCATTTACAACAGCAAATGTAAAAGGACTAATGTTGTAGCCAGGGGGTCGCACATGGCTACAACATTAGTCCTTTTACATTTGCTGTTGTAAATGAAAGAGTAGCTAAATGGTTAGAGAAAGAGTGCAGAGGTTTTCAATTGCGGGAATACAAGTTAAGGGGATGGTCTACATGGATGATGAAGTGCAAATCGCAGAGTCAGAAGAGGATATGAGGAAAATGACAAATATTCAAAGTGAATTTGCCACATGGTCGGGGATGAAGTTTGATTTCAGAGAGGACTTTGAATTTAGCTTGGGACATTGCGAATGTTTAGGAATTACTTGTCTTGTTAATACTAATGAAATGACTGATTTGGCAGAAGAAGTGGACGAGTTACAAACATGGAGGACGACGGGAAGAAATCGCTTGTTCTTGGAACCGTTATGTGTCAGTCTGATGCTATGGATTCGTGTGTGCTGAAGCGTGCTGGACAATTACTATCTTAGACGCAAGCGAGAAAATGACTACAAAACAGCTTGCTACCGCTAACGCTCACGATTGTTTACAATCTGCTATCATATATTTATAACAAACTTAAAAAGCGCTATTGGGATACCGATCCCGATTCAGGAGGGGAAGTTGTCCGTGAACTAGAAGAGTATGATGGATACGGTGGTGAAGAGCAGCACTCTGCTGTCAACGTGTTCGAACTCTCGCGGTTAGGTGGTGTTCCGGGACACGGAGAAACTTTTTACAATGTGTTAGCATAGACTCAAGCATCAAGCAATTGACAACTTCGTGACCATAATAATGGAAATTAAAAGCCTTGTAATTATTTGGCTTTACAATTGGTAACAAAGTGGCTTTCTCTCATGAATTTGATTCACCTACTATATGGGAGTTGTTTAGGGATTTTGAATTCCTTTCCAAACTCGGACTAGGTCATGACGTAAATCACTGTTGATTATGAGTGAACCAAAAATACAAAGACCGGCTTAGCATTTTGTTTGAGATTTGTGGCTTATTGAATTCATGTGTAGTTCTTACACCTGTGTAACTCCTGCATAGATTGCATGTAATCTAAATATATATTAATTTATTTTCTCATCACAAAATTAAAGAGAATCGAAATTGCAAGTCACAGATCCCCATCAAGGTCTATTTTTCAACAACTTGAAAAAACATCGAATAAGAAAGGTCTTTTAATCATCAGAACTAATGTGTTTATCACCTTTCAATATGATGCGTTCGTCTAGTGGCGCTCTAGTAAAGGAGCAGACCCACGGATTGTTTGTTTAACATCGGAAGAAGCAACTTCAGGAAGAAAAACACTTAGATATTCAATGTCCTTTCAACGTCCTTGCATGTTGTCTGTAAAAATAGCAACAATTGAAACCGAGAAAAGATAAACAACACATATTGTAATACAATTTTAAACATTTGTAAATGTTTGAATATTAAATGCAACATTCTCCTGTCATAAATATAAATCTTATGATATTACAAGATTGAATCTTGTGCATTAATTTTATTTTAAATGTTGAAATATGCACAAGGTTTTTAAAAATTAATTCAAATTGTGTTTCAAAAATATTTTATGTTAAATATATATAATGTTTCATTTTAATATATAACATAATGAATTTTTTTTTCTAATTAATCTTTGATTTAAATGACTTTTGCATCTCATTAATATATTAAATATATTTGAAAATATATCACTATATGTGCAGGAAATATAAAACATTAGAGTCTGATTAATATTATTTTCAATCACTTACTTTTTGTCTTAAATTTCTTTTAATCACAGTTATGAATCATAAATTTTACAAACTTTGAATGCATTTGAGTTGTAAAAATGAAGAAAAACTCATACAAATCCATTATTTTATCGTCGATGCTTTATTTTTTGATGGATTTTTTTGTAACAATTGTGTGTAAAACATGTACTTTATAATGATGAATTAATGTTTTTTACACATATTTGATTAAAAAATTTAATCAACATTTTTCACACTACATGAAAACATTTTAAGTGTTTTAATAACAATATGCTTCATTATGGCATTCTATATAATAAATAACTTATTTCAGAATAATACTATTTATAGAATCTACGATATATTTTGTATTTTCATTCTCGTAACGACGATCTCATGAAAGTTATAAACATTATAAAACTTTCGCTAACGATATTGCAAAAGTTCAAAAACGAATTTAAATAAAAAAAACTTATATATAAAAACTCGCATTCCTGGTGAGATGCTTGATGAGAAGGGTCTATGGAACTGAAATGAATTTAATTAACTTCTGTTGCTTATGTTTGTGATTAGAGTGCTCCGTTATACAGGTGCTGGAAGTTTGGACTTGAGTGTGGATGCCACTCTTCGACCATCCGTAGAGGTAAGCTCCTAACTACTAATCTAAGATTTATGCTACGTTTCAATTTCTCACTAAAGTTTTAAGTCTAATGTCAATGTCCTGTATTTTATGTCCAACTAATATCTGAATGAAACTGAAATAGAATGGAACTGAAATGAAAGGTTGATGGAACAAAAATGGACTTAATTAACTTATGTTGCTTGTGTTTGTGATTAAAGTGTTCCGTTGTACTGGTGCTGGAAGCTTGAACTTGAATGTGGGTGCTGTTTAGGATTATTTTGACTATGGCCTTGAGAATCGCCATGGCACTGGTTACCAAGAGGGATATTGATCTTATTATTGATGTGATAATTGCCGTGACAGTGGTTTAGGATTTAGGACACGCTGGATGCATTTATTGCTCGTCATTAGCACTATTGCTGTGGTTGCACCACCGACCCTTATAACGATTCCCGTGATAGTGTAGGGTTTAGGATTACTTTGACTATTGTCATGAAAATAGCCATGACACTGATTCTCGGTTACCAAAGAAGAATATTGGTCTTATTATTGATGTGATAATTGCCGGATCAGTGGCTTAGGATTTCGGACATGCTGGATGCGTTTATCGCTCGTCATTAGCACTATTGTTGTGGTTACACTACTGAAGTTTAGAGTAGTTTTCTGTACTTGATCACGCTATTGGTTTGTTGAGAGTGAAATTTAAATTTTCTATCTACTTGCGCATCAAAGCGAAAATTGCAAAACATGGTACGAGGACATCTCCAATTTCTTGTCGTTTAGGATTTATGCTTTAGAGTTTAGAGGTTAGAGTTTAATGCTTAATTTTTGCTTCTCATTATGATCTTCTAATAGTGACTCTAACTTCTCTTGTAAATGAACATCCGTCGCTTGAATAAACAACTTCGTCTTCTCAATCTTAAAGTTGTTCTCTCCGTACTCGACAATTGCAAAAATTGTCGTTCGAAATGTTTTAAAAGCTCACTTGCCGACAAACCTTTATTCGGCCGAGCATTTTAATGCAAAAATGTTCTTTATATTATCTTCTCAAAAGTACTCCATAAAAAACTCTTCCTACAATGCTTGTGTGAATGCATCCCAATACTCTCCATCACTAATTCTCATTTATCTCACGCGATCACAAATCTTCAGAATTGTGGCAAGTTCAAAGTTCACAACCAATTCTCTTTCCTCAACACAATTCAATTCTATCTCTTTTGCATACATGCTCTAATACTTTGTCACATTCTGTCCATTAAATTGAACAATATTATTTACAATACATTGTAAAGTCTTTTCTTATTAAAGGTTCGTTTTGTACATTGTCTTTTTTTTAACTCATATATCGATTGAAAGCATCGAACATCTGCATAGTTAACTTCATATTCGGCAATGTTTTAATTTTTTCCATAACTTGCTTCTCCTACCTTCAACCCTTCTATACAATACCCTCAAATATGTTTCACATCCGTCAAACTAATAATTAATATTTAAACCAATATGTGGATTGTAAAACCTCATTTTTCACCATAGCTCACAATTTGAAGAACAACTCGAACCGTTGAATTCATAACATCTTTCATGAAAGAAATACCAAAATTTCCTACTAAAAACTTTTGAAAGAGAATCTCATTTAAATACATAATCTTAACTCAAAAAGAATTGGAAACGTCAATTTAGGAACATGATACATTTACCACTCCGGACTTTTCACGTCGGGTTCATAAAAAATATGTTAAGAAGTACGGAGTGTGTGTTTGAAAAAAACACAGGCCTTCTTGTGTGGTAGAACTCCGTCTAAAAAATGTTTCTCTGTGAAGTATCACTCACTAAACCAAATGCTCGTTCCTACATTGACCTATTTGATTTTAAAACTATGTAGCTCTCTAACTATACTTTTTTTTCTAATGAAACTTTGTATATCGGTCACTCAGTTTACCATAAACTCGTGCTCCTAATTTCACTAATAAGTAAGCTTTGAGTAATCCGTGATGACCACTTTCTGTAAAACAATTTTTAACTTCAATTTCACCTCCAAAGACCACTTGCATAAACGCTCATATCTCACAACTCGTAAATTTCATGCGTGTAAGATTTTGACACAATGTAAATGAGTAATGCAAAATTTCACCCTCCAAAATTGATTGTTTGAATCAAAGTATTCATCGAGATATGCACCTTCAAATTTCATCCCCTTAGGCTGCCAAAGTATTTCCACTCCTTTCATTTTAGTTCTTCATTTCTTTATCTTCATCACTCTTCAAGCCTTCAAACTTGACACACTACTAACATACCTTATAAGAACTCATGTTCAAAGTTTTATATGAGAAGTTTCTCTAATCATATTCAATAATTAAAACTTCGTAACTCAAATTTTGTCCTCTGTATAAATCAAAGTAGAAGTTATAACATATGCACATATTGCATGCGCTCACTCTCTCAAGTACTCTCAGTACCCTAAAATCCTCTAAGCGTTTAGAAGCACTTAGAAGACACACTTAAACTCCCACAATCAATTTCCAATGCACACTAACATAAATGCTCTAAACACTCAAACTTCTAACCTTTATATCCTACTTCGTAATTCAAGAACGGTCCAATAGAAGCCACAACTCATTTAGTATAATAAAAAGTCACATCTTGTTCAGTTCAATGAAAAGATTTTATATTTGATCAAACAAGCCTCCTTTTCATTCGGTTCAATAATAAGCCATATCTTGTTCGGTCCAATGGGAAGACACAACTTGTTTGGTCTAATGAAAAGACTTCACACATAGTCAAACAAGCCTTCTTCTCATTCACTCCAATGATAAACTTTCACCTTCACGCCCCACCGCTTTACCTAATTCAATCCTAACTAAGTCTTCTCAATCACTAGTATAATGACCATTTAAACCAGTTCTCAACCAAACATCAACTAACATACTTTCACTTTAACATAAATTTACTTACATACTTAGAGATATAACTAATTCACATAGATGTTTAAGTTTTTAACCATTAACTGGCCCACATCATGACAATGCGTCCCAATTTTTTAGCATCAAATCATGAAATACCAATTTCTGTAAAATTTTCAACTACATGTTTGCCTACGATTTACAATGTACAATTGCTTAAAGATTCTAGCTTTGAACTTCAAAAGTGTAATTAGATCTATTATTCTATTTCTCTACCCTTTATATAGTTGTATTATTATTAAAGTAGATCTCTTATTTACAAATTACAATAATGTTAAATTTTTTAACCCAACTCATAAGTTGGACAATAAATAGGTCAAAAACTCAGAACCCTAATCCAATGGAGAACCCAAAATCAATATAGTGTACTATAGGCATACATTGGGAACATCAAATGTATGATTGTAGAACATAATATCAATTCTAGTTTTATTATTGATCTTAGGTGCAAAAATGCATTGATAGTTAAGAATAATTTTTAGAGTGCAAAAGTGATTTGATAGTTAGTTTATTTTACACTGAATCAATATATATTTGAATGTAACTCGACAATGTGACACAACATTGTAAATTGATAATCAATAATGAAACTTTTACAGTCTGGATTTTATGACATTGGAAGTTAGAGTAATATTACTTATTTTTAATTTGAATGTCAAAACAACATCAATAGACTAATTTGTAAATTGACCTCAATGTTATTTTCATGTACATAAAATTTGAACTACGTGTACAAAATTGTCGATCTACTATACATCACTTGTGATCATAAAGTACATTGAGGAGATCTTCAAAGACCTCACGTAATACCACATGGTAATAGGAAAACCCTAATATGCAGCAATAGATCCAAAACACTATATTTATTAGATGAAGGTGAAGTCACATTCAGAATGAAAATCCCTAAACTTATTTCACAATGTAACATCACTATAAAAGCTCCCAAACATGCACAAAGTAGTATTCTTTCATATATCAACCTCTAAATGTCGATAGGTATTCCCATACGCTTCCACTACCACTTCTTCCACACCTAATCTCTTTTCAATGTCATGACAGCCCTAAACACCCTTCCACCTGAACACAAGCAATAGAAATGAAGCAGTTAGTCACAACGAGCTGGCCGAAACAAAAATTGTGTTTCTCTAGTATTCTTCGTACATTAGCACTTTATTTGCAATTGGATTGAGCAGTCAAGCCATGGTTACAGGAGCACGTAACGATGGAAAAAGTTCACAAGGTTATGATCCCACATGATGATCACACACTACCCGTGAATGTTCCAAGAAAGACTGCATATTTAATTGAAATAAAATTGTTGTACCCCTATCAAAACCTCTACAGCCTATGCTCTTGCATGCCCCACTTGAGCTTCCTTAATGTCTCATATTTGTTCATCGCCATAAACAATAAATCAGTCATAGTAGAATGCCTAATGTCAAAAGGATACAAAAACCACCAATGCTCTAATTACATCTCCAATACTGACTTCTATTAGAAACAACTCATCTTTCATGCACTTGGTAGGCCTTTCATAAACAAGTGGTGTAAGCATGACTTGACTAAATACCTATGGCCACTTGTCTTCAAATGAAAGTGGAGAAGTCTAATGTCACTTTCAGTGGTCTAAAACCTCCTACTCGGAAATTGCAAAAAGCATTCATAGTAAAAAATAATTGATCAAAAACAAATCTGGCTCTTGCATCCAAAATGATCCCATAGAGCATATTTCAAGATTCAACTTTTTTACAAAAATATTACAAAAATATTGGTGATAGCAATCATAAATCTAACTGTATAAATACAATCTACAATTTATAATGTATAATTATTTTTCCCTGCACCAGGTGCAAAATATCCCTCTGGATAACATTGTAGGATGCACCTTTCGCAAAACTGCCGAATTTGGAGAGGCGTGAGGACGTGGAGGGGTTAATCTTCCACCAAGGAGCGGTTCTTCCAAAGCATCCAAGAATTCCCAAAGAATTTCTAATGTATAAGTTGAAATGCACTTCTACTCTGAATCACAAATGCACCTCTTCAACCAAGTAATTATTATAAACCGTTCCTCTATTGTGAACCCTAAACTGCAACACTGTTTAGAAACGCACATTGTGGACATTGCTACCAGTGAGCACAATAATGTCCGATGGACATTACAAAGACGAAGGTTTCCCACACACAGGTCTTGGAGGTGGTTCAACACAACTCGATGGTGCATAAATGTCATAGCGCCGGTGCTGCAAAACCCAGTCACAAAATCCATCAGAGCTCATACAATTGAAGCCTTCATTGATTAGTACATCATGGTGGTGCTTGCTGGAGAGTTTTCATCCATTTCAAACTATGCACCTTCCCCGGCACCTCCAGGCTTTGGTATTTTCCACGACCTAGTACTGAACCTGTAGGATAAGACTTTCACATCCAAATTCCTAGGAAACCAAATTCTCACTGGCTTTGAAAGGTGGACACGCTACGCACAAAACGTGGAATTGCTACTTCTGCGTTGCACAACTTGAAAGGACGGTTGATCATTATTCGTTGCATTTGATTTTGCCAAGTTTGATTTTGGTTCACCTGTTCAATTGGCATGCGAAGCCTGACGTTGCGTAATACCGAGTGATCTATATCTGCAATTGCTAACCCAGTCTGCAACTTGTCTGCAAATATTCAGGTGAAGGAAAAATCAGCCACTTTCATCCTTGATCCACGATGCACGGTAACTTGGAAGTCAAAAAGGACGAGTACTTCACTACCTCGGTATCTCATAATGTCCCTTGTTTCCGATGAATCCTAGAAACAACTACTCCTCGAGTTGAGGCCTCACCCTTCTGTTCCACGCCACGTTTGACCAAGAAACGTAACATGGAAAAAGCTAGGACACATTGGAAGAGGTCATTCACGAGAAGAGTGGCATACCAGGTAACCGTGCAATGACTTTGCCCCACGGGTCTACTATTATCGCATCTCCGTAACTTTCTCTTTTCTCATTGTGCTTCCCAGCTTGAGCCGCAGCCAAAACCTGCAGATGACAGGTCAAACAGAAGTATAGTAGGGGTATAAAACAAGGTCAACAGAGCTGTGATGAGATAGTCGAGTTGAAAACTGGAGATGCAGCGCATGTTGCTTGTTAGCCTTTATGAATCTAAACAAAACGGAATGGAGAATAGACGAGGAAATGGTCATACGTAGCATTGCGTCTCAACAGCACGAGCTCGAAGAAGTAACTCCCAATGAACCTCTCCCGTAGCCTTTGTGAATGCTGATGGCACCAACAGAACCTAACAACACTATCACAAGTCAGCGACTAGGGAAGCATCCTAGCTATCGCTGTAGAAAAGCTCCTCCGCTTCTGGTGGGAAGAGGGCACTTGAAAACAAGGTGGCTCTGGAACCAACCAACCTCGCAGTTCTCTGTGAACCTAAGGCGTTGATACAGCTCCGGGAAGCGAAGATCGTAGCACACCGTCAGCCCCAGCCGCCCTGCTGGACTATCAACCGCAACCACCTCCGTACCTGACAAAGCGAGACCCCACATTTATGTTACTGATGTTGTTCTCTATATGGACAATGCAGAAGACGATGTGACTCCTGAACAGCATGAGTTTTCACTGACGCCCACATACGGTCAGAAGAGCACATTTGGGAAATGTTGCCCAAAAACCACTCGGAATCGAAACCGAAGTTTTCACAATGCACAGTCGCCGATCGCACCAGGCAGTGCAAGTGCCTCAAGGGATCATACCAGATGCTGTGGTATTACTCTCTTGCAATACTGGACCTCCGGGCACATCCACATCAAACCTGGCACAGCAAGATGCGTCTTTGTCAGATCTTTACCGGAAGGCCTGCCTTATCCGAAGCACTTGATGGGAAGTAGCCAGACAGCCGGCCATGTGGACCACTGGGAGAATTATCACTGCGCTCAACAAAACAACAGTCTGACAACCAAGGGATTGAGTACGACACGCGATCAGAAACATCATAAGCACCACTCAGGAACGAGATTGAAAGAAACAGCATGGACTTCGATTCAGCGCAGAATGCAGAAATACACTTCACAGCACATCGAAACTGCACCGCGATTTCATGAAATATCAAACAGGTACTCAGAGAATCGGTTAAACGTTCCCCGACGATAAAAATCTGATGCTATTCTTACAGTCCCAGGGAGATCCGTTTCGGGAAGAATAAATTCAACGCGAATGCATATGGTACGTGACGAGTTGATGTACAGTAAAGTAGGGCAGAGCACGTACAGGTGAATTTTTCGGTAGGCACTGCAGATATTGCCCATGTCGTCAAGAAGCACATGAGTGTTGTAGTGGTGATTGTTATCTGGCCCCTTTTCTTGGAACCCGCCAAGCGCAAGCCATAACCCTGCCTCCCTGTCCCAACAGCTCTGTTAGATCACGACCAGATTCATACCATCGTCTCCTGTGTATTTGAGACGAAATCTACGGATCTGAAGATAATTGATGATTAGACACATCCGGTGTAGTTTCACCAGAGGGGATCATTTCGAGCTCACAAGGCATTAATTCTAATTTAAACTTGAGAAAAAGTCTGGTTCCGTAGACTTCCCAAAGAAAACAGGAGAATCCCCATTTGCTAACAAGAATTGCACATGTTTCTTAAGGACTCAAATATTTTGCTGAGAAGTTCCCCGATTCTTAGGCAACGTAATCTCCTTTTAAAACGACAAATCAACAAGAATGTCCAGGCTGTTTACATGTTCTAAAAACTCGTTCAGCACATGATACTTCTCTGCAGAAAAGTAAACAGTGACAAAATTTCATCTTAAACGGGACACATCAAAGGTACACGGATTGGACAAGGAACGTGCCTCGCGAGACTCTGGTAGCGTTTGATGATCGGCCCTGTCAAAGGCTCGGCAATTTTCAAAGACTCGCCCTGCTTGGCCCCAATGAACGAGAAGCACTCCGGAAGGGACAACAACCTTACGCCAGCTTCCGCTGCTTCCTGGATTACGATTGGAAAGAGAGTTGAGGAACCGTTACCTGATGAATCCATACCATAACTAATCAAGGGATTGCAATTATTTCTAGTGGAAACCTGAACATTGAAACTCTTGCTCAATCACGATGTCTCTGCAAATTGTAAGGAGCTTCTTGGAGTAGAATGCATCGAAGCCCCGGTATTGCATATCAGGAACCTACCTAGACGGCGATTACAGCCCAGACAACTCCACAGTCTAACCTAAGAGGAAATTCAGAAGCTCAAAAGTTAAGAATCTCAAATAAAAATATTGTGTCACAAATGAGGCACGTCTTTTGAAAAGGACTAAAAAAGGGCATCAGGAACACAACAAGCAGGAAAATTTTCCTAAAGCTGCAACAACGAAGCAAATGAAATTCGAGCTAAAATTTTTCACAGAACTTGAGATCCATCTTTGTTCCCAGAAATGAGAGAATCGTGGTTCTCACAATTTCCAATTGCGTTTGAATTTGAAATTGCTTGAGACTGTATTTTCTTTCAAATTACTTTCGTCTTAGTAAGTACACGTAGAGAAATTGAAAATCGTACACATCAGCTCCACTAGTGTTTCCGGAAATCGGATAATTCTTTCAGTTCCGTGTGAATTTGAAATTGCCTGAGACTGCATTTTCTTTTAAAATACTCTCTTCTAGTAAGCGCACATACAAAGATTTAAATTCGTCCACATCAGCTCCATCAGTGTTACTGGAAAACGGAAAATTCTTGTTCCTACATTTTTTTTCGGATGTTTCTGCGTTTCTAATTCTCTTAGATCGCATTTTCTTCGCCTCTTTCATAATTCACTCTGTTATTAAGCTGTAAGTACACGTACAAAGATTACGACACGTTCCAAGACGTTAAAATCAAGTATTGAATCAGAAACCGCAGAACGAGAATTATTCCGTTGTATTTCCAGCAACACTGAACTCGATATTTTCTCTCACTTCAGGCTTTCGTCCTTGATGCATGAACATGTCCTCTCGACCGAATTCGAAGCGTTCCAAAACGTACGCATGGATGCGAAACGGAGAATGCAAACCTGGACCAGGCGAGCGCAGGTGAGAAAATTGGCTTCGACGTTGGCGACGGCGGTCATCTGCGCCACCGCAACCTTCACGACGCGCGAGGGCGCGGCCATGGCTCCGGTCGCCATGGCCGGTGACCTCCAGCGATCTGATCACAGAGAGATAGAAACTCTGGTCCTTTTTGGAGCCGGGCGTGCATAAAGTGTTTGTTCGTAATATTAACCCTTTAACGTCCCAATTCAATACTGTTTTCAAAGATTCGTTGTAAAACGTTTGATAAAAAATTAAAATGGAGTTGATGTTCAAAGCAAGGTTATAACTGTCAATAGAGTTAACCGAAAAGTCAGCTCAAAGAGGAAAGTTTTAGCAAATTCCTCTTGAAAACCTCTTGAACTCATATTGAAATATAAATAGACCGAAAACTAGTTCAAGAGGAGTTGGGAGACAATCTAAAGCAAGCCACTGTCATTAAGATATTTTCCACACCTCGCAATGACTTCCACACCTCCTACCAAAGCTCCAAGCCCATGGCCCACAAGGGGACAAGTTATGACACGACACTATTCAACCCAAACATAGCTCAAGGGAGCTCAAAAGAATGCTTGAAAGAAGGTTGAAAAGGCATGTTCCAAGGCCTTCTTTTTGGTTAACTCTAATGTGAAGATAACATTTGTACGGTTGGATTCATCATATTTTATATTAATATTTTTAAATTAATTTTGCAAGGTTTTCTCTTAAAATTCAATTAAAAATCCAAAATTAACATTAAATTTTTTAAAATATTGTAATGAAATTGAAATAGCATGCACTACAAGATGGTATGGTTTTCATTATTTGATTTTACTTATTTTGGAAAATCATGTTTAAGGTCTCACTTTTCGAACTAAGAATGAAACTTGGCATAAACCATTTTTGCTATTTTTCTAAAATTCTCAATATCTTATGCAGAAGATCTGTACCGTACAAATAGTAGTCAACTAACACAAGAAATAAGAAAATTTTGGATGAAAAACGTCACCCCATGTGGTGAAGGAACGCGTTGGAAATCATCCAGCGTCCAGAATATGGACGATGGCGTGTCAAAGGGTTAATAACCCAAGACAAAGGGTCATTGAAACAAAACTCTAATCACACTAAGGGACGGTTTACACTAATGACCAAGAGCCGTGACCAAAGAAAGTGAATTAATTTCATGATCACACTTTCAAGGTCACACTTCAGAAAAATGTAATTTTTAAAGCCCTTGGGCCTCACACTAAGTGTAAACCAAGCTTGAATCAAGACTTAAAGAAATAATAAAATGGCATTTCAAGCCTATGGTCTCCTCGTTCGGCAATGAGAGAACCCTTTTTGCCTCTCTCACTACAAAATCCGGGGACCCTTCAACATTATCCACTAGGCCTTTTACGGACCTCAACTCCTTTAGTCACTTTTCTTTTTTCTTTGTAGTGTAAACCGAAGTCATCCCGGGACGAGTTGATGGAGCCAATCACAAATTTTACAGCTGCATGGGACGAGTTTTTGGTATGTAGTGTAAACCGCCCCTAATAAGCTTTGCTACGCGTCACGCAACACTCAAGTGTGTGCATGCAATTAATAACCTCTCATTTCAATACTTGCCCACTCAAGTATACAAGGAAAGAAGACGTTCAATATCTTGAGCATTTCTAACTTAGAAATGTCTAACAAACATTCTCTCTTGTAGTTTATCTCAGGAAGATTATAGAGAGGCTTAGTCCATTTTTGAACTCTATGCAGTTTGTTCGTAATGAGTTCCACTTATAATCGTCTTGGTTAGAGCCAGAGGAACTATCCACACTCCTTCACTGAAACAGCTTGAAACAAAATTTAAACTATCTAAAACCTCCATTAAACACACATTCAAAGCAATAAATACTAATGCTATACAATATGCCGGATCGATCCTTCTACATAAAAAAAATAGAAAACAACATATCAATACCAATAGAATAAAAAGAGGGATAGTGATGAAGACCACTATTTATTTTAAACAATTAGCACGGTGTCACCACTTGTCTCAGGAAGGTGGGTAGGGGCCGGTTGGTTGGTACAACTTTCCTAAGATCACCAAGTCATATATATCATACTATTGCTCAAACAAACCCAACGGGAATCGAACTCGGACCACATAGTATGATACAAAGCCCTTCACCAACCAACCGCATAACTCATGACTTAGTGATCTTACAGCATCCAAAGACCAACTTATATTCAAACCAATACCCAACCAACAGCTTATGGTTACTTTTACCGGTAGAAAGTGTTTATTCTTGGCATAGGAGAGTAATTTTGCACCAATAGCCCTTTGTCCAATTAACACTAGGTCATTAACGTTACGAACATACACTTTATTCACATTGACCTTGAAAGAGGTCAAAGTTTCTATCTATCTACTCATCTGCGTAATGAGTATTTTAAGAGTTGCCATGCTTCACTTAATGTTTATTTATTTTTAACGATTGTAGATACAAATAAATACCTCATTCTTGAATTTTGTATCAAATTGAAAGTCTTGTGATTATGTTTTTTAAATTTGACTATGCCTAATTCCTAATTCTTTAAATTGTGTACAATATGAGTAATTTTCAAATCTTGTGTGAATTGTGACAGTGTGGTGAGGGGAGACCTTAAAAATTATATGCAATAAGGAATTTTCGGCTCATTCTGAGACTTGTGGAGATTTTAAATCTTTTAGGTTCTTAAGGAATGGGGAATACACACTTGCTTTAAGAACTTTAGTATAAGAAGAGAAAATTGTTGCTTAAAGATAGGACAAGTTTTTTTTATCAATATTGTTCAATTAGAGTACAAATTATTGTATTTAACTATGTTAGTGAGTATGAACAAGTAAATTTAAACAAACTAGTGGCTATGATAGTGGTAAGAACCTCATATTATTTGCACTTTCATAATTACCATGATCTTGCAGGATCTCATCTATTTTTTGGGTCACTCAATGCACCATAAAGATACTTGTTTGTGTAAGTAGTTTGATTCTAAATTTTATCTCACGTCGTACAATTTTATTACAAGTAGTCTTTGTGTTTGACAAAAATGTGGATAAAAGTGTTTTTGTAGGAAACAAGCAAGGAATTATCATTAAAGAAAGAATGAGGATTTAATAGGCTTTTAATAGCGTTGAATTGGATGTGGTTCAACAATGTGAGAGCAAGTTTGTCGCTTCACGTTTGTAGTGTGAGAGAGTGTGAAGTACAAATGGGATGAGGTGAGACAACAAAAATGAGATGGGACCACAAAAATGAGATAAAATGTTTGAAATCCTAAAATCTCCTTTGATAATATCATCATATTGTTTTGTTCTATCTCATGCTTTAAATCAAGTCATTTTAAACTTTTTTGTATCCAACATTGTGAACTTCTTTGTATTTGTTTGTGAACTTCTTTGAATTTCCTTTGTTCTTTTTTTGTCTTAAACTTTGAGATAACCTTTTAAAATAAGTAACTACTAGATATTATATAGGTTTTTTCTAAAAGAGACTAACTTATTCTTGCAAGTATTTTTGCACTAGAGTAAGAATGTTATACACTTCTTAACTAGTAAGGTAAGTGTTCTAATTCAAACAAGGTCTTTGAAGCCATCCACTTATTTGAGTTTTTATAGCCGTCTTTTCATTGGTTTATAAAAATTATTTGGGTTTTGTTTTCGTTTTTTTAGTTGCAACCCTCCAACAAATATCTATTTAATATAGTATTCTATATCACCGTTCTCACACACCATGCTCAATAGTAGTAAAGCCCCATATAAAGAGCCTCCTTTATTGTTGTTTTTTCTTCAACACTCTCCATGTTAAAAAATTTGATAAAACATTTTTAAACATAGAATCATATTAAATAATATGTGTTGATGTTGAATGTAGCAAAAGTAGAATCCTATACCTACTTAAGGGCATACATAGCCCTTTGTAGAACCTTCTAAAAGATCTTGCTAAGGCCAAATGCACCCACCAAAGATTCTCACCCTACTGTGACCTACCAAAACTCATGACAAATCTAACAAAATATCAGTAGGCATACTACAAGAGAATGATTGCAACTATGGTTTTCTTTTAAAAGCACACATTGCAACCTTTCGCCTTTATTTCTAAACACAGTCAAGGAGTTGAGATCCCACCACTAGTAGAATTTTGGTTCTTTATAATTGGTCTTCTGTGACTTAAATGGTCAAAAACGACTTCTTTTCTAAAAAATTGAGTCATAGAAGACTAAGTAAGTCTCAAAGGACTAATTACAAAGGACCAAAATCCTATTAGAGCCACATTAGTATGTCGTGTCAAACCTCGTTTCTTCCTTCCCCTATGCCGATTGTATTAAAACTTGCTTGAAGTTGCCGTCCTTTTGCTTACTCTTACACTAGTCTCTAATGCCGTGCATCTTTGCTATAGCTAGATGGTTGTACATGCTCTAAGAATGTCATGAAATATTGTATGTATCTATTGACTTGAAGAGGCTCTCATTTGTTCACATTTCTCAAATGCCCAAAAATAAAGTGCGAGGGGTTTTTTCTTTATAGAGGTCGAGATAGAGGTCACTTCCAAATAATATGTAACAACGTCCAAACAAATATAGAATTAGAATTGAAATAAATTTTTGAAAGTAAAATTTATAAATAATTTACATTAATATGAGATGCTCAAAATTGATTTCAAGAACAAAATTGAGAACCTTTTCAAAATATTACTAATTATGGTAATAGTTAATTTTAATTTTAGTTTACTTTTAAATACCCGCTTTTGTTCACACATGATGCTCAAAAAATACAAAGAGTGACATCCTAAGGTTTTTTCATATATTAGATACTCCTTTTATGCCAATTCAAAAGATGTTCAACAAACATTTTCTACACTAAATAGGGATTTTAAGGGGACCCATACTAATTTGTTGGCATTTCACTCTATTTGAATATTTACCACAATAGAAGAATATTACCATTTGGCATGTATTGGCTTGGGTTGCATACAAATGATGATTGGTGAATCCTACAACTAAATCCTACAAATGCATTTATTTATCATTGTGAGTGTAAATTATGTAAATCAATGTGAAATGTTGAAAAAATAACATGAGGCAATCTGACGCAACTAAAGGATTTAGTGTAAAACCAAAGTATTATTTCTTGAAAACATACTAGTAGAAAAAATGGCACTGTTGAGGGAGATGCTCAAGCAAGTAGTGCCCAATTTCACGCGTGCAAAGATGATTAGTGAATCCTATAAATGCATAAGTTTATAAACGTTCACTCACCATGGGGAATAAAATGCATTTTTTGCATCCCAAGAGATGCTTATACCTGTCCAATGTGGACCCATTGTGCCTAAATTACTTATGATATTTCACAAGCTCATGTAATTAGTGTCCAACCAAGTTAGGGAAACATTCATTATTGCACAAGGTAGTTCTCACAGGTAAGTCCTTTTAATTCTTTGGTCCTCTTAAAACCCCTATTTCGTGTAGAAAGTTATATGAAATTCTCATATGGATTTTTGTTTAATTTATTGATTTTGATATTTTTTTAAATTAAATCTTGTGTACTTTTAGATTACCTTTTGAATTAGGTTGCGTTATTTAACATTCGATTACATGATTGAATGAATGAATGAATGAATGAATATAAATAATATATGGAAGCGTAATAAAAAAATAAAAAAATCTTTATTTATCATTGTGAGTGTAAATTATGTAAATCAATGTGAAATGTTGAGAAAATAACATGAGGCAATCTCACGCAACTAAAGGATTTAGTGTAAGACCATCGTATTATTTCTTGAAAAATACACTAGTAAAAAAAATGGCACTGCTGAGGGAGATGTTCAAGCAAGTAGTGCCCAATTTCACGCGTGCGAAGTGATTTTCCTAGGCATGTCCCTAGGAGCGCCATCTTTTCTACTAGTCAATAGCTATACACATGCCTTAGTACTTTAATTCAAATGAGTTGTAAATAATTGATTTTACCTAAATTGTAAATTAGTAATATAAATTTGATCATAAATTTGTCATAGATGCAAATGTACATTGACCAAGCATTCAAAACTTTTGTGAACAAATCACGGATGGGATTTTTTAAACCTATTCCCTCCACATGCTTTAAAAAATACAAAAGTATGGTTCACGGGGACAAATTTTGTATCTTAAATTTAATATCAAAAGAATATTTGTTGTTTTATAAACAAAAGCTAAAGATGTTGAAATAAAATGAATTTTTACTAGACCAATCTAAAAAAGAAGACATTTTTCTTGTATATAGCTATATGGGTTATGTATATATCCCCTTTGCTAAACAATATATATGAATTCAGATGTTGGCATGATGAAAATGTCCAATCATATGTCATGAATGTGACATCCATACACATATATACACATACATACACATAACACACATGCACACATATATACCACCTATGATGGATAGTATGAAGTTTTATAATACTGTAGTTTAGAATGTATCTATCAAATGAACGATATTCTTTAACATTACACACATACCATTTGATATATGGAATGCTCATGAATATTTTCAAAATTATCTTTTTCATCATAAAAAATACTTTATTTGAAATAATAAGTTCCCAAAACTTTTGACATTTGCTTTTAGAAAAATAATCCCATGCGACCCGTCTCTAATTGTTTTGAAGTACATGTTATTATGTGCACATTTGAGAAACATGGACAACCTAAAATCACATTGAATTTAAACACAACACCATTTTGCAATTTGTGCCAAATACAATTCTTGTTGTTTTCAAGAGGGAATCAAAAGTGTGAACTTCACCCATCGCTACAATACTATTGAATGGAGCACCCCATGTGATACAATTCAAAGCTGGTTACCAAAGAGAGTGAAGAAATTCATCCCAAAGAATTTTTATAGCTTCCTATCAGTAAGAAAAGCGATGTCGCACACAAAGAGCAAATATCCACAATAATTGTATATTCCCTTAAATCAAATACTTCATTCTAAATTGCACACGATTGAAAACCATTCTATGATGAGTAAACTCAAATCATATACAAAATAATTCAAGCTGAATCTTAACATAAAATTTCTGGTAACTTCCGATTCTAAAAGAAAAATTATATTGTAGTACCATAGTAGGGCTGCCTTCCCCCAGCAAATTATTATTACTTTTTGAAAAATAGATTTCACATAATAAAAAAAAATCTTGATTTTTAATTCTAAACAAGACTTGATTAACCTTTAAGTGCCTGAGCCATTTTCAAAGTGATTTTCTGAAATGACTTGATTAACCTTTAAGTGATTTTTTAAAATGGTTCATGAAGTTAAGCCATTTTGACTATGAAATTAAATTCATGAAGTTAATTGAAAAGTAACCAGAGTGTCTTTTAGAAGGCTCCTTCTTTATTGTACGTGTCAAGTGTCTTGTCATTCCAAGTTGTAGTTTGCAAGTTCTATCAAAATGTGAAGAAAGTTAAGTATGTTTACTAAAATTATTTAGTGGAAATTGTACTTTTAACCACCTCTAGTGTTTAGGTTATATTTTTAAAACTTGATATCCTATGCTAATTCTCTTTGTTATCAAGTCAATCATTCATGAAAACAAAGCTCATATTTTTTGAACTTACGAAATTGAATTAACGGGCTTGTAAAAAAGGTCTCATAAAATTGAGGATTTTGACAATGCAAGGGGAATTTATAATTTGAAAGATATTTGTTAAAGATTTAAAAAATCAAAGACGGTGAATTGAAAATAAACATGAATGAACATATGTTTGAACAAAAATAATAAAAAATGGTAAAATCCCAATCAAATGTGCATTCAAATTGAAACCTATGCACACATGTTGGCCAGGTTTGGAAAAAGTTGGAAAACACTAAACTAGTACTATGCCTGGGTAGTTTCCACACGCTGGCTCCTTATTGGTTGGCCATATTTGACCTCTGACTCTTCAACTCCAACATCATGATCACCTAGTATTTCTAAAATTCCTCACAAGTCCCACTCAACACCTAAACCTACCTCTTTCTTGCTAACTCACTGGTTGCCCACCTTTAACGTACCTCTGACTCTCTAACTCCAACATCATGACCATCTAGCTTTTTTGAAATTCCTCACAAGTCTCACTCAACACCTGAGCATACCTCCTTCTAGTTAACTCACTGATTGCCCGCCCTTGAACTCTGACTCTACAACTTCAACATCATGACTACCTAGCTTTTCATAAATTCCTCATAAATCCCACTCAACACCTTAACTTACCTCCTTCTAACTAACTCACTTGGTGCCCGTCCTTGACCTCTTAGTTTCCAACTCCGGCCAGCATCATATCCACCCAGCCTGTCTAAAATTCCTCACAAATTCCACTCAACACCTGAGCATACCTCCTTCTAGCTAACTCAATGGTTGCCCGTCCTTGACCTATTAGTTTCCAACTCCAGCATCATGACCACCTAGTCTTTCTAAAATCCCTCACAAGTCCCACTCAAAACCTGAGCACACCTCCTTTTAACTAACTTGATTCTCAACAAAATCAAGCCTTGTCCCCCTCGATTTGAACATATATACGTACAATAAATCCATCCCAAAAAACAGATTGACCCGTTTTGGATTGACTCGGAAGTTAAAGGTTAAAAATGCCTAAAAAAAACAAAATATAGCAAACAATGCTTTATTAATTTTTCACTTGTTGCCCTTATAGTTTTACATTTTTTTTTTCTTTTGAATTTTTTTTGTTTTCTTCTAGGCTACTGTGCCATGGTACTAAGGTAAACTGAACTCCAGCATGACAAAATAGGGCAGCAAAACAAAAAAAGAATTGTTGATTGGGCATTTAGTTTAGGATGTCCAATTACAAAAAACATGGGAATGATCATTTCCTGTAGTAGGCAAACACCAAATTCAAATCCACACGGCATGACATGGTTGGAGGAACAATGAAATGACAAATTCAATAACTTGGCCAACTCACACTTTTGTGAGGATCAAGAAGCTCATGCATTTGGGGAAGAGGGAAGGTGGCTCATTCTGCTCGCGTGGAGTCTCGGGGGACCCGGCGAAATGGCGGGCGGGATCGGCGGGTCGAACCCTAAAACCCGAACGGGCAGACCAGCTTGCACTGCTGCCTGTGCTGGCGATGGTGGCAGGAGTGCCCTGGAAGAGATTTGCAGCTCGCAAAAAGGAAGGGGGATCCATGGAGCAAGCAAGCAAGCGGGATTGAGAATCGAGCGATAGCAGGAATCGCGCTGCCATAGTTGATCGAGCAGAGCCTGCCATTGCCTTCAACGGAGCTGGCTGCGCTGAATGCGCAACTATCGCCTCGCTCGGAATAGCGTTTGCAGCGTCACGGTAGCTCCGTTATTTTTAGCCACGGGTTTCGGTTGCCGGGTCCGCTTTGGCCGGCGCCGGAAGGGTTCGCGGGTTGGAAAGTCGTACGAGACGTATGGATCTGACACCGGACGGTTGTTGTTGTCGTCGTCGCTGGTGCGGAGCAGCAATGCCGTGCTGTGATGGTGGAGATTCGTGAGCGGGAGGCGCATCGACGGGAGCGGTGTTTTGCGGTCCGTGGTTGAGGGCGCCGTCCATTCAGGGTACGTCCAGGGTTTAGAGTCGCGTGTCGGTGTTGTGGAAAACGATTCCACGTTTGATTTCTATGTTTTACGCGAATGCAGATGTCGGAATGCGCTTTGTCGGCGTTAGTAGATCCTAGACCTGCTCTCGAGCCGAAGAAGCTCGGGCATTTGGAATAGTAGTGGTGAGTGGAGGCCAGCTCAGTTAGTTAGGGTCGGTGTTGTGGAGTACGGTTCTTTGGAGAGGATCGTTCGATTTTTGTGTTTTAGGGGAATGCGGCAGCCGGAGCGCGCTTTGTTGTTGGACCGGCGAACTGTGTGGGTTAGTATTCGCAGCTTTAGATCCCACGACTGGTGATGAGCCAAAAAGCTCGGGTATTACGAATGGTGGTGTGTGAGCTGAGTTGGTTGGGGTCGTGAGATGGAGAGTGCGATCAGGGAGCTTTGGTGGTTTGTGATTTGTTAGGATGGGATTGGCCTCGGAGGTGTGGCGATTGAAACTGCCTTGGCTGCGAGAATGTGCAGTGGCAGGCAGGCGGGCATAGTCTTGAAAGAGTTCTCATGAGTGAAGTTGGTGGTGCAGATGGTGCGCCGCGTTTAGGAGTACGTGCGGGTGGCGATGACCAATGGCCGGCTGTCGCAGTTTAGTTGAAATAGCGGCGCGGAAATAGTGAGGGAATCTGGAAAGTCCGTGAATTGAAAATGGAGGACCAGTTCGCGAATATTCTACAGCGAAACTATGGATTGAAGGCCGTCGGGAAGTCGGCATCCTATGGACCTCGATCAGATGAGAGAATCTCCGCCCGGGCGTTGGATAGAGGGCAGAGCGTGGGAAGTGGACTCGGTCGGATCAATCAGTCGGCCGCCGCCGCGGCCGCAGTGGTTGCGGCAGGAGACAACATGGGAGCGTATTCGCAAGGACACAGTGGGTTGAGTAAGTCCGCACGGCAGTCAGATCCACCTGGGAGCGCACGCGATCAAGGTTTTCGTGGCTCAATCAAGTAAGCACACATGAGGAGGTGGATTCATCACGATGAGGTTCTGTTGTGTGCGTCGAAATCCGTTGCGTGTTGTCGTGTGGCTGAGTATATGTGATGAATGACCTAAATTGATGCGCTATGAGCAGTAGGCTTCGTCTTCACGGATTTGCAGGGACAGTTGTAGTTGGGCTTTGTATGGAGCTTTTGAAATTGCTGTGATATAGAAGAGTCGAATTGGATTACGCCAGTGTATGGGCACTATCTTGTGGAATGCTTTGTTTCGACTCGGGGGAGTTTCATGGTGACTTTATGCTGCGCTATGAAATGAGCGGAGACGAGAGGTTGAGTTGTTATGGCGTCGAGTGGTGGCGTTTGTTTCTGGTGGTTGCATGAGAGGTAGCTGTAGGTATTGAGTGTGTGCGTTGGTTTTCCAGAAGCAGCAGTGTGGGAGGATTTGACGAGATTTACATGGGGGCAAGGTCTGGATCTGCATCAAGCTCGAGCTTGGCCGACTTTTTGGAAGGAAGCGTGGGAAAATCAACAGCCGCATCTTCAGATAGCCTGAATAACGAGGAGAATCCCGCCGTTTACTCTCAGAGCAGATCAAGAGCAACGGAGCAGTCTACTCAGAGTTTGAATGAGCAAGGTACGCACATGGACTCTTGTAGCTGCTCATGGGATTCTCCATCTGAAAGGGGTTTAGGAAGCGGACATCAGAATAGTACACCATCGCGGAGAAGTCAGTCCTTCCCTTATCTTTAGTGAGACTGCTATTAGGTCAGTCTAGGTTTTCTTGTTTCTTGGTTGCAATTCAGTGTGCATAATATACAAGCGCTGAAAAAAGCCAGAGTAGCGTCACTTTAGGTCTGGCGGTGTTCACGTGGTGGATTGAATAGCCCTTTTTAGTGTTACATTTTTTATTCGCGCAAGGTGACGCAGAAATAGGTTGGCGTATGTAGTTTACAAGTAATTACGGATGTGCGCGACCTGTAATGAAATATTGACTGTAGGCAGTTCCCTATTGTGGTTCCCATCCGGTTAGTCCGAAGTGCGATTAGCTTCATTCATGTTTGATGTCGAAACCAGTTCGCAGTTGGCAGCCGTATGCAGTGCTGGTAACTACAGTCCCTTGGTTTGTATTGTGCACACGATGGTGGCTAATCAGTGATGTGGTTAATATTGGACACCATGTTACGTTGGAATTGATCGTTTCACGAATGGATAAATTGTGGACGCAGAAGCTCGGAAAGAGTGGGTTGGAAGAAGATCTTCCCTGGGCGGGGAGTCGAGGCGATCGACAGAGGAAGACTTTCTGGATTCCGTAAACAGAGAAGGTAAAACGGTTGTTCAGGATCCAAGTTCGTATGATAGTCCCAGGTCACAGACCCCGAAATCCACTGCATCAGCAGACTCTGACAGTCCAGTGAAAGGCAGTTTCATGAGAGGATTTGGACGGTCTAGAACGGCAAGATCATCGCCGCAGTACAGCCCCGAGACTCGGGATTCCTACCCAGAGGTATCAGCCGGAGATGGGACCAACGGTTTGACAGGAAATAGGGTGCAGACAGACTCGAATCACAAGACGATGTCAGCTGCATCATCTGTGTCCACGGATGGTTCGGAAGCAGAATCTGTTGGAAGGGGTGATTCAACTGCAGGGTTCACAATACCTGCATCGAATGGTACTGCGTTTCCAGATCTGAACGAGCCTTATGCTCCTTCCAGTATGGACTTGCCCACCAAACGCCCGAGTAAGCTGAGGGTATCCAGTTCCGAGGCAGATTTTGGAGATACATTGTGCAAGTCATCGGATAAGTTTCTGGAAACCCCAAAGACCCCGGCTGCAGCCAGTACTGAGCTGAAGGACTCTCCCAGCTCTGGTCCCGGCCCATTCGCTCCAGAATCTAGAAGTCACGATTCATCTCAAGAAGTGAGTACGAACGAAAGCATACCTATGCGAAGAGCTTTTGATTTGAATTCAATGGGCAGTCTCACGGTATCGCCATCGTATGTGCAAAGGTCCCGAAAATCTACACGCGCTGATGTGGTGAGCCGTCCAAACGGCTCTGCATCGAGTTTGGATGAGCCACTTACCAAGTTTGAGGTAAACTTGCCTACGGTTGGAGCATCGGCAGGATCACAGAGAGCTCGGAGAAAGTCGGATCCTTCGGTAGATTTGTGGGTGACGGTTGACCAAATCAGGCTTGTGACTCAGCCTTGTACTTACCCACCCCCGTCTAGACCACCTCCTCCACCTCCCCCTCTTGCGCATCGGTATTCTGGTACCGGCAGGCATCGTTCGAGCCAAAAGTCTGAACCTTGGGAAGCGAGTAAGGACCAAGGTGGGCAGAGGTCTGAAGCGTCTGGAGCTGAGAAGCAGCGTTTTAGCCCAAGCACGCAGTCTTCGGGCACCGAGAAGGTTCACTCAAGTGAAAAGGTCCATGAGCGTTCCGGAAACGAAAGAGCAAATGGGGGTGTACAGAAGCAGGCGGAGAACCAGAAGACCGGGTATGTGTTGCCGGAAGTGACTGTGGTTGATCTGGGTCCGGAGGATATGAAGCCATCCCGCGAGGAAAGAAGGAGGATGCGCGAGCAAATTGAGAGGGAGCGACGGCGGGCCAAGAGGGAGGAAGAGCGGGTGAAGGAGAAGGAAAGGCTTCAGAGAGAGGGTCTGAGGGATTCAATGTTCAACGACACACAGCCCAGCGGCGTTCGAGAGGCTTCGCAGGCAAGAGGGGGTAGGCGGGAGAAGGTATTTGACCCTAGGGATTCAGTTTTCAATGACACGGATACAAGCGGCAGAGAGTCTTCTCGGCCTAGGGATGGGAGGCGGGAGAAGGTGTTCGATCCCAGGGAGTCGATTTCCAATGACGCAGACATGAGCGGCGCCCGAGAGGCTTCTCGGGTGAGAGAGGGCAGGCGAGAGAAGGTTTTCGACCCAAGGGAGCGGCAGTCTCAGGACTCAACGAAGAGGAGGGATGAGAAGGACATTCAGTACCGAGGCCTGAGGCAGCAAGAGAAGGAGTTTCAGGCAAGGTTAGCAAGGCAAGAGGAGGCAAGAGAAAGAGAGAATGAAAGGTCTGGTGATAAGCTAAGAAGATCTGCAGAGAAGGCAGCTTTGGAGGCGCAAGAACGTGCTGAGAGAGCTGCGGTGGAGAGGGCCGTCCAAGAAGCTCACGAGCGTGCAGAGAGAGCAGCTCGTCAGAGGGCTGCAGCTGCTCGAGAGAAAGAACGTGTGAAAGAGAAAGAGAGGGAGAGAGAAAGAGAACGGGACAGGGAAGAAGAGAAGTTGCGGGACAGGCTGAGGGAGAAGGAAAGGGGACTTGGGGAGCAATTGCGCAGCAGAGACAGTTTCCGGGCCACCAGTGAACCACGACAACGACCAACGGTGTCAGGCAATTCTCCATCTGGACTGTCAAGGTTTTCGTCAGGAGGAAGCCTGAGTAATCTGTCAGGGACAACAGCAGATGCACGGAACTCGCCTTCTGGCCGAAAGGCTGGCGATGACTGGACAAAGATTTATCCTCAGGCTCCTTCTGGCCTTCCGGAGAAGTTTCAAGAGATTCCTGGAGAGCCGGCAGATAGAAGGAAATTGCGACTGGAGAAGCAAATGCTGATAGAGCAGCGAGCCGCGACAGCGTTGCGAGAGAAGAACATGCGGGATGAGGCATTGCAGCGCGAGCAAGAAGAAAGACAGAGGTTTGCGAGCACTCTGGATGCAGATGTGAGGCGGTGGTCCGCGGGAAAGGAAGGCAATTTACGGGCACTACTGTCAACGTTGCACGTCATGCTGTGGGCGGAATGCAACTGGAAGATGGTATCGATGTCGGATCTGGTGTCGGGTCCTGCGGTGAAGAAAGCTTACCAGAGAGCGATACTTTGTGTGCATCCGGACAAAGTGCAGCAGAAAGGAGCCAATGTTAAGCAAAAGTACATTGCTGAGAAGGTTTTCGATCTCCTGAAGGATGCGTATGCGAAATTCAACAACGAGCTTTATTGAGTTTTCTACTCATCTTCATTGATTGAAATTTCATCAGTACCATTTGTTCTTAGAGTGACACTAGTAACTGACGCAGGTTGTGGGTGTTTGCCTGAACACCGGATGCTGGGTTCCTCCCTTGCGTATTATTCACAACTTGTGAGGTCTTCAATTAATTGCAGGAGGACGAACTTTGTATGCTATTCTTACAGAGAACTTGGGAGACGCTTTGCTTTGTATCTACACCTACGTCTTCAGGGGACCGATCCACTGCCACCAGTTCTTGCCTTTGACAAGAGGAGGAAGTCATGAAGTACTTGATCTCCTGGAATTCAATGGTGAGGTTTGTTCTACTTTCTAGTGTTAGGAGTTTTGTATCATTTGGGTCCACGGCAGCTGTGAATCTAGTTCGTAATTTTCCAATTTATTGATTGAGCACCTTCTTGTGCGTGAAACTAACATCACGCCAGATTGTGCCTCAAGGGGTTGAATTGCTACAAGTAGCGCTGTTGTGGAGTCTGGCACTCAGATATCCCGTTTACACTTCGCTAAGCTATGTGTAGGTTTTGTTACTTCTGTAGGTTAGCTTTCTGGGCATAATGAAGCTCCGCTCAGATATTGTAAGCCTTGTTCACCTTTTTCTGTGAAATACTTGCCTCGCGATTGCATGGACTACTGGTATTTGGGTTCGCTTTTCTCTTTTGAGCCTGATGGCGGTGCTTGATTAACGGTGGACTCTTTTGAGACTGAGCACTTCATTTGGATGTTGTATGCAATTGTTATAAAAGGTCAATATGTTTTTGGTATTTAAAATTGTTTCCTTGGCAAAGGTTGATTGATGGGATGTACACCAGGTGAAGATGGCACTTTTTGGGTCACCAATCTTTTTGGGTGTCCCCTGCATTGTTGGTTCATTTTGAAACAAACCTACTCTACGCAGATTGCAATCTTGAGAATAATCTTTCATATTTAGAACTTTCTCACACATTTTTTTTGGAAACAGTCAAGAGTTTTTGAAACCAAGAAAATTCAACATTGAAATAACCGCAAAATGTAAAACAATAACTTCAGGTCAGTGAAGGTGGGAATTATGTGGCTCATTAGAAAATGGCGGAAATTTCTTTTTCAGCCTTAAAAAGGCTGTTAAAAAGGCTGATGTCACTTTGTTTTTGTTGTATACCGAAGGCTGCCTACCTTGTGGAAGTATGACAAGTGGGCTACAGTGGTGAATTTTATCAAGAGCAGAGTAGGTGAAGGTCATACTTTGTATATACGTTGAATCATACTTCGAATGTTCTGCCATGTAGAACGCATGATTGGCTTGGGCTCATGAAGAGGCGATTTAGGGTTTAGGGGGTGGATGTCATTAGGATTAGGGAGATCCAATTAACGTGACAATCAGGCCATGCATCATGCGACTGTGGAAAGCTTCAGGCTATTATTCCATTTTTTATTTTTTTTAAATTCCTTTGTAGCAATTAGCCACATGAATACAAATGTAGCCACATATACGATAGTCGCACATGATTCCAAACAAAAAGTTGTACATGATTGCACCTACATGACTAGAATTGACAAGATGATGGGGTGACTAGGGCATTCTCGCTTATTGCAACCAAATTTTAAATTCATCTAATATTTCTTCTACTCAAATGAATAAAGTGGAAACATCCAATTGAGCCATTTTCACCTGTTGTATATATTCTTAATCAATATCTACTTATGTCGAATCATGTGAAATAATTGATCTTAGATAAAAATCATGTGGAGGTTTATACTAAGTTGTTACGATAATTGAAATAGAGAATAATGAAGAAGATGATGGAAGAATCAAATTGGTAAGGACAAATTGGAGAAAAACTTGTAAAAGTCAAAAGGTATTTTTATGGGCAAATTAAAACATTCCATACTTTGATATTTGGGTACTTTGTAATTTCTAGTTCTTTCTCTCAGTTCCAAGGGATAATGTCCATTGTACAAATGTGTTACAAAATGCATGACAATCTAGGGATTTTTTCATCGAGTACCCTCTAAATAGGCATAAAAAGGAATCCGTGATAACTTGTTTTGCAAAGTTGAATTCAATTTGAATAAACAAAATTTTCTTAACCCCTAAATGTCCACAACCCTCACTAGATTTGAAGAATTACAAAGATACATTATAAAATGCATCTAAAAGGGATGTTTTGAAATTACTGTATCAATAAAAGTTGTACATTATAAATTTTAGATTCTATCTATATGGTTAGATCTATGGTTTCAATCATTGATCTTTTGTATGAAATTTGAAATTTGAAATTTGAAATTATTTTGTAATTAAATTACGAATAAGATATTATTAATTTGTGGATGAAATTTGTTGTGATTGGTTGAAGTGTAATGCTCTAACTGTAGTGATTTTTGGAGAATTTTTGGTTGCTTAATTTTACGAGTTGACTTTTTTCAAGAGCACTTTTGAACTATTTTAAACTAAGATCTTATAAATTTTTGGTGAATCACTACAACATGAAATAAGGCATAAAATTTTCACAAATCATCCTTTTTCTAACCAGTTCACACATGCATGAAGCTAACTTCCTGTAAAAACAATAGTGAAAAATCCATGCTTAAAAAAAGTGCATGACAGATGAGAAAATCGGATGAAATTTGTACATTGTCCCAAAAATGAACACTTGGGTAATTATGGGTTGACCCAATGAGGCATTTTTTTAACTTAAGCTTGTAAGAATACAATATGTCACAATTGTAGTTTTCTTTGATTTGTCATGACTCCTGGGGGATGCACTATACTAAACAGGTACAAGTATACGAGAATGCAAAGGAGTATTAATTTGAACACTGCCATATGATGTTTACATATAATAAATATATTCAGAATTGAAAATACTAATATATAATTACATTAAACATACATTAAGGATGAAACATATATGTATAAAAAGGTTTCTAGACAATTAATCCCTCGTATACATGGGGTTTTTAGGGGGGTTCACGAACGCACATGATTCTTAAATATAATGTAGAGTGCACCCCTTGAGGCATGATTTCATTTTAAAAATCTCTTAATTGGCATTGTTCTCAAAAGGAGGCATGCTACTACTACTACTACTTTAGAATGCTATATGTCACAAAGGAAAATTTTGAAATTGTATATACAAGTCACACTATTATTAGGTTATTAGTGAAAATGTTATTAGGATTTGTAGGGGATCTTTGTAGCTTTCCCTAAAATTGATCCTCCTATTCATTGCCTCTAGAGATGATGAACAAACTACAGGCTTTAATCTCTAAAAGCTCGAGGGTAATTGCACAAAACATAAATGTGTTATAATATGTGCTTTTCATATATTTGATGAAGCTTGGTTTAATAGACAAATGTAGGGCATCATCTCTACAAATTATCCATACAGTCAAACTTCCAAAAATAACTTTAATTCTTAGTTTTAATGAATTAAAAAGCCTAAACCTTTGAAAATTTGTATAAATTATAATTTTCATCTTTAGAGTTTAAAATTTATCAAGATTGATTAAATTTGGTTTATCTAATATAATCTTCAAGAAAGCAAAAGAAATGATAGAGGGAACATCATTACTTTCTCCAAATAGAATTTTTATAACACTATGACAATGTTGAGGTGATCCACTTTGAAAATTCTCCTAGGTGGAATCTTACTCGGATTGACATAATTCAAATTGTGTTGAAAATTAGACTTGATGTAGAATTTAACCCTTTAGCGCGCTTGCGTCCGTATAATGGACGACAAACATATTGCAACCTTTCTCAACACTTCATCTTGTACGGTTTTTCATTCATCTAATTATTTTGGTTCTTGGGTTAGTTGACTATCATTTGTATGGTATGGATCTTCAAATTAAGATTTTGTAACGTTTTGAAAATTAAATAACACAATTGGTTTCTGTCAAGTTTCATTTCTAGTTCAAAAGTGGGACCTTAAACGTGATTTTCTAAAATAAGTAGAATCAAATAATGGAAACCATACTATCTTGTAGTGCATGTTATTCCAATTTTAATACAATAAAAAATAAATAAGTAAATAAAATTTGGTGTTGATTTTAGATTTTAACTAAATTTCAAGAGAAAACCTTGCAAAATTCATTAAAGATAATCAATAAAAAGATATGATGAATCCAACCATACAAATGTGATCTTCACATTGACATTCATCAAACATTTTATAAAGAATCTTTAAAAACAATATTGAATCGAGACGTTAAAGGGTTAATTTAATTTGATTTATTTTCAAAAATATATATCTTTTGTTTTGGGCAACCTATTAGATTTGGGCAATGATTAGAAAATGGTCGTTTGAGTGTTTAGGGGTTAACCCCTACTAGATATAACATTATATCTATGTGGTGGATTCCAAATCTTTCAAATATTCTTTAGTATGAATTGTGCCGTTGAGTTCATATATAGAGGTTTCTCTACATTTCAATCTAGGGAGTCTTTTTTTCAAATTGAAAAATAAAGAATTTAGAATACCGGTATAATAACTTGTTTTGTAGAATCAAACCAAGTGAAACAATTATGTTGGTCAAAGGTTTTCTAATTATGTTAAAATACAACTAGAAATGATACATTCTTGGAAGAATAAATACTCAAATATACAAAATAGAAAAAATTATCTTTCTTGATGTGTTAACAAGGATTGTAATTCATCAATTCTGGCATGCTATACAATGGAGAGTTGGTAATAATATGTTAATTATGAAGAGTTCACCTAAAATTGTTGAAAATTTGAAGGTTATTGGTAATCCCTAAGGACCAAGGATTCTTGGTTTTAATGTGACAATCTCAATCATGATTTCATATATTGAAAAATATAAATAGATGGAATCAAATTTTATATTGTTGGAATTAATTATGAACAATGTATATATTGATTAAAAAAACAAATAAATTAAAAAAGGAAGTCCACATAGGACTTATTCAAAAATGTTGAAAGAAACATGAGGTCTAAATCTAGCTTCTTGTCCTTTAACCCCTAAATGCCTAGGCCTATGACCATGGAATCATGCTTTACCTGTCACACTCAATTTGCTACTATAAATAAGATAAAAATTCAATTTTATATTTTTAGTAGATGAAACCACGTGTCTACTACATATCATGATTTTTTCATAAAATTTGTTGAAAATTTGGAATTACTATGATTTTTTGAAGTGATTGTAAAGAAAATTCCTATCAATTACAAAATATGCTCAAAATTTTAGATTTTCTAAACAAAGAGGTAATTTACAATGAAGAACATTACAGTAGATGAAAATCATCCGTATTTCTATATTTAGAAAATCACTACACTATGGTAATATCCACCAAACTCGTAACTCTAATAAAATACTCAATTATCGAATTTAAAAAAAAAAAATCAAAGTAGAGTAGTTATTAGACTATGTAAGCTTATTCTACAGTGTCCATCCTTGAAAGGGGAGAGTAGTTTTGTTCCAATGTCCCTTTTGTCTGGTGGGCATCGGGGCATTGACATTACGAACGGACACTTTATTCACGCCGGCCTTGCAATTGGGCCGGTGTTTCTATCTATCTATCTATAAGCTTCATTTTGTTAGTTAAGCTCAAATGCAATAGAACTCATTTTCATGGCCTAAATTTAGTTTAACCCTTAAGAGGCCATGGGGGTCCCTTTCTACGGCCTGTATTTAGCCTTATAATTGTCCGAATATGGTTACTATACAAATTGTGATATACTGTTAAATACATATTATCACGATTATCAATTTTGCTTTGTACTGAGAAGTGTTTGGTCATTGTTACTTTGATCAAATACCATCAAATCCAAAATACACTACGAGGTGAACCATTTTTATTACTCTTCTTGTAGTTGGGACCCCATGTAAAATCCCAAAATGACTTGAATTACTTGAATTTAATTTGAAGAGATGACATGACCAACGAAAACTCTTCACACAAAAAAATGGATGGAATTCAACATCCTTTTTTCATCCAGGAACTGATTCAAATCATCCAAAGACCATTTTTTGGTCTGGGCGGTTGTTAGGGGTTAAAGATGAATTGTAATAAAAAATCACACAAATACAAGCATAAATACTTTTTAATTTAATTAAAACAAGTGAGTTTAAAGGGCCTTCTTACAAGGGAAAACTTCTTATAAATGACAACACTTTTATTTTGCTCCTTCTTAATCAATTTTACTGTTAAATTGTCTAAAATTTCTTAAAACAAATATTTTATTAAAAAATAGGATACTAACACATAATAAACTTAGAATAGTTTTCATTCAAATTGTAATCATAAAATAATTTGGAATTGAAATTTTTCATCAAATTTTCTTGTGTTAGATTTGAAATGTAAACTATAATACAATGAAATTTTTGCAATACAAAATTACTTAAATCATTGATTTTTTTATTGTATGGTCATTTATTTAACTATTAATGAACCAGTTGACTTATGTCATTATGCTACAAAATATTAGCAATATTGATTGTCACCAAAATACTTGATTGAAAATTCATTCATATTGACATCCACAAGTTAACTTTTTTAGTGTAACTATGTTTGGTAAGGCATGGTAAATATCAAAGTAGTGTAATGTATAAAACTTAACTACGCTATTTAATATGGTCACAACTATTTTGATTAATTTGTGTTTAAAATAGATGAAGGAAATATATAGATTTAACATGGAAAATATTAAAGGAAATGTGAATAATTAAATAATACATTTTAAAATAATCAATACTAATTTTTGTTTTAGAATTTAAGTTTTGAATGCCATCCTTTACTTGTTATTGCTCCTTTTCCAGCATAACCTTCACATATTAACCACCAAAAATGAAACAATTTTTTACAATGAAAAACAATAATATCTTTTTATTCTTTACAAATGCATAACATTTAGAATAAAATCATTAGTAAATATATGGTGTTCAATTTATATAAAATATATCTAATGGAATCTATAAGTAGATCCATGTAATACATGTATGTATTAAAAATATTAAAAATATGATTGAATTATTAAAAAACTTATTTGGCCTTTTGATGACATTATTATATACATATATATATATATATATATATATATAATTTAAATAAATTTTCTATTATATTGTTGAAAAATGATAAAACTATTGTTTTGAACTAATTTGAATTATGATGTTTTTTTAGAATTATGAATGTTTTTATAATTTATAATGATTTAAAGATTTGGACAAATAAATATAATTTTACAGTTTAAGAATAAAATAATATATTTTATAATCCTAAAATCTTATGAAGAAATGATTTTTCATAGTTCATATAGTTTTTATAAGTTTATAAATATTAAAGGCATGATGAAATTTTATTTAGTCTAGTTGAAAAACTAGATTGCTAGATTAAAATAGTGTAAACACTAATTTTGTATTTAAAAAAAATTATCCGTTACTTTTTTATTTTGAAAAAAAATATTATATATATATATATATATATATATATATATATATATATGTTCCCAAAATTAGTTCCACCAATTTCTTTCTTTAAAAATATCAATTGATTAAATATAACCTTTAAAAAATTACATGTATTGTGATTTAAAAAATAAAATAAAAATTTATATGATCCAATTACTCAAAAAAATCAAATATTTTCTTTTACCAGTTAATATCATCTTTAGAAAATAAATATTTAACCAAAATTGAATATATATTTTGAAATTCATATATATCTGGAAGAGATTTTTAATAACAACTAATTACCGTACTCATGGCATTATATAAATATCTATGAATTTTGTCTTAAAATCTATTATATTACCTTTTTCAAATATTATTTTGTAAATCACATTTCGAGGGACACTTCACTTGAACATGTACATTAATAAAGTAATTCAATGGAGCTATCACGTAATTGGAATATCCAAAGTATATTCTAGAATATTCTAGAATTATTCTTTACATGAGTTTAAAGTATTCTATTCTAAATCTAAAATTTTCTAAATTTTATTGCTTATGAATAAAACACACCCTACATTTTAACGCACTATGTTTACTATTTTTCCTAAGTGTTTACCCCCCTGGGAATCACATACATGCATCAATACATGGCACTAAATGCTTATTGTATACAATGTTCATGAGTGTAATGAATATATTAATTATTGTTAAAAATTTGTAATTGTTTTATATTTTCTAGATTAAAATTGATAAAGCTTAAAGATATTAAAAAATGCTTTAATTTGTTCAATATCCTTATATGTATGAATTCGCACATGGTCTTGGTTAGTTTATTACTTTAGTATCATATGCATAAGCATTAAATCAAATAAATTTTTTATCGCTTATTATAATATCATAATCAACAAAACGGGTTTAAATTGATTAGAAACATTTTTTATTTATACTAAATGATTTTGTTTTTCAAATTTTGATTCTATCAAATTTTGTATGTGATCTCAATTTTTTAAATCGTATACATTTAATATTGATTTATGATTTTTATGTAATTAAATAATTTTAAAAAATAAACTTCATGGTAGGTTGTAATTTTAGTTTATATTTGTTTATTCAATGTATAGTTTAATTTTTTTTATTAATTTTTTGTTTGCATTTGTAGTTGGCCCACAGGTTCACCATCATAATTAACATTAAGATTGAGAAACAATGGATCTTTAGGATCAAATACAAATTGATTTGAAGATAATTTTTCTAAATCTACTTGGTTATTTAGTTGATTATCAAGTGAATTTAATTCAACATTTGAAAATGGCATAACATTTTGTTCGTCTTCATTATTAAGTTGATAATCTATAGAATTAGATTTATTGGTGGAATCTTGTGAGAAATTGCTTGACACATTTGAATTATTACCAAAAGGATCTATGTCAAAATCTATATTAGAATTTTTTTCAATTTTATTTTTTTTGAAATCTAAATTTTGTTCATTTTCTAGTTTGTACTCGCCAATGTCCCTACCGCCTTCTTTTAAATTAACTTCAAAGCATAAATATCTAGAGTCCTTGTTTGTACTTGGATGAGCTTGAGGTTTTTTATCTTCAATTTTAATAAATTTTATATTTTTTTCAATATTTTTTTCATTTTCAATGTTAACATTGAACGAACCTAGTCTTTTACCATCTTTACATGGACTTATTTCTACTTCATAACACAACCTTGGTTCAAATAATGTTTTGAAAGATTCAGGATTACAATCTAGATTTGTACATTCTACACTTTCGTCAATTTCATCTTCATTTGTATATGAATTAACATCATTAATTGAACTATTGTTTAATAAAACACTATTGGAACTATTAGGCAAATCATGGTTTGGTGTTAAAAATACATCAAATTCATAGAGTAACTTAGGCTTAGATGTTTCTGATTTTTTAATCTCTACTCTGTCTTCATTTGTTGAGACTAATTCATATTTATTATTAGTATCATCTAAAGTTTCATCTATATTACAATATTCTGCAATACCTTCACCAAGTTTGTATTCTTCATTGAAAGTAGAAATCAATGCTTGGGTGTTTTTTGTAGAATCCTTGTTTACTAAACAAATTGGCTCAAGTTTATTTTTGTTAGTAGTATCCAAATTACTTGATTCAACCAAATTTTCATTACAACTATTGAGAGGAGAAGTTAACGTTTGAGTACTTTTTATATTTGCTAAACTATACATGTCTTTTTGTACATTAGAACATGGTATAGGAAGTTTATTTGATTCTAAACAATTGGACTCTTTTGATGCAGTAAAATTGAAAGTTTCTCCTTTAGAAAGATTTCCATAACAACAAAAATCAAAGCCAGTTGCTTTAATATTTCCATTTAAAAAAGCTGGACATTCTATATCATGTGCAAATGGTGCAACTTCTTTGTTGCATGTTAAAAATGAATCGTATATTGGAGGTGTGTAAGATTTAACATGTGGAAATATTTCTCCTAAGTAATCTCCATGCATAGTATTAGCATAAATACTCTCATTGTCATTGTTAAAAATATCTCCAAGGCTAAATCCACTTGGACAATTTTCTACATTTATAATCGAATTATTTAATTTGACTAATCATTTGTATGATTTATTAAATTTTCATTATATACATATATATATAATTATTTTTAATAATATTTTGATAATTTAAATGGTTGTTTGCATATGTATTCATCATACTTTTATAATACATGAATAAAAGAATTGAAATATATTTTCAGAAAAATACATAATGAATGTGATTGAAATCCTTACCATAATATCTATAAAAGTTGTATTGTTGATCGTTTGGAAGCCGTGCACTTAAATCAGGAGTACAATTTGATGCTGAATTATTTCCACTATTTTCAAAAACCTTCACTCTCATACTATTGTTGTAAAGTTTTTCTTGTGATGCACATCTAGGTGGACACTCTGCGTTTGTGCGTTTATATAAACCAATCATCTTACATTGTCGTGGTCTTTCGGTTTTATGTTCATTTTTATAATCCCTATAATAATTTAATAAATCTTTATTAATAAATCCAAACATATACTATTATTTATTTACATTTTCTTTCTATTTTGATGACAATTTAATAAAAAAATATAAATAAGTCATAATAGCATGTTTAAATATAAAAATATAAAAATAACTAATAATATGAAAAACATTATATAATTTAAAATAATTTCTAGTATTAGAAATTTGTATTGAATATTTTACTCTAATTATATTAAAAATCTAGATTTTATTTTCTTTGGTCTTAATTATGAATTATTCTAAAATACCTAAATATCAAAATTTAAATTTAAAATGCATTATAAAAGTATTTTAATCATTGTAGTATTATTACGTGCCCTGAAAAATGGTCACTGCTCCCAGTAATGCATTGTGTAGAATATGATTTGGGTGGAGACACTCGTTTTACAAGTCGGGGATGCTCTGACTTAATATGTCCTTCTAAAAATTGAGGATCATGCAACTTTGCTCCATTAAATTCATTTTTACAAATTGAAATGTATGGATTGGGATCTGGAGGCCCAGGTCTAGTTGGACAATGACACTTCCCAATTTTGGGTGAAAATTTATTTAAATTTAGATCTGATCCAGGTGGTAGAATATATCCTGTAAAGATAAAAAAAAGTCATCATTGAAATGTCTGTATCACAATTTAATAGACAATTGGAATGTATTGCTTCTTAGTGTTAAATTTTAAAATAAATAAATAAATAAATAATTTAATAAACTAAATTAAAATTTCATTTCTACTTAATAAAAGAATTTTTTTAATGATTTTTTTAATAAATTTGTATTAGAAATTAACCCTTTGAAGACAATCATCCATATAGTAAATGTTGGCTAGTCAAACTCAATTTTAACCTTGAAGAGATTTATTTTTGCCTTCAAGGCTATTAGGAAAATGAAACTTATCAAGCCCAGTTTCTATATTACGTTTTGACTTTGAAAAATTCCAAATATTGAACATTTTATCACATTTGCAAACTCAAGAGGTTAAGGTCCTCAATCATTTCACTACATTACTTACTCACTTATCAAATCTTTAAGTTTTAAATAGTTATTTTTGTTTTGAGTACATTAGATAGTTTGTGTATACGTTTAGAATGCCCAACCAAGAATTGAGATCATTTGGAGTATTTATTTGATTATTATGATTTGTTTTGCGTAATAGATCTTAAAATCATATTGATTTATTTTAGTTTCAAAAGTTTTGAAAGAAGTAGGATGAAAAGAAAACATATAGTTTCATCCATTCAAAAAATTCAAAAAATTCAAAAAAATTCATAAAAATTCAATCAAAAATTTGCTCACAATGATCAAGGAAGTTTGACCATTATGCAATGGATATGGTCCTCAAAGGATTAATATTCATTTGGAATTAAATTCACTTCTCAAACCATATACAATGTTAATTTCACAAGTGTTGAATTTTTACAAGTGTGAAAATATTATACAATATCAAAGTTATGAGTTTGAAATCATTCTTATGGGTTACATTAGTAAATTTTGAAATTCAATAAAGAATAATGCATAAAGACTACAATCTACCAAATTGTGTAAAATAAATGTTAAAATTAAAAAATTAAACCCCACTAGTTGAAAAAATGTATTAGTGTCTAATAATAAAGTCATAGATTTGAGAAATACCAATCCCAAATTTCCAATGGTCAGTATATTGTAGCAAGCACCCTATAGGTTTAAATGAGATTTTTTGTTGCTCAATCTCAAATTTTAAACAAAATCCCCATGATTTTTGAATCCAAATTGGAATTCCAAAAGAATTGAATGCTTGATAGATTTGAAATTTATACACTTCCCAAAACAATCATTAAACAATACCAAAAATTGAAGCTATACAAAGTTGTCCAAAAGAAGATTCAAACCACAATGTATTCGTTTTTTAATATTATTGAAAATAGGGACCAAAAAAGTAATCATACAAATAGAATATATGACTATAAACCTCTTTTGATTAAATTACTCTTCAACCTACTTAATTTTATTCCAAAGGTGCACTCAAAAATATTTTATCCCAATAGAACTTTCTAAAGATAATTTCAATTTAATTTCTATAATTTTTTTGTATTAGAAAGCTAAAGAATGGATTACTATTTTTTTTTGCTTTGAAAAAAAAATCATATGAAGGTATTCAAATTTGAAAAACAAAAAACAATCGGTTCTCATTTCACTTTTTGATTTGCAAAATGATTTTGTCCATTTTGTCTATTTTGGTCTATCTCAATTCATTTTTCTTCCTAAAATTAAGTAAATTGTGCTCCTTAGCATTCTTCCATCCAACCTCTTAATTTGAGATTTTGAAAAAATAAAATGTGCTATGTTTAGAATTTTCCTGGAATTGGTTTAAAGTGTTCATAATTTTTTGATAATATTTCTGAAATGAATTTGAAACATAATAATCTCATTGTAATAAATCTTTGAAAATTTTGAGTTTTCTAAATCTATGAGCTCATTTTCTTAATACCAATTCTAGTTGGAAGTCGATTTAATCAAAATTTCACATACTTTTAGTCTTATAATATTATTATAATATCATCAAATTCAACCAATTCATAATAACACAACCTCATTAAGCTACTTTCTAAACAATTTTTCACTAAAATCGCTTTTGGTTGATAAAATGAAATTTTAAACATTAATTAAATAAAAGCTTCATCTTTTTTATCACATTTATAACTTTGAAGCATTCCAACTTATCAATTAATATTCATTATTCATCTTGCAAATCACTTAATTCTAGATTGTAAACAAGTTTTAACTCTTATTATATTATAGATTTTATTTTATATTGGGTACAAATGGAACACTTATTAGATCACAAATTTAATTACAATAAAGATTGCAAGAAAAAATATAATTATGTTTAAATGTAAGAGAGCACTTAACAAACTTCAAAAGATAAAAGTGAACAAAGACAAAGAACTCTAGTTCTTTTGGAACAAGCATGAATCAAGAGTTCGCATGTTTGAAATCCCACACCAAATTTTAAAGACATGACCCACAACCTCATCTATTTTTACAGAAATTAGGCCATGTCTCTATTATATTGCTGCACAGGGTCAAAAGCCCTATTTGGACTCCTTTATGGATAACTCAAATGTACGAAAACTTTATGCACAAGAAAATGATGGCACTAAATCTGGTTTATATTGATATGAGTAATGAAGCCACATGTGTTCATTTCACCTGTTTTGGGGCAAGGTTCTTTTTTGCATCGTTGTGTTAAACATTCAAGCTTTGCTTTGACATCACTAAGCTCCTTCCCTAATGCCTCTGCCTTTTTAGTACACTCCTTATGGACCACTGGCTCTGGCTTCTGGACCTGCAACTTCAATCTATATCAATAATTACATCAATTAAACAAGAGCAACACTATTTTATGGAAAACAATGCTTGGGAAATACCGTCAGTTAGTGTAAAATGACCCGATTAATTTTCTAAAATGGCCAGTTGATTTTCCAAGCCTTAAACTAAATAATCACCGAGAGGAATCCAAGGCTTTTCTAATTATAGTATGAAATAGTTGCAATAGACAAGATAGATCCAAGAGGAACCGTTTAATTTTTCTAAAAACAGGATCTTGATTGCTTTTACTGGAATATTTCCCAAGCGATGGTGGAAAACACATTCTACATCTTTTTTTCCACCAAGCAAGTATCGTAATGCCTTACCCATTTTGGACAAATAGTTGTTTTCTTGAAGGAAGTTAGAATAACCTGCCTAAAGTTCCTGATGTGGGGTTGATAATGTGTACCTCTCTGTGAACTGAAACATAGAATTCTCCATACGCTGAGTTTGTAGTTGTCCATTGGGATTGATTGGCACAAGCAGGTTGCAAAACCACTGGCATTCAAACACATTTTGCTCAATTATTCAAGCAACTAAGGCTAAGCAACACTTGATATCATCACATCATTTCAGCTCAAGAACAGAGACAAGCACCACTTGCCTAACTTGTTCTAACATGACCTTACTTTGCAAAGGTGTCAATCTCGCAAGGAAAAAAGTAGGAAAGCAAATGCACATTTATAAACATGACCAAATAAACTTCATCCTAAGATCTAGTAATGATACAATAAAATCAGGTGATTGAGAAAGTACCCATCGATGGCGTCACACATGAACTGTGTCACTATGAATGGCAGAATGTGACACAACTATGGTATCTACTTCTCCCCCTATTCCACAATTCCACGCTTGTTGTACAGATACAACTAGATCATCAAGCTCCTCCACTTCCATCAGCATCGAGGATCATCCATCAACAAGCCCGTTCCAAATCGTAATGCATATCGACATAACACCTTCACTTGTAGGGATCATTGGCAGCTCATCCTGCCATTTAAACCTCAAAAGCTCCTGGAGAAAAAAAACACCAAAAATCAAAGGTCCAAAAGGTAAGCAATCAGAAACCAAGACACTGGCCACCCAACAACATGATCTACCAATGTGAATAAATAAATCAAACATGAAGAAGCTACCATACAAAGTTCATAAGTAAATTAGTTCATGAAAACCAACCAACATGCCACCACTGTACTTTACGGTTGCAAAATCCTTACCGAAGGAGGAATAGTAACAACATGTTCATCGACTTTGAGCAGGCATTTTGGTGAGGAGCTGAAAGGTCAGATGGGAAGAGGCAAGTGTGGAGGTGTCAAGTGACGTGTCGGCGATATAATACGACCAACTGTTGTCTTTGAAGGGACAAGAGCACTGTCAATTCCAAACTCCGTGACCCTTCACCTTTCGGATAACACTTGACTTCCACAACCTCCCTCAAAGAAAAACCAAAGACCTCGTTCCTTGGATAACTTCTCAAAAAAGTACTCTACAAGAGACTGTTTTATCTTCTCAAAAACCTCCTGTAAATTTTAGGCGCTAAGGCTCATTTGTTGCAAACGAAAACCATCCTTATATAACTAACACAAACCAAAAAAAATGTCAAAAAATAGTAAAAGAAGAAAAGGAAGGATTGCATGACAATCCCATTGTTATTAAATGCAACCAAAAGCTGCCAAGGATCTCATTAGAGAGATCACAAATCATGTCCACTTAGAAATAAAGATGAAGGATGATCATGCTACGCTTCCAGACATGCATAAAACACACCACCTTCGTAAGCACAAGGTTGAAAGGCCCTATATTGAACAGAATGAACAAGCAAACCACCCTGAATCACTTAAAACTAATCAACAGTGTGATACTACGCTTGCCAGATACCTATGTTACAGGTCACTCAATGGAATGATTTATGATACACTTGAACATTGTAAACCTAGGTGGGCTGAAGGGAGCTCCGTAGTGGGTCTCTGTATGCAACGACGAAGGAAATCAATCCCACACCAAGACACAAGGCCTGAAATACTGTCCACATTGCCTGCCTAACAACCTGCTCCTTTGCACTGAATACGTGCTCCATGGTTTCTGCAATATCTGATAGCACCTCCAAGTTTTGTACCTGCCCAAAAACCCCAAATGAAGGTCAGCGAAGTAGTGTATGGACACACTACGACTAACTCGTGACTAGTTGCAGCTGACTCAAAAAAAAGTATTCCGTCAAGAGTTCTCTTACTTGGTCATTCAGAAGCCCCACTCTCATCTCAGCCGTGTTCTTTAATTTTTCTGCTTCTTGCACTTGGTTTGCCAACAATATCTTTTGCTCATCCAACAACTTTTCAAACTCAAGCTTCTCTTCGGACCATGGCATCGATGAGACTGGCAAGGTCGCTATATCTTGCGTTCTTTCATGATCCCATTTACCTTCGAGTTCTTTCTTTAACTCTTTCTGCTCCTGAAGCTGTGCAGTCAGCGACACAACCTGGTTATGTAGGTCCTTTAGTTTCTCCTCTTTGTTGGACAAACTCCCACGAAGCTCCCTCAGATGGGTTTCACTTTTGAGTCGTTCATCTCGCTCCTCCTCAATTTTGAGTGACAACTCTTCATGCATTTTGGATTGATCCTCTATTTTTGTCATATGTTGCATCCTTTCCTTGCGTTCCCAATCCAGCTTCTCTTCGAGACTATTCCTCAATTCAGTCTCCTCCTGAAGCTGCACAACTAGTGAATCAAACTGGTCACGAAGATCCTTCATCTTCTCTTCGAGACTATTCTTCAACTCAGTCTCCTCCTCAAGCTGCACAACCAGTGAATCAACCTGGTCACGAAGATCCTTCATCTTCTCTTCGAGACTATTCTTCAACTCAGTCTCCTCCTCAAGCTGCACAACCAGTGAATCAACCTGGTCACGAAGATCCTTCGTCTTCTCTTCAAGGCTATTCTTCAACTCAGTCTCCTCCCCAAGCTGCACAACCAGTGAATCAACCTGTTCACGAAGATCCTTCGTCTTCTCTTCGAGGCTATTCTTCAACTCAGTCTCCTCCTCAAGCTGCACAACCAGTGAATCAACCTGGTCACGAAGATCCTTCGTCTTTTCTTCGAGGCTATTCTTCAACTCAGTCTCCTCTTGAAGCTGCACGACCAGTGAATCGGCCTGGTCACGGAGATCCTTCATCTTCTCTTCCGCATTAGTAAACATCTCACGAAGCACCATCAAATCGGCTTCGCTCTTCAGCCGCCCACCCCGCTCCTCGTCAAGTGTTTTTGATAGCTCTTCATACAATCTGGTTTGCTCCTCCAGTTGCGTAGCATATTGCGTCTTCTCCTTCCGTTCCTGCTGCACATCATTTTCAAGTTTATTTCTTGAATCAGCCTGCTCCTGAAGCTGGACTTCCAGGAACTGCACCTGGTCTGATAAATTCTTCAGCTTCTCCTCCATGTTGGGCAATATTTCGTGAAGCACCATCAGCTTCGCTTCACTATTTAGTCTCTCATTGCATTCAGCCTCGAATTTGAGTTTTAGCTCTTCATACATTTTAGATTGCTCCTCCAATTGTGCATATGACAAATCTACTTGACGTCGAATGCCTTCAAGCTCTTTTGCTTGCTCCTGAGTTAACTGGTTAAGGTCTTCGGTACGTTTCTGAAATTCCTCTTGTGCAGAAGATCCTCCTCCTTCCGTTTTAGTATTCAAGCTTCTTGGAGCGCCTGCATACGTAAGAATTGGTCAGTGAGATCAAAGGCAACAATCACTAAAAAGCAGAAATACTCATACGAATGATGATTAAATACAGTCGGATCTACGTCGTATCCAAGATAGGGATCATATTTTAGTACAGCCATCTCGCATTCATTGGGAATTTCAGTGAAGAAGAACATGAGAATGGTGAAAAAAAACAGCGAGGGAAGACGAGATAAGATTTAGCGAAACAAATTCACATAGAATGACTTAGCGTTGAAGCTGTGCACTAGCGCAGCTTGTTGTTGTGAGACTATTACAATTTCGCCGGGGCACGTCACAGGAAAAAGGTCATAAGTTTCCGGAAGTATGAACATGAAGTGGGTTGTATCATGCTTACTTTCAGACGAAGCATCGTCTACGTTCTCGGGATTCACAGTTTCCGGTTCCCGAAGCTCCGAGGTTCCATTTCTTCCGGCAGTCAGCTCAGTGTTGAAGTCTCTGTGAACGTCGCTCTCGTCATTGTCTTCCAAGACGAACATGGACATACACATTTACGTAGAGTTAAGAACTCACAGATCCGGCTCAAAATATTTCAAACAAGAATACTCACAAAACATCAGTGAAAAAAAACTCTAATCTACATATCCTGAACTAACTATTGTTACCCAGCTTCTGTATTCCTTGGTCCTTAGGCAATTTAATCTCACCTGCTGGCTTCGGATCCGCATCTGGCTCTGGATTCCCCTCTATCTGAAGTTGCTCCTTTTCTTCTGTATCCTTCAAGCTTGCCTCATCGTTTAGATTCTTCATACCTGCCATTTATATTACTACTGCTAATGAAATATGGTCCTTGGATGTGGATATTTAACGACTGAAAACAACGAGCGATAACCTGTACATCTGCCGCACCTACCAAAAGCCACACAGGACTTCCTCAACATAAACTACTAAGGTCCTGAGAATAGCGGTTGTTACACTATTACCATAAAAAGACGACTCACCTTGCTCAAGCCCAGTATCAGCATCCAGATCTGTAATTTCATCTTCAGGCTCCATTACTTCTGTGCTTCCACTCGCCCCTTTTTCACCATTAGGGCTACCGATCCCATCGCGTTGTTTATTATCCAAATCATCAACAACAGGCAAGTCTGGCGGTGGAGCTCCAAATTGGTCGAAGTCAACCTCTTCATCGACAATGACATGTGCCAATTCCGGATCTAGCAGGTTCTCTCCCATCTCCCGGGTCTCATTGTCAGGGACCAAAATCTCCTCATCAATGTTTTCCAAAGGGTTCTGCAAGTATAAAAGGGTTTTGAGCAAATAAATATATACTTCGAACTCATAATTGTGAAAGAAGGGCCACACCCCGTTCAGTAAGGAAAATTCAAGAGAGATTTCTTGAGCTGGACAGCAAAACGAAAGAGAATAGAGGATAAAAATTGCACTACCTGCATGACAGAATCGTCAGGCTTCAGTTTCTCCCCACCAGCAAGTTGTTGCTCGATACCAGTGTCCTCCTCAAAGTCTGGGTTCATACTTCTTGAGTTTTCATCCTCTTGTTCATCCGCGTTCTTATAAATACCCTCCCCTTCAGAAACTTCAGCAGTATCAGGCATTGAGCTGGCTTCACCTTCGTCCATATTGACATCCATACCAACCCACTCACGATTCCACTCTGACCAAGGATAGTTAGAGATCATTCGTCATGAAAACCTAGCCCTTAATCGCTTCTCACCAGACGCCTAAAGGCGGATACTAAAAAATCTCAAGCAGAAAAGTTTGAGACTATACTAAATTTAATAAATTTAAACCCCGCTTAAGAGCTTGTTGGAAGTAGATCTGCGCCATTACAGTGAAGCTCCATTGCTGGAAGAAAGAACAGAATCCTGTCCCAAGATCCTATTTCAGCATCACAAGATCCTAGTCAGTGTCGACTTGACTCTTCTTGTAACGGCACATGGAATGCTAAGCACATATTCACGAGATTAAAGGTCACGTAAATTGTAAACAATCAATGAGCCGTACTAGAGAGTTCCTTAAGCCCTACTAAAAACTCAGAATACCGATTTGCAAAAATTCTCTCCATTCAAACCTCGATCACGTATTCTCCTTGAAGCAGATCACAGGTGAGAGAGTATGCTTTAAATCATCTCAACTATCACCCGGGTAACTTGAGCAAAAAAATTCAGCGCGTCGGCCAAAAGTGCGAATTATCAGCAAGTACCTTTCAAACGAGGTCGCACTCAATCCTCCTCAAAAAACAATCCTCACTTCGCTTGTCACCATGCACACTGTGACGCTGAGCCAGTCCTGCAGCTCCACACCATCAATCACGACACAACCAAACTCTTAAACCATTGCGATCGCCACCCGTCTTTCTCCAAATTTAAATGACCTAGCTCGACAAGAAAATCCAAAACTTAATACAGAGAGCTGGAAGAGCAGGCGCCGCTGCCAAATCACAAAAAAAAAAAGTTTCAAGAACCGGCAAACGAGAACGCAATGGACCGAAAAACGAACACTGTGCTGAAATGGATTCCGAAATCCAAAACTTAACACCTTAAGAGATAGAAAATCCGCGAGAGTAGGCCAAATTAGAAACAGCTTTCAAGAACAAGAACGCGAGAACGCAGTGGACCGAACAACGAACACTGTGCTGTGGATTCCGAAATCCAAAACTTAACACCTTAAGAGATAGAAAATCCGCGAGAGTGGGCCAAATCAGAAACAGCTTTCAAGAACAAGAACGCAATAGACCGAATTTCGGGGGTAACAACGAACACTATGGCAGAGATTCTGGAAAACACGAAAGTCGACATATATCGAATGAGCGATTTATTCGTGACTTGGTCGTCATTTTCTGAACGAAAGAAACAGAGTCCCGTCCTAAGAGTTCAAGAAACAGAGCCAAAGCGGGAAAGATAGTTGCAGTATTCAAACACTAACAGAAACATTTTCTGAACGAAAGAAACACTAACAGTTGCGCTTTATCAAGCTTTACTACAGTAACCTAATCAGGCGTCTCTGATAAGGAAGGAAGCGTTCATTCTGAAAAAAAATTGTGAGATGATCTCGAAAAAAATGTGCGAATATGATACTCGAGATTAGCTTACCTTAGAAAATCAGTTGAGGGAAAACGATCAACGACAAGTGAGCGGAAGTGAGGACAGCGGCAACGTAATCCCCGACCTGGCGCAATCCTCAAGAGAAAGTGTTTGACAGATCCCGCCAAGCAACGTAGACACTTGGCCTCCGTGTGTTGAACGCGCAGCCGTTAGTTACCCTGTTACTGCGGGCGCCCTATTACCGTGATGCCTTCGTACTACTGGCTGACTGTAATAATGGAGCCCATTTCTGTCGAGGTGGCAGCGGCAGCTTTGGATATGGAGAGCTTAATTTTGTCCTCTTAGGGCCTGTTTCCATGTGCAACTTAACCCATCGTTGATTGATTGATTGATTGGGTGGCTTTTATGCTTCTTTTTATAACTCATTTCACTATAAATCATGTCGGGTTGCAGTCTTCGCAACATCTGTGGAAAAAAAAAAAACAGCTTCAAAGATTCGACGTTGACTGGAAATGAATCCAATATTAGAGTTAACCGAAAAGTCAGCTCAAAGAGGAAAGTTTTAGCAAATTCCTCTTGAACTCCTCTTGAACTCAAAGTAGGGGTCCGCACTTTCAAAAATAATTATTAAAAATTCAGCTATTAATAATTAAAATTGAATTTTACAAGCGGCTACACGTTTTCCTTTGTTTTTTGTCTACAATTTTTGTTGACTTCATTTTTCTTGATTTCGACAAAATACTTGATAAATTTATTTATTTTTCCTGCATTTTCTTGGGGAATTATTTTCTGCCGACCCTGCCTTCCTGGTACGGTATTGAAATATAAATAGACCGAAAACTAGTTCAAGGTGAGTTGGGAGACAATCTAAAGCAAGCCACTGTCATTATTCTCCACACCTCGCAATGACTTCCACACCTCCTACCAAAGCTCCAAGCCCATGGCCCACAAGGGGACAAGTTATGACACGACACTATTCAATCCAAACATAGCTCAAGCGAGCTCAAAAGAGAGGTTGAAAGGAGGTTGAAAAGGCATGTTCCAAGGCCTTCTTTTCGGTTAACTCTATTGTGCGATGTGTTTTAAAAGTGATTTTCAACTAAACCTTTGCATTTTTGTAAAAGGTTCTTTTAGTTAAATGCGCTTTTCAAGCCTTTGTAAGCGTGGTTTTTGTTCTGCATACACATGCAACCAATAGAATAGTGCAGTTATTATTCATGAATGAGGAAATTATGTATGGGTAGGATGGACATGGTTGCACTCAATTTTATTTTTGAAGGTATTTTCTATTGTGGTTGATGACGGGTTGGGTGGCACATGGAAACAAGCCTTAGAGCACGCCCACCCTACGTGATATCTACATGAAATTGAATGTAATATCCTTGTATTTGATGCAAGGTAGATAGGAGAACCACAGCTTTTGGGCCAAATGTAGTGTTGTTTCTATAGTTCCTCTATAGTCCCTCTATAGCTAATTCAAATAAAAGCTCAATATTCTAGATTGATGAACAATAATGATTACCTATGTATAGTGATTGTGATTGGTTCACGCGTTATATAGAGGGTAATTATAACAATTCAAGGGTGTAAAGAAGATGGCTTTTGACACTATTTTGCAGTTTTTAGAATTGAAGGGAGAAGGGTGCGCATGCTCTTAATTTTGTTCTCTTTCAGCGTTATTGTAAATAGAAGATAAGGTCAATAGATCATATTTTTCAACAAATGTCAAATTATTTAAGAAATTAGAGTCATCCGTCAAAGGTTGACAATTCGTGTTGAGTTGAACCAACTACGATTAATGTGTTCATATTTATTTTTGATGTATAGCACTTGTTTTGTTAAAAGTGCATATAGCCATGTGCACTTTTTTGGATGAGAATTGTACCATTAGCTCTACATGATGTCAAAAAGAGCTTAACTATTCTATATGTATCAAATGTTATACTAAATTTCTTAAAAAATTATATGTCAAATATAAAAGCATTCATTTCAAACATATGTATATATTGAAATAGTTGAAATTTTTAATTGCATTATCCTTATTGATTAGTTTAAATTCTACATAAAGCTACACATTCTCCTTTATATATATAATTTTTCAATGTAAATATAAATCCATATGATGATCCTAAGGGAAGAATCTATTGCAAAAAGGTTTGATAGCAAAGGGGGATGGCCATGTGCCTACCCCCTAAACGTATCATGTGGGAAAGTTTGGTAGGAACTTAGGAAGTTGGCACAGGCCTACCCACCTCTTAAAATTTCCTTAGCATAACATTTTGATGGCAAAGGAGGTGGGCATGAAGAACCCTAGCCATTATCATAAGCGTTCCTAGTAACAATGATTTGCACAATACACATTTGAAAACATCAGATTAAACGAAGAAAATATACAAATTTTAATTTTTACAAAATGCACACATAAAACACAATTTAGATCATAATGTTCTCTCAAACCTTTTACATATCAGAAATGATATATGCATGCCTCACTTATTACTGTAAACACTAACTAATTCACTTCCTTCATTCCCTAACCTCAAAGAACCCAATCCTATACTATAAAGGTCTTCCATAGGTAAATATACTACTACATTCTTTGCAAAATTTGTAGTTATGGCTACCAATGAGAAATCTGCGTCAAGGGGGGTGTGCACATGCCTATAAAAGGATCATGCATTTGGAAGAGTTTATGTCAGTTAGTGAATTTTGATGGTATAGGAAGAAAAGATGCTATATTTACGTCGACAAAGTGCTATCGATTTTCAAACATCTCATCCCAACTTCAATCCCTAAAAGATCATGCACTGTAACTAGGTCTATGTAAGTTGAATTTTGACGGTACAACAACACAAGACACTATATTTTCTTCGACAAAGTAATATCGACAAGACAAGACACTATATTTTTGTCGACAAAGTGATATCGGCTTTTAAACAGCTGATTCTAATTGCAGCCCTGTTGAAGATCATGCATTTGTAAGAGTTTCGTTTAAATTAGTTGATTTTGACGGACTAATGAGACAAGACACTACAATTATGTAGACAAAGTCATATGGACGAGAGTCACGAGACAAGACTCTACATTTACGTCGACGAAGTCATATAAACGAGACAAAACACCACATTTTTGTCGACAAAGTGAAATCGACTTTCAAACACCTGATCCCTACTACAACCATGTTGAAGATCATGCATTTGTAAGAGTTTTTGTCTAAGTAAGTTGAATTTTGACAGACTAACGAGACAAGACACTACAATTATGTCAGACAAAGTAATATGGGCAAGAAAAGACACTATATTTTTATCGACAAAGTAATATTGACTTTCAAACACCTAATCCCAACTGTAACCCCATTGAAGATCATGCATTTGTAACAGTGGTGTGTAAATTAGCTAAATTTCAACGGTCTAACAAGACAAGACATTATGGTTATATTGACAAAGTAATACGGATGAGATAAGACTCTATATTTATGTTGACAAAGTAATATTGACAAGACAAGACACTATATTTTTGTCGACAAAGTAATATTGACAAGACATGACATTGTATTTTTGACTTTCAAACACCTAACTCCAACTGCAACCCCATTGAAGATCATGTATTTGTAAGATTTCTATGTAAATTAGTTGAATTTCAACAGTCTAATAAGGCAAGATAATACAATTATGTCGACAAAGTAATATCGACCAATCAAGACTTTATATTTACTTTGATAAAGTACTATTGAAATTTAAACATATGACCCCTCGCTTCTACCCATACAAGATCATGCATCGTAAGAGTTTTCAGTAAGTTAGTTGAATTTCCACCGGCTAACAAAACAAGACACTACAATTGACGTATTGACAAAATAACATCAATGAGACAAGACAATTTATTTATATCGACAAATCAATATCAACAGTTAAACACTTGACCCCCCAACTTCTACCCTTGAAGATGATGCATTGTAACAGTTGTATAAATTGTAAGTTAGTTCAATTTGGACGGTTTTACTAAACAAGACACTACAATTATGCCAGTAAGTGATATCAACAAGACAAGAGTCTATATTTACATCAATAAAGTGATATGGACTTTTGAACCCCTTATCCAAACTTCTACTTTAAGAAGATCATGCATTGTAAGAGTTCTATGTAAGTTAGTTGAATTTTGACAGTATAATGAGACAAGACACTATATTTACATTGACAAAGCAATATCCGCCTTATGCTTAAATTTTGAAGGTTTAGAAAGAAAAAAAAAGAAAAAACTATATTATGTCGATAAAGTAATAAGAATGCAAACAAGCCATTGGATTGCTACAACATATGCTTGGTAGCAAAGCATATCTTAACAATTTGGTCACTTAGGTCTACAAGGAACAAAGCCTGTGAAAACTAGAAGGCAATTCATTGCAAAAGTCAACCTTAGTGGTACCTAAGTTGACTCAAAGCTCACATTTAAACTAAGAATTGATCTCGGGCCCATGTCTACAACCTTTGGGATTAAGAATTAAGGGCCATTAAGTAACGAAGAAGAGTAGAGGAAGCATGAAGGAGAAATCATCAAGATTGACATCAGATTTAAATTCCATCCTACGGTTTACATCAAATGAATTTACAAACTATATTTTATTCCAAATTTTTCATTCTATTCAAGCCTGACAACTGCCCAAGATCATGAATTAGGTTTTTATACCCATTCAAACCAATTCTCAAACCTTCGACTGTGTCAAATTAAGTCTTCAATTAATTATTTCAATTTCCTCCCGTTAGACGCATGGGCCATATGTAAACCACCTTGGACTGATTTTCTTTGCTTGTGAATTCCCATTGACTAATTTGTTTGGCTTCTAAATTCACATTGGCTAAACCATTGTTATCAGACCCATAAATCGGCCTCGACTCATGATGTAATGCAGCTTTTAGAATGTGAAGGTGGCACACCAAGAAAGAGATTTTGATAGTGGTTCTTACGAGCTAACTAGTACAATGTTTAGATTTGGATTTGTAAATCTTAAACCTTGAAAAGTAAGTATTGTAGTGATTATGAAAAGCTGCATTCGAGATGGGACATTGCAACCACTTTTATAATAGCGAAACATGTTTAGTGATTGTCAAACCTTCTAGGCCCCTCCCCTCTATGAAACTATATATATATATATATATATATATATATATATATAAATATGTAACGTATTGAATTTTATTCAAAGTTTAGTGATTTTTATGATGATCTGGATTACAAGCCACATTTACCTTAAATCTAAGGTCCACACTTAACTTATTATGTGTACAACACATATCATAGAAAGTCTATTGCACTACATATGTTAAAACAAACCGTACTGTTATTATTTTCAAACAAACCTCGTACCATTGATAATGTTGTCTCGTTATAGTTATTGGTTTAAACTTTAAAGCAGTGAACAAGAAAGACGTGGCTACAAAAATTTGATTCCTCTAATCAAACTTTATATCAATGGAGTACAGGACTAGGAATACTTAGAGAAGACACTATATTTAACCCTTAAATGTCCACAACCCTCTCTAGATTGGGCAATTTTACAAAGAGGCATTATAAAATTCAACTAAGAGTGATATCTTGAACTTGATGTTTGATTAGAAGTTGTACATTATGAATTTTAGAATTATATCCATGCGATTAGATCTATGAATGCTATCACCAATATTTTTTTATAAATTTTGAAATCAAAAATTGAAAATTATTTTGTAATTTGATTATGAGCAAGATATTGACAATTTGTTGATAAAATTTGTTATGATAGCTCAAAATGTAATACTCTAAGTGTAGTGATTTTTGGAGATTTTTTGGTTGCTTGATTCTATGATTTGACTTTTTCAAGAGCAATTTAGAACACTTTTGAACTAAGATTTAACATTCTATGTAAGTTGGATTTTGACATTACTACGACACAAGACACTATATTTACATTGACAAAGTAATATCGACAAAACAAGACACTATATTTTGTTGACAAAGTGATATCGACAAGACAAAACACTATATTTTTGTCGACAAAGTGATATCGACTTTCAAACACCTGATCCCAACTACAACCGTGTTGAAAATCATGCATTTGTAAGAGTTCTGTGTAAATTAGTTGAATTTGGACGGTATAGTGAGACAAGACCCTATATCTACGTTGACGAAGTAATATTGACTTCCAAACACCTGATCCCAACTTCAACCCCTAGAAGATCATGCATTGTAAGAGTTTTATGTCTGTTAGTTAAATTTTGAGGTTATAGTGAGACAAGACACTATATTTACATGGACAAAGTAATATTGACTTTCAAACACCTCATTCCAACTTCAACCCTATTTAAGATCATGTAATGTAAGAGTTTTATGAAAGTTGGTTGAATTTTGACGGTATAGCCAAACAAGATACTATGTTTACGTCGACAAGGTAATATCGACTTTCAAACACCCAACCCCAACTTCAACCCCATTGAAGATCATGCATTTGTAAAAGTTCTATGTAAGTTAGTTGAATTTCGACCATCCAATGAGACAAGACATTGCAATCATGTCGGCAAAGTAATGTCCACGAGATTTACGTCGACAAAGTTATATCCACTTTCAAACATCCGACCTCAACCTCAACCCCATTGAAGATTCTACATAAATTAATTGAATTTCCACGGTCTAACTAGACAAGACACTACAATTATATCAACAAAGTAATATTGACGAGACAAGACTCTATATTTACGTTGATAATGCAATATCGACTTTTAGGCACGTGACCCCCAACTTCTACCCCTAGAAGATCCTGTAGTGTAAGAGTTCTATGTAAGTTAGTTGAATTTTGACCCTTTAACGAGACAAGGCACTACAATTATGTCAAAAAAGTAATATCAACAAGACAAAACTTTATATTTACGTTAACAAAGTAATATCAACTTTTAAATACCTGACCCCAACTTCTACCTCTAGAAGATTTACCCCTAGAAGATCTACCACAAGAAGATCATGTAGTGTAAGAGTTCTACATGAGTTAATTGAATCTTGACGATCTAACTGGATAAGACACTACAATTATGTTGACAAAGTAATATCAACGAAACAAGACTCTATAATTACATCAACAAAGCATTATTGACTTCTAAACACCTGACCCCAACTTCTATTCTTAAAAGATCAAGCATTGTAAGAGTTCTAAATAAGTTAGTTGAATTTTGAGGGTTAAACGAGACAAAGTACTAAAATTATATCAACAAAGTAATATCAATGAGAGAAAAGATGCTATATTTACATCGACAAATTAATATCAACTTTTAAACACATGACCCCCAACTTCTACTCCTAAAAGATCATGTAGTGTAAGAGTTCTATGTAAGTTAATTGAATTTTGACGGTATAAGGAAACAAGACACTATATTTATGTCCACAAAGGAATATCGATAAAAAAGAAACTAAATTTACATTGACAAAGCAATATCGACTTTTAAACGCTTGACCCCTAACTTCTACTCCTAAAAAATCATAAAACTAAATTGAAAGAAGGGGTGGGCATGTTTTCACCACCACCACCCCCTGCCCTCCCCACCGGTGGCAAATCACAAACGATAAATTTGCTTGAAGGGGAGTGGGCACATGTTAAACTTCTCTCACTTGTCATTTCATTCTTAATCACCAAAATTAGCTGCATGCCTCCAAGAAACAAAAATTCAAGTCAATAAGGATATTGATAGTGCAAATGTTGAAAATCTTGTAGCAAGAATTTACATAGAGTTGCAAATCCTTCTCATCCTATATCATTTGAGAGTGACTTATCCCTTAGCTGCCCAGGCGTTTATTTTTTAAAGGATGTACATATTTCATCTGCATTTTCTTATCCGTCATGCACTTTTTGCAATGTGGCTTTTCAACTATAGATTTTATAGGAAGTTAGCTTCATACATGTGTGAACCAATTAGAAAGAGGTTGATTTGTGAAATGTCATGCCTCATTACGTGTTGTAGTAATTAACCAAAAATTTCTAAGATCTTAGTTCAAAATAGATCAAAAGCACTCTTGACTAAGTCAACTCATAAAATTAAGCAACTAAAAAATCTTCAAAAATCACTACACTGAAAGTCATCAAGAGAGATATCGGGCTTTAACCCCTAAACGTTCTCACCCTTTTCAGATTTGACAATTTTCCAAAGATGCATTATAAAATGCAACTAAGAGGGATATTTTCAACTAAGATGAATGAATAAAAGTTGTACATTATAAATTTAGATTCTATCTATACGGTTAGATTTGCGATTGCTATCACCAATATTTGTGTATAAATTTTCAAACTTAAAATTTAGAGCTCTTTTGTAATATGATTACAAATAAGATATTGACAATCTAAATTGTCTCAATTTCCCCTTGTCCGGTGGGCATCGGATCATTGGCATTACGAACAGACACTTCATTCACGCCGGCCCCTACAGGGACCGGAGTTTCTATCTATCTTCTATCTATCTTGACAATCTAATAATGAAATTTGTTGGGATGGGTTGAAATGTAATACTCTAAGTGTAGTGATTTTTGGAGATTTTTTGGTTGCTTAATTTTAGTAGTTGACTTTTTCAAGAGCACTTTTACACTAAAGCCTTCGAAATTTTGGGTGGAACACTACAACATGAAATGAGGCATAAAAATTTCAGAAATCATCTCCTTTTTAATCGGATCACACATGCACAAAGCTAACTTCCCATAAAAGTTCTAGTAAAAAATCCACACTGAAAAAAGTGCATGATGGATGAGAAATCGGAGTTCAAATCTGTACATCATGAAAAATATGCATGGTTGAGCGGTTAGGGGTTAAGAAGGTCCCCACTTTGGATCACCTGAATACAGCTGGCTAGAATTTAAAAAAAAAACAAAAAAAAACAAAAAAGTAAAAAAAATATATAATAAAATTGCAGTTTGACGTGGACAACTGTTTGCCAAATCACACTGCAATTTATTATTATTATTATTGGTTTAACAAAGGGAAGGGGTCTTCTTGAGGCCCTATATCTCTCCTAATGTATAATATCTCAATCCATCACAAAATATACATTCACATATTGTCAATATCTTATTTGTTATCGAATTAATAAAGAATTTTGAAATTTAAGTTTCAAATTTTATACAATAATATTGGTGATTGCAATCATAGATCTAACCTTATAGATAGAATCTCAAATTCATAATGTACAACTTTTGTTCACACATCAAGTTCACAACATCCCTCTTAGTTGTAATTTATAATGCATCTTTACAATTCTCCAAATTTGGAGAGGGCTACAGGAATTTAGGGGTTAAAATGATTTTTGATTACAAGACTAGATCATTACTCCTTTATAATTGCCGCTTGACTGTTTAAAAATATTTTCTTGTACACCACCACTACATAACATTCAGTAGCATTCAACCACTTTGCCTTTTCATCCATTTGATGATTTGTAATGCATCATGTGATTTCCATCCATGTAGTGCATTAAGTGCAGCCCTTTATTATTTATTTTTCATTTTTGGAAGAGTGGGCAAGGTAGGGAAGGAAGAAGGAAGGTCAAAAACCATTGTCAATGGAGGGACAAAAGAAAAGGCGTACTGTTCAAGGAATTTGTTTAATTTTGGTTGCCCATTTTCTATTTGTTAGCTATGTACCATAACATTCTTAGGTTAAAGTATTATTACTTATAATGTTGAAAGTGAGGGACATGTGGGGATGTGTTAGCAAAAACCGTGCATGGTCATCTTCCTTTTTAGTTTTTTAAAACCTTCATCTGTAAGAAAACATCATGGATAACTACTGATTGTTTTTGGATGATAATGCAAAATATGTTGCACATTCTTGTCAAGCAAGCCGAAGCCAGTAAAGGCTACTGAATGTTATGTACATTCACAAAATCCTGATAATGGGAAGACGACCCGGGTGATCAGACACACGATTAGGGTTAGGGTTTGCATCATGCTCTCCGGATGTGTTGGATTGGCATGACACCATGTTTCTGTCTGAGCTTGCGCTCCACATGTTGGTACAATGTGCCAGGTGGTAACGGCTGCTTCACACTACGGCCGTCCAAGTTGAGAGGCCGTGGAATTGAGAGTCCAAACCTTGTTGAGAGTCCAAAAAAATCTACTGAAAATAGGCAATAAATTATAGTTTTCAATTTTTATGAAAAGAAATCGACTGTCACGGACATAGAACCATGAGATGGGTATTGCAAAGACTAAGCCTTAAAACTAGAGATATAATTATTGTGTGTCCAAAACTAGTTAGTGATGGGTATTGCCTTAGTGATGGATATTACCACAGTGATACAATTATTGTGTGAAAACTAGTTCGTGATGGGTATTGCCACAGTGATACAATTATTGTGAGAAAACTAGTTCGTGATGGGTATTGCCACCGACATAGAACCTTCTAGAATACTTCTAGAAGTTCTATAGTTCCGTAGACTTTTAGGACCTTCTAGATACTTCCTAGGGACTCTCATAATCTCTAGGAAGCCCCTGCAGAAGCTTCCTTAGTACTAGTATATCTAGGGGACGAGGTGAAGGACTCCTCACTCTCGTCAACACAAGTTAGGAACAACCTTGAGTATTGCCTTGTCTTGAATCTTGATCAACTATCGATTTAGCTCAATATATTTTCTTGAGAACCACTCTTGTGTACTATTGCACTTCTTGTTCTTGGGTCCTTGTTCATGCTCTTGTTCTTGTTCTCTTGTTCTTGTTATTGATCTCTTGTTCTTGTTCTTGAGTTCTTGTGTCCCTGACAGTTTGACGAGAGTGACATTGACAATACTAGAGCTTGATCTTTCTTGATAAGAGTGGATTACTCCTTTCTTGAAACTGCTAGAGCCTTCTAGAGGTTGCAGATTACCGTCCTCTAGGCTAGTATTGTTATGTGTTGTAAAATTCTTTCTTGATCAAGAGCGGATTACCCCTTTTTCAAGATTGGGTTTTAACATTTTAAAGGTTGCGGATTACCCACCTTTAATTGTCTCTACTCTTCATAGAATTCTTTTGTTTCCTTCTCTAGAGTGATTTCAAGATGTCAGGAGTTGCAGATACGAACCCAACAGACTTAGCTGAATCAAAACTAGACGCCGTTCTCAAAGCCATCGAATCCTTGTCGATTAGGACCAACCAAATTGAGAATTTTGTTACTAGACTTCACAATGATCTCGGGGTTGGACCTTCACAAACGAGTGTTGCGCCTCAAGTTTTTCCATCCGGAGAACCATCAATTCTTCCAACTCAAGAGGAGAATCCATCTCCTCAACATGTTGAGACTCCGAGGTTCAAGGAGCCCCGGATTAGCCTTCTAGAGAAGTTTGATGGCACACGCTCAAAATTTCGAGGGTTTGTTAATCAAATCCAGCTTATTACCTTTCTTCAACCGCATCGCTATCCGACAGACGAATCGCGAGTAGGTCTAGTTGGAACCTTACTTACGGGGCGAGCTCTATCTTGGTTTGCTCCTCTGTTTGAAAAAAGATCATCGATCTTGAACAACTTCGAGATGTTCTTAGCTGCTTTTGGAGAGGCGTTTGGAGAGCACGACAAGATTCGTTGGGCGACAACCAAGATTCGTTCTTTGCGACAAGGATCGCGATCTGCATTTGTGTATGCATCAGATTTTTGACAATTAGCGTGCGACATCAATTGGGACGAAGAAGCACTTATGAGTCAATTTCATTGGGGACTACGAGATGACGTCAAGGACCTGTTATTGTCTTTACCTGATCCTCAAACACTCAGTGAGGCAATAAGTCAAGCCGTGAAGTGCGACAATCGATTATTTCAGCGACGTCAAGATCAACGTTCATGAACTTCATCAAAACCATATAGAAGTTCTTCTCACTCGGCTGCTTCGACAAATATCCCAAGCAGTCATTCGGAAGTGGAAGACATGCAAATTGATGCAGTTCGATTTAATCCACTTACGCCACAAGAGAAGAAACGACGATTTGAAGAAGGTTTATGTTTGTATTGTGGAGAACCAGGCCATAAAGCCGACAGTTGCTCCAAAAAGCAACACCGTCATACTTTCAAGACACGGAGCACGTTTGTGGGCGACCATCAACAATCAAAAAACGAAGAGACCCAGCCACAATAGAGACCGTGCGGTTGGACGAGTTCAAATCACAAGGTCTCTTCCTTTCCGGTCAACCTTCTCGTTGTTTTAACATTCCTTTTTCTTTTGCTTGTTTGAACTTTCGAACATCCGCCTTGATAGATTCAGGAGCCTCTACTTGTTTCATAGATGAAGATTTCGTAAAACTTCACAATATTCCTTTAGTTAAAAAACCTTATTCCGTTCCAGTAGAAGTAATAGATGGACGTCCCTTAGCCTCAGGTCATGTCACCCACGAAACTACTCCTTTAGAAATAGAGTTAGAAGGCCATAATAGTTTTATTGTTTTCAATGTCATTAAAACCCCTACAAGCTCTATCATACTAGGACTATCTTGGCTTAGAAAATACAATCCTAATATAGATTGGAGTAACCTCAAAATCAAGTCATTCCCTAGTATGATTCTCCCTACACAACCAACTAGGTCCAAACTTCGTCACCCTAAACCATTGTTCGTTGGAGCAAAGGCTTTTATGAGAGCTGCGAAACATAACAATCCATTTGTTATTTATGCAACTCCGGCTCGTGAAGAAGCAACTATGGGCACGAGCCTTTCGGATCAGTATAAGGAGTTTCAAGATGTTTTTGAAAAGAAGAATGCTGATATTTTACCGGAACATCGACCTTACGACTGCGCGATTGATCTGCAAGATGGCGCGCAACCACCTTTTGGTCCAATTTACAACCTCTCGCAAAACGAACTCGTAGCGTTGAAGGAATATATTGAAGAGAATCTCGCCAAAAACTTCATCCGACACTCGAAGTCCCCAGCTGGTGCCCCAATACTCTTTGTCAAGAAGAAGGACGGCTCTTTACGAATGTGTGTCGATTATCGCGGCTTGAACAAGATTACTGTGAAGAATCGATACCCGTTGCCGTTGATATCTGGGCTTCTTGATCAACTTGGACAGGCCAAGATCTATACGAAGGTTGATTTAAATGGAGCTTACAATCTAGTACGCGTTAAAGAAGGGGACGAATGGAAAACTGCATTTCGAACAAGGTATGGTCATTTTGAATACAATACATTGGATTTCATCACTGATTTACCTCCATCAAAGTCATTTGACACCATATTCGTGGTTGTTGACCGATTGACAAAAATGGCACATTTTATTCCTTGCAAGAAAACAATCACCGGAGAAGAGACAGCAAGATTATTTTTGGACAACATTTATCGATATCATGGATTACCGGATGACATCGTTTCAGATCGTGGACCGCAATTTGTCTCTAAATTTTGGAGATCTCTCTTTGAAATCTTGAAGGTGCAAATCAAACTCTCTTCAGCTTTTCATCCTCAAACTGATGGCCAAACGGAGCGGGTAAACCAAGTATTGAAGCAGTATTTACGTTGCAACATCAACTATCAACAAGACGATTGGACCGTGCACTTGCCATTGGCTGAGTTTGCGTATAATAATACCGTTCATGCATCGACTCAACAAACGCCATTCTATGCCAACTATGGATATCATCTAAAGTTTCACATGTTAAATCAGTCAAAGAATGAGAATCCGGCAGCTGTCGACTTTGCAACAAGATTATCAGAACTCTATGCGTTGATGAAGATTCATTTAGGAGAAGCCCAAGATCGCTACAAAGCCGCCGCAGATAAACTTAGAAAGGAATCACCGTCATTCCTAGTCGGCGACAAAGTATGGCTTATTCGGCGCAATATCAAGACTACAAGACCATGTGATAAGTTGGACTATCGTCGATTAGGACCATTCCCTATTCAGCAACAAGTCAATCCGGTGGCTTTTCGGTTGGACCTACCAGCATCTATGAAGGTACATCCTGTTTTTCATGTATCACTGTTAGAACCATACAAAAAGTCGAATATACCAGGACGAAAGCAACCACCACCGCCCAGCATTGAAGTTGATATCCACGAGGAATATGAGGTTGAAAAAGTACTTGATTCGCGGCGAAGACGAGGCAAATTAGAATATCTTATACACTGGCGTGGTTACGACATCAATGAACGGACGTGGGAACCAGCAATAAATGTCGTTGGCGCGCCTCAAAAGGTACAGGAATTTCATCGACGCTATCTTGATAAGCCACGACCTATTCGATGATAACTTCAACAAGAAGCTCTTCCGTTGAGAGCTGTATATAAAGAGGGGAGAGCAGTCAAAGAGCAACACAACTCTCAACCTCAGAAACATCTTCTCTTGTACTTCTTTTCTTCTCAATATGTCTAATTGGAAGGTATTTCAAGATTCTGAATCGCAACCGGAGTCTGAGCGTGAGCTGTCTTTATCACAATTGCCGAACCAGCCTGCAGATCCTTTGCCACCACACGAGCCTCAAAATGAAGCTGGACCTTCTCAACAACGAAGACGGCCTCGAGATGAAGAACCTCTTGAATCACGGCAACGTCGAAAAATACCTAGTAGCACATCGCTGGTGATTGTCATCGAAGTAGAGCCTGCTTTTGAAGGTCGCCCGGAAGCTGTATTTGAAGGACTTTTTTGCAACGAAGATACAGAGGTCCAAGCATGGTCTCAAGTAGCGGGCGTCGGTCATTATCGCTGGTTGCAAGGGCCCTTAAACCACTTGACTCGCGCTAGACAACTTGAGTATATCGGAGAAACCATGAGACATATTTTTGATTTTCTTCGTCTCTGATCGAGAGTCCAAAACAACACTCCTCGTGAAGACTTGTCGCTAGAGAGGGAGGTGATGTCACGGACATAGAACCATGAGATGGGTATTGCAAAGACTAAGCCTTAAAACTAGAGATATAATTATTGTGTGTCCAAAACTAGTTAGTGATGGGTATTGCCTTAGTGATGGATATTACCACAGTGATACAATTATTGTGTGAAAACTAGTTCGTGATGGGTATTGCCACAGTGATACAATTATTGTGAGAAAACTAATTCGTGATGGGTATTGCCACCGACATAGAACCTTCTAGAATACTTCTAGAAGTTCTATAGTTCCGTAGACTTTTAGGACCTTCTAGATACTTCCTAGGGACTCTCATAATCTCTAGGAAGCCCCTGCAGAAGCTTCCTTAGTACTAGTATATCTAGGGGACGAGGTGAAGGACTCCTCACTCTCGTCAACACAAGTTAGGAACAACCTTGAGTATTGCCTTGTCTTGAATCTTGATCAACTATCGATTTAGCTCAATATATTTTCTTGAGAACCACTCTTGTGTACTATTGTACTTCTTGTTCTTGGGTCCTTGTTCATGCTCTTGTTCTTGTTCTCTTGTTCTTGTTATTGATCTCTTGTTCTTGTTCTTGAGTTCTTGTGTCCCTGACATCGACGGCCTCTTGACCAAAGTTTGGGTTTCCATTCCCGTCCGACCCAAACTTCCTTTCGAGAGGCCGTCGCCTTGGTCAAAAAGTATTACCACGTAAGCATTTTGGCTCGGGGAGGTCACTCTTTGTATCATTTGAGTATCACGTGTGAACAAAGGGTATTTAAAAGCACCCTAAAATTTAAAAATAATTTTTACTATAATTAGTAATATTTTAAGAATATTCTCATTTTTATTCTTGTAATGAATTGTGAACATCCTATATTAATGTAAATCATTTATAAAAATTATCTTCAAAGATTTATTTGGACCCTATCTTTGTTCGCACGTTGTTACGTAATATTTGGAAGTGACCTCCCCGGGCATTTTGGAGAGCGAAGGTTGTTGAACTTTGGCCTCTTATGTGAAGGGTCGATAGGCCGAATCCATAGTTTCTTGCAGTTTGATTGGTGGAAATCGATGGCCTCTCGACCTTCGGCTATAGTGTGAAGCGGCTCTAATTTATAAAACAGTGTATCCTCACTTCTAATGTGCCCCTCATAAATTGGATACATTGGCTTCAGATCAAATTGATGCCAAAATCGTGTAGATTTAATGGGTGATAAATAATATTGTCCATCCCTTAACTAATTGTGCTTTTTGAATTTGTCTTTTGAAAGAGGGGTGGGCACATACATACTCAGTGCTTTTTGAATTTTTTTTTGGAGGAGGGGTGGGCATATGTTTAATTCCCTTCTAGCAAGTTTACGAAAATGAAAGTTTTGTCACAAGGGGTTGGGCACATGCCCACCCCCCTTTACTATTTGATATCTTTTTTAACTCCTTTAAAGACATGGTTTCTTGATCTCCACATCCAAAATCTTTTTCAAACTTCATTTTAAGCATGGTTCTTTATTTTGATTTACTTTGATTATATTCTAAAGAAGTATACATCCCTTAAATATGCTTGATTTGACTTTTAAAAAACCTCATTTGGTTCAATGGAGTATAAATTTTGAATAAGATTCTAACTAATATGAGAAGTCTGTCGAGCTTGGTATGTCCTTTAAGGGTGAAGAAAGAGGTGGGCGTATGCCTAAATGCCTTTGTGGCAAGCTCTTGAAAATGAAAAATTTGTCACAGGAGGTGCATGCTTTTTGAATAACTTTTTTTTGGTGAATCTTTTCGCCTTGAAATTTGGCATACATATAATTCACTTAAAGATATTTCTTTGGTAAAACTTTCGTGGTAAAATACCAATTTTTGAGCTCTCGGGAGGCTTTCAAAGTTGGCAGTATTCAAAGTTGGTAGGAATGAAATGGTTTCCCCATAGTATCCCACAACTACACATGTTGGTAGATTGTTAATATCTTTTTTTTTTACTAATATTTTAGACTTGAGATTTTGACCGTATATTACTAACACAAATTGGTTTTTACCAAAATAAAACCAAAGTAAGGAAAAAAAATTTCCATTCTCGGGAGGCTGTCAAAGTTGGCAGCAGTGAAAAACTGTCCACAGCTACCAATGTTGGTAGATTCTGAACAACTTTTTTTGGGTGAATCTTTTGGCCTTGAAATTTGGCATACATATAATTAACTTAAAGATGAGTCTCTGTTAAAAAAATGCGTGGTAAGATACCAATTTTTGAGCTCTCGGGAGGCTTTCAAAGTTGGCAGTACTAAAACTTTTCTCACTGCGAAACCAAAAACGCCATTCCATGTTGGACCCCACTGTACATTCAATTTTTACCAAAAGAAGTTAAACTATGACTATATCTTCTTCAAACATACAATTTTTTTGGCATATGCACTTTTAATATATCCTTAATCAACAACAAACAATAGTCACGGAGATTTAGCTCATCATCCTAATTTTGATAAGGAATGGATTGGGTGAAAGGTAGATCATTTGTACCTTCAAGGTTCAAGATTTAATCTCCATGGGTAAATACGGTAGTGAACCATTTTTCACTCTGAAATCCACAATGCACGGATAAATAGAACCCATGCAAGGGTCCAAGATCCATGGATTTCAACCATGGTAATCATGGATTATTGGCATGGATTTTGATCACATCAAAAAAACAGGGAGCATCATTCTAGTATGAAACTCAAATTCATGCCCATTAGAACCAATATGGCCTTGACATTGAAATCACACGAGATTTATGATTGTCGGAGTTTACAATGGAATGATGGCATGATTTCTGTGTTAAAATGACACAGATCGTCCAAATAATTTATGATTAGCTCCTTTGTGTCAAAACAGAAGAAGACAATAATAAGTGCTTGCCAGTGCAACATGAACCTCATGTTACAAAATGCATGATCTTTGCATGAGATTCATGTTAAAATGATGCTGCATGGTTTTCACGTGAAAACCACATTACATTTATGTGCCCTAAGTTTACTCATACATATATAGTTTGTAACAGTCAATATACTCGCTCTTTACTCACTTAATTTGTGGATTTGCATCATCAGTAAACTTGGGGCAAATAAACGTAGTGTGATTTTTATGTGAAAATCATGCAACATCATTCTGACATAGATCTCATGCAAAGCTCATGCACTTTGTAACATAAGGTCATGTTGCACTCACAAACACTAATTACTATCTTCTTCTTTCTTGACACAAAGAAGCTAGTCACTAATTATTTGTATGATCTATATCATTTTAACACATAAATCATGCCATCATTCAATTGTAAACTCCGGCAACCACAAATCTCGTGTGATTTCAATGTCAAGATCCATGCTAATTCTAACGGGCATGAATTTAAGTTTCATACCATTTTCACATCAAAATGATGCCCTGTGTTTTTACTAATGCATCACAGTCAACATACTCCCTTTGTAATTACGTGATTAAGCTCAATCGATGAATTACAACAATATCAATATTAACCCCTAAAGGTCTGAACGTACCTTTGCGGCCACTAGAATACGTTGTATTTTGGTTGTATTTGGAATGAATCTACACCTTCAACGAATTTGAGTTCAAAAGAGAAACTGAAATTTAGATCAATGTGGTTCTAGTGAGCTATTGAGATCTTCATTTAGAGTTTCTTGTCGGTAGTAAATCCCAATTATACGACAACGTATATACTATCCCATGGGACGTTTAGGGGTTAATATAGATTCCGCCCCCGGGACACATGTAGTATCGGGAACCTCACCTCGGCAAATGTACCCGCTGGCTACATTCTACACGAGATAATGCACGGGAGGTTCCCGATACTTCATTCTAGCCCTTCATGCCATCTCCGAAAAAATTCTCTCGCTTAGTGAAAGGAAAACCTAGAAGCAATCCGAGGTTTGCAAAAGAATCCGAGGAGTTTGATTGAATAAACTTAACAAGCACAGCAAGGGTAAATTGTATAGATTTATATCTTCTCTGCAGATTGACGGAAGTTGTTTCAAGCCATCTCCGAAATTTTTCTTGCAACGGGAATGAAAGGAAGAAATATGTTTAGATTCCAAGGTGCTATTTCTTGTTACCTCAACGACACCTGTCTAACACGAAAGGAGCTCTTCTCGAGCTTCTTGCCAGCTGCGGTGCACGGACTGGATCGCCGCAAATTCGCGTCAAGAATTTCCAAGTAGTTTTATCCTTCTTGAGAGCTGGAAGGATTTTTTCTATCAACACCTGGCGGCAAATGGACACGTACCTATGCAGATCTTTTGTCTCGAGAAGCGGTGGCAGCCTCGCAGCGCTCTTGTACTGACACCGCCGTGGTGTCATCGTGTCAATGGCGCTTGCGAAAGTCAGCTGATCGGAAGTGACAAGACAGCAGGTTGTTGTTGGCTGAATAAATTGCACGCCGCCCTCGCTCATTTCAGAGCTTGTAATTAGTGATCACACAACTGAGTTGAATCATTGTTGATTGTTCTTGATAGTTTGAGCGATTCTTGATCGAGTTACAGGAGGTTTTTTTCTGTTCAGATTGTTTTAGACAAGATGCAGCACCAAAGCATGACTGATAAGGTGAAGAACATGTTGGGAGTCGGACACGGTAACAACTACACCGCCACAGGTATGCTACTAATTCCATCTCCGTGATGCTCGATTTAGTTTCGTGTTTTCTTTGCGCATCCTGTAGAACTAAAATGGATGTGAAACCTCAATGGCTTGAAACATTTCTTGTGAGTTGTCGTAATTCAAATTTGATGCAGCGTTGTTTCTTCCCGCATCTTCAATCTCTTGTACAGAAAAAATAGTTGTGAAACGTTAATGACATGAAATCAATACTGCCTAAGAGTTGTTGATGCACTTCGTAATTAGAATTCGACGCAGTGTTGCGTTTCTTTCTGCATCTCCAATCTCTTGAACAGATAAAATGGCAGTGAAACTTTAATGACTTGAAACATTTCTACATCAATATTGCCTATGAGTTGCTGATGCACTTTGTAATTAGAATTCGATGTAGCGTTGTGTTTCTTTCCGCATCTCCAATCTTTTCTACAGAAAAAATGGCTTTGAAACTTTAGTGATATGAAATATTTCTACAATTTATTTGCTGAAGAGTTGCAAACAATGTTTTATGCATCAGTTCAACTACTAATTTAATGCACGTTATTGGCACAGATAATCACTCTTATGGCGTTGGTCCTGCTGGAACAGGCGGGGGCGGCCACCATGGTGTCGGCACTCATGGTACCGGCACTGGCTATGGCACCTCAGGCACCGGCGGCTATGGCTCGACTGGAACTGGAACTGGTTACGGCACCAGTGGCACTAACAACCAAGGAGGAATTCTTGGGAAGGTAGAGCAAGCTGTCATGGGCCATGGTACTCACGGAACTGGTGCCACTGGAACTGGCTATGGCACAACACAGGGCCAAAACCAAGGAGGTATGCTTGGCAAGGTAGAGGCAGCTGTTATGGGCCATGGAACTCATGGAGCCGGCTATGGCGGCAATGGCTATGGCAGCTCCGGAGCTGGCTATGGAGCTAGCGGAGCTTCTGGATATGACAATTCTGGAACTGGATATGGCAATACCGGAACTGGTTATGGCGGCACCGGAAGTGATTACGGTACTTCTGGAACTGGTTATGGACATAATCAAGGAGCTGGTTATGGACAGAATCAAGGAACTGGTTATGGACAGAGTCAAGGAGCTGGTTATGGTGCCGGAAGTGAATATGGCGGTACAGGAACTGGTTATGGACATGATCAGGGAGCTGGCTATGGCACAAGTGGAACTGGCTATGGAGGAACCCATGGCACTCATGGTACTGGTGCCACTCATTCATCAGGCTTAAGCTTTGCTGAGAAAGCTAAGCTCAAGTTGACCGGCCATTTGTAAAGTAGAGGATACCCTTTGTGTCCCTTCAACACATTCAAGAGTGTGGTTGTTGTGAGATGTATAATGTAGATGAGAGATTTTAGAGTGTAAGATCTCAAGTTGGGGACATCAATAAGTGAAGTTCTTGTGCAATTTCAAAGTAGAAGGTTATATAAGTGATAGTAGCAAACCCATTTCCTTGCACATGTAGTTGAATCATGCATCAGATGGATTACACCATTTGTTGTTTGTACAGAGCAATTTTACATTCATGCAATCTCAATTGTGATCTTTGAGTCTAAGTTAGGTTTTTGGATCTCTTGGATGTTACGAGAAGCCAAGCAATCATGTACTTAAAACGCTATTGAAGCAATGAGAAGCATTGTTGTGAGAAGCTTCTGTACCATTTAGCATGTTGTGAAATGCTATATAAACCTAGCACTTTCACCTTTCAGCCAGTGATGTTAAACTTGATATGTTGTGGCATTGGTTTGCAGAATCTCCTACTAAACCTTGACTGTATTGTTGAAAATGGTTAGTTCAAGTTTTAGATGCTAGAGAGGGTTGCAAAAAATGTCAAATTCAACACCCTTGTGTTCAGTAGTGCATGGTACCATCATAAAACGGACTTTAGAAACTAATAAAAAGACATGGTGCAAAATTGGTTCTTTAGTCTCAAATCTCTTTTATGCTCCATTAAAAGCATGAAACTTTGTGTGAAATTGCATAACAATTTACGGGAGCTTTGTACAACATTTATGTTATCCAGTGACGAGCCTTTTTACTCTTAGAACAATCTTCATGCTTTCTTTTGTCCATGCAAAAAAATTTAGAATCAATATAGATTGGAAGGTTGATAGGTATTTTTTCATGCATTGAGTTAGGGGTGATATAAAAAATTTCAATGAAGTATAGGATTATGAGTAATAAGGAATTTTCTCATTGGGTCAAGGCTGATATAAATTATCCTACTTTGATCAGGCATGCAATTATTGGTGATATGAAGTTTCTTGCTTCATATGATTTTTTTTGTCTCATATCATCATTGACCGTGATATGAGGGAGAAAAAAAAGTTTCATGCATGCGATCAACGGTAATATGAGGCAATGATAAAACATATTTAAAAAATACTACATCAAGTCAACTTTTCAACAAGAATTATATTATGTTAATCCGAGTTGAACTCCACCGGGGTGAATTTTTCAAAGTGAATCACCTCAACGTTGTCTTAGTGTTATAAAATTTTCTATTTGGAGAAAATAATGATGTTCCCCCCATCATTTCTTTTGCGTATTTTAAGTTAATAATAGATAAACCGGATTTAGCTAATCATGCTTAATTTTAAACTCTACAAGTGAAAATTATAATATATATAGTTCTTCAAAGGTTGATGCTTTTAAAGTCATTAAAAAAATATCTAAAGCTCTTTTTGGAAGTTTGACTATATGGATAGCTTGTAGAGATGATGCCTTACATTTTGTCTATTGAACCAAACTTCATCAAACATATGGAAGACACACATCATAACACATCTATGTTTTGTCCAATACCTAATACCCCTCGAGCTTTTAGGGATTAAAATAACCATTTTGCATTCCCAATGCAACCTCAATTTTTTTTAATATATATATATATATATATATATAGACACACACGGAATGCAATGTTTATATGAGTACATTCAACCTTCTCTAATCTCTAATTGCATTGGCTTACAATGGTACAATCATTTTGTAATTTGTGGAGAAATCATAATGCCTATTTGATTTCTTGAGACAAGAAAAAAAAAAGAGAGTTAAAACAAGTGGCTAGTTGCGGAGTCTTTGCCTTACTATTTACCCCAAATTTACTTTACAACTTCCTTTTGCCATCTAGGCACGTGATTCCTAGTAACTCTTGAAAAATGAAGCGTTGCTGTAGTCTCTCCCGTGGTGGGGCAAAGACAATAAACCAAGATTAACTCAAAACAACTCAAAAATGTTCCAATAGGATCCAAAACACTTTCAAATGATCTTGAAATCACCTGAGGCTCCATTGGGAATGCAAAATGGCCACTTTAACCGTGTAGACGTACGTAACGATGCCAATATAACATTCAATAGCATGCACTGTCCGTGCCTTGGGTCTATAATAGATGGTGTGGAATATTCCACACCCAATAGTACTACATCAGTAGCTAAGGGCAGACTTCCATGCAAGGGGGGTAGTGGGTGGAAGGCACTAGAAGACAAGAATTGAGGTCTCAAGAACCACCCATGCTCCACCCATTTGGGTACAAATGAAATTTATACTCTTGAATCCTCCTGTTTCCACCCATTTTGGTGGAGCTTCCTCCTTTTGAGGACCGGCCACCCACTGCCCCCCTTACATGGAAGGAGGCCCTAAGTGAACAAGTGGAAGCACAACTTGATGAGCAGAGTGCATGAAGGAGAAGGCAGTGGGCACGAAGGCTACTGAATGTTATGCAGGATGTGATGGTATTATGACCATTGCATGGGACATACTTTTGCAACACCTTCCTGATGTACAGTATTCAGGAAAGCAATTCATGCAAGCAACGTACGTCATTTTGCATCTTCCATTGCCCTCGTTATTCTTTTGTGACTGCCTTTCACCCACTTGCAGGGATATATTCCACAAACCCCACCTTTTTTAAGGATCTTTTGGTTGCCCCACACCAATATAAGTGACATGTGTCATGTCTTAATTGGTTGGGACCCATGAAATGAAGGGGACTATCGTAGATTCTTTGCAAATCTAATTCCCGTTCTTCCTGATGTTATTTATATATAATCACTCACAATGGCAGATTTTGAAATTGAAATGGCAGATTCAAGTTGTAGATTTTGAAACCTAATTCTTCATCATGTAACCACAAGTTAGATAATTTAACAACCAAATTAAAAACAAAAATAAAAACCCAACCTGACAGAGCCTAAAAGAGCTTAAAGAGAGTGAATTCCATGTTTTTTTAGAATTGATAGTGTAGCCTTGTTTGAAAGTTAGTACTTGCAACAAGGGAGCGAGTTTTGCTTGCAAACAGGTCTGGTGCGCATTGGGTCATTGTCATTACGAAGACACTTTATTACACTTTATTCACGTCAGCTTTGAAAGTTTCTATCATTCTGTCTATTTGCGAACATATTCTCAATGGGTGTTGTATGCATGACATTCAACCAGCGGTAGCTACGTAGCTGAAGCTTTGGACAATCGAGCCTTGAAGTTGTGATACAGAGAATTTGGTAACAATTGTGATTTCTTTCTTTTGTGTTTCATTTCTGTGGAAATTTCTGAGGGTTGAGAATGATTGTGTTCAAAGGCCTCTTTCTCTCACAGTGGAGAATCTACATTGATGCATTTTCCTTCAACAACCTCCATACGCACCAAAAATTGTCATGACGAACAGACACTTTATTTACGCCAGCCTCAAAAGAGAACCGGAGTTTCTATCTATCTATTCATCCCTACAACCTCCTCATTTTTTTCAGCCAAGAAGTCTGAATTGGGTCTCATGTTTTCTTTTAAGAGTTTTGAGTAAGTACTATGTGAACTTCCTTTGGTACAATTTTTATTTGTTTTTGACCAACACACCTAATTTTCTTTACTGATATAAAATTTGGTTCCATTTGGATTACATTTTTCACAATACGATCAATTAAATCTGCCATTTTTAAAACCATGAATCCTTGGTCCTGTAGGGGTTAAGCAGGTGATGTGGACAGATGTCTTCTTTTGAACATCGGTGAGAAAAGTGAGACTAAGAAAAGTGAGACTAGTCACAGTATGAGAGACTCTTGTACATTTCTTCTTTGAAGCCAGCTCAAATTTTTGTACTAGGCTCCTTAAACTTGTCTCTTTCTTTGAAGCACCACTAGCAAAGGCGTCGCTTCTCACTCACAACACTGTCAGAGTTCATTGTACACTGACAAATCGCACTCACCAAGTCTAGAGCGTTTGTGCAGTGAGTGCAAAGTGGTGCCGTCTGACTCACCTACCGAGTGAAAAGCGACGCCTTCTCCTTGTAGTTAGTAAAACTCTTGCATAAAGTGTGACACTCCGTAACTATTATTTCTATTCCGATTGTTGCGCAGTGAGGAAATTTTTCCACATACGAGCTTAAGATGGCGAATCCTTCGACGACGCGTGTGTTACCAGCCGCATCTCTGATTCTCTTGCTCGTCATTCTACTCCATTTCAATGGCACTGTCAACCACAATAAACGGTCATCATCCCATGATGATGATGATTCCACAAGGCAGAGGAAACCGCCATGGAATTCTGTGCTGGAGGAGATGAAGCCACAGCATCCCTTGGACCCTCTGACCTCTGCTGAGTTTTTGACAGTCCAACGCCTGTTGCGTAACGCGTCACTGCTGGGGAATCGCGACAGCCAAGTGCTCCACAGCGTCGAGCTCGAGGACCCCGACAAACAGGAGGTACGGGCACATTCCAACTTAAAACTGGCGGTTTTCCGTTTATGTTTTGGACCAATAATTCCTTCTTCAGTTGTGCCAGCCATAATGGCCACTAATAGTAGTTGAGCAGAGTTTCTATTATTAGAAATAAATCAAGTGTGCTTTTTTAATTTCCGGAAAAATTCAGTTAGATTCTTCCTTAAAAGTACTACATCGATTATTGCCATTAGTGCGTCACAATAATTTCGTATTCTCATAGTAATTGTGGTATTAGAACCAGCAATCCCAAAAGTAGCTAAATTTTGCTGGATTTCTACACAAAAAAAATGGGGTTGCTAAACATACAAAGAAGAAAAATGGAAAAAATATGAAATGTAGCAAGAATTTTCATCATGATATAAATATGTAGCAACTTCATGAGGTGATATGTGCGGATATCATCATGGTATCACCTTAATATATCAAGGGTATTGCCGGATGTTACAGAGGTATCGTGAGTATTGTATGCACTTGGTAGCAAAAGTAGATACCATTTATGTGGGAGGTCGCATATTGTTCTAAATGTCATAAAGTGGTTTTGGGATCACTTATTAGAATAAGGTGTCACTCACAATAATCGAGAATTCTCACAATGAGTAGTGAGGATTGTGTGTAAGGTCTCACACTAGAGAATTGGTGGGAAATCCCACACTAATTCTATGACTCACAATACAACATCAATTTGAAAAAAAGTATCAGAAATGACAACCCTGGATTCTTTTGCCTTGTTTAAGAATGTTTTGTGTTAATTTAATGAATGATTAGGTATTGCAATGGACGCCGGGGGAGCCCATCCCCGCTCGCCACGCGGAAGTGATCTTGACCATCGATGGAGTGCCACGGAAGATTGTCATTGATGTTGGTTTGGAGACGATAGTCCATGAAAACATCGCGATTCCGGGCTCAGGCTATCCTGCAATGTCGGCCGAAGAGCGGACAAAGAGCTTTGCGGTTCTGGCCACGTACCCATCCTTTCTCAACTCGCTTGCCGCACGTGGGCTGCACATTGATGATGTTTTTTGCTTACCACTTAGTCCTGGCTGGTATGGGACTCCCGAGGAAGAGAACAAGCGGCTTATGAAGCTTGGGTGCTTTGTCACGAAGGATACACCGAATTTTTACTTGCGTCCTGTGGAGGGCATCACAATTGTCGTCAATTTGGTGGCAATGACAATTGACAGGTAATACACTACCTTTGTTAATAGTGCGTGTGGTACTAATTTAAAAGACATGCACTATTTTAGAAAACCATGAAATTGGCGAGGGCTGAAATTTTTTCTCCTTGAAATCTTTATTTTGCACTGATTTTACATTTTAGTGTCACCTTCACTAATTACCCACCCTAACTATAAACCCACTGTCACTATTAGCAAAAAGTAGTGTACCATCCTAACATTCTTGATCATACATAATTGCTTGTAAAAAATCACCCAATACATTGTAAAGATGTATTTTTGCGCAACTTGATTCTAATTGGACTCTACAATATATCTTTTATCTCATCTTGTACAATTTTATCAAAAGTTGTGGTTGCCCAATAAAGAAATCAATAAAAAAAACTCAGAGAATGCAAACAAGGAATTTTACACCACTTTTTTTGGTCTCTTTTGAATCTCATTTTTCTTTTCTTTTTCTAATTGTTTATTATTAAGTTTTTTGAATCTTTTTCTTTTGTCTCTAAGCTTTCACATTTCTCTTTAGTAAAATAACTCTATTAGATAAGAAACTATCAAATATTACATATAGAAAATGATGGTTTTCACACTAAGACAAGTGTTATAGTAGATTCTCCTCTAACTGCCCATTCCCCATAAGCATCATGTAAGCACCTTTAGGGCCGCTTCACACTATGACCGACCAAGTTGAGAGGCCGTGGGATTGAGAGTCCAAACTTCTTGAGAGTCCAAAGAAATCTATTGAAAATAGGCATAAAATATAGTTTTCATTTTTTATGAAAAGAAATCGACGGCCTCTCGATCATAGTGACGGGTCTTGCAAAATTTAGGACCCAAACTTCCTCTTGAGAGGCCGTCACCTTGGTCAAAAAGTGTTGCCATGTAAGCATTTTGAAGGTCCATGGCCTTTGGACTTTGGCCTCTAGTGTGAAGGGTTGAGAGGCCGAAACCATGGTTTCTTGCAATTTGATTGGTGGAAATCGATAGCCTCTCAACCTTCGGCCATATTGTGAAGCGGCCCTTAATAACTGATATTCAGGGAACCTAAAACCACCCACTTGTGATTCACTTGCAATCTCTTTGGAAACATAAAAATGACTTCTATGAGGAAGGTACATTGATGCAACCCATGCACCGGTTCCAAAGAGCGAAGGAACAGACTACCAATTTGCCGCACAAGCTCCTCCTTTCTTCCAGCCCCTTAATCCCATTTCCATAGAGCAGCCCCTCGGTCCAAGCTTCACACTTGAGGGTCACATGGTGAAATGGGCAAATTGGGAGTTCCACGTCCGTCCCCACTTGCGTGTGGGGAACGTCATCTCCCAAGTTAAGGTAAGGGATTTTCATTAACCCCTAAAGGACCAAGGATTTATGATTTTAAAATGACAAATTCAATTGATCATATTGTAAAGAATATAATTAAGATGAGACCAAATTTTATATTACCAGAATAAGTGAAAAACATTGCATATGTTGGTCAAACAACAAATAAATGTGAACAAAAAGAAGTTCATATAAGACTTACTAAAAATTGCTAAAAAAACACGAGGCCCAATTTGGACTTCTTGGTCCTTTAGAGGTTAAGTTAGTAATTTTTTTGGGGTTAAAATGGCTAAGGTTCATGCAACAATACACATAATAGTCTGAAGTAAAGGATTGGGGGTGTCTTTGGAATCTGAGCAGCAAAAGAAAAAATAATGAAGGAATATGTTACATGAGTTGTTCATAACCACATGTAATCCGACATGCAATCCATGTTTGGTACATAGAGAAAATTTGTTTGTTTTGACAACTAGCAGAGTATTTGAATTTTTTAGATTTTATTTTCAGACGAAAACCCTGGATGAAAACATTTTGTCCTAATAAATAATGATATGCAAACATAGACTTTTCCACTTTTTTAAGGAATTTTTTTAAGAGGCACACTCTAAATTATGTTTGAGAATCACATGTGCATTCATGACCCCTTCTAAAAACCCCCCATATACGAGGCGTTAAATTGTTAAAACTTTGCTATACAAATTCATTCCGTCGTGAATATATGTTTAATGTAAGTATACGTCTATTTTTTCAGTTCTAAATATGTTTATTGCATATATACATCATACAACAATGTTCAAATTAATACTCCTTTTGTGCACTCACGTATAGTTACTTGTACATGTTTAGTATAGTGCATGCCCCGGAGAAAATTTACTTGCTAGCCTTATTCCATTACTATTGTGCATTACTATTGTGCTACGTGGACGGCCGGAGCGTCTTGTACCAGGGATTTCTGTCCGAGATGTTTGTGCCTTACCAATCGCCCGACGAAGGGTGGTATTTCCGGACATACCTTGATGCAGGTGAGTATGGGTTGGGCCTCTTGTCACTCTCGCTTCAACCGCTCAACGATTGCCCTCGCCACGCGCGGTACCTCGACGCCATGTTCGCTTCGCCTGACGGGACCCCGTATGTCACCCCAAATTACATTTGCATCTTTGAGCGATACGCCGGTGATGTTGCTTGGCAGCATGCCGACACACTCGGAAAGGTAAATAATTGTCGACACCCAATTGGTACTGAATAAAATTAGCGGATCCTAAACCTCAATTAAAAGTAACGCAATTGAAGTAAATTAAAAGTAATATAAAAGTAGAGCCTCATGTCCTCATAATGAAAACTAATATAACATTCAGTAGCTTTCATGCACTCTATTCATCACCTTAAGCCTCCACTTGTTCACTTAGCTACTGATGAAGTATTGTTGGGTGTGAAATATTCCACACCATCTACTGTAGAGCCAAGGTAGAGACAGTGCATGCTACTGAATGTTATGTAAGATGTTGATTCATGGGAGTGGTAAGGGATGTTATTTCTATAACAACACTCAATCTATTCAATTATCATATGAGAAATTGAATGAAATGAAGGACACTCTTGTATATTGCTAATGAAGGACAAGATTATGAGATATAAACAAGTGTGCTCCCCAATGCTTGGTTGTCATTTGTACAAAAATGGGCTTATTGATGTTATATTTTTCTACGGACTAAGGGAAAGCAAGAATTGTGATTGATGGTTGAATATTCTATGACAGTTACAAATAAAAGAGTCAAAGTTAAGGAAGATAATTTTAGTTGAAAAGGATTTTATTGCTTTTTAATTTGTTTTATTTTATCACATATTAAGAATAATGTGGCCAAGGAGATTTGGAAACTTGCATTCACGAGACTCATGCAAGGACATAGCCTTGCTTAATTTAGTGGTTCAATTTTGTTTAAGTCTAAATGCTCATAATAGAAATTTACAAAGTGGGCACCCATGGTAAAGGCTTACAATAAATTGGTATAGTTTTGACTTTTGAGCAACCCAATTGAAGCAATTTTTGAGTTGCTTCAGGAAAACCTCAAATTACCTTAAATTTATATCCCTTGTAGGGCTGGTCTTCAAATTCTAGACACTTGAACATGTCATTTCTGGCGTTCTGAAATTTGTAATTTAAAAGAGTTATTTGTAAAGTCCCTCAAAACCCTTCTTTTTGACCTGTTATTTGGAAAGGACAGGATCGGCATGATCTCACTGTAGACCCAGAATAGAGCACTGAATAGATTGAAATTTTTATTCATAAAAATTTGGAGGGAGGGAGAAGAATTGGGTAGTGGGGTGGGACCATGAGGAGGAGTGGTGTCAGCCAGCTCTGGTACCAGCTCTGGTCCATGAAAAAAGGAGGACAAAAGACCGGATGCCTGTACAAATAACTCTAAACAAATACAACCATTTTAGCTTACACTCTAAAATGTGCCAATTCAAAATGGGAGGCAAATTTTTTTGCCATTGCAGTTACATGAAGCAAGGGCGAAGGTGACCTTGGTGGTACGAATGATTGCCTCGATTGGAAACTACGACTACATCATTGACTGGGAGTTTCAAACAGATGGCGTTATTCGTGTCAAGGTGCATCACTTTGTGTCATTCATAGCCTCCCATCCTTGCAGCAACTTTCTTATAAAATGGCTTTTGTTCTTGCTTTCGTTCTGAGTAGGTTCATGTCCAAGGTTGTCTTACTTAACCACTAAAGAAAGTGTCGGACACGATGTCCAAGACGTCTGTTTATCAAACAAGCATTCTCTTAAAATATACATAGAATGTTTTAGGATATTCTTGGATATTCATGAATATTTCATTCAAGTTGTGAAACGAATTTGACACTTGTCTGATCAAATAATTGGCATTAGACATTTAACCCCTAAATGACCAAGGATTCATGGTTTTAAAATGATAAATTCAATTAATCATATTGTGAAATATTTAATTCAAATGAGACTAAATTTTGTATCATTGGAATCAGTGAAGAATAAAGCACATGATGGTCAAGAAACAAAAAAATTTGAAAAAAGGAAGTTCACATAGATCCTACTCAAAATTGCTAAAAGAAAAATACGAGGCCCAACTTGGACTTCTTGGTCTTTTAAGGGTTAATACAATGTCAAATTGGAAAAATAGTCAGACACGACATCCCTGTTCATCCATGAAGTAGGGTTATTTTCTCAGATAGACAAACACAATGTCTAGTATGTTAGACACAACATCTAACAGACCCAGCCTAGGTCTCTCACACAAGTATATTTATAACATCTGAATTTTTTTTGAAATGGTTTGGCCATCTGTCTTTAAATGTGTCTTAAATAATTTTTGTGTTTTAAAATCAGCTCTGCCAACTGATTCATGTGAGGAATGATTAATCTTTAACCCCTAAAGGACTAAGGATTCATGATTTTAAAATGAAAAATTCAATCAATCATATTGTAAAAAAAGTGCAATTCAAATGAGATTGAATTTTATATCACCGGAATTAGTGAAGAACATTATATGTGTTGATAAAAACAAATAAATTACAAGAAAGGGAAGCCCACATAGGGCCTACTCAAAATTACTTTAGAAATACCTAAGGCCTGATATGGGCTCCTTAATCCTTCAAGAGTTTTGAACTTTTCCTTGAAATCTTTACCTTGCACTTTATAAAAATGGTCTTAAACGTCCTTAATATGAAGGTTGATTTCTCTTCTAGTGAATGTTTTTAATCAATGTGGTTGTCTAATATTATTTACACACATTCTTTATAAGACATCACTTGGCATAACTTGTGTACCATGGTACACGATTGGCTTTTGCACTAATTATGTCATCACTAGTAAAAAAAAGTGGCACTGCCGAGGAAGATGCCCAGGCAAGTAGTGCCCAATTCCACGCATGCATAGTGATTTTGCCTGCGCATCTCTCTGGGGAGTGCCACCTTTTTCTACCAGTGTATTATTTTAAGAAGTGTAGAAAATTTAAGAATGTTTTCACTTTCTTCTCAAATTTAAAAAATATATTTTAAAATAAAAAACTAGAAATGAAAAATTATTTTTAAAAAACTAATTAAATATTCAGTACCATATATATGAATCCAATTGTGTTCTACGGTAATAAGACGATCCGGGTCCCAAGTTTGAAACTGGAATTTGTAGGTGGGAGCAACAGGAGTTGTGATGGTGCAAGCCACGCAAATGGAGACGGTAAATGCAAACATGACCAACGACGAGCTTCACAACATGCATGGGACCCTGATTTCTGAAAACACCATTGGGGTGATTCACGACCATTTCATGAGCTTCCACATGGATTTGGATGTCGATGGCCCCGACAATTCATTTGTGGAAGGGAAGTTTGTGCAATACAATGTACCTCCCGAGGTAAGGCAAATCAACTAATAAAAAATAGTCACAATTCACTACAGTAAATAGGTAGATTAGTGTTAGATACAATAATTTACATAAACATGATGTAAGTTTTTACTGTTGACCAATTTTTGTACCCTCTATATTGGTCAAGATGGGGATCTTTCAATAGTATTGGAATCAATGTCTTTTGTAAAAAAATTTGTTGAGAGTAAAAATCTATAATATTTTCAAATCTTATAATTATCTAACACTAATCTACCTATTTAGTGTTGTGGAAAAGGTGCCTATGTCGAGGCACATGTCCATACAAATGGGCAGCACTTGCCTAGAATTAGGCAACATTGCTTTCGCATCCGCCTCAACACATGCACCTTTTCTATTAGTGTTTGTTAAAATGACATCAAATTTGTGATATTTAGGTGCACAAAGTTTTAAACTTAACTCAAAGAACCAAGAAGCCCATTTTGAACCTCATATTTGTTTTAGCCATTTTGAGTAAATCCTTTGCGGACTTTCTTTTATTCATGTCAAGTTTATTTGTTTCTTTTATCAACAAATGCAATGTTCATCAGTGATTCTAGTGATATAAATTCTAATAAGATTTAGCGGTTCCATCTAAGTTATATTTCCACAACATGATCAATCAAATTTGCCATTTTAAAACCATGAATTGTTGGTCCTATAAGGTTTTATTAAGATTGCGATAAATCTCAGGTTCCAAACAAATATCAATTCTTTAAATTTTTCTATTTCAATGATTACATTTGGTTCGTGATTTTTCAACTGTGAAATGAGATGCACAAGTGGCTCTTCCTTTCATAATTAAGACAGTCGTAAACTTTAGATTTGCATAGCAGCACAAACACATCTAGCTCATATTGAATCCTTAGTGTTAGAGTGTACACACTAGGTACATGATCCACAATCACAATTAAGTCTCAAACACAGCTGTTTAACATATTTGACACTCATCTAATTAAACAGTCGACGTCAAACGTCAAGTTGGATAAAAGTGTCAGACATAACAATCTAATGTAAGAAATGTACACAATAGGTACAGGGTCCCACAATCATTGTGAGACCATGTACTTAGTGTGTACATTTCGCACATCAGGGATTCAATATGAATTCTTTGTCAAATTAACCCTTGAAAGGTCCTTGGGGTCCCTCTCTACAACTCGTATTTAGCTTCATAATTGTTCAAATGTGATTTAATATATGAATTGTGATATACATATTATTATGGTTACTAATTTTACTTTGTACAGACTAAAAAGTGTTTGATCATTGTTAATTTGATCAAATACCACCGAATACAGAAAATACTATATATTTTGCAAAGGGGCTATTGGGCCGTTTAAGGGTTAACACAATTCGATGAATATTGATCAAAAGGTGTCACCACGGGGCAGCTATTGGGGGGTGGAGACGCATGTGGCGAAGACTGAGGAGGAGGCTCGCATTAAGTTGATGGACCATCCATCCCAGTATTGCATTGTGAATCCCTCAAAGACCACAAGACTTGGCAATCACGTAAGTTATCGGCTCGTCCCCGGCTCCCCTATTTCTTCGCTGCTGGACCCACGTCATCCTCCTCAAACTCGTGCTGCTTTCACTAATAACCAGGTACTGCCCTCCTTGCTGAATAAAATTTTAATAAAAAGAAATAAACAAACGGGTAAAAATTTGATTTTTTATCAATATGTATGATTTTTTAATGTAATTGTTAGTGGGAAGTTCATAAGGTTCTTTAGCTCTTCTCTGCAACACCTGCGAATCTTCCCACTATTCTCGAACTACAGTTGCAGATCCCCTGAATCATGGCAAGTCCACATCATTTTTAACTAAAGAAGTTGGGTGGTGAGACATTGTTGCAGCGTCTATTGAAAAGGGTGTACTCCACTAACTGCTAAAGTGAACCTTATGTTGTAAACTACTATATATGTGAGAAGTTAAAAGTATCCATTTAAGCGTCTGAATACCTTGGGGAACATTCCTACTGCCATACAATTTTTTCATGCATTGATAAATTTGAGTAGAGACAATCCAAGTGAAATCATAATTCACGCTTTTGACAAAAATTGTAATTTCTATGAATTCTCAAAGTGGCATGCTATGTAAATACAAACCGTTTGTAGTTAGGGGTCATGAACATTCCAAGAGAAATCTATAATCAAACACTTTGTGGCCTATGGCCCATGTATGAGTATTTTTGGACCATTCAAAATATATTCTAAAGTCAAGTGCTTCACTCATGACTGCAGTATTCAATCAAAATTGTGAATTACCTCATGTGATAATGTATGAATTTCTCAACCACCATTAAAAAAGTGTATTACCATTTCATTGAAAGTTTGGAAGAGCATTAATTGCCACTCATTTCTACAGCTCACCTAACCTTTTCATGTTTCATTCACATTGTGGTGAAAATTGATATGAAGAAGGGTGGAATTGGGGTGGTTTCATGGAGTTTGAAATAGGATTTAGGCTAGAATTAGGTATGTCTACCTTAGTAGACAACCCCATTTTCATTCAAAAGATTAGTGGTCATAAACATTTAGCCAACTTATAGTTACATTTATTGTTAATATAATACCAACGAAGTGTCAAAATAAATGAATACAAGATTAGTGTAAGAGATGAGATCAAGTTCCTAGTGGTTTCATTGTACATTTATGCATAATTTTCTCTAGTACTTGTAAGTTTACATCCTTTATTGTAACAATTTAAGCCAATATAGAAATTTCTTGAATTTGAATTCTGTTAAACATCTTCTATTCCTACACAATTCTTGTTCACCCTTTGCTATATAATTAATTGAAAAATTTAATAGAAACATTTGATAGAATTACAATGACAGTTTCTTGGCTGAAACAATGAGCCTCGCATTACATGTTGAGCTCACCAGTATTTGCATGTTATTGATACAGATTTGGGTGACACCTTACAATCGGACGGAGAAATATGCCGGTGGCTTCTTCACATCTCAAAGCCATGGTCATGATGGTCTTGCAGTATGGTCCAACAGGTATTTAACTCCCAAAGGTCAGAGGGTACCTTACAATTTGATGATTTATAAAGAATGATTTTTTATAAAATAATTCTTGAAAGAGAAATTTAGTGACAAGGTTTGAATAAAAGTTGTAGATCAAAAACCAAAAATTACATTCTACAATTATATGAGAAAATATCATCACCAATAAATTTACACAACATAAAGATGTATGTTTTTTTAATAAATTTTAACACACCAAAATTTGAAATTCCAAAACTAATTTTTTGTAATGGGGTTTTTCAAATTTAATTTTCACTTGCATTGTAAAAAAATCTCTCTAAGAACCCTTCTAAAATAAGCAAAAACGTGACAAAATACTTTCATTCTACAATTTATGAAAAATTTGTTCAAAAGAAATTTGAACATCCGTACAGTCAAATATTGTTCAATTAGTACACTAATCAAGAAACATTTAAATGGATGAAAAAATAAACTAAATTATATAATTCTTTATAATCAGATGCAAGTTGATTGCCTAGGGTGTGTGAATAAAAAGTTTTGAGTAAATTTTTTGGTGAAATTCATACAATAGTTACATATGATCATACATGCAGGAATCGTAATATTGAGAACAGGGACATTACGCTATGGTACTTGTTGGGATTCCACCATATGCCTTGTCAAGAGGATTTTCCTATAATGCCAACGTTGTCAACAAGCTTTGAACTAAAGCCCACCAATTTCTTTGAACGCAATCCAATCTTGAAGACCCAACCCAACCATTGAGAAGGAAGCTTTCAACTACACAAAGACAACATCCGGGGGGTGCACTTTACTAAATACAAACTAGCATACGTGAATGCACAAAAACGGTATTAATTTCAACATTGTTGTATGACATATACATACAATAAACATATTTAGAGCTGAAAAAATTGATGTATATTTACATTAAACATATATTTAGAACAAAACATATCTATATACAAAGGTTTTTAGACATATAACCCCTTGTATACATGGGGTTTTTAGAAAGAGTCTTGAAAGCACGTGATTTTTAAACAACTGTAGAGTGCATCAACGGGGGACAACAATTTAGAAGTTAGGTAGTGTCCCACTGTCCCTCCATGAATTTCACATTGAGACAGTTGTTATAATTTCTCATCTCCAGGACATAGACAAGGAACCAGTAACAAAGTAGCCCATAACCAAGGCATTGACCAAATCATATATTTCATATCTTCTGCATTGCAGTATGTTCAAGACATGGCACTACAAAGTTAAAAAAAAAAAAATCCAGTTCTAAAATCTTGAACAAAAACCACAGTATCCTCAATGTTGTGCAATACAGGTGTTAGAACTGGCCTGCAGAAGGTGATTTCAGACTCTACAATGGGCTTTATTGCACATTCCCTGTAAATCTATCAAGTAGTATACATATCTGATTGGACAACTTCTACATGTCAAGTTGTGAAGAGCGTGTAGAAGCTCATTTGTACCCGAGGGCAGAATTATTAGAGAGGGTTGAGTATATTGTATCATTTTGCATTTACAATATAACAAAGTATTCAAGAAAGAACTACAAAATCTAATTCTCCTATTTAAAATGTTAAAAAGAAAAAAAAGAAAAAAATTCCTCAATATTGTACAGTAAGGGGTGTCAAAATGCGAGTATTTGCACCACCTTTCGCGTGAGCATCTGCGTTGAACTTCATAGCAAGGACGTGGCCCCTATTCTCCTTGAAGAGCAGTCACAAAACCCTCGTCTGGTTTCAGTTTGCAAGTAGAAGGCAACTATTTTGCTGAGAGTCTTGTGATCGCAAATGTGGATTACTACAAGGAGAAGGCGTTGCTTTTCACTTGGTAGGTGAGTCAAACGGCGCCACTTTGCACTCACTGCCGAGGCGCTCAAAACTAGATGAGTGCAATTCGTCACGTGTACAATGAACTCTGACACTGTTCTGGGTGAGAAGCGACACCTTTGGTAGTAGTGGATGCTCGAGTCTCCACTCACAAGCTTGCACTCTGACACCCCCTAATGGTGTGTTGATCACCTTCATCTCAAGTTCGAGTCCCGTAACTGGAGGCGCAGCGAGAGCAGACGTTTGTCAAGGCCCGGGCCGGACTCAACGCTCAACCTGGGCGGCACGAAGCTCGCCATGGCGGGGTCATAGTCGTGCACGGAAACCGTGGAGCGCCGGGCGGATTCGTGTTGCATCAGCTGCGCCGCAAACGAGCTCATTCGCCACGCCTCGTCGCAAATGCTGAACAAGTCGTCGCTCTCGTATCCCTCCTCGTCCTTTGCTCCTCCACCACCACCACCTTCGTCACCGTGATGGTAATGGTCAATGGTGAAAAGCTCCTCGGTGTCATTGTTGGCTTTGACATCGGGCGCGGCTGCAACGCTCGTCGGATTGACCCTAAACACACGGATAATGTCCTCCCCGCCACTACGCCGCATGCGCGTCACTTCGCAACTCAAGCGCTCCATGTAGAATTTCCGCTGACGTGCCTGCGTCTTCAAGCTTTTGCAAAGCACCACTTGCACCGCGCCAAACGCAATCGCGTCCTGCACCCAAGTTGGCAACTTACATTTTAGAAGCACGTCCTTGATGCCCTTGAGATATAGATAGATGAACTACCCCAAACAGACTTTCCATTTACAATGGTCTCTTAGACCAACGTTATTATTATTATTATTATTATTATTATAAGCAGGTGATTCTTCATGAAGCTCAACAAAATCAAATAAGATATCATCTTTTTCATCCAGATCACAAAAATAAAATAAAAATAAAAATAAAAATCTTTGCAAAAGTGACAGTGTCATATAAAAATCAAAGAGAGGGAAAATCAATTGATAAGGCATTCCAATGGTAAGCGGCAAAATCTCACAATTGGGAGAGCACGGCAAAAGTTCAACCTTGCATTACAGGGGCATTTTCCGTGTTCTCCTTGTTGTGGATTTTGCATTCTCAAAAACCCCCCCTACAAAAAACCCTCATTGTGAAGAAATTACTGACAAATAATCTCCTTACAATTGTCAAAGTGAGAATGTAATTGTGTTGGGCCATACCCACATATATAATTTTTAGAACTCTTATTAGGTAGATCAAAATAAGAGCCATGAATCATAATAAATAAATCATAATAGAGCTATCTGAAGGTTTCACCATCCTCATTAATTCTAATAGAAACAAACTTGAAATTTTGAAATTTTCTTGATTAACTCTAATGTCAGATTCATGTTCCAAAGCAACTCTGTCACTCTCAGTAGCAATTTATGGGGGAGATTCGACAGTTAGTGTAAAATTAACCGAATGAAATTGCCAAATTACTGGTTGAAACTCATAGTTTTAGCCTAAAATTTGGATAAATTTTGTGATACTCAGGCGCTATCTTGGTGACACATAGATAATAACCGGATGGGTTCTTGTTTAATACCGACTGCTTTTGTAAAATATTGGATTTTAGCTGGTTCCCTTGGAAAACTCCCCGTTCAGTGCTCAGTAGATAGTAAGAGAGTTCTAGAACCTATAGCTCTAAAAGTTTCAACTTTCTAATCGAAAAAATTTGAAATTTTGACACGTTGAGTTAAAGGATTAACTCTAATGTCAGCTTCAAGTACCAAACCAACTCTGAATATACAGTTTGAAGAGAATTAGAACCTGTAACTCAAAAAGATTCCAATTTTCTCATCAATTCTAATAGACACAACTTGAAATTTTGACAAGCTTTGAGATTTCATTGAGTTAAAGGATTAATTCTAATGTCCTCTTCAAGTTCCAAAGCAATTGTGTCACTCTCTCATTAGCCAGTTAGAAGACAGTTAGAACCTATAACTCAAAAAAATTCAACTTTCTCGTCAATTCTAGTGGAAACAATTTGGAATTTTAATAAGCTCTGAGTTACCCCTAGAGGACCAAGAAGCTTAAACTAAGCTCCATGTTTTCTATATCAATTTTGAGTAGGTCCTATTTGAACTTCCTCTTGTTCAAAAATTATTTGTTTTTGGCAAACACATGCAACGATCTTCACTAGTTCTAGTGATATAAAATTTGGTCCTATTTAAATTACATTTTTTACAATGTAATCAATTGCATTTGTCATTTTAAAACTACAAATCCTTGGTTGTTTAAAGGTTATTAAACAATGACACTAATATCGGGTTAAGCTCCAAAATAACTGTATCACTCCCTCATTATGCAACTAGAGGAGAATTAGAACCCATTTACTCTTCTTTGCCTCACTACAAGCAGAGGCGCCATTTCTCACTCTGGACAATCCTGTTCATTGTCGCTTTTCACTGTACACACTTGTCTTGCGTGACAAATCACACTCACCAAGTCCAACCAAAAAATTGGTGAGTGCAAACTAAGTGATGCCATTTGACTTACAGAAGGAGTGAAAAGCAACACCTTCTCCTTGTAATGCCTGAGCTCTCTACAAATGTGGACATTGTAAATTGAAGTTTCACTACAAGGACAAGGTGTCACTTTTCACTCGGTGGGTGAGTCAAACAACGCCACTTCGCACTCACTGCCCAGGCATTCAAGACTTGGTGAGTGCCATTCATCACGAATCCTTGGTTAAAAGAATGACACTAATATCGAGTTAAGTTCCCAAATAACTGTATCACTCTCTCATTATGCAGCTAGATGAGAATTAGAACCCATTTACTCTTCTTTGCCTCACTACAAGCAAAGTTTCTCATTCTTGAGGATCCTGTTCATTGTCGCTTTTCACTGTACACGCTTGCTCTGCGTGACGAATCACACTCACCAAGTCCAACCAAAAAATTGGTGAGTGCGAAGTGGCACCTCGGGGGGTGCACTCTACATTATGTTTGAGAATCACGTGCGTGCATGACCCTTTCTAAAAACCCCCTTGTATACGAGAGGTTATATGTCTAAATACCTTTGTATACAGATGTATTCCGTTTTAAATATATGTTTAATGTAAGTATAAGTAAATATTTTCAGTTCTAAGTGTGTTTATTGTATGTATACGTAATACGGCAGTGTTCAAATTAATACCCCTTCTGTGCACTCACGTATACTCGTACATGTTTAGTACAGTGCACCCCGAGAGTGGCACAGGAGTGAAAATCGACGCCTTCTCCTTGTAGTGCCTGAGCTCTCTGATCAACAAAAAAAAAGAAAAAAAAGTGGACATTGTAGATTGAAGTTTGAACGTGAGAAAAAAAAATTAAAGCAAAATGGCTGGTTACCTGGACGATGACGAGCTCGGGACGCGCCGCGGCCTTGACATTGACGACGAGCTTGACGCCGCGCGCCTCGCACAGCGTCTGCAAGCCGGGCGACGCGGCCCAGCTCAGTTTCTGGAGCGCAATCTCGTCGCGGAGGTGCTTGGCGTTGGCGCCCAGCCACGTTTCATCATTCGAATTCACCTGGCACTTGTACCCCAGCGGGCCGCGCACGAAATCCATCACGCCCAGCACCGCCAGCACGTCCCCGGCCCTCACCACCTCATTCCGAAACGCCCACGCCACCGCGCCCACCATCGCGTCGCGCGCATTGGCATCGAACGCCACCACAATCGCCCTCGCCCCATTACTAACGTTTCTCGTACTCCCGACGTCGTCGCGTGACGAGCTACTCGTCGCGGCCACCACCTCGCTGCGCGCGCTCGACGTCGCCGACGATGAAAATGAGCCTTTCTCGTGTGAATCGATACGGGCCACCACTTGCGAGAGTTTCGACGACTTGGGATCGAAGCTGGGGCGCCGTTGCAATTGACGCGCTCCGAAGGCCTTGAGCTTCTTCATGTCCCTGATATTCTTGCTCTGCTGGGCTGCATGACGAGATGGTTCGGCGTCGGAGTGAATTGCCACATTTTTGTTGAGGAAATGAACTTACCGGCCAGTGAGTGTGTGAGTGATAACCTTTTGTGAATGTTTTGAGAAGTCCACTCCCGGCTGGAATGGAGCGGCTATTGCGCGAAAGGGAGTGTCTGAGTGGATCCTGACTGGCCGGGGGGTCCCGAGAGGAGGCGATTGACCGACGGATTTCGTGATGACCCCCGTGGACGTCGCGTCAAGGGAGCCGGAGACGCGGGCGTACGGAGGAAAAGTGACGGAGGGACTTTGCATGTGACTGCAATTCACCAGCCCCTCTACTGTTCGCCTCCGAATCTCAAGTATCTGTCCAGGGATTGGAGAATTCTTTTGATTTTCAGCTGGGCCAAGTAAAAGAGGTTGAGGTATGTTCGCACCTGGCCTTAGAGGTGGTCTTACAAGGGGGTCTTACATCCTTAAAAAAGTGTGTGTTCCCACCTACATTCTTTAGTAATTACCAATCCTACATGGATGTACACATGGCACACTTTTAAGAATGGGTATTAGCTAACATTTAGGAGGACAAAAAATATTTGAGCAATAGTAGGCAATTGTTAAGGGAGCACCAAAATAGGAAATATTCCCTAGTTTTGAACACTAAAGAATGGTCTTAGCTAATGTGGCACTTGAGGGGCCATTATGTAATACCCCTACTATTGCTAACACCTTTCCAAACCTCATTGATGACACCTTTCCTACAAAGAAGGTATTTTTCCCAAAATTGTGGGGGTGTTAAATTTTTATCCACGGTCTTTGCAAAGGCCAAGTGCGAACGGGCCTTTGGAGAGTATAATTATTTTATTCATAGTTTCTCTACAGTGGTGCTACAATGTAAAGGGTGTGGTTCAGCAAGGTATGAAGGACGTTATTTAACCCTTAAACGACAATGCCAGCCCCACGGGCTTGGTTTTAGTTTGGGAGAATCTTGCTCATAACTTCTACACCATTGCACCAAATGGGGTTTTTAAAATTCCGAACCGAGCACCTTAGAGAGATCTATACTTTTTTAGAATAAAGCTAAAGTAAATTAAACACAGAATCATGCTTAAAATGGAATGTAAAATGAGATTTTGGGTGTGGTCTCATGAAAGGAATTGTCGTTTAAGGGTTAAAGAGAGAAACTCTGGCCCGAAGGGCCACCGTGAATGAAAGGCATGTTGGGGGAAGGGTTGTCAACCCGGTCACAATGTTATTTAAATTTTAACATGTATGTTCACGAACGGTGAATTAGGTAAACAAGTAGCTGACATCATTTTCATAAATATTTTTAAAGAAATTAATTGTTTGTAGTGCAAAAGTTTCATCCTTAGAGAATAAAAGTGGGTTGATTCTGTAAAGAGGGGTCCGAAAAATAATTTTCTTCACTTCAATTGCTATAATCTTTTAATCCCTGTAATAAAAAAATTCAAATACAAAAAGAACAATCCATAGAATGTGTTCAATAATCCAGAACTTGAAAAGCATTAATAAACACATCTCAATTAACAAAATTGTTTATTTATTTTTTATTTTCTCATTATTTTTTTAATAAAATATATTTTAAGAATTATGTTATTAAAATGAATAAAATTTTGAAATTAGCTCTCAATAAGAATTTTTTAATTATTTGAATGTCCATTGGCCATCTATGGACATTCAATATAAATTTGAGCCCCATATTGAATGTCTATGCCAATCTGTGGCACAATCCATGCTCATTTCAATGGTAAAGATTTTAATGTCAAGATTTAGATTTGTTCACAAAAATGTAATTTTAATCAAGTTGGAGTTCTTCAAAGGTCAAGTTTTTTGTTCAAAGTTTTGAGGTCGTTCAAGAAACTTGACCTCTGGAGAACTCCCATTGCAAAAAGTGTCGCCACGTTGGCAATTATGTCATTTTCTCATCCATATATAAAGTTCTCCACCAGAGGAATCTTGGCCGTAGTGTAAACCACCACCGGACAAGAGTGTCACTCTCAAACAATCATATTTCAAAATTCCCCTAGAATTCATGACCGGTGAACTTCTCCACCGTAGTGTAAAGTGGCCTTTAGTCACGTGTTCAAACTTTAAGGGCCGTTTTACATTTAAAGGCTGGACCAATTCCTTTTGAAGCCAATTGCATGAAATTTCAACCCCTTTTTCAAAAGAGCCGTTTAGATTTCTACATAATCCAATAGACTTAAAAATCATCTTTTATAATCAAAAGGTTTTTTTGATTGAAATTTGACATTGGCCCTCCATTTTGGGTGCACTCAAGTCAACGAGCTCGGGCCATGTCGGACCATGCGTTCTTAAAGTAAAAAATTCATATCACCAAATTAGCCCGGACTATAGGTGTACAAGGGTTGGGACCGATTTCAGCATTTTAACCAATCATAAGTGAGGATTTCAAGCCTCTTACACAACGAATTGGCCCGACCTCCACATGTAAAGCAACCCTAAGCTTACCGTCTAACTAAAAGAAACTTTAAATAAATAAATAAATAAATCAAAGTGAGGTGGCAAGGTGATAGCACACTTGCCTGTGTGTCTGTCTACGTCCCAATGAACGGGGAGAACCGGCAGCTAGTGTAAGATGAGCCGGTTGATTTTCTAAAAAACCGATTGGAATTTAGAAGGAGCGGCTAAAAACCGGGTGAAAAAGCAAAAAAAAAAAAAATTATATATTAAATAGAGAAAATAACCGGACTCCACACTTGAAAAACTGGTTCAATCTTGGAATGAAGGAAAGTAACCGGTAAAGCTCAAAAAACTTCCCGGACTGTGCTACGTCCCTCCACGCCCTAACGAAGTAAGTTAGGTCTTGGGAAATTCCATTAGAAAAGTGTGCCGGGGGTTGGAGTGTTGGACTACACTCACTTATTAATGGGGGCCTTTATTGGAAATATCATTGTTTTGGCAGAAACTTATTTTTGGGATATTTCTTGGGTGCCAATCATGGGTTATTGTTGGAGACCTGTAACCGTTTCTTCCGGTGTCAACGCTCTTAAAGTTTGGCTGCTTCATTCAGGTGTTTTTGTTATAAATAAATTTAAAAATTTACGTACAACAAAAACGAGGGCTTTTTCATTTCATTTCATTTTTCAATTTTTTTTTATTTTTTACTTTTTATTTTTTTTCACTTTTTATTTGATCAATTTTTGGGAACACATAAAGATAGATAGAAACTCCGGTCCCTCTTTCAAGGTTGGCATAAATAATGTGTTTGTTTGTACTATCAATAATCCAGCGCCCATAGGTGATGGCTTGATATTGGTACCCTTTCTAAAAATTGTGTGATTTTCAAGAAATATTTTTTTGGTAAGAAAAAAATATTGGAAAATTATTAGAGTTAGAGGGTGTTATAGGCACCATGGCTGCAACTATATAGATGGTGTTAAATATGGAATTTTAACATATATAAAATGAGCTAAACGCGTAAAAGTGGTACCCATATTAGGCCATTCCCGGAAAAAGGGCCATTAGAACAAAAGTACACTCTCCTTTGAAAACACATCAATGGATAGTTGCACACTACGGCGTTCCTTTATTTTGGTCACGTTTGTAGTTTTCGGTCTTTTTGCAACCTTTCAAGTTCTATATAAGATTATTGAATGGAAACAAGCTTACATGACAATGAAAAATAAGTAATATCCATGCCCTAAAATACAAATGTGATGTTCAATCTTAAAAGATAAGTTGCTAGATTAGAAAATCTTGTGCATTTGTAACATTTTTGATGCAGTTGACAAATGCACTTCGTTTGTGATGAAATTTGGAATTTAAACTCCAATCTCCTTGTGCACATAGAATTCCTTTTTGTACTTCTTTCCGCAATATTTATTTAAAAATATTTTCTATATTACAATTTTACTTAATATAAAGATCTTTTAGGATTTAGGCATTTTAAGCATGCAAAAGAAAATTTGAATAAATTCAAAATCATTATAGAAATCTATATGACATTACACATTGGCTTTGAGCTGAATCTGCAAAAAGATTAGAAATCATGCACAATAATCATCATTGAACTTTCATCATGTCTATCGTGTTTTTTGTTCAAAAGAGTATTTTCAAATATTCATATTTCTTAATGTAAAGCCTTTAGAAAAAAAAAAAAAAAAAGGTATCTTTCGATTTCATATACATCAATCTCACCATTTATTAAAAAAAATAGTTCAAAATATCACCGGTGAATTTTAGTGTCTTTTGAATAAGAGCAATTTTGACAAAAATTGCATGCATGCTCTTTTGGTCACCAAATTGGGTACATTGTACTATGCAACTACTCCAATGCAAAGGAGGTTTTTCCCTTGGGAATGGAATCTTAATGAAACATGCGAGAATGGAAACTCCAACTTCACAATTCTAATTCATTAGAGTTATCCCTAAAGTGAGTAAAAACATTCCACAATATGAAAAACAAGGTATAACTGGTTTTGAACTTGAAAGGCAGCGAAAATGAGTTTTAGCCCCCTTTTCTCAGACCAATCACAATGCTCTGCATTGTGAAAGAGATTTGAACCTTTAGTTGAATGTCTCCAATGCAGGAGAAGTTCCCTCAAACCTAGCTTGAATTCCCATGGAGTAATCTCCACATACCCCTACATCAACCTCATGTTTTTCCAAAGGGAGGAGTTTGGTCGCTTGTGTGAGTGGATGCAAGACTCGATGCGAGAAAATTCTGTATCAAGATTGGAAACTCCCTATTGTAGAGAGGCTACCTGGTGGTCATTCTACGGATGGCTCTATTACAAAATACAATTTATCTAATTTTCTACCTTACAACATGGGTGTCAGGGACATAAGAACTCAAAAACAAGAGTACAAGAACAAGAGCATGAACAAGGACCCAAGAACAAGAAGTGCAATAGTACACAAGAGTGGTTCTCAAGAAAGTATATTGAACTAAATCGATAGTTGATCAATAAGGCAATACTCAAGGTTGCTCCTAACTTGTGTTGACGAGAGTGAGGAGTCCCTCATCTCGTCCCCTAGATATACTAGTACTAAGGAAGCTTCTGAAGGGGCTTCCTAGGGATTATGAGAGTCCCTAGGAAGTATCTAGAAGGTCCTAAAAGTCTAAGGACCTATAGAACATCTAGAAGTATTCTAGAAGGTTCTATGTCAGTGGCAATACCCATCACGAATTAGTTTTCACACAATAATTGTATCACTGTGGCAATATCTATCACTAAGGCAATACCCATTACTAACTAGTTTTGGACACAATAATTATATCTCTAGTTTTAAGGCCTAGTCTTTGCAATACCCATCTCAAGGTTCTATGTCCGTGACAATGGGTGGCAAATAGACCATATGCTCCAAAATAGTTCCTGACTTCCTATTCCACGAACACCAAGCCAAATTTGGCTTAAATGTTTAGAAAAGGATAGCCATTAGGGGAGATATAGAATGCCCACAACATCATACCAACCAAACATATTTGAGTATTTTAAGATGATTACACAACAACGTTTTGTATAAGTCTAAAATGGGGTTGTGCCATATGGTTGGAAATTTTGTGAAGATATGCACTAATGGGTTTAAAGAACGCATGAATTGGAGTTGTGAGTTAAAAGTTATAGCTCTTCAAAATTGGTAATGTCATGGGACATATAAATTAAAATTGAGGGTAGGACTCAAGGTTCCCAGTGACACCCTTAATGAAGTGGGGCATATTATATGTTGTTGGAAAGCTGAATAGAAGAGCTCTCTAGAGTTGCTAAAGCTCATAATTAAGCAGTAAAAGAGGGACTTGGAAGTTATGGCCCAACAAAGGAGGGGAGAACCATAAATGCTACCTTCTAAAGATCCAAATCTTTGAGAGCACATAACATCTTCAATACAACTCGGAATGAGAAAACTGAATATAGCATTATAATTTACTCAAAGAGTGCATTGCCCAAATGGACTTGCACTTGAGCCCGGGAGCTGCATTCTTTCATGTGTGTGAGGAATCACATGAGTACACAAGAGGGGGATTAATTTGAACACTATTTTACTATGTATGCATATTTAGGGTTGAAAATAGGGTTGTATATTTACATTAAACATATATACATGAACAAATGTAAGAATATTCTAACATATACAAGGGGTATTTTAAAAGGGTCATGAACACACATGATGCCAAGGTTGTACTCTTAAACGTCAACGTAAGCTCCATGGGATTCAAAAGATTTTCATTGAATGTTCAAGTTACTTACAAGGGCTGTTGCATGAGACAACTCTCTAAAAAAAAAAAAATTTAAAATCTTTTGGGTTGCTCGTCCAAGACCCTCTTAAGGTTAAAAAGGTTAATGAAAAGTGCACCCCTGGGCACTTGAGATTTAAACAATTCAGCTAAACATTACACCAATTGGAAGTTTAGGAGCCCGGGAGGTGCACTGTACTAAACACATGACAAGTAAATCTAAATGCATAAAAGGGATATTAATTTGAACATTGCCGTGTTTCGTATACATGCAATAAACATATTTAGAGATGAAAATATTGCCGTGTTTCGTATACATGCAATAAACATATTTAGAGATGAAAATATTGACGTATATTTACACTAAAATACATATTTAGGACAAATTAAATCTGTATACAAATTTTTTTAGACACATGACACACTGTATACATGGGATTTTTAGAGGGAATCATGAACGTACTCCAAGTTTGAGGGTCCGCCTGGGGTCCGTTGGAAACCTTGCCACAACTTTTGGCACGGATTCGAACCCTCAGTTTAGCGGTATGTGTTTCAATAAAAAATAAAAATAAAAATTCAGTAGAAATTTATAAAAGTAAAAGTAAAAGTAAAAGCAGTACAGTAGATAGGGATGATTACAGGCATGAAGAGGCATATCCTTCAGGAATGCGTCATCTCATGTGTCATACAGATTCTCACTTATTTTTCTTATAGAAAATTTACTGTACAATTATTCAGGCTCAACCCTAGATGAGTGGTCAAATAATAATCCAATGGATATACCAGAGCCTGCCTGTCCGGTCTGGTCCAATTAGCTTCCCGTCCATCCGATATCAAAATATTCAAGCATATTCTTAGAATATTTGTGAATATGTTGATTACAAAATATTCATGATAGTATAAATCTTAACCCCTAAAGGACTGTGGGTTTTTCTTGTTTTTGAGCATCATTTTCTTCTCTTTCTATTTATTCTCTTGTGATTTTTTTTGCTCTTGATAACTATTCATACCAATTTGAGCATTTCAAAAAAAGTTAAATTTTTTTTTTGACCAATTCAACAATTTTTTCTATGACTCCAAATGCAGTCAAAAAATGTTAAAAAAGATTGTCATTTCATTTTTTCACTTCAAATGCTATAAACTTGCAATCTGTATCATCATATTTTATGAAAATTTTACCATGCATACATTCTTTTGGTAGTTTAAAGCAAGATCTTACACGTAGAGATGCAAAAATATAATTTTAAAGGAGTATTTTAAGCCCTGCCTGAACTGCCCATTCTCCCCCCCCCCCCCCCCCCCCCAAAAAAAAAAAGGCCTCTTTCTTTTCATAACTTCCACTTACAAAGTTGGAATAAAAAATAAAATAGGATTCCCATTTTTGTATCAACATACCAAATTCACATAATTTTTTTCAAAAAATTAGGATAAAAATTGACACCGTGGGAACCTACACGAGCATTGAAATGTCTTAATTAGAACATTTGGTCTTTTAGGGATTAATTATTCAATTTGAACTGAGTAAAAGGACCGCCACGTCATTTTGTCTGCACGTGAAAGATACATTCAATTATCCAAACCTCTCCAATATGATAAACAATGGTGGAATACACCCTATGTCATGTTAGTTTCAACATGATTCGATCCATTTTTGTCAATAAGAACAACATCACATGTGTCATCTTATAATTGGTTTAGGGTGATGTAGGCCTCTCAAAATATGACAAAGATACTCAATTTTGATACCATGATGAATCTAGCCCTCACTTATGGTATACAAAGCCTTGTTCTCTTTCTCCTTTTCAACTATTAGCGTTGTCACTCCTATGTCAAAAAAATCTTGATCCGGACATTGGAAGCCCAAGATACACTCCATTAAAAGCTAACTAACTTACAAAAAGTTAAAAGACTCGTCATATATAGCCTAAAAAGGGAAAATTCAGCCAAAGGGCACGCCAACCAAATTCATTATGATAACTGTTTTCCAAAATCAGAAATTTTTGGGTGTAACTACTTTACACCGGAAAATTGAGAATGAAATTGTCAAAATCCTCTCAATTTTTTTTTAAATCACTAGAATATGAATGAAGTGCCTTACAATAGATAATTTTACGAATAAACACATACATGTGAATGATTCTATCCATTTTCCTCAATATTCAAGTGTGCATGTCACTGCCAATGGAAAAACAAAAAGAAAAATTGGCTGTTGAGCACACTAAGCCACATGACGGACATGACCTCCGCATCTTGGCTTTTCATAAATTCTGGAAGGCAAATTTTGAAATCGAAGATTTGGGCAGTGATGGTAGATTTCTTTGATTCTAAGATGCTATTAATTACTAGCAGTTGATTTCTGCTTATTTTTGCCTTTGCTGTCCCCGTAAGAAACTGATTTTGCTGGTTTCCTCAAACTAGGGCTGATAATTTTATCATACAACACTGGCTATATTTATAATCAATTATGACAGGTCCGAACTCTTCACTCGTAGTACATTTGTCATATACTTTGATCCTCTCAGAAGTTCCTCTGGAACTATCATTAGCCAACAGGAATTCATCATCAAATCCATGTAAGGTCGAGGCACCTAAAACCGATAACTTAAGCTATCTACACTATTTTTGGACCAGCCATTAATAGGGTGATATTTTTCCCGGGATGGAAGTTAGTTTTCGCGGAGAATGCAAAATTTTCCATGAATTATTTCCCAATATTGAAATTTGTACAATTTTTCAAAGTGAAAAGTACTTCATGACCCAAAACCGATCACATGCTCTAATGTACAAATGAGGTACATCTTCCCTTTCAAAATCTAGAAATTAGGCCTGATCGGTTTTAGGTACCTGGTCAGTTTTAGGTGCCTCGACCTTAATACGTAAGTATTCTCAATGCCTATCAGCCCCCTGCCTAATTGTGTTTCCTTTCTGTAGATTTAGGGGCGCTCTCACACTATGGTCGAAGGTAGAGACGCTGTCAAATTCCATGAATTTAGATTGCAAGAAAGTTAGAAATTGGCCTCTCGAACCTTTTCACACTAAAGACCAAAGTTCAATGGACGGAGCCTTCGAAAATGCCTACATGGCAGCACTTTTTGACCATTTTGGCGCTAAGTTGATGGACTCTAGAGGAAAAATTGAGTCGGACGAGAATGGAAACCCAATTCTCACTTAGAGGCTGTCAAATTCTTTTGATAAACTAATGGGATTTTTTAATATTTTATCAAAGAGTTGGACTTTGAATTTGACCTTTGGGATTTCACACTATAGGCGGCCAAAGGCTTGGAGTTTGGATTTCCAAAATGAAGCTTCACATTGATTTCATATTTTAATATATATTTTAAGCCCAGGCCTTTGAACTCTCAACATGAAATTGGCAATGAAGTCCAACGGCCTCTCAACTTTCTCCAATTATAGTTTGCTATTTAGTTAGTCCTTTCTATTTTGTGACATGTTTGGGAAGCAATAACTTCAAGGTGGTAGGCATGGATTAATCACAAAAATGACTTGTCGCATGTATATTTCTTGAAACAACAATATTGTCATAGTATGGAGTTTATGTTGTACACTTTGAATTCTTTATAGCCAATTTTTTGGTCTTTCATTAGTAGAGCAACATACACTTTGGAATGTAGCCGGTCAAGAAAAATAATGGATAGACTCATCCCTTTATAAACATTTATCGATAAAAATATATATTATTAGGTACTTTCATCCAAATAGTGGTGATTTTAGTATTTTTTGAGAATACCTTGACTATTGGAAAGGTTCACATGACTTTATACCAATCCCAAGATGATATTTGGCACTTTTTTTTATAAAAATGAATTAATTTATGTCCAAACTGATCATCATGGTTCTCTCACTCGACCACTGGACAAAGTGTTGAAAACAATGTTGAAGACATCTAAGAGACCTTCCTATGTCAAACAAGCATGTTTTAAGAATATAACTAGTATATTCTTGGAAATTTTGAAATATTTCATTCAAGAGGTTCAAGTTCTTTAACATATTTGACCACTAGTAGAAATCTTGTCCAATGTGACATGTTTTTAATGGCTAAATGTCTTTTACAACATGTTTTTAGTGACTCAAAATCCATTAACTCTTTTTCTGACTTTCAAATCTATCCTTGAAAGAGGGCATCAAGGGTTACACGCGTCGTCTTGGTCCTCCTGGTCAAATTGGTGGCACTTCCTCCAACTTCCCTAAAAGACTTTTCATTCACGTTGGCCCAAAGTTACTCTCTCCACTTAGTGCAAATTTACATGGGGACCCGGAGGGCAAAAGAACCACAAAAAGATAAGAACAGTTGCATCGATCACCGGTAAGTGTGGAAAGAGAAGATTGAAAAGAGGAGAGTGAGGGCCGCTTCACACTATGGCCGTCCAAGTCGAGAGGCCGTGGGATTGAGAGTCCAAACTTTGTTGAGAGTCCAAAGAAATCTACTGAAAATAGGTATAAAATATAGTTTTCATTTTTTATGAAAAGAAATCGACGGCCTCTCGACCATAGTGACGGGTCTTGCAAAATGTAGGACCCAAACTTCCTCTCGAGAGGCCGTTACCTTGGTCAAAAAGTGTTGCCATGTAAGCATTTTGAAGGTTCACGGCCTTTGGACTTTGACCTCTAGTGTGAAGGTTCGAGAGGCCGAAACCATGGTTTCTTGCAATTTGATTGGTGGAAACCGACGGCCTCTCGACCTTCGGCCATAGTGTAAAGCGCCCCTGAGTTCCACTGATCTCAGTGTAGAATACATTGTAGAAAACACAAAATAGTGCTTTCTAGTATATTCTGTCATCGGTGAAGGCACCCCACCCACTGTTACATGGAAGGAGCTTATTCTGATTCTTACCTGATAAACTGTGATGTATGCCCACCTCAAGCACCCACTCAGTATGCAAATCCGTGATAACAGATTGGTTTTGGGGGATTTCTAACGCCACTTAGCTCCACCGGATGTTTTTGGATAGTTGAACTGGCTACAAAAAAATAAAATTGACAACAAGTTTTAAAATTTTAAATGAAGATTTTTTGGGCCACTAATCGGCTCCTAAATTTCTTAAGTTTTTTTCAGAAATATTCTGATCAAACTACCTACAATACCTTGCTTCATACATTCTTATGAGTGTTGATGTTGCTCAACAAGAATCTAGATGTTTTAGGGGCAGATTCCATGTGAGACATGTCTTTGCCCATAGTTTTGATTTTTTATGAAAATAAATGGACGGCCACTCAAGCATAGTTTGGGTTTTCATTCCTGTCCAACTCAAAACTTCCTTTTGAGAGTCCCTCGCCTTGGTCAAAAAGTGCTGCCATGTAGGCATCTTGGTGGGAGACGCCTTTGGACTTCGGCTTTTAGTGTGAAGGGTGGAGAGGCCGAATTCTTGGTATCTTGCAATCTGATTGGTGGAAATCGACGGTCTCTTATACATTGGCCATAGCTTGAAGCGACCCTTAGTGTGAAGGATCAAGAGACCAAATTCTAGGTTTCTTGAAATCTGTTTGATGGAAATTAACGGCCTCTCGACCTTCCGCTATAGTGTGAAGCGGCCCTAAGATCTCACAAAAGGGATGCTGGAGTTTATACACAGACAGAGCGTAACCATTGTAGCAAAGCCTAAAGGGTAAATAGATGTCCCCTCATTATATGTAACATGACTGAGAAATTGATCAATCCAAATGAAACTTGTGTAAGTAACTCCATAAATTGAGCCTCACAGCTGTAGCCAGCTTGGGACGTAAGTTGTGAAAACTAAATGTGATTTCACACCTGCTACAATCAAGTGAAAATAAAAAATAACTAAAAATAACTAAAAATAAATTTTTTGATAATAAGTACAGCTAATTAACAAAGCTTGACATGACTACAACATTCGAACCAGTATTTAGTCGGTAAGTTTCGGCATAGTCACTTCTGGGATAAGATTCACAATGAATTTGCTTCATACTCGTTTCATTTTAATTACCTTGCTAGCCCCAATCACGAGGTAAACTGGCGTACAGGACACGTTTCAAAGTGCAAAACATTCATTATGAGATTCAAGATCACAGAACTTGACAAAATAAGATTCATCTGGTGCAAATTTGAGGTTCGAGATGGACGACCAGAACAAAATGCTTGAAGTTTCGCCTTTTCAACATGCAGATCAAGATCCATGGTGATGGTATGGTAACATACTGATCAATCCAATTAATAAATTAAATGTGTAACCATGCAGCATAAAATGTACACGAGTATGTTCTGGAATGTGTGATTTCACACGATCGTCCAGCTAAAAGTGAACAGGATGTGCACCTGCTGACTACGAATGATGCATACAAAGCTCCTCACGCACTACTAGAACAATACACTGGGAGCTACAGCAAAAACGTAGCTAAATGTACTACGCGGACACTATACGATATCCTGTCAAAACGTAGTTTATTATATAGTATAACGTAGCTAAAAAACTAGCTACGTTGGGGTGTAACGGTTGCTACGTCTTCAAACGCTTAGGGAACGCGTAGTTCTCATTGCTACCATGTTCCCAATAAAACCATTTTTGGTAGTTATGGGATACCCAGGATAAGGTGCCATGTGTCAGTGTATCTGTGTTTTGCTTCATCCTACCAAAAACATTTATTCACCGATGTGAAAGTAAATTTCCCTTGTTTACTGTGGGAAAAGATATGTGAATTATATTCCTATTTTTGGTCTTCACAATAAACTATATTTAGCTTCATTGAAAAGTAATTCGGTCACATTTCACCACAGTAAAACTCTGGTTGAGGCTAGCCATTGGTTCAGAGAAACATGGGATGATTTTTAATAATGTTGATGACTCAATGGACGTGGAGAAAGGAATGCCGCGTGGAGGAATGGAGAAATGCCACCGATGCAGTATATTTCGGTGGCCCATGCAGCCGCAGTTTTCGCGTAAAAATTCGCCCGTAGACGAAACCCTTACTATCTGATCTCTTCGACTTCCTCATTGCCATGTAATTATAGCAAGCAAAGACCATAGCGATCTTCCGTAGCAGTGAAGAGAACAAAAAGAAAACGACTCTACAATCAATCTCCTTCTCATTAGCACAAAAATGGAACTCATGAACTCAATCATCAGTCAAACAAATGGCTATTGTAGCAACCAAGACTGTAACTAGTTTCCTCTAGGTAGCAGGCGAAGACTGTAGCAATCTTCCGCAGCGCAGCCAGTTTGAAGAGAAAAAACAAAAGAATTCTACAATCAAACTGCTACTCATTAGCACCAAACAGGAATGAACTGAACCATCAAACCGAAATCACGAATAACATTCTCGCATTCGTCAATTTGAACATTTCTCCAGCATTTCTCCATTACATCTAAGAGGTTACAGCAAGGTCTACAGAAAAAAAACTAAACCAGACTAAAAACTCGAATCTGAAATATACAACGCAACAGACAGATGGCTATGGCAGCAACAAAGAAAGAAAGATTGAAACTCTAAAAATTCATTCTCTATAAGCATTGATACCTACCTGGACAACGATCACGCTGTCGAGTTTGTAGTCCACTGCATGCTGCAAATGAAACTGCAAGTTCCGGAGATCCTCGACCAGGAACGGAAACCGATGGACTCATGGCACATTTTTTGAGGTTTTAGCAGAAAGCTGCACCGATCGTCCTGATTTAAGGCTTCGAGAGGTGCACATGACGACGAGCGCCCATCCTAGTTGACAAAATCAAGAAATCTATCACTGCGGAGGAATCTGAGTGCCGTCCAAATGCGAGTCTCGCTGCGAAGAAGACAAGGCTAGAGAACCAACTGGCAGAGACGTCACTATCCATTGATCCAACCCATCGACGCCACGTCAGCCCCATTCGGCCTGCCAGCTATGCAGAAATGAACCGATGGAACATTCATTCTATTTTGGACTGTGGCGAGCAAGCTCAGGCAGAAATTAGAAGGCGGTGTCAAGATATTTTTTGAAATTATCTTCCCAAAATTATTGCATCTCCTTGACAACTTTACTGAATCTCACTATGCCCTTTATCTTCCCTACTGAAAGTTCACAGGGATTCTCTATTACACATGGGAACGTGCGGTTCTAATGGTGACATCAAAAATAACGTAGCTTGTCGACGCAAACGTAGCTCAAACGTTGGTTCAATGAAGTCGCCGTAGCTTCCGTCAACCCGACATCACAAAACAAGGGAAACGTAGTAAGTTCCTCCAAACGTAGTTTACCAAACGTAGCTCCCAGTGTATTATTCTAGTAGTGACGTACGTCAGCCTGTACGTGACCCTGCACATTTATTAGTCTTGAATATTTAGAATGCACGTTTTAAAAGGCCCAATCATGGATCAATTGCAGGTTTGTCAAAATGCCCGCCCTTTGTGACTCTCCAGCGCAAGACATTACACGTACAATTTCATCTTTGATCGAGCAACAATCGAAGACATGCATGTTCGATCGAACCAGAGGCGCTCCGTAATTACTGAACTACAGGCTCTGCATACAAAACAGATGCACAGACTAATTCGAATTGATCGAAGGGCATCATGCATCAAGCGTACGTAGCTTGAATCCGATCTCCGTGTAATTATATACAAAAGGGATGTACTATACTTGATCAGCGACCCACATTGATTTCACTTTCAGGTCGACAGACAGACCCCATCAATCAATCTACAAAAACTTAACCAGCTCTCCGTCACAAGTTGATTCTCTCATCTCGAACACTCACATCAGACCGCGGGTTTAGCATTCAACTTCCACAATTAAGTACTATGAAGACCGATTCAAAAGGCCCTTAAGTGCCTGTAACTAGCTCTCCACCAGAAGACTCAGTTACATACATTCGACTCTGAGCAGCTTACAATCGAAGACACGTTCGAACAACATTCTAGACAGCTACAGCTCTTGAATCTGATTTCCATGTTCCATACAAAAGGGACATCCGTACTCACGTTCAGAATATTCTACTAATCCTGACGTAATCTCTGCGTGTTGATCGCACTTTTGCAACGATCTCATGCACGCCCATGATTAATTTTCGTCGTCGATATTGTTGAAAAGTATGGCTGGGTTTCAGGAGATTAATTGTACTTCCAGGACTGGTGCTTGGGACTTTGATTGAGACTGAATCTATTCTGTGTCAAATGCAGATGAATGATCGTTTGACAGCCTGGAGGTGGGATATGCAACTTGAAAGTGAACTGGTTGTAGCCATTTACTCTGGGGGGATCTTTTGACTCCCTTAATCATGTTGTGAGAGTCCATAATTATCAGGGCCATTTTAATAAAGAGCTCGGGGTTGCAAAGAAATGACGAGCTGGTATATTTTAGTTGAACATCCAGTGTTTGTCGTCGGTTCGTCAGTCTTGCTGCAGTTATGAGGACCGTCTTTTAGTTGAATGTTAGAGAATTTTGTGGAATGGAAGTTCTGATGTCACTTCTGATAGCACATAGTGAATGCATAGTCATGTCCTTATGCCTCTTCTAGGCTATCTAGGGGTGAAAAATTCTCTAAGTGACTACAATAGAAATGGCGCAAATAGAACTCTTTGGAGTTGGTGGTCCTTGTACGTCAAATAGGGTTTTACATTCTTGATTCTAGTGACGACCTTTCGTAGATGTTAATTCAAATAGGCCTTGATGCATATAGGTCTCATTTTTGGATATTTATCAAGCGACTATGGGGTTGTTTTGCACTTCAACTCTAACATTTTTTTTGTGTTTTCTTAAAGTTGTGTAACTATTTCTGTAAAATGAATTAAAGAAGCATTGTTCATTGATAGTTTTTTTTTATTATATAGTTCTCGGTTTTTTTGCCACATCAACTTAATTGTTTGAATGTGCTCAGGAAAATTAACAAAGAGAATACAAATTGTCCATTTTTTGAAAAGACGCTATAAGTGAATATTACATAAGTAATTAAAAATGAAATATCATGTGTCATTTTAAATGAAAAACTGTATCATACATATGTTTGATATTAATTAAATAAAATTTACAAAATTTACAAATCTAAAAATTCCAAATTTTACCAAGAACATTTATCCTGTCTCTTGGAACACGCGTTTTTGCTTACCATGGACTTTCATCGCGTCTCTTGCAAGATTCCTTTTTACTAACAACGGACTTTCACTGTGTCTCTTGCTGAGTAATTTGCAAACCGTAGCCCTAACGAGACGAGCAGGACGCTCTTGGGATAGGCATATCTCATCTGGACTGTTCATCTCCGGGCATCCAATCTAACAATTAGGAAGAGAGTGTGGCCCCCACCATTGCACATAGGGCAGCTTACAAAAGGTGAAGCTCCAGCCCCTCTCAACCCATTCGATAATTTCTCTCTCGGTCCTTGGGAGCTGCTCCTCGCGGTCATTTTCACTTGGGAGCCCTCTCTTTCTGTCGCCCCGGTACGTATCTTGATCATTCTTATGTGCTTTTCGAATCAGATAGACATTAATTAGCAACTGTCTAGCTCTGCAACTTCCAACGGAGTCAGTCCATCGATCTGTTTTCATTTCATTATTTTGTACATGATACGCACGGCTGGCTAGCTAGACCTTCTCTCGCTACTCCAATCAATCGAGCTCCTGATTGATTTGCTGCGAGCTCATGTTTTGTTAGTTGAGAGAGATCGGAATCATCCTGAGCATCGAAGCTGCAGGATTGCAGTACTAGCCGTGAGCCCCATATTCATTAAATTGGCCAATTTTATTTATATTGGCCGCCACACTATTCAAATAAAGAGAGTAAATGAACTGAAATCACACTATTTGAGCCGCCAATATAATCGAGATTGGCCAATTTAATGAATATGGGGTTTGTGACTTAGACAGGCTCTGCATGCTAGTTTTCTAGATCAATCGTGTACTCCAGGATCGAGTTTTTATCTACTTAGGTTGTGCACTTGTGCATGCGGACCTGATCGATTGATAATTAGCAGTATGATGGCACGCTTTGTAGGACGTTTCGTTGTTACTAATCTTGGACTTCAAAACTGAAACCAGGTCCTAATTGCTTTTGCTTTTTCGTAGACGACTGTCTAGTATCATTTATTGCCTAATTATCACCAAGTTTCAACAAATTAAGTTTCTGTACTGTCTAGGATTACGTGAATATCATGTTCGTATTGACACATGTGAGTTCTGTTCGTTATTGGAGATCTCTGAATCATGTGGAGAGTGGAGTCTACATCGTCCTCGGTTTTTGCGTGGTTTGTGATCGCAGGGTCAGGATATATCGACACACGGACGATGGCGCGGGCAATCATGGCAACATGGGTGGCGGCCTTGTGCCTCATTCTTCTGGTCCTCGGCCAACACAGGGCCGAAGCTCGACGCAATCCGATCGACTGTGGCGGCAACGCCCACTTCCGCTACTCGTGCCTGTATCCCAAGCCACCGCCGGGCAGCTCCATCACGGCAACAGGCGAGGTGGCGATGTCGCGGTTCAGGGCTGGCGATAAGGAGTGTGGCCGTTACGGCTTCGGTGGCATCTACTACTGCTTCAGGGCACCTGGAACCCCGTCCTGATCGATAGGATCTCTGTTTGTACGGAGCTAGCAATCTGTTGTATTGAAGAAGCTTGCTAGCATAAGTAGAGATTGCATATGCATGGCACCTGGTTCCGGTCGATTGTGTATAGTCTAGCTTGAGGATCCATGTATAAATGTTTATGTCTTTGTGGTCTCATGATCATTGATTAATAAACTGCCTTCTGGCTTCAACTTGGTTTGAACATTGAAATTATATGTTATCCGAAGAACTTGTTGGTGAAACTAAGCACATCAAATGTCTCACCTTGTTGTGCATCCAATGATTCATGTCTGTTCAGGAGTTGAGTAGTGCTCTTGCTAGACGCAAGCTAGATTCCTTTGAAATTAAGCCCGTTGGGCTTGGAAAGATGTTTAAGGGTTAACCTCCAGGCTGAAACGTGTACACACCAAATGTTCAACATGTAAGCTCCTGAAGGCATGGGACTACCAGGGTAAAATGAAATCAGGAGTATGAAATTGTGAAGTGCAAATCCATTGTGATCGAAGCTTCTCCCAGAAGTGATCATGGCCAAATCTACTGCCTGAAGTATAGCTCGTGGCACAAAATTTTAGCTTGTTTTATGGTCCTTTGGCAAAAAAGGTTTAATTTGTTCTTTGCCATGTAAATATGCTACGAGTGATGTGTATAACGAGGCATGCGGTTGCACAATTCTTAAGTTGTAAGAACTTACTTTTCATCTGAGTAATTAAATGTATGAAAATATAAGATGTGATTTGGGTTCAAGCAATATAAATGAGAATGGTGTGCAACAATATATTAACAATGCAGAAACGGTCGTCTGCACACCAGAACAAATACACTGGCATGAAATTCACTCACGCAATCTAGAACTAAATAATCCAGGCTTACTAGCTACAGTTCCATGCTAGCTGAGCTCTTATTCTCATTTCATTCTCCTACAGTATGTCACATGTACACTAAGCGGGAACGTGTACTGGACCCCAGTTCACCTCGTGATTGGGGCTAGCAAGGTAATTAAAATGAAAGGAGTATGAAGGAAATTCGTTGTGAAGCTTCTTCTAGAACTGGATTTAGTTTCTTTTATCTAGAGTGAAGAAGGATGAGCTGCTGGAGAATGTTATGTGGTTATTGTAGTGCCCGAGTCTAACTTTGTATATCAAACAAATGTTGCAATGGGAATGCTAGATTTCATGGCATGGCTAAATAGGCTCTGGAGGCCGATTGCAAGAGGGTGTGAGGTAGAATTTGACTTTGGTGATTGGAGGGACAAAGACACCATTTCAACACTCTTTATAAGGTTTTACACTCTTTGTTAGATGTGACAACCTTGTCTGAAGTGGTGTCTAAGGTTGCAGTAAAGTATCAACTCTGCTCGCAATTCTGGTCTAGCTGTGAAAATCGACTAGGTTGATATCACTTTGCAACGACTATCTACGCGTAAACACACTAATTTTAGATAAAGTATGCAAGATGAGGGGTTTTTTTTCCTTTGCAATTTGCTATTAACCCCTAATCGTGCAAAGAGGCATGTGGAGCCATGTTTGATTGTTTTTAGTTAAACGTTGATTTTACCTCGTTCCTAATTTCAAATGAAATGATCCCAACTAAGCAAGTGTGGGAGCTAATATCTTCTACTTTTTAGTCCAATTTACTATATTTCAAAATTTTTAAAATTGCATTTTTTGTAGCACTTAAAAGCTTAGAACCCTAAAATTCCAATATACAATGCAGAAAACGTTTGCCAATATAAGCTCATAAAGCATGCAACCTACACCTACATCTTGTTCATCATTGTTATTTACATTTTTGCTAGAAAATTCATACTATTTTAGGCATTTTTGTAATTACTATGACTATTACAAGAGAAAAACTATGAATTTTTTTATAAAAATCATTTTTATTTAAGTAATGAAAAAAATGTGAGTGTAAATCATTTTAACAATAAATTATATGAGAGAAATACCAAAAATATATAATACATTTAACAATGTGAGAAATTGATGAGGTTAACCTTTAAGCGTTTATGTACTGTAAACGCTTAAAGATTAACACAAAGAGCCCCATGGGGTTCTTTGGTATTTTGAAAGAATCTTGCTCATAACTTTTACTCCATTGAACCAAATGGGGTTTTTAAATGCCAAATTGAACATATTTGAAGGATCTATACTTCTTTAAAATAGAACCAAAGTAAATTAAAAAGGGAATTATGCTTAAAATGGAATTTAAAAGAAATTTTGGGTGTGGGAATCATAAAAGCCATGTTCATTAAGGCCCTCTTTACACTACAAGCGAGAAGCCGTAGAGAAAACCTCACAAGGGCCATGGCTCATCCTTGAGAAGGCAACCTTTGAACTTGACGGCCTTTGGATATAGTGTAAAGTGAGAAAGGGCCACAAAATAAAGTGCCAATTTTTTTTAAGTAAATTTCTTACATATTTCTTAAAAAAACAAAAAATGATTGGTTGTGAGAATTTTGGCCGAACGGCCCCCTGGATTTTCCGTTAGACCCACCTCTTGAGGTGGGCTTGACGCAAATTCCGGGGGCCTTCAAAAATGTCTATTTTTCTTGCCACGAAGGACAAAAGTGTTGTCCATGTCATTTTCTCCTCTTTTTGTCCCTTGGACTAAAATTTTGAGTGTAAAGTGACATTCTTTGATCTTCTCGATTTTTAGGCCTCCCATTGGCTAAAATTTCTCTCTTCACGGCTTCTCGCCTCTAGTGTAAAGAGGCCTTAAGGGTTAAGATTAGGAGTGTGGATCGTTGCTGCTGCTAAAAACTCATGTTCTGGACAATAGTTTGAGCTGCGAGTTGGTATTGTTTGTACTTTGAAGAGTAGTGATATTTGAAACCAAATTGTAGAGTTCTTGCATTTGTGCTGCCATTTTTGTTCACCGATGGCCGTGCAAGGTCTTCAAGGTGAGATTCAATGAAGGTGTAGTATATAGGGTGGTTGTTTTGTCTTCTCTGCTTTTGATTTTCACTGTCATACAATGCATGATTCTGTTAACCCCTATAGAACATTAGAACCAAGGATTTATAGTTTAAAATGAAAAATTCAATTGATAATATTGTGAAAATTATAAATCAGATGAGACCAAATTTTATATCACTGGAATCAGTGAAGAACATTGCATGTGTTGGTCAAACAACAAATGATTTTGAACAAAAAATTAGTTCACCCATGACCTACTCTAAACTACTAAATAAACATGAGGCCCAATTTGAGCTTCTTGGTCCGTTACGGGTGAAAAAGAGATTGACATGAAACAGTTCCTTAGGAGGTTAGATCGAATTTACGGAGTATCATTCTATTATCACATGGAGGTTTGGATGCACATGGAGGTTTTATTGTCATTTCAACGGTCTTGAGTAGTTGTCTCAAGGCCCTTGCAATGGAATCCAAGTTGTGCTAAACAAAACAAGTGACAGTCACATTAACTTTTTCACACATGAATTATGTGGTTTCTGCATTCGATGTCGTACATGGCGGGTCAAGTATACAATTGTCTTTACTGTCCATTGCCACCTCCGCTGTTTTGCAAGGAGCATGTGGCAACATCAGATTAGCTCTATACTCACCAAATACACGTTGAAGTGCATTACATACAATGCTCCTTTCCATAATGCTCACATATATTACAAACAGTGTTACAAGTAGCTGGTCACAGGAGAAGGCGTCGCTTTTCACTATATAGGTGAGTCAAATGGCATCACTTCGCATGCACTACTCAGACGTTCAAGACTTGGTGAGTGCAATTTGTCACGTAAGACATATATGTACAGTGAACTCTGACACTGTTCTGAGTGAGAAGCCACACCTTTGCTAGTAGTGTGAGTTGTAGTGGTTGTGTTGGTCAGTGCCTAAGTAAGCTACATAGCACAATGCATATCATGTGCCACAGTCTTAAGTGGTGACATGCATGTGTTGCAGACCACATTCCCCTTTCCATAATGATCACATTTCTTATAAACAATGTCACAGTAGCTATCACAAGGAGCCTTAGGGCCGACTTCCATGTGTGGGGGCAGTGGATGGCCGATCCTCAAAAGGAGGAAGCTCCACCGAAGTGGGTGGAAACAGGAGGATTCTAGAGTATATATTTCATTTGTACCAAAATGGGTGGAGCATGGGTGGTTCTTGAGACCTCAATTCTTGTCTTCTAGTGCCTTCCATCCAACTGATCCCCACATGGAAGTCCGCCCTTAGACCTATTGTCGATACTAATTGCTTTAAACCACCAAAGATGACATCACACAAGAGAGTTCCCCATAAACGTATGTCATAGAGGAAAGACAACTCGAGAGCTCACTGTCTATGAAAAAAATGATGTCATCTTAGGGTTCCACCTTTTATATGGAGACCTTAGATTTAATTTTCTGAAATTTACGTAACTGAAAGTTCTCTTTTATAAGTTGCAGCAAGTTTGTACCATGGAGCAATCAATACTATTCGTCTTGTGTATTTTGACTACTAGGAATTTGGTCCTTTTAAACTCGGCATTTATGACTTTAATAGTCCAAAACAACTCTTTTTTCTTTCTTTTTTTTACCTAGTTCCTACTACACTAAATAGTATATTTAGTGTGAGGTGATGAATAATGTGCTTACCCCTACTACTTGTGTAACACTAATTGTCAATTTGTGGGTAATTAGTTGTGGCGGTTATCATCCAATTTGATTCATTGTGAGTTATCATCCAATTTTATTCATTCCATTTCTAAAATTTCAGTTTTTCCATCTAAACTTTCACCTCAAGTTTCATTCCTTACTCACACTAAATATCCATATCTCAAAAGATCACAATGTCAAAACGTTACTATTCTTCATAAATAGTGTGAGAATTCACATTTAGTGTTCTTACAAAAGTAGGTTTTTGATATTTAGAGTGATGTTCGCAATTACAGTGCCTCACACTAAATATACTATTTAGTGTAGTGTTTCTATGAGCTATAGTGATTGTGTTGGTCGATACTGACAGTGGCTATGCTAAATAGTGCATAGCATGTGGTGTAGCACATAGGGAGCTCATTTTGGTTCCCCTGTGTTATTCCCCCGTGAGTGCCACTTTTCCCTGTGTTTGGGGTTTTGACATGTGTCCAAAATCACCTGCTTAAGCTTAGTCACCTACTTGTATAAGGAAAGTTTAATAGGTGTCGAGTTCTGAAGTTCAAAGAGGAAAGTGGCACTCACAGGGGAATTAACTCAGGGGAACCAAAATGAGCTCCCTGTGGCATGTACCCATTGCCGATGTCCAGTAGCACACACGCAATTGATGCACTATCTAGTTCCTATGTACATAAACTTCCTTGTTTCTTTGTAATTAACACATAATTATTAGGTTTTCAAATATAACTAAATAACAAGGTGCCCTCAAAAGCTGACATTCCAATGCTCTTTTCATTCCCATAAGGCGGAGGCACCAATACTTGTCAATTTAAGGATTTCGACCTAATTCAGAGCAATGGTTTTCAATGATAAAAAATTGCAGCACATAAAACTTTGGGTTTATGAACCAAACCCAATTCTTAATTAGTTTTGTCACAATGTATGGATTTTTTTTTATAAATTTCAAACTTAAATGCATAAACCACTATTGATGTGAGTAGGGGAATCAATACTCATCTTTCATTTCTAATTTACAAATTTGGCATTCATAATTGATCACCAAACTGCTACAACTAACGGTTGTGATGATTTGATTGGGAACTCACAAAGTTGAAACAGGTGCTTGCATAGGTGACTGCAATTGGTCCCTTTACAGCTTTACATATCTTAGTAGGTATGGTATCTCGATCAAAACGCATGGCCTGGGCCTAAACAAATCCAAAAGCTTTGATCGCGTTCTGTAAGTTCACTGTCAAGCTCTAGAGGGCTGTCACTAACTTAGGCTTAGCTTTCACTGAAGGGGCATCTGGCTCATCACATTCTGACTTTGTCTCTCACCTTAGCTACATCAGCATATTAGATCAACGTAGTCCTGAAAGAGAGCTTCAATCTTTGGTAACCAACATATCAATAATGGTACAAAATATTTGGCTGGTGTGTAAAAGATTGAAAATGGACACACATCACAATTACCTGAAGCACATGCAGGACTTAGAACTCATGGATCTACACAACATAATTCTCTACTAGGGCTGTTTTGAATTTCAGAGTTGGTGACAAGGATGGCTCAAGTGTGCATTTTAGTGTTAGTCAAACATTGTAATCATATGAACCCCTAATGCATGCAACAACCTCAATGTGCTCTGACTGCTGTTTCTCATTATCACATTTGTATTGGAAATTTTCCACCATCTTCTATCCAATGCCCTCCAATAAGTCTTTCAAACCTCACACTAAAATATTCATCACACTCACTAAGACGGTTCGTTGACCATGAAATTTTGCATGTATCACTGCTTGAACATAAAGCATTTTTGGGCCAAATTTGGTACTTTAAAAATGCACGGTTTATGAAATAATGCTAATTTGCTAACTTTTAGGCCGCTGTTAAAAAAATCATATATGGTACCCAATAGCTGCAAAGGATCCACAGTTTTGGTAGAAAGTAAAAGTCGCAATGAGGAACAATATGGTGTTTTAAAAGATAATGGTATTCCTAGGTATTTTTGTGTTCACATGCAATTCAGAATTTTAAAAAGAAGGCTAAATTTTAGTTTAATCATATAATAAAGATATTTTCTATTTTTGTTAACTTTTATAGTAACACAATGTTGTCGTAGTAAGGAATAACATGGTGTCACGAAAAGATGAGAAAAGAGGTCTATTACTTTACTCTATAATCAAACAAAAATTTGGTATCGTTTTTAAAATTTTGAATTGCATGTGGACACAAAAATACCTAAGAATACCATTGTCTTTTAGAACACCATATTGTTCCTCATTGCCACTTCTACTTTCTACCAAAATTGTGGATCCTTCGCAGCTATTGGGTACCATATATGATTTTTTTTAACAGCGGCCTAAAAGTTAGCAAATTAGCATTATTTCATAAACCGTGCATTTTTAAAGTACCAAATTTGGCCCAAAAATGCTTTATGTCCAAGCGGTGATACATGCAAAATTTCATGGTCAACGAACCGTGGTAGTGAATGTGATGAATGTTTTAGTGTGAGGTTTGAAAATGGGGTTGCAAGACTTACTGGAGGGCATTGTACAAGAAAAAAAATTGAAAATTTTATAGCAACATGTATTGTTGTTCTTACAGGGCTGATAAAAAAATTGGTTTTGTAGGACATGTTATGTTTTGGTAAATGCCACTTATATGCAAATGTTCTTCCATGTACGCGCACTTAACTACAATGCAAATGTTCTTCCATGTACGCGCACCATATGAACAGGGGCAATCTCCTTTAGGGGTTAACCCCTAAAGGACCGGGGGTGTTGAACTTAGCTCTTGTCTTCTAGACTAGCTCTTGTATCAAGCTCAATTTCTCATTGGTGTGGAGTAATTTTGACGATCAACACCGTTGAAATTAAAGAAGACTTGCGTAGCTTTTTTATGAAAAAATGATCAACAAAATCACATAATTTTGAGAAAATGCCACCATTGAGAAGATTGGTAGAACTTGTTAGGGGTATTTTGTACACATGGTGAAATTGGATTGTTCAAAAATTCTCCAAAAAATCTAAAATATTTACTATGAGTAGAAATCATCATTTTAAACATGTGCAAAAAAAATTCAAGAAAATTAGAGGTGTGACAAGGAAGATATGAAGGTTTGCAGTGATGCCTAGATACTCTCCGTGCAACTCAAAAACATCACAAAAAATCGCTCACTTAATGAATTTCCAATCAAGAAGTACCTACAGATTTAGCTTTCAAAATGAACCAGGGTATCTTGGTTGCTCATCCTACAATTCAAAGCCCAAGAACCCAAATTACTTCACTTTCTAGTTCCAGAAGCCGCGTGAGGGCCTTATGGTTGTTTAGAGGTTAACTCTTAAAGGTCCAGAGAGTCCGTTCCGACCGGTATTATATAGCAGTATGCCATTGTATTTGGAATGGTTCTACTCCTCCTATGAATTTAAGATCAAAAGTGAAGTTAAAATTCATGTTCACATGATTCTAATGAGCTATTGAGATCTCAATTTGGAACTTTCTACTTACAACAAATGCCAAATATACATTAACATATTTACCATCCCCAAAGGGACTTTTAAGGGTTAAGTCTCCTTTGTGTCATATGTCAAACTTCATCTTTTGCTATTTGCTAGGCTATTTATAAGGTACACCAACTTATTACCACCATGTATATTTTCACTTAATTACGCCCTTATGTTTTGGTGGTGTACATTCCAAACTAAAAATGTATGTCAACTGGTACATGCAGGCGGAATTGGAAACATGGTGGTAATTGGTTAGTGTAATTTAGTTGGTGCCATTTCCTTAGCCCTGAAAGGATTTGAGTATCCCATTCCTTAGTTGACCATACCTTTGTTGAGTTGAGAAAAAAAGCTATTTCTATCTACGGGATGCAATTTCCCATAATCTCCCATCCGCGAAAGAAATGGGATTTCCCATAATCTCCCATCCAATAGTAACAGGGATTACAAACTTTTGAACCTTAATTGACAATTGAGATTTTTTGAACCCAGTACCTTGACTTGAAAAGCTTTCATGTGATCTCATACTTCACATTGGGATAATCCCCTCAAGATCACTAATACCCTAAGTAATCTCATTCTTTAGTTGAAGTCATTTTTTTAGTCCTCAAACTTAAGGATTTCAACATCCCATTCATGTTTGAATATGAGCCATCGGTTTTCTTTTTTGAGCAAAAAAATGATTGAAAATGACCAAAGTAGCTTAAAAATAGCAAAACATAGGCGAAATATATTTGGCTACCAATTTTTAGAGTTGGACAAGAAGAAATAGATCTTAAAGCAAAGTGAAATCATATTTCTGTAAACGAATATTGTATTAATTACAAATTTTCAAAGTTCCAACGTGTCATTTTTGAAAGGTTGGAAGTAAGGTGAAATATTTATGTGATAAATGAACTCCATCATTTGCAAGCAAAGACACCCAAAATCATAAATTTAGCAAATATTTGATAATTAATGAAACCAAGCTCATTACAAATACATGATTAATTTCACTATGGCAAAAACTTAAAACCACTTGTCATAAATTACAAAAATTTAAGCTCACATGTCAAATCCACAACTTAAAAAGATGACAGGTAATTTCTAGTCTCTAATTGTAACAAAATTATACCAATCATGGCCGGTGTCTCCTAGGTGTGTTGCAACATACCCCAAAACTAATTCATTACAATTAAAATTAAATCCATTCACATAATCATATTTTTTTTTATGCAAATCATGAATTCAGCCTTTCCAATCCAAAAATATATATGATTTTGGGTGAAAATTAAGCATCGGTTCAAGAATATATCTAATAAATATTGGAGAAACCACCTTACGTTAGGATTCCACTTGCCTCCAAATTTTGGAAAGTATAAAAAAATATTGTCAATAAATAAATAAAAACACAATACAAAGGTATTTTGGAATGTCTTTAGTCTTTTCACAAGTAGATTTATTAAGGATGTGAAAATATACACTTGGATTAATATTAATTTTCCTATCTGTTTTTTGCAACAAAACACTGATTCACAAATTTTGTTATCCACATTGAATTCAAGCAAATTAACCCCTAAAAGGACCAAGAAACCTAAATTGAGCCTCATGTTTGTTTTAGCACTTTTGAGTAGGTCCTAAGTGGACTCCTTTTTGTTCAAATTTGTTTATTTTTTGATCAACCCTTGCAATGTTCTTCACAAATTTTGGTGGTACAAAATTTGGTCTCATATGAATTATATGTTTCACAATATGATCAATTGAATTTAACATTTTATAACAATGAATTCTTGGTCTTTTAGGAGATAAAGACTCACTCTTGGTCCTTGAGAGATAGTTTGGCATCATCATTTTCATGGACCGGGGATTAATGAGCAAAAGCACTTAAGTTATTTTGACGTCTTGAAGACAAAGGATTTCATCATGTTGTCTCAAAGAGAATCATTTGAGAGAAGCTTCAATATTGATGGAGAAATGGGAATCATTTGGTGTACATCCCAAATGTGCTGCAATAAAGAAAATCAGTTGGGAATAGTAAAAGAGCATCTCTGGAGAGTGCATCATGTTTCCTTAGGTACTTCAAATTCAGCATATGGGCATAAGGGACATCATCAGATGAGCATGAAGACCTCTCAATATGATGAAATTTGCCCGCCTGGATGGATGAACTTGTGAAAGCCATTTAACCCTTAACCCTTAAACGTCAAGAGTGTCCTAGATGGGCAACCAAAAGGAATAAAAAAAGCTTAGAGAGTTGTCACTAGTAGAAAAGGTAGCGCTGCCCAGGGACATGTACAGTGGGGTCCAACATGGAATGGCGTTTTTGGTTTCGCAGTGAGAAATGTTTTAGTACTGCCAACTTTGGAAGCCTCCCGAGAGCTCAAAAATTGGTATCTTACCACGAAATTTTTACCAGAGACTCATCTTTAAGTTAATTATATGTATGCCAAATTTCAAGGCTGAAAGATTTACCCAAAAAAAGTTATTCAGAATCTACCAACATTGGTAGCTGTGGTAATTGTTTCACTGCTGCCAACTTTGACAGCCTCTCGAGAATGGAAATTTTTTTTCCTTACTTTGGTTTTTTTTTTGTAGAAACCAATTTGTGTTAGTAATATATGGTAAAAATCTCAAGTCTAAAATATTAGTAAAAAAAAAGATATTCCCAATCTACCAACATGTGTAGTTGTGGGATACAATGGGGAAACCATTTCATTCCTACCAACTTTGAATACTGCCAACTTTGAAAGCCTCCCGAGAGCTCAGAAATTGGTATTTTACCACGAAAGTTTTACCAAAGAAATATCTTTAAGTGAATTATATGTATGCCAAATTTCAAGGCCAAAAGATTCACCAAAAAGAAGTTATTCCTAATCTACCAACATAGTAGTCAAAGTTGGTAGCAATGAAATGGTTTCCCCCATTGTTTCCCACAACTACACATGTTGGTAGATTGGGAATATCTTTTTTTTTACTAATCTTTTAGACTTGAGATTTTTACCATATATTACTAACACAAATTGGTTTCTACCAAAAAAAAACCAAAGTAAGGAATTTTTTTTCCATTCTCGGGAGGCTGTCAAAGTTGGCAGCAGTGAAAAAAATTCCACAGCTACCAATGTTGGTAGATTCTGAATAACTTTTTTTGGGTGAATATTTCGGCCTTGAAATTTGTCATACATATAATTAACTTAAAGATGAGTCTCTGGTAAAAATTTCGTGGTAAGATACCAATTTTTGAGCTTTCGGGAGGCTTCCAAAGTTGGCAGTACTAAAACATTTCTCACTGCGAAACCAAAAACGCCATTCCATGTTGGACCCCACTGTACACGCAAAATCATTGTGCATGTGTGGAATTGGGCACTACTTGCCTGGGCATCTCCCTTGGTAGTGCCACCTTTTCTACTAGTGTGTCCCCAATAGTCGTCCCATCAGAAACGTGAACAACCAATGAGAATTCCTCAAATCCTTTATGAATAGTGAATGGAGTGAACAGTGTCACTTCAAAAAAAATGTAAGAAATTCAATGAAATTCCAACTCTGCAGTGAGCTCTGTAATTTTGGATCCAAAAATTGCCAAAAAAATTAAAATTAAATATTTGTTAAATAGTACTAGCATGCACTGCCAGCACTAGTATGCATCAAAATCTCAAGTTGCCTCACTCCCTCTCTACCAATTCTCTTTTCAATTTATTTGGAATGCACAATTTACCTAAACAGGCTTAATTTTTAAATTTAGCCTCAATTTTTCATCACCTTTCCAAAGCACTAATCCATTTCAATTTTAATTGAGGAAACCCACTTTTTTTCATTATACTCTCAAATTAAGCCCTCGTGCTTTTTTAAGCCCCAGGGGGCTTATAAATTTGAATACTAAACAATCAACTCATAATATTAAGCAACCAAAAAATCTCCAAAAATCACAACGCATAGAGTATTACATTTCAACCTATCACAACAAATGTCATCCACAAATTGTCAAATATCTTACTTATAATCAAATTGCAAAATGATTTTGAATATTAAGTTTCAAAATTTATACAAAAAAATTAATGACAATAATTATAGATTTAACGGCATAGATAGAATCTAAAATTCATAATTTACAACTTCTATTTATACATTACGTTCAGATATCCCTCTTAGTTGCATTTTATAATGCATCGTTGCAAAATTACCCAATCTAAAGAGTGTTGTGGGCATTTAGGGGTTACACGTCATTGTAGTCATATATTGGCATATGGATGTAACTTATCCAAAGTGAACTAAAGTACAAGTGAGTAGATGAAAGAATTTTCATCCAATTCTTTTCGTAAAGGCTCTTCGTTGATCATTCAAGCTATTTTTGAATTTTACATGGAGTCCTAACTACACAAAGAGTCGTAAAAACGGTTCACGATGTAGTGTATTTTGGATTTTTTTTTCATGCTCAAACTAAATTCAAACCATGAAAATGAGTTTTACTGAATTTGAGCTTGACTGATAAAATGAATCTTACCAAGTTTGATTTCTACTCCACTTTAATTTAATTTTTGAAATCTAAAAATTGAATGATTTATTGGAGTTACAAGTTTAGTATATTACCATGGTATAACAATTTTCTAAATTTAGATACAATGATGAATTTCATTTAACTATACTTTTTTCATTGTAATTTACACCTATGGTAAAGAAATGGGATTTTTTTAGTATATTTTTTAATTAATATGAATTTTCTTAACAATCGCTTCAAAAAATCATAGCATTTTCAAATTTTCAACAAAATTTATGAAAATTTCATGATTTGTAGTAGACACATGGCTTCATCTAACAAAAATGTAAAGTGGAATTCTTATCTTATTTATAGTGCCCGAATTGAGTGTGATATGTAAAACATGATTTCCTAGTCATAGGCCAACTGTTTAAGAATTAAGGTAGACATACCTATTACCATCCATTAAAAAATTTGTCCTATATATATTTGTATTTTATAATATACATTGTCAATGCATGAGGGCGAAATTGAGTGTTGGGTGGTAATAGGTATGTCTGCGTTATCTCTCAACATCAATGGAAGGAAGTCATGGAGTTGGGTTGGGTTGAATTGAGTGTTTTCAACGAAACTCAATCCAATCAAGATTATGGTTTTAAAAATTCCGCAACAGCTGAAATTACTCCTCAGTCAAAACTATTTTCTATCTTAAAGCACCTAAAATTTTCAACCCAACCTCATGTAGGGATGTAGGGCTAACCCAAACCACCCATGCAACATGGGTTTATAAACCTACTCCGATAAATGCAAGGGGATAGATGAACCAATAAAAGCCATCAATTGCTTTCTCAATACCAATTCACTATCAAAACGCCAAATATGACCAGTAACAAAGTTTTTTTAAGGAGTGATATAAAATTAAAAAATTAGAGTTTTAATTCAAAAGGATGCTAAGCCCAAAAAGAAAATTGGATAGCTTTAGGGTAGAAATGTAAGATCACTTTTTACACGGGGACAATTATGAGTGTACGATCCTTATAAGAAGTGGATATGTACCTTGTAAACCAGTCCAGATATTGATAACTGAACTACACAAATAAAACAAAATTATGAATGGTTGAATTTGTCACCCAGCCAGCACTGAGAAGGGTGAAGGGCAACTTGGACAGAAAGCCTCAGTCCCTTTGATATGAGAGTTTACTTGATGCTGGTCTCGATCACTTTTGTCCTCTTTATTGCACAACTACAAGCCCCTGCATTGCAGAAGCTTTGTTGTTTATAGTGAAGCTTTCATGATAAATGTTGTACCCCAAGAGCAAGGTCAGAAAATATACATCTAAAAATGGAAATTAACTTTTGTTGGGCATGTGCTGAACATGCTATGCATGATGGTCCATGAAGATCTCAAATTTTATGCAATGTTTGTATGGAAATCTTATAAGAAAAACACTGGGTCCTATGTATGATCAATGAGGGTATTCACAACCCCTTCGCAGCCTAAGGTGACTATATCTAAAAGCGACCATTTCCTTAAAACGTACATAGCTCCATCTTTCACAATAAGTAAATTCTGACACCCTACTGTTGATGAGAATGTGCACAATTTAAACATCAAAGTTTAGGGTCGCTTTAACCCTTTAACCTCTAAACGTCTGCACGTGCCGTGCCGACCAGTAGAATACAATGTATTTTGGTTGTATTAGGAATGGATCCACACATTTAATGGGTTTGAATTCAAAAAAGAAGTTGAAATTTAAATCAATGCAGTTCTAGTGAGCTATTAAGATCTCAATTTAAAGTTTCTTGTTGGTAGCAAATCTCAATTATACAACAATGTATATACTATCCCCATGGGATGTTTAAGGGTTAATGCACCATCGTCCGTATATTGGACGACGAACAGATTGAACCTATTCACATCTCATCCAGATTGGACAATCTTCATCCACCAAAATTACTCTTGGTTCTTGTGCAAGTTGACTATTCTTTGAACAATTTGGATCTTCAAAATAGGTTACTATTATTTTTGGAAAAATAGGACAATCATTTTATGTCAAGTTTCATTTTTAGTTCAAGAAGTGAGACCTCAAACATGATTTTCCAAAATAGTTAGAATCAAATAATGGAAACCATACCATCTCGTAGGGCATGTTATTCCAATTTCATCACAATTTTTTGAAATTCTTTTGTGTTGATTTGGGATTTTTAATTGAATTTCAAGAGAAAACCTTTCAAAATTAAATATAAAAAAATATCAATAAAAAATATGATGCATCCAACCATACACATGTGATCTTCACATTGACATTTACCAGTTTTCTTTGTACATCTACTCCATTTCAGGGTTTCATCAAACATTTTAAAGTGTGTCTTTGAAAACAAAGTTGAATTGGGACCTTAAAGGGTTAATTCCTAATTGCCGGCAAGACCAAAAAATGGCTTATGAATGAAGCTGCATGTTCAATTCCAACAGCTGCGTGGATGATTTCCATCCAATTCTTTATGAGAAGGGCTTTATTTGGTGATGCCACCCCTTCAGGTTAAATTCAAATCATTCAAGCTATTTTTAGATTTTACATGAGGTCCCAACTACAAAAAGAGTTTAAAAACGGTTCACTGTGTAATGTATTTTGAAATTTTTTGCTTGTTTTACTTAAACTAAATTTAGGCCATGAAAATGAGTTCCATTGCATTTGAACTTAACTAACAAAATGAAGCTTGCCAAGTCTAGTTTCTACTCCACTTTGAATTTTTGGAAAAAATTGAAAATTGAGTGTTTTATTGTAGTTACAAGTTTGGTAGGTATTACCAAGGTGTAGCAAATTTTCTAAATTTAATTACACAGATGATTTTCATTAACTAGAATTTTTGTCATTGTAATTTACAAAAATTCGGAATTTTCTTTTACATTTTGTAATTGATATGAATTTTCTTTACAATCACTTCAAAAAACCATAGAAATTTCAAATTTTCACTAAAATCTATGAAAAATTCATGATTTGGAACGTAGATGCAAGTACTGCAAGGGCTTGGTGTGAATGGGCTATGAGATGATACACATGCACATTCGTTTTGCAAGAAATTTGACTCTTTTCTAATGATAACTCTATGATATAATTTCTCCTAGCCTTCCGAGTAATGGATACCTTTAGTTTTTTTATTATTCTACTTTTTCCACGTAATGCAAAAATATACTTCTTAATGTTTCCAAAAAGTCAAAATACGATGAAATTGGATTTACTATGCAAAAGTTATGGATAAACGAAGTTTTGGATGATTTTTAAGTCCAATTAAGCATTCATAATTTTATCCCTAGATTCTAATATGAATTTTTTTTTCTATATAAATTAATCTAGAAAAAAAAACTTTACCACGCTCTTTTACTTTTCATGCAATTTTCAAAAATATAAAATTTACTCAATTTGGATGTATGGTTTAAAAGTTAAAAGCGGATGAACTTACCATGGCGGCGAATGAAACTGTGGCGGATGAACCTATGGTGGATGAAACTGCAATGGATGAAACTGCGAGCATTTTTTAGGGTTTTTTTAAGTTTATTTTCACACTAATTTGTCTAACTAAGTCTTTTAATCAATTAACATAACAATTTTGAAGGGGGGAACATCTATAGACTAGTAAAATACTAAATTGTTTATGCTAATTGGGAAATCAAGATAAAACTAACCACTAATTTTTATTCACATAAGATGTAGAAACATTAAAACAAGAATTCAACCAAAATTAAAAGGGGACAAAAGACTGAATTTAAAATAAAGGTGTATTGTATATATCTAAACGTGTACATAATTGAGAGCTTGTATCATTGCAAATATTATCGTGATTTAAATGTCGTGATTTCTAAGGAAAATGAAGCTCTTTATATACTAACTCCAAGTTTTTATGCTACCTACTAATGTAAAACTAATTTACCTAATTTACCTAATCTACCTAATCTATTTTTATCTTTTAAAAAAACAACGAATCAAAAATCTACACCTTCTAATTTTGAATCATGCAATTTTGGCATTTTGCAAAGTAATTGCAAAAGATCTATTTTTCCTTTCACTTTTACCCTAATTTGATAATATCCATTTTGTCTTTAATAAAAAAGATCTAATGGATTTTAAACTAAATTTGATGCATTCTCGTCATTTTGCAAAATTGATACAAAAAATATCTATTTTATTTTTTACTTTTACCTTTAAAAATTATTTTTATCCTAATTTGATAATATCCATTTTGTCTTTAATCAAAAAGATCTAATGGATCTAACTAAATTTGATGTGTTTTCGTCATTTTGCAAAGTCAATTGAAAAAAAGTTTAAATATTAATTTTTGTCAATTTGAAAGTCAAAGGTTAATTGACTTTTTACCTCTACTTTTAAAAAGATCTCTTCTTATCTTCTTTTTTTCTCACGTTTACTAAAATCTAATCTATTTACTGTGGACCAATACTATTTTATTTCTTTTTTCCCTTTTTCCCTTTATTTTCAATGGAAAAGGATGAAATTCCAAAAAACTCGAATTTACTGCTGGACCTCTTAGTAACTTTTTTAATATAGCCCGGATCGGCAAACAGATTTCGCCAATGGCTCCAAAAGGCCAAAATTAGTTGTTGTAATTCTCAGCCTTACTAAATATAACATATCTTGTCAAATTCTCCCTGTTTTGGCCTTTCGCTGCTAGCGGAATTTACCATCGGTTGGTAAATGTAAAATTTGTTGACCTTTGACTTTACCATTGGTCCTCGATGGTCTCCGTATGTAGGAAACGAATGTTGTAAACCTCCGATTGACCTCCCGGATTGTGCTGTGCGGCATTATGAAAAATTCTTCACTCTTTTGCAAAGTTTACAGTAAGCTGGTATTTTAAAAGGAAGTAGCTCCCTAATTCGAATAATTCTTAAAATTTGTCGCCGTAATCAAGGTACTTGGAGGTCCTTATTTAGATTTTCTGGTCATTTTAGTATTATTTATTTAATATCTAGGAATTTCTGAGTCCTTTTTACTGCAATCAACGCTCGCGTTTACTGCTCTAATTTCACTCGCTACTTCTACAGAATTTTTGAAATTCTCCTACACATTCAAGGTATTTTTGGTGAATTTTTTAGATTTATCAAAATTGTAACTCCTCGTCTATTTAAACACTCTCCTAATTACCGTTTTTTTAATTCCTAATTTTACTAGTTATTTTCATTAATTGAATTTACCAGTTATTTTTTACGAATTATGATTCTTAACTATTTTTACCTTTTATTTTTATCCTTCATTTTTATTTTTTTACCATTATTTAGGCTAAAAGGTTGTACTAACAACATTCCGACTGTAATTAAGCTATAAAGACATCTAGTTTCCTAATTAGGTAAAATTTTGTTATTGGTTTTACTAGTTTTATTTCTAAATAAGTTACTAATCTGGAATAAACAGAGAAAAAGTCTTTAGAAACTAATAAATAATAATTTTTTTATGTTTAAAACACTTACTACTGATTTGGCCTCTCACAACATGCAAGGTGGTGTGTGTGAGAAATGAAAACTTCCTCAGGAACAACCACTAAGCATGCTTGGAATAGAGATCATCAACCAATTACATACTACTATTTTTGTTACTACGTGGGACAATTATAATCGTGGAGAATATTTCTTTTTAGAAACTTAACCATTAGAAGAAATATGAAGTTGTAGAAGTCTTGAGTCCTTTGCAAAGTTGCAAAAGGAGGGATAGCCAAAAAAATCATGAAAAATACACCCGCGGGCCCGCTGCAACACTAGCCAACACTATTGTTCTATGTTTCTTTTTATTAATTTTACCAATGGAAAAAATTAAATTCTTAAATTCTTGAAAATCGACAAAACATGAAAAAATGATGCTTCTACTATAGCATTGTAAACCTCTAATTCAAGATTTTTTTTCTATAGAAAAGATATCAAGCTAAGACAATTGAAGAGTAGATTAACCAAACAATATAGCCATATTAACTCTTGAATTGTCTTAGCTTGATCTCTTTCACTAGCCAAATTTATGCTGTCTAAAATTTTGCAAGAATCTTACTTGATTTTGGGAGTCGCTACTTTTACACTAGAAAAATGAACAAAAAAATAAATGAAATCTCCAAAATCCTCTCAATTTTTTCTAAAATCACTAGTATTTGGATGATATTGCCTTATAATAGATAAATGTATATACGATCACATATGTATAAATGATTCTAACCATTTTTTTCCTACTTGGTCTACATTTCAAAACGTGTGTCACTCTACTAACAGGAAAAACAAAAAAAATTGGTTAAATATGTGTTTTTAACTAGCCTTACACAGTAAGAGCAGCCTTAGAGCATCCCCACTCCTACACGCCAGAGATGACTTGCTCAAATTATTCATTTACATTTGAAGGGCCCTTGCACTCACACTCCCCCACCTTTAGAGGGCCCTCACACATCAAAAGTGCACATTAAATATTCAATGGACCAATCACAAGTAGAATGTGGGGATTTAGTCAACTAAATAGTGATTTGGAGGGCCATTATATTTCTTGACACGCTAGGATCAAGCGCCGTGAACACTTTTGCAAGGGCCCTGAGCACTTTTCATTTACTTCTGGAGTTGGAAGGGCCCTAGGAGGGCTGCGGTGGAGCTGCTCTTAGTCCATCACTGTAAAATGGCGGTATAAATGAGAAATGTCTGTGTAAGATATATTTCTCATTTATGTCGCCTCTTTTACGATAATGGACTGTAGATGCTCTAACACATCAAAATCTGACAACCAGGTAGTCGTTTATGTTTATTAATATTACATTTATTATTACAAAAATTACTTGAGCATTGTCAAAAATAGGTATTGTGAAATACATAAACACTTCTTTCCTTCTTTTTTTTTCTTTTTTTCTTTTTTAACAAATGCCACACATTTCATTGCAAAGAAAAAAAATACACATCACCAGAACCAGATGGGATCACCACCAGCAAGAGAAAGAAACACGTTTTTTTGGACAGACCCAGAAGAAATCCGTAACTTTATTATACCCTGTTGAACATACCAAAAGAGTACTCCATCAGGTAGAATGCTGAGTATTTTCAAGGACTTCAAAATGATGGATGGGTGGTTATAGTTACTTGTAAGATTGGACATTTTTGTTTTGTATCTGAAATTCAATATCAATATGACCTCAGTTTTCCATGATTCTCACTTGGACTACCTCAAGGGCACATCATATCAGTATATGATTGTAATTCATAATAATACTTTCATTTTCTGGAATTCAATCAAAGAAGTGGGGAGGCCATGATAAATAAATAAATAAATAGAAATAGTAAGAATAGAGAGCAATTTAAACTAGTAGAATGCCCTTAAATTGTCCATATAATCTGTTGTTTTTGGAAAATTTTGAAAATTGATTTGGGACTATTTTTGGTTGCTATATTAACAAATTTTATGAATAAAAATTACAAAAATAAAATATTCAAATAAGTTTATTTTATATGAATCTCAAAAATAATAAAATATGCATATCCCACTTGTGATATATAGATAGTGTTTTTTTCTAATACGAAAGTATTATGAATTACAATATTGCATCCTAGTAGCCCCAATTTTATCCACCTTAGAAGTTGTCAATTGAATCACCAGTGGTTGGTTTCGGTTCCTTAGGTGGCAATTGTTGAGGATATCTACTTGACCAAAACAAAGAGGTGAGCAATTATGGGAAATTCCACCTTACTAGAGACTTTCCTACTTAGCCTATTGACATCTCAAAGACGAAAAAATAGTTAAGTGGATGATTTTTATCCTTGGTACTAGACCACTTAATTTTAGCATCATGAATGGTCATAGATCTTATTAGTACTTGATAAACACGACAATAAGCCCATCCTATCAAATATTAACAAGGATTTATCAAATTGCCTTGTGAGCTACTTTTGGTTTCTTTGTGGTATGTTTGGGAACATTGATCCAAAAAATCTTTCACTAATCCATTGTAGCAAGCCAATCCACATCCTCATCAATATTTCTTTTTTAGAACAATGAAAGTAGCTTAAAATTTCTTGCTGAATTTTGCCAAAATCATACAATGATCTAGGCAAATTTAACACTAGCAATTTTGATAAATGAAATAGATGAAATCCCCAAAATCACTAGAGCCACCAAAAGTTGGATGAACTTTTCTATTTATAAACATTACAATGGTTGAATGTGAAAATGGTTAATGAAAACACAATATTATCCATTTTCTTATGACTTGACTATCTTCTAGGATGCTACTCATTCAAACCAAAAAAAAAAAAAAAAAGTTGCATGGATAAAAACATAAGGTTCTAGAGCACTTGCAAGGATTCACCCTTTTGCTCTCACTGCACGAAAGGTCCAATAATCTAGAACCCGCTGGAATGATTCTTATTCCTATGTACACCTTATGAGGGCTAAAGAACCTTATGAAGTGCAATTGTCATCTACCGTAGTACCATAGTTAAATCACCACCCCACAAACAAATATTTAATAAAGAAATTTAAAAATAAGGTTTGTTCTTCAAAAAATGAATTTCTTGATTTTCGTTTCTGAGCAAAAAAATGATTTAAAATGGCCCAAAATAGCTAAGAAATAGCAAAATATATCTACAAACAACTTAATCTATTTTCATTTCTTGCCCTCATAATTTCTGATTTTTTACGTTTCTCATTTTGTGAATTAATTTTTGGCGACCCAGCTATGGTACTACGGTATTGAGTTGCCCATTTCTGGAGGGACTCTGCAACAGTGGCCAAAGCTGGCGATATATCGCCAGAAATAAAAACCCTGTCGAACTCCACATCGGGTTGTTGAAGGGGTTGTTGAAGAGCCTGTCGTTCCTTTGGTCCATAAGCTGACTCTGGCCCTCGATGAGGAACCGCTCTTACTACTGACCTGGGTTGCCCTCGTAATCAGTACCTGCTCCTGCCCTAATATTCTCACAAATTCCATACTAGTAAGCATTAACCAGCTTGTATTTCGAAAAATCAATCCATGACGGTAACCCACATCACTGTAAGATGGAAGTAAGTTGCCGTCAGTTTAACCCCTAACTGCCTGAGCGTCCATTTTTTGGGCGATGTACAAATTTCATCCATATTTTTTCATCCATCATGCACTTTTCGTAGTGTGGAATTTTTACTGTAGATTCCATGGAAAGTTAGCTTCATGCATATGTGATCCGATTAAAAAGGGGATGATTTGTGAAATTTTTATGCCTCATTTTATGTTGTACTGATTCACCCAAAATTTTGAAGATTTCAGTGTAAAAGCGTTCTAAAGAAAGTCAACTCATAAACTTAAGCAACTAAAAAATCTCCAAAAATCACTACGCTTGGAGTATTACATTTCAACTAATCACAATGAATTTCATCTGTAGATTGTCAATATCTTATTCATAATTGAATTACAAAATCATTTTGAATTTCACGTTTCAAATTTTATACAAAATATTGGTAATAGCTCTAACCGTATGGATAGAATCTAAAAATTCATAGGTTTAACTGTATGGGTAGAATCTAAAATTCATAATGTACAACTTTTATTCATATATCAAATTCAAAATATCCCTCTAGGTTGCATTTTATAATGCGTGTTTGCAAAACTGTTGAATTTGGAGAGAGCTCTAGGCATTTAGGTTTAAGCATTTCAACCTACATAGAGCGCTCATTTTCAATGCTAAAAAATTGCAGCACATAAAACTTTGGGTTTAATAACCAAGCTCAATTTTTAATTAACTTTTTCGCAATGCGTGATTTTGTTATAAATTTTCAAACTCAATATGCATAGACCACTATTGATGTTAGTAGGTGTATCAATGACTGTCTTTCATTTCTAGTCCAATGAGCTTGCTTACTTGGTATTCATAATTAATGCTTGTGATAACTATATTGGGAACTCTTGAAGTTAAAACATATGCTTTTATAGATGACCACAATTGGTACCTAATAGTTTCTGGTGCTTCTACCTAATTTGCTACCAGAAAATCTGAACATCCTATAGGGGTGTCACAAGCTTTTGAAGGAAAGATAAATCTTATTGGAGTTGAATACAAGCAAAATCATATTTTTCTGATAAAATTTGTAATTTTTATGAATTTTCAAAGTAGTCTACCCTAAAAATATAAACTCTTCGGTCCCTAGGTGGGGACTATGAGCATCCCAAAATACTCTACAGTACAATCATTCAAAATTAACTTATGATTGATAGAGAAATTACCTTAAATTGTCCGCCATGTACACCTAAGGATTTGATTCCTTGCAAAATTGCTTGCTTCATTGTCCTCATTGCTTAAACATCACTTTGTGATCTCATTGTCATTCATCAAAGTATGTGAATCCACCCAATTCCACCTACTACTTATTGCATTTAGTGTTCACTTGAAGTGAGTTGGAATAAGATCAATCTCAATGTGAAATAGGGATCAATGATAGGGTGTGGAATTGGGTTTTAATTATGTCCACCTTCGAGAACGTCCACCTTTACTCCACCGAATTATCAATTTTCATTGAAAAGTGAATGAAATTCAACATGTATATCCAGAGAAGGTAAGAGCGAGAGTCACTAAATATGAGTATAATATATATAGACACCTCAATACATCCCTTTATAACTAAGTTTAGAAAGGGCTCGGTATCCTAAATTGATGAACAATTATAATGATTACCCATGTATAGTGATTGTGATTGGTTAAAAAAACACATAGTGATTCCCCAACTCTAAATCCCCCCTCGACGTCAATGCAAGAGGACAAAACCGCCCCCTATTTTGTGCATGTAGGGGCCCCAAACCTCTTCCAAGGGTTTAAAATTCCCAAGGGGTTTCTCCTAAACTAAATTGAAGCTGTAGGCCCCAAATTTGCAAAAATAAATAAATTCAAAAAAACCCTAGGGTGCCCAAAATGAAAATTTCAAAAAATGAGTGAATAGTGCTTGTATTAACGTCGAGGGGGGGAATTTAGAGTCGGAGCATAACGGTTCAAGGGTGTGGAGACGATAGCTTGAGACGCCAAATTTTGAATGTCATGATAGTGGTCAAGGGATGACAAGGGGTCAAGGGGTGACTCTTGAGTTTTGTGACAAGCAAATAACACCAAAATGGGCGAGAGTACCAAACACGCCCACACGCCCAAATAAACTTACCATCGGATTCTCTGGAGTAACTCATGTGGGTTCTCTTGAATTTGTCTCACTTGTTTGTGCCCCATTCAGTCGTGAGATCTCCTGCCCGGTAAGTACTGTAAGAAACTTCAATTAATTTCAAGTGCTTTGCAACTGAATTTTGCTAAGTTTCTGCAGTTGCAGCACTGGGCTCGCATGTATCCTCAAGCTCTTTTTTCATCATCATCGTCATGTGAAAAAACATTCATCCAATACTCAATTTTCCGTACACATTTTTATAATCACTAGAGTTATTCCTATCCCCTAAAGCACTAAGGAATCACGGTTTTTAAATTGATCATATTGTGAAAAATATAATTCATGTGGAACGGAATTTTATATCGCTAAAATAAGTGAAGAACAATGCATTTGTTGGTGAAATAACAAATAGATTTGAGCGAAAGGAAGTACACATATGACCTACTCAAAACCATTAAGAGAAACGTGAGACCCAATTCAGACTTCTTGGTCCTTTAGGGGCTAAATCTATGCAAAGGGGGATTGTTGAATCTTTCTCATGCAAAAGGACAAGGTGAGTTGATCATGTTTACTACTTTTGATGAAAGGTGGGTGCATAGTTTTCTTTGCCAAATAGTATCTTTTTTCAAAATAAAAAGGTTTTGAAAAGAGAATATTCTTAAATATTCTCTTTTGCACCTTACAAAAAAATTGCAAAAAGATTTTTCTTAAATTTTTGGCATTTATTTCAATAAATATGTCTTTTGTGGACTATGGCTTCCACCTATGGTATATCCCATGATGCAATACACACCCCTAAAATAATTCTATTTTTAAAAAAAATCTATTTTGTAGATGCCGTATTTTATAAATATTCTTCAAGATGATTTTTCATTGTACAAAAACTTTCTTGTAAGTTTTTTAAAGATTTTATTTTTTATTTTTTATTTTCTTTGGAGAAACGGTAGTACAAAAAATGGGGGCGAGTCATATGACTTTGGATTTTAAGGATAATGGTTTTCTTAGACTACAGACCAAGAAGTCGTTCCTTGGTCCTTTAAAATTTGTGATTGGCCTATGAATTTTTCCCGCAATGACTTGAGTTTTCACTACCATAAGAAAAGGAGAATGACCATGAGCGTCAAGGTTCCAAAAGGCCTCTAAAGTGGCCTAATGAATAATGTTTCATAGTTCAAGTTGTTTTGCAGCTGGTTGAGCAAAAATGGCTCTATCTTCATGAGACTATGGCTAGAAAATGTTTTTTTTTATCTTCTTCTATTTTTAATTTTAATTTTAATTTATTTATTTTGGTTTGTTTAGCCAACGTTAATGTAGCTACTATATTTAGGCATACACTAAAAAAATCACCTCACACTCTTTTTGATGCATTGTCATTCTTCTTGGTCCAAATTCAATTTCCACCTAGTGAGAGGCCTTAGTGGGATTTATGAAGTGTGACTATGGAATTGTAATCATAAGAATAATCCGTTTTTTTTTGTCACGGCTCTTGATCCATAATGTAGTATCATAGCTAGGTTGCCACCCCACAAACAAATATTTAATATTTCTTCAAAAATGAGGTTCGTTCTTCAAAAAAATGAATTTTTTGGTCTTTGGTTTTGAGCAAAAGATGATTAAAATGGCCCAAAATAGCTTAGAAATAGCTAAGTATAGCTAAAAATAATAATCTATTTTTGCTTTTTATTTTTTTGAATTATTTTTTGGCGACCTAGCTATGGTATTACGGTAGTCTAAACTAACCTTAACCCTTAAAGGGCTGATGGAGATGGTATATACGTTGGCATATATTTGACATTTGTTGTAAGTAGAAAATTCCAAATTAAGACCCCAATAGGTCATTAGAATCATGTTGATATGAATTTTAACTTCACTTTGATCTTAAATTCATAGGAGGTGTGGAACTATGCCAAATACAATGGAGTATTGGTTTATCACACTCGTCGGAAAGGGCTCTTTGGACCTTTTAACCCTTTAAGGTCCCAATTCAACACTGTTTTCAAAGAAACGTTATAAGTTGTTAGATGAATACCAAAAATGGAGTTGATGCACAAAGAAAAGTTGTAAATGTCAAGGTGAAGATCACATCTGTATGGTTGGATTTTTAATTAAGTTTTCATGTTTCATGGATTTTCATGGATTTTTCATGTTTTTTATTAAGTATTTTTAATTATCTTTGCAAGGTTTTCTCTTGAAATTTGATTAAATATCCCAGATTAACACCAATTTTTTTTTTAAATATTGTAATGAAATTGGAATAACATGCTGTATGAGATGGTATGGTTTCCATTATTTGATTCTACTTATTTTGGAAAATCATGTTTTAGGTCTCACTTTTTGAATTAAGAATGAAACTTGACATAAACCAATTGTGTGATTTTTCCAAAAATCATAATAACCCATTTTTAAAACCCAAACCGTACAATAGATAGTAAATTTGCACAAGAACCAAGAGAAATTTCTTTGAATGAAAACTGTCCAATTTGAATGAGAATCGACTAACTTGAATCTGTTCGTCGTCCAGATATTGGACGCAGGAGCGTCAAAGACTCAAAGGGTTAACCTCTAACTGCCCAACCATGCATATTTTGCATGATGTACAAATTTCATCCGTAGTTTCTCATCCATCATGCACTTTTTGTGGTGTGATTTTTTTACTGAATTTTTTATGGGAAGTTAGCTTCAAATATGTGTGATCCGATCGAAAAGGAAACAATTTCTGAAAAATTTATGCCTCATTTCGTGTTGCACTGTTTCACCCAAAATTTTGAAGATTTTAGTCTAAAAGTGTTCATGAAAAAGTAAACTCATAAAATCAAGCATCCAAAAAATCTCCAAAAATCACTACACCTAGAGTACTACGTTATAAGACATCACAACAAATTTCATCCCCAAACTGTCAATATCTTATTCGTAATCAAATTACAAAATAATTTTTTATTTTATGTTTCAAAATTTATAGAAAAATATTAGTCATAGCAATCAGAGATCTAACCGTATAGATTGAATCTAAATTTCAAAATGTATAACTTTTATTCATACATCGAGTTTCAAATATTCATGTTAGTTGCATTTTATAATGCATCATTGCAAAACTGCCCAAATTGGACATAGGTAAGGACATTTAGGGATTAACCCCCAACTGCCCAAGCACCCGTTTTTTGCTTGATGGACAGAATGATGTTTGATTTTCTCATCCATCATTTACTTTTTGCAATGTGAAATTTTTACTGTAGATTTTTACGGTTGTTACCTTTCCAAGCACCTTCATTTCACTTCAAAATGTTAGAAATTGGATTTTTGGCATTAGATTTAGCTTGGTTCGTTTCATTTTTTCAACAAAAAAGAAGCTGCGTGGGGCTGCCAATGCAGAACGTGGAGAATGAGAATGGTTAGGTGATGGCGATGAGATTAGTGTGATGAAGTCACTAATTCGTTCATGGGCTGATGTTTTGATCCCTGCCCTCAGCTCAGCTAGAGAATGACCGAAGTCCAATTACCATCTGACCTGACAACCTCTGTCATAGAGAGGCTTCTACAAACTGCCCCGTGTCACCTGACATGGCTAGCAGACAGATCTCCAAATCTCAAACGGTCTCAACGCATTTACAAAAAAGGCATCTTCGAACTTCGACTAGGGAACATTCCATCACTTTGAACGCATTTGCAAAAAGGAATTCAGGCAAACCTCGGCGAGGGAACAAATCCTTTATTGCGACCGCCTTTACCAAACATGACTTTGAGTTTTCACCTCGACCACAGTATAATCCATTACTGCAACACATTTACTAAATGAAATTGCCCACACCTTCAAGCTTCAGAAGCCAGTAGAGAGAGTTCCAATTCGTTGGACTTTGCAAGAATGTGTGGATTGTGAAAGTGATGGCACTATCTGAAACAAACAGATTGTTGGTTGAGGGCGAGGTTATCATCAAGAACTGGACTGCAAGGGAGGGCTACTCGGCGACTCAAGCTAGCACACTGATCAAGTTGCTGAATCGAGACTACCTCTTTGGCCAGCCGCTGCGACCCGGACTCTTCAAGCATTCGCATCCTGCAGGGCTGAGATTTTTGTGGCATCACCATGCCGCGCTCGTCCTTGGCTTGAAGACTAGGAGGGCGGAGGGTAACGCTCGTAGATTCCCCAATGAGATCAACACCTTCCTTCGTCATGCGTGGTTCCCCGACATCGAGACGGCTGCTGCCAAGGGCACTTCAGATGACGCCATCGGCGGCCACAGAGATTGCGAAGCAGGAAGCACGTCGAAGCGGACAAGATCAGCAGAGGCCGAAGACACCACTGTTGCCGTCTGCAAGTCTAGTACCAAGCAAGCAAGGCAGTGAGGAGGCCGGCGGAGTCGTCAACATGTTGGGCACTCTGTCTTCGGAAGAGATGGAATGTTCAAACGACGACGAGCACGGATTGCTGGATGACGGCCAATCTGACTCGTTAGCAGGTCCCTCAGAAAATGAAGATGGTGACGATCTGGACAAGCTGCTACAAGCGGAGGGAGGTCGAAGTGATACAGACGAAGGTGACGACACGCTACCGGAGCTAAATGGAGTCGCAGCGGCCGGCCAAGGAGAATCGTCGAAAGCTGGGAGGGTCCGCATAAAAATGCTTGTGAGGAGCAAAGCTACGGCTCCTGTGAGCGAGGCGGCGTGGACAAACGTGGTCGACGGGCTACCAGGCGAAGCGGATTCCTTCGTCAGTGTCCGTGGATCAAGGTGCCGTGGACGCCGACCGGGGCGACGTGGACGCGGTCTAATGCGGAGCCATTGATTCCGCGATGGCTACTGGCAGTCCGGATCTGCGTGGGGGAGCCAGCGTTGCTGCGCTGGAGACTGCCAATCCGGAGCTCGGCAGATCCAGTCCGCTACGGCGTGATCGAGGTCCGAGCCAGGCGGATGCGAGAACGACACGTGGGGCTCATGACTCCGGAGCCAGGCTGGCCAGTGCGAATGGGGATGCGGGTCAGGCGGATGCGGGCCAGGCAGATGGCTGCCGGTTGCGAGGACGTGGCAAAGGAAGAAGGGGCGGGCGGGTCGGTGGTAGACAGGGATCTGCAAGCAGCAGAGGAGTCGGCCAAGGAGGTAGAAGGCCAGGAAGGCGAGGCAAACCACCATCGCCATATGCAGAGGAGTCATAGACACAACTACATCAAACCTACAGTTATGATAATGTCCATTTCTCATGTTCGCAGCCAGACTATACTCACCAATTCCGGGTGTTTCCTACTTGTCTAGCTATATTTGCAACATTTTTCACTCAGAGAATCCTCTTGAAAATTTGTAAGGAGACAAATCGATACGCATTGACTTTGGATGAGAAGGGTAATATCAGAGGGGGTTCCAAATGGTGGAATGTTACAATTGATGAATTGCAAGCATGTTGGGGATTTCAATGTTGATGGGCGTGAAGATATATATACTCCCCAACCATAGGGCAAATTGGAAACGATTGGTCCCATTCTTACATTGTTCGGTAATTTCAGAGTATATGTAACGATCGAGGTTTGAGAGGATCACGGCATGCCTTCATATCGTGGATGATAGAGCATGTCCAAATGATCCTCGAGACCTCAATCGTGACAAACTAGTGAAGGTGAGATGATTATTGAATGAAGTGCGGAAGAGATGTCAGGAAAACTGGGCACTGGGGCAAATGGTGGCGATCGACGAAATGATGATCCGGTATAAGGGCAAGTATTGCCCAATTCGGCAATACTTGCCTAGTAAGCCATGCAAATGGGGAGTGAAAATATGGTGACTTTGAAGTCTATACCATGGCCTCAATAAGGAGTACGGTATTTTCCGCGGCTCTGAACCGTCGAAATGGTCCACGGCCGCGGTACACTCTTACCGCGGCATTTTTTCGTGAAATCTTGATCGTATTTTCTTAATTGCAGCGGTTTAGCTGCGTATTTAATTTGGTAGGATTATTAGTGTATGTGATTGGAGTCTTTATGTGCCGCTTGAATTGTCCTAGTTTTTGGGTATTTTTGCCGTATTTTGTGTTCTAACCGACTAATCGTGGATTTTTGTGTATTTCACGGTATTTTGCGGTTAATGTAGGAAATAGAAGTTGGGCTATTCTTGGGAAGTAAACGTGGGACTATTGATAAAAGACCTAGTCCTATTTTTAACACCTAAAAAAGACCCGGTAACTAATAGTTTAGGGTGTGTTTACTAGAGTAGGGTTTTTGGATGAGTTCTAGTTGGATGAAGTGCAACGGATGGAGGGGGGGCAAAACCTTTGGGTTGAAGCCCAAGGGGATCATTCTCTTCTCTCTCCCTCGAATCACATAGGATAGGTTGATTTTCTTTGGTAGATAGATACTAGAGCAAAGGTAGTTAGGTCTTGAAAATTGGAGGGGTTGTAGATGATCAAGTCGGCTTTCCAAAAAGTTTAAGCTCAAGGCGTTTGGAGCAAGGACGAGGGAGCAACGGGCGCGGAAGTGAAAGGAGGTACTACTGCCATCACAGAGTACGAGCCCAAGACTTGGAGGGCGATATCTCGGAGGTGGAGGCGAATCAAGATCTGGTTTTTGAGGACAAGCAAGATGATTAAGTTGGCTTTCCAAAAAGTCTAAGTTCAAGGCGTTTGGAGCAAGGACGAGGGAACAACGGCCGCGGAAGTGAAAGGAGGTTTTCGGAGGCGCGCACAAACTGCGGCAGTGCAAAACGGTGACAATACGGAAAATTGACAGCATGATATTATGGAGGGAGCCCTCCGTGCTTGTTCTTTTTTGTTCTTTTTTTGCGTTTCAAGTTCCATTGCATGATCAGTAGACCATTAGTGAGTTAAAAGGCAACATGGATGTGGAAATGGTGAGCTAATCACCTAACATTTCTTGTGTGTGTAAAAATTCAAGATTGTGTTGTGAAAGTGAGCTATTTATGATTGTTGATGTTTGGATGGTTTTATGCTGATTGTATGATCTTGTGGTGAATTTTGGGACGGTGAAAGGAGAGACGCGGAAGCGCTGCCCGAGTTCCTTCGTCCAATTTGATTGTGTTTTAAGTTTAGGGTTAAATTTCTGAGTTTTTGGCATGACGCGGAAGTGCTGCCCAAAATTCTCCAGAAAACCCTAATTTATGTTTAAATTGAGTCTATGCATTGCTAAGGTGGTTGGTAGTATGTGTGGTGGTTTAGGTTGCATTAGGAAGGGATATGGGAAGCTCTAAGTTGACTTATTCACTTTTGCAAGTCTAGAAGGTGTGCTGGAATTGTTAGATATAAGCCCAAAAAACCTAATTAAGAGCCTTCATTCACAAAACTAAGCCCAGTTTTGCATGTTGAGTGCCTAGGATACATAGAGTTCACTTAATCGCACAAGAAACAAGGAGGTCTATTGCTTGGAAGGCATACATTTGCACCCACTACCGGCCCATTTGTGATCATAAATCGGGCGACCGGTTTTTTGACTCACAGCGGCTACTGGGGAAGCCAAGACCGGTTATTCAGTAGTCATGAACTTGATGGAGCCACTCCACGGCCGAGGACATATGGTCTTCATAGATAATTTTTTCACCTCGGTGAAATTATTGGTTGATATGGTAGAGCGGGGCACGTATGCAACTGGGACAATGCGGTCATCTCGAATTGGACTGCCACAAGCTCTAGCAGATAAGAAGGCTTGGGTAAAAAAACCACAAGGTTCTTTGGGATGGTTGATGTATAGTAGCCGCAAAATTTCTTGTGTCACATAGGTGGACAAGAAGCCCGTGCTTCTCTTGTCCACCCATGCAAATCCCTTGTCAATTGATCCTAGTAATCCCGATACGGTGCCGCGGCATGATCGAGGTCAAAAGAGGGAGATTCCAACGTCCCCGGTTCACAAAGCATATACTCAATGGATGCGGGGAGTTGACGTGAGTGACCAATTGCGGGGCGAGTACTCATGTCAAGTACGGAGTCACAAGTGGTGGCACTGTGTCTTCTTTTTTTTCCTTGACACGGCACGGGTGAATTTGTGGCTTATCCACAAATACATCTGTAAGCAGTTAGGGAAACGGCCAATGGAACATGTTGATTTCACTATGTTATTGGCTAATTTTCTCATGGCTAATTGGAGAAAAAATAGAGGAGTAACATCCGTGTTCAACCGGCGACCTTGTGTCCATTCTCCTGTCAAAATCAAGTATAGAAGAGTATGCAAGTATTGCCGGAGCAAGAAATTGACTAGCTACATTTGTCCCCAATGTGGTGACGTATCGCTTCACTTGGGCTCATGCTTTTCTCATAGTCATTTCCAGTTGCGACGGTGAAATGGAGACAAGCCGCACTCGCTAACTCACTCATAGTAAGTTTCCAATTCACTGGCATTTCATTGACACTTCTCAATCATTTTTACAGATTATTTACCTTTGCTCATCATTGTATGTTTTTTTTCCCTTTGCTCATCATTGTATTTTCTTATACATTTGCTCATCATTGTATGTTTTTTTTCCCTTTGCTCATCATTGTATTTTCTTATACCTTTGCTCATCATTGTATGTTTTTTTTCCCTTTGCTCATCTATCTATTTTTTTTTCCCTTTGCTCGTCATTGTATTTTCTTATACCTTTGCTCATCATTGTATGTTTTTTTTCTCTTTGTTCATCTATCTATTTTTTTTTTCCTTTGCTCATCATTGTATTTTCTTATACCTTTGCTCATCATCGTATGTTTTTTTTCCCTTTGCTCATCATTGTATTTTTTTATACCTTTGCCATTCAATATTCAATTTTTTCATACACTTCCCATTCACAGTAAGACTTTTGTTTTTTCCTCTCGTACAAAAATTAAGAAGATTTTGTTCATAGCTTCATAATGTATATAGACATATTCCGTTGTGTCCATTCTTAGACGCATGGCTGAATTATTGGACGCTCGGCTAGGGAATTATTGGACGGCTGGGCTAGCAGTCGCTTATCAAGCTGCTTACGGGTTGACAGGCTGTGGACAGTTCGTGGCATGACGTGCTTGCGGCGTGCAAGCCTAAAAAAGACTCGTGGACAGAGCATCTATTGTGACCGTAATCTCCGTTATCAGAGTGTATGTTGCTCATATTGGCAGCCCGGATCCATGTGCAGGTGAGATCAGGTCTTTGCCTTGTGGAGGGCTGCGTCGAAATGTGCAGACGGACTTTGGCGACTACCTCCTCTGTCTGCAGTCCGATGGATGTCGGTTGTTTGCGGTCCTGCAGCGAGGTTACCATCAAGCTGCCGCGAATCTTTGAGTGCGGCCGCCAAGTCCTGCCGATGAGCCCTCATCCTTGCATGCTTCCACTGCAGCGCTCAGTTTTTGTTCACGGCTGCTCGGCTCCAGAGGCTGACAGTTAGGAGTCTGCAGTTTCGGACTTTCGGCCATTTACCTACCTGGCTGCTTCAATTGCTCTGCACACTTCTGACCCTCATCGCGTTGCCCCAAGTTATTTTTGTGTTTGGGCAGCCATTAGACCCGGTAGTTCAGCTACGATAGTCTAGCAGGGAGTAGCTCTGTCCAGCGGCTCTTCACCTTTCCATCCATCGACCGGGCAGTGCTTCGGGCTGCTTGTGTCCAAACTGTCAAGTGAAGAGCACTCATTTGCAAGCCCGAAAGATGTTTGTTGCAATGCTCAAAAAATGAGTGTGAATTTTTTTCCATGATCCTTCACTACTCATGGCCATTTCTGAATTTTTTTGGATTTTTTTGAAAAGAACCTAAACCCGCATTCTCCCTTGACCCTCAAAAAACACTTACAGCCCGTTCAAAGTCAACCCTAAAATTCAGTAGTCAAACATCATAATCTTCAAATCTACACCAAGTTTCTGAAATCCAACTTCGGTGACACTCTTAGGAGGTCAATCCAGACAAGATCAAGCGGTTACATTTGGTGTAGTTGTCACACCCGCTTTGCAAATCGTGTTTGAGAACCTACATGAAAAACGCAGTTTTTGGGTGCAGGGAAAGGCTGAGGACGTTTAGGGGGTCTTTACACTAGTGACCAAGAGCCGGGATGGATAATTCTCTTGGTCACAGCCCTTGGTCAAGAGCCATGACCAAGAGCCAACTTTCCCATCCATTGGTCACCAACAATAGTGTAAAGTTAACTTGGACCGAAGGGAAGGTGGGCTGAAATTTTTAATGTATTTTTTTAGTGAGGCGAAACAAAATTACCGTAGTTTAATAGCAGGTTCGACACAAAATAATTCTAAAAATAGATGCCTAAAATTTTGGAATATTATTGACATTTTTTGCCGAATATAATATTAGTTATTTTTCAAAATTGCCGAAAAGTAAGAAATTTTTACTTCTCACAAGAATTTTACTTACAATGGAAGCTTCTGTGAATACTAGAGGAGAGAAGGTGCTCCTTTTGTAATCAAGCTCACTTACATTAGTCCACAAAGAATATGGGTTAAGAAGTAGCAAGACTCTAAGTGAGGCTTTTCAAATGTGTTGTACACAGATTTTTGGAGTCCAATTGAGCATAGAAGATGAAGTTTTATAGAAATTTTTCCAACTAATAAAAGTTGATAAATCAATCCTTCTTCCACCTCCAACAATTTTTGTGTCAAAATACGTCTTAATGCAAAAGATATGGACAAAACATTGCAGCCGTGTAAAGATCAAAAAATTAAAATGCGTTCATAACAGTTTTTTGGAGCTCATTTGTGCATAGAAGATCAACTTTTTTGGAATTTTGTTGGTCTAAGAAAAGTTTAAAAATCAAGTAATCTTTCATCTCCAAGAAATTTTATGTCATTTGAAGACTCTAAGTAAAAGTTATGCGTGTTATAAAAATGAAGACTAACTAGGTGCTTCACCTCAAACTTTACACATCCCATATTCATTGTTGGACACAACTCCACTCCACTTGCATAAAGCACAGAGCATTCACCTCTCTTCACTCACAACTTACTTGTCATCCAATGCAAGAGAGTTGTACATGATAAAAACTTAAATAGGATTTAAGCCGAATTTTTAAAAATTAAAATAGAAAATTGCCAAAAAATAAATAAAAAATCCATTGGTTTAGGGTTTTTTCAGCTCTTGGTCACCCGGATTTTGCAGCGAGAGAACCTATTTTGGTGGGCTCGCCGCATTATCCAGGTGACCACGAATCCTTATCTATTTCTGGACATGTAGGATTCCATGTCATTTTCTCATCCATTTTTAGTCTTGGTCACTTCCTCCTTTTTTGGCTAGTGTAAAGTGTACTTGGACCGGCCGGCTCTTATCCTCCAATCATAGTGCAAAATTTCCCTTGGCCACTGCCCTTGGTCACTAGGGTAAAGACCCCCTTAGGGGTTAACCCTGGAACGCTGGCAGGGACCAAAAGGGTCCTTTGAATGAAGAATAATGGGCAGAAAGTGCTTTGGGATCCGTTTTTCATCAAATTTTCATCCATTTCGAGGATGAAACGTGTAGTTGCTATGAATATTAACAGCTTTTGCATGTACAAGGTGTCAATATTGGGTCTCAATTGTTAATTGAATAGTAAGAGTACACCGTGGTGTAGTGTATTTTCAGTTTTGAGGATCTCTTTACCAAAACTCAATTTAAACCATTAAAATGATGTGTTTTGAATTTGAGCGTAACTAGCAATATAAAGTTTACGAGATCTAGTTTCTACTACATTTTGAGTTTTGGAAAAATCTAAGTTTTATGATTTTTTATTATGGTCACAAGTTGAATACCCATTACCATGGGATGGTTATTTTTCTATTTTTATGGTCACGGTAAAAAAAAATCTACTAGAATGATCTTCATGGTGATTTACACCCATGGTAGAAATTTTGGCGTAATTGAATATATATTGTAATTGATATGAATTACCTTAGCATTCACTTCAAAAAATTATAATAATTTCAAATTTTCACACAAATTTATAGATATTTTTTGACATGTAGTATGCAGATGCCTTCATCTACTAAAGTTATAATATTGAATTTTAATGCTAATTTCAGTGCGAAAATCAATTGTGGAATGTGATTCTAATTCGTGGTATTTCCATGGTAATAGGTCCGTCCTTTAGGGGTTAAGGGTTAACTCTAATGTATGTTGCATTTGAGGGCAGTAGATCACTTGGTCTTAAACTTGTGCACATCAGCGAGCACAAAGCACAAGAGGTAAGGGGTTAGCTGCCGACGGGCATGGCCATAAGTTACATGCAGAAGCCTAAAATACGGTTATATTCATTCCAGTTCATAAGTATTTCAGATGTCCGTCAGGGTGGTCATGCCAAATTTTCATTATAAAAAAGAGACATAATTAACTCCCCGTGTACTACATTCGTGCTGTAATGGATTTACGTAGCTGTTGGTATTAATTAGAGAATTCCGTCATGGTATTAATGCATCTGTCATCATTTACCCCCTGGAGTATGAAGTGTACTTGCCTTGACCCCTTGCAAGTCTTGACCCTCCACTGTAGGTCTGTACACTATTTGCTAAAAACGGTATGAGCACCCTTCTCCGGAATCAGGGAATTGTTTTGTTGTCTCTGCCCACCAGGGGAGAGACTACGGAACGTTTCGTTTTTGAGGAGTTACGCGCTAGAACAATATGATGAAGCTATAAAAATAAATCTGAGATAAATACTAAGGCAGAGACTCCGCGATTAGCGGCTTGTTTTGTTTTGTTTTGTTTTTGAAACAACAGAACGCTTTATTTCGTTGAGAGAAGGAAACATCACAGTGAATCAAGGGCACGTTTTTGTTTTGTTTTTCAGGTCTTTTAATTTTAGGCTACAAAGCTCGCATGCAAGTGAATGAGGTGGTTTTTTTAATCCTTTTTTTTCAAATATTTTTATTTGAGAAAATTGGCAACAAATCTAAGTTTTTTATACATCCTATCTTTTTCATCCAATATATTGGCCTTTTGCGAAACCTTTCATACATCCTTTTTTCATCCAATATCTTCACATATTCATCTACTGCGTATTGATCATGAAGTCCCAACATGGCTTGCAACAGGTGCAATCCATTACCTTGGTGGCTACATGAGGTGGCCTTTTTCTCATTCTATTCCCATATGATGATTTTCCCAGTGGATTTCTATAGCAAACTAACTATAGAAAGCTACCCAAAAAAAAAAAAAAAAACCATGTTCAGAACATACTTCTAATGAAAAGAAATTTATATCCCGCTAATTTATCTCTTTTCTAGCCATAGAGTTCTATTTCATCTCGTTCCACTATTCCAAACAAATGTCAAATTGCCATGTGTTCCAATACAAATTCTCAAGGTTAGCTATTAATCGTTGTCAAACTTGCCAATCATAGTGGCAACTTGGTTTAGAGGGGTTTGTTGAGACATTAGTATATCTTGCAAATTTGCAGTCCCGGAGTGCATGTACAAGTGTTGTGAGAAATTTTTCATCCAAAATATTCCGTGAAAGGGTGGATATAGGCGTAGGGTGTACATGCTCTAGGAGCATTGCCACCCGTTTTTCAAAAAGATGAGGATCCATAGCAATATTTTAATGAAAACCAAACCATTCATGCTCAAATCTCCTATGATATTCTCTTTGCCTTGACAACTAACCAACTTTTGTTTTGGTCGTGCAACCTCAATAAATGCTACTTTATTTTCTACAATTCATGGTTGAATAATAAATGATGAAGATTCTTTTTTACTTTTGTATACTGAGACAAGAATGATTGTTTGAAAGTTAATATAGCAAGGACTTTGCACAAGGGGGTGATTAACCCTTTAACATCCTGATTCAACATTGTTTTTAAAGATTCGTTATAAAATGTTTGATGAAAAACAGAAATGGAGTTGATATTCAAAGCAAAGTTGTAAATGTCAATATGTAGATCACATATGTACGGTTAGATTCATCATATTTTTTTATTAATATTTTTCAAATTAATTTTGCAAGGTTTTTTTAATTCAATTAAAAATCCAAATTAACACATTTTTTTAAAATATTGTAATGAAATTGGAATAACATGCACTACGAGATGGCATGGTTTCCATTATTTGATTCTACTTATTTTGAAAAATCGTATTTAAGGTCTCAATTTTTGAACTAAGAATGAAACTTGATATAAACCAATTGTGTTGTTTTTCAAAAAATCACAATATCTTATTTTGAAGATCCATACTATACAAATGATAGTCAACTATCAGAAGAACCATGAAAATTTTGGATGGATGAAAAACTATACATGATGTAGTCAAGAGAAAGGCTGCAATCTATTTATCGTCCATTATTGGAATGCAGGCACATTAAAGAGTTAAGTGACCCTCTGGCTAAATAAGCGGCCCCCAGTAGAGGTGAGGTTTTAACCCTTGAACGGCCCGGAAGCTCTTTGTGATTGCATAGTATATTCCGTATTTGATGGTGTTTGATCAAAATAACAATGGCGAAACACTTTCCAGTACAAAGAAAAATTGATACTTGTGATAATATGCATCAAACAATATATCACAGTTCATATAGTAAACCGCAATTGAGTAATTATAAGGGTAAACAGAGGTTGTAGAGAGGGACCCCAAGGGCCTGTTAAGGATTAATGTGATGAAATTATCCCGTGTGAGTTTAGATGCTCTAACATGCTAACCATTGAGCGTCTTCATGATTGTATACATCAACCCCTAATGGACCACAAAGCTTGTCATTTCTTTTTTCACCAGTTACGATCAAGTCCTAGTATGTAGAAAAAGAATTTCCTGAATTTACGGTATTTGTTATTTATCAACACGAGCAATTTTCTTTGTTGATTCCGGTGATATACAATTTGAATTATGTTTTTTACAATATAATCAATTAAAATTTTCATCTGCACTGTGCTTTAGATGAAACTTGAACATGAAGGCAAAGAGTTCATCCAGTTCTTGTCTTTGGTTGTTGGGTACATACGAATGAAGCATGATGACTTTCAGGTCTCTGATCTGTTTCTCTGTCTGACTCACTTGTCCAATTCTAAAATTCATATAATTTGTTATATAATTTATTATATAACAAGCATGCATGAACGCATCTCCTCATGAAGATTCTGTATTGGAACGGTCGTGCTAGAGTAAATTAAAATAATAATAATAATAATAATAATAATAATAATAATAATGTTTTTATAAACCACATTTTTTTCAAAGATTTTGAGCCTTTGAAAGAGATTTTTTCATATTTTTTTCTTGATCAAGAAACCACACAACATTCTTGAACTACTATGATTTGGTCCTTTCTCTACAGGACTATTAAGAAAACATTATCCTTCAATTCTAAAAAATGATGCATCTATATTTATAAAATAGCACTCAACAACTTCAAGTCAAGATTTTCTCCATACGGAGTAAGTAGTGAAAAAATTTATTGGCAGATTTTTACCACCATCCTACTTGTTTTTAGAGCTCACTACTTTTACATTAGAAAAAATGGGCAAAGACATGAATGAAATCGTTAAAGTCTTCTCATTAAAAACTAGTAATCGACAATATTTGGATGAAATTACCTATTTATATATATTGATTAGATGAGAATATGTATATGTCTTGGTATATGTATATGTGTATGTATATGTGTGTGGATGATTCTATCCATTTTCCCCTTTACCTGGCTACATTCCAGGGTGCTTGTCGTGCTACCAACGGAAAAACTTAAAACATTCACTTGGAACAACTTATAGAAAAAAAAAAGTTATAGAAAAGCAAAGTCTACAGCAAGCTAAGGCATGCAAGTCAAGAATGTTATGAAGAGTGCGTCATAGGATTTCATTTGTTTCATTTTTTGAGTGTGTTATTGGTAGGTTTTTTTTATTTTTATATGCTATTATATTGGTTCCAATGTAAATAGCAAATGTCAATAGCAAATGAGTAATTGACACAAACATTAGGAGAAATATGGAGTCCCAAACGGACCCTGTAAGACAATCCGTGTTAGGTGAACCGGCTGCCCAAACATCCCTCTCCATGGAAACCCATTGGTGAAGGTCGCTGCCCACAGACTGTGTCGGAAGCCGCAGTGCTGGCAGTGTTGTCAGTGTTGGCAGCGTCGGTAGTGCTAGCAGCGTCGATAGGCTCGACCCACGGAGCTGCATTGCTGTCACCATAGGTGCCAGCGTGTAAAGCGCACGGTTTTGCCTCAAATTTTCAGCACGTGCTAAAGGCAAAGGCCTCTTTGCTACCCAGATTTCTCCTAATGAGGTTCTTTAGCAATTAGTGGAGTCCAACCTTTTCAACAATAGCATTGTAGAGGCTTTAACTATGTCTTGCCACCCAATTCTTTAGCTGAAAATGATGTGGACTTGTGATGATTCCGGGATGTGTTACATTGATTTGGGAATAGTTGCCAGATTTTGAGGTGTGGCAGAAAAGAACTAACATAACATTCAACAGCCTTCAAAAAGGTTGTCTTTTAGTTTCATCTAGCTTTATGGATAGTGATTTGTAATTGTATAATCTATTGAATCAAATGATAAGTAAATCATAAACACTATTGATTGTTGTCTCGTTTGAAGCACTCTGCAAATCATGAACATAGCATTTAGTTTAAACATGAATAAACACTCACTTTAGTTTGTTTATTTTATTCAATAGCCCATTTAATTACTAATCAAATGCATGAGACTATTGAATTGCGACTAAGCAAATGCTTTTGATTACTGTTCACCATAATTAGTGCTCTTGCTAAATGCCGTCTGTCCTATAGCTAATGATGTGATGTGGAATATTCCACATCATTTCAAGGAGATGAAATGATGTGGAATATTTCACATCACTTTGTTGGAGGGAAGACATCAATTATAAAGGCTCTTGAATGTTATGAAAGAACCTTAGAGCATCTCCACTAGCGCTCTAGATTGCACTCTAAAGTTCATCCAAAAAGTCAGACCTTACCATGTAGTTCCCTACCAACATCACTCAATTAGACTCTTGAAAATAGTAAGTGAGCTATTCACATGTCACTATGCATGAATTGTGCAATTATGATGAACAATTAAAAAAAAAAAGATACACTAGCAAGAGTAATTTTAGGAGCTTGGGTTTTTAATGGATTATCCAATGTCATGGATCAAATAAGTTGTTCACCAACCTAAGGTTGGATAACCTATTACCACCAACTTAAGCAATCTGGCCTATTTTTGGCAGTGCTAAATTCCCCAAAAAAATATGACTGCATTCGAAATAGGTTTTGATGAGGATTGCAAAAATTTGCAACATCTAATTTGCATTTGTCAATTTTATACAAAATTCCAAAGTGGAAAGTAATCTTTTACCCATACATCACATACCAATTTCCTGAGTTCACACTTTGTTGTTCCTAAATCCGCTCATGAGCTAACTCAAAACCACCAGCTATTTCTTCCCAATTCTTGGCATGCCATTGGTCTACTTGAATAATGAAATTGGTGGTTTTGGGTCTCAATTGTGGTGGCTCCAAGAAAGTTGTACATGTCATAATTGGGGGAGGTGGTGGTAAGGTCGAGGCACCTAAAACCGACCAGGTACCTGAAACCGATCAGGCCTAATTTCTAGATTTTGAAAGAAAAGATGTACCTCATTTGTACATTAGAGCATGTGATCGGTTTTGGGTTCTGAAGTACTTTTCACTTTGAAAAATTGTACAAATTTCTATATTGGGAAATAATTCATGGAAAAATTTGCATTCTCCGCGAAAACTAACTTCCAACCTGGGAAAAATATCACCCTATTAATGGCTGGTCCAGAAATAGTGTAGGTAGCTTAAGTTATCGGTTTTAGGTGCCTCGGCCTTAATAGGTTATCCAACCCTAGTCTCCTCCATTTTTTCATAGCCAAAGCATTATCCAAAGTGCTACTAGAGATGCTCTTATGTTTTTTTAAGCTATTTGTCAATAGCAAACTAGCATTTCATATACTAATCAATGATAGGGTAAAGAGTATCATTAATTAAAAAAACTTAAAGCAATCCTTTGATTATGACGTCTGCCTACACAGTAGGAACAAAATGATCCTCAATTGTGCCACACTTTCAATTCAGTCAAGTTCAAGTGTGTGGGGGAAAAGATGATGCTCCCTGAAATGCCCAAAATTAGGCTACAAATGATTAGAGCCTAAGCTGGCTAGCTATGAGTCTATGACAACTAATTTCTACTATCATCTTGAACATTCTTTGTCTTTTTACAACATCCTTTATAACTTATTTTTTTGGAATTTAAAAAAAAAAAATGTACCACCTGCATGTGTTGCATAAAATGTCAAAATCACTTCATTTGGTTGCAGCCAAAAAATTTCTGGTGAATTTTTGTCAAAAATCTTAACCCTTAAACGTCAAGGTAAGCCCCATGGGCTTAGTTAAAAGAGAATAATGAAGAAAAAAAGTTGATTTTCTCAACCAAATCAAGCAAGACTTGTTGCGTTGGAAAGCTATTGAAAAAGCGATTTAGATTCCAAAATTTCGCCTCATTTGAGAGATTGTGGAATCGTTGGTAAGCAATCAAAGTTATCAATTTGAACAAGTTTTTGAGGTTGGGGCAGCTGAAGTTTAGCAGTGCCGCACTGCTACAGTGCTAGCCAGCAGTGCACTGCAGAGCCGTTTTTGGGATATTTTATATTTTATATTTTATATTTATTTTTCCCCAAAAAATTTAGATTCCTTCCGGGCTGCCCCATTCAGGCCCTCTTGACGTTTAAGGGTTAACTGATTTTGAAAGGGGTACTTTTACACTTAAAAAAAGAAGCTAAAAGAAGAGGAAATTTTCAAATTTCTATCAACGTTTTCTTCTAAAATTGTCAGTATTTGGATGAAAGTGTCTTATATTAGACAACTTATCGATGAACAAATGTATGTATGGATGATTCTACTCATTATTTTTGCTACTTGGGCTACATTCCAAGGTGTCTGTTGTTCTATCAACGGAAGAAAATAATATTGGTTGCATAGACCCATCTCCATCACCTTATCTGGAAACACGTACAATCTCGATTGTAGTCAAATTTGGTGGCTTAACCCCAAAGTGTCATTGAAGACAGAAAGTGTCCCCTGTCTTTTGCATATTAAAAAACAAGCTGTTGTATAGTTCAAATGGCAAAACGCTCAACACGACTTTTGTAGACAATGAAAAATGCTTTCCATCGATGGGTGGTACAAACTTATCCAAGTAAAACTCTGTCTTTTATGCGTTTTTGACTTCCGAGAGTGTCTCGAACTACCAGCGAAATCGCTGATGTCACCGTGACGTCACCGGCTGTTTGGGAGGGTCGTACAGGGCTGGAACCCGGGGAAATACCGTTGGATGTGTATGTCGTGTCTTCTGAGGTGGACACGACAGGTGGACTTGTGCTCTGTGGGTTTTGGGCGCCAAGGGTTTCGCGCCGCTCGGGTTTTGATAAAAAAAATGTGCTTCCGCCTTGGATCCCCTTCCTTCGCCATCGCTATGGCAACGACGTGCAAGATGGCCGTAGGAAGATGGCTGCATTCTAGGCACATGACTGCATAGAGCATCATTTGGAGGAGAGCGCTGCTGTTTTCACCGATATTGGACAGCCGTGCTGTCTTGGGCGGCGCTCGGATTGCAAAAGCGATGGCGGTCTTACTCCTTCCTTCAATTGTAATGAGAGCAAAAGAGCCGTCTCCACTTTGAAAGACAAGTAGTGGGGTTACCTTGGAGAATTAGGTGAGTTTTGAATGCAATGAACATGGGGGAGAGAGGTAAGGGGGGAGAGGAATTCTCGCGCCAAGACTTTGAACTGCCGTGGATGCCTGAAGTTGGGATGGACTTTATAAAAGAGGCTCCCTGCCTCTTTCCTTCGGAGTGGGAGGATCAAGCAGAGATCATAGATGACTGGATGCAAAGTTTGAAGTGCACAGAAAGACAGCGGAAGCGAGTTGTGAGTTGTCTTGACGTTAAATATCTCAGACGTTTGACTTTAGTTGGAAAGAGTTGCCCTAAGCCCAAAGTTCCTGTGAATAAGAACTACCGCTATCATTTCAGAGCACAAATTGCCCACATTCTAGGGTGAAGGGAGAGGCACAAATTCCCGGAGCACATTGACGAGTTGATACGGGAACAATTGTGGCCTGAAGATGTCGTCACAGATCAGTGTGAAGGAGGCAAGCCGGTTGGCTGCGGCAGCCAGACTCGCATCACGCAGCCCAGGAACACAACGTCGAGTGAGAAGGAAGACCGTTGCATGGAAGAAGAAGGCCGCGACAGAAGTAGAAAGCCGGCCGCAAGATATACCGGCGTCAGAGCTGACTTCATCGCCAATGACGGGTGCGCCAACGCCCGTCGACAACCCAATTCATATCAGCAGCCCAACGTTGAATTCGCCCAAGAGGGGGGTCCGAACAAGAAAGCAGCGAGCAAATGAGGGAGTATCGCCCTTAATGTGCCAGGAAATAGCAAACCTCAACGGTGGTACACTGAGTCCACCGGTAGTGAGGATTCCACAACCGACTCTACTGCAGTTGGAGGGCCGAACTCGCCATTGGGAAGGGGAAGGGGCTGATTGCCGAGGGATCATGCACCGCGAGGCACACAACGGGGTCGAACAAGCAAAGCTAGGGAGAAGGGCGGAAGAGGAAATTCTCAACCTCTTCGGGAGCCCGGTGCAATGACTAGTTGGGATGGAAGTAGAAGCCGCGGTGGCCATAGAGGGGTCCGAGGCGGTAGAGGCCGAGGTGGAGGTCGTGGGAGGGAAGGAATTATAGCGGGAAATTTTACCACACCGCCGGGATGGGTGATGCCTGATCTTGGGGTGGGCAATCGAGAATCGCCGCCCCAGTTGAGGCGTTCTACTCATAGGGGAGAGTTGTGCGAAATTTAATGGAGGCAGTGAATGCTGTGGACGCCTCTCATGGGTCGCACAGGCTGGTGGATCCCAATTTGGCAGCTATTCCACGGTTTGCGGCTCAACAAATAATGCGCCTTTCGCTCAGTCCTCGGGGCTGCAAGGAGGCGCCAAGGTCAACGGGCTCTGATTGTAAAAAGGGAAGGGATCTGCTATGAGCTCGGATTCTTGCCGATGGTATAACTCATGCGATAGTGATCAGTGCATTTATGGGCGAGGTGGCTTTGGCAAAGTTCCATTGTATCACGGAAGATGCTCACGGGGCACGTCCATCATCACCAACTGGAGGCCAGTGAGCTAGGTCAGGGCCTTCATCGCCGAGTCGTTTTGGAAGAACCCAACAGCAATTGATTGGGCAATTTGAAGATGTCGGCAACGACCTTGAGGGACTTTCACAATTCCTTGTGGCGGGGGACGTCGAGTTGCCTCTACTGTCACTTGGAATGGATACAGTGGGACCTTCACAGTCTCCATAGGTTGGGCTGACGTTTCCCAATTATCTTATGCCGATGGTACCGAGCGGGGACGAAGAAGATGATGACTCTGATTTAGGGAGCGACGCGGACGATCCGGAGTGGGTGGGGAGATACGCTGACTTCGCTGGCCAGTCCAACTCATGTAACTCTGACTGGGAGCTTGATGAACCTTATGTTGTGGATGAAGTTGGTTCCGTAGAAGATCTGGACTTAGACGAATGTTCATTTGAGACACGATACAGTGACCCTCACTGGAACTCTACGGAGACGACATTAGAAGGGGACAAGGGTAATTTCACGAGCCCGACTCCTGGCCCAACAAGAAAGCAAACTCGACAGAAGGTGGGTGTTCACGAATTCTTTGAGATGTTTTGGCCTGAAGAAGACCTCGTTAGAATATGTACTGAGACGAATAGGTATGCCATGCAGGAAAATTTTGATCCGCCTAGTACATTGAATGGTCGGGGTAGATGGTCTGAATTGTCTGTTGTTGAAGTGCGAGCGTGGTTGGGGATATGTATTTTCATGGGTCTAAAGCAGCTGCCATCAATCCCGTGGTATTGGTCTAGGCGACCATTCTACGGTTGCCCATTGATCAAACACATTATGAGGTGTCCTCGGTTTGAGCAAATCCTAGCTAATATTCATTTAGTAAATAACAAAACATTAGTTCAGGATAAAACCGCAGAAGGATACGATAAGATTGGGAAGGTTCGTTGGATGCTAGGTCTAAGGCAGCTTACAATTGTGACAAACACATCGCATGTGATGAGATCATGATACCGTACAAGGGTAGACGTTGTGATATCAAGCAATATATGAAAAACAAGCCAGTCAAGTACGGTATCAAAGTCTGGTGTGCAGCTAGCAGTAAAACCCGTTATGTGTACAAGTTCATCGTGTATGAGGGTAGGAAGAATCAGAAACCTGAGAAGGATCTCGGCGAGAAGGTCATCCTACAGCCAGTTTCAGATCTCTTCAACCGTGGTCACGTAGTAGTCACTGATTGTTATTTTTCGTCTCCTAGGCTTGCGGATATTCTTATGCGCAATGGAACTTGGTTCAAGTGATGCACAACATGAAGGGTTTGCCAACTCATCTTACTTCATACGCATGCATGGACCTTGAGCGGGGAACGTTAGTAGTTGCTATGCACACGTCACGTCGCATGGCAGCTGTAGTTTGGTTTGACGGTTGTCTCGTGTTTCTCCTGAGTACGTCTTCAGACCCTATAGCTCCCCATTGCACGATACCTCGTTGGGTTGGCGGCGTGAGGTCTCTGTTTCCAACTTCACCGATTCAACTAGAGTATCAGGAGTATATGCGAGGCGTGGATATTGTAGACCAGTGCCGTGTGAATTATACCGCCCAAATTCAGTCGCACAAGTGGTGGCATCGTTTGTTGCTCTTTGTTCTTGACACCTCAATTGGGAACGCCTTCATTCTACACAGACATTACGAATGTCTTGTAGGTCGTGGAGAGGGTACAAAGAAAAAGAAGCAGCCCATGAGTCGAGCTGTTTTCCAGTACGAAATTGCGTGTTGGCTAACGGCTTCTTATTTTCAGCTAGGCCGCACGGGTGGTTCATTCAACCGATCGGATCGAGGTATCCATGAGTCTTTATCTGCTGGCAAGCGCCGGAAAAAGTGCAAGTTCTGTGGGAGGAAACAAAATTGATTCTGCCTAGGCTGTGATGGTGCTTTTCTATGCCAAAAAAGATGCTTTCGCTTGGTACATACTAATTCCAAGTGTGCAGCTAAGGTGTGGATGCGGTGATTGTAACTGATCATCGTTGGATGTCGCCATGTGGAGAGGAGAGGCGGGCTATCGACGCCTTGCCCGAAACTGTCAAGACGACATGTAGTTGTCGATGAGGAAGCATCCCACCTCGATGGCCACTTTTGCTCCGACTAGATCTCGTACTTGGCCTAGTTAGGAACAAATTGAAGATTATGCTAGGCTTGTGGGTTTTGCGTGTATTCAATCTTATTTAGGCTTTTACACCATCAGCGACATGAGGTTAGACGTGCTGCTGTAGCAGCAACATTTTGCATTGTAGGAGCTCTGTTTTGTGTTCATGAGACTCTTGGTTGTGCACATTTTTGTACGTGCACAACCTTTGTAACTATCTCGCAGTAATGCACTTCGAAATTTAGCCACCATGAACAACTGACTTGAATGCATGTAACTGCCGCAATGCTAAAAAAGTTCCCACCGGCCTTGGGATGGGCCGGGTTTTCTGTCTAACTGCCTTGTGCTTCACAGGACTTGGATAAGACGGCGCCTCTGGGCCATCTATACCAACCGTTGGGCGCTACCATCTTACGTATGGAACCCATTAGTCATCGCTCACAACCACGTACTGGGCATGGTCTCCCGCGCTTCTTCCTCGCTGGGTCGTACGTACGTGGCAACCACTTCTCGTGGAGTACCCCTGAATCCTCCGGGTTTTGAACCCCAACATGTTCCATGGAGGTTCGACGCTACAGAACTAACAATCGGTACGGTGAAAATGGTTGATTTTTCTTCAGCACATAATATTACAAGTGCTCAAGGTTCTGCACCGATCGGATTTTCCCGATCTGCATTCTATATTCCAGGAAGTGTGTCCCCCGTGAAACAACCACATATCATCCAAAAATCAGACCCATCATCGAAGTTCCATGTACGACATGGTTTTTGAGCTTTTTAGGTGTTTCCACTTTGAGGTGACTCCTTATGTTACGGACTTCGATTTATTAGTTTTCACCGGAATCTGAATCTATCGACAATACCGTCGGAAGTTAGTTCCCCCCCCCCCCCCCCCCCCCCCCCTGAACTTTGATTGTACATTTATTTTTCCAGTACGACACTTGCTTTTATCAAGTTGAAAACAATACAAACATCAAAATTAACGATTGGAATTTCACGGACGGGCAGTCATACAAGTTGGCTTCAACATTATGCGGTTGGATCTTGCAGAACGTTCTCAGATAAGACAAAACCGAATCAGCTAAACCTAGGGTGCCATGGGCAAAAAAAATTTTGCCGGATATCTCATGTCACTGTAGGGTTAAGGGTTTTTTTAGTGGAGGGAGTACCACAAATTGATTCTCTTGTAGGTTGTATTGTTCCCTACCAAAGAAAAATTAAAAATTAAAAAAATTAAAAAATAATAGAAGCCATACCTAGGACTTAGGGGTGCACTCTACATCATGTTTGAGAATCACGTGCATTCATGACCCCCTCTAAAACTCTTTGTATACAAGAGGTGATATGTCTAAAAACCTTTGTATACAAAGTTATTATGTCCTAAATATATGTTTAATGTAAGTATACTTCAATATTTTCAACTTTAGATATGTTTATTATATGTATACGTAATACGGAAATGTTCAAATTATACACTTTTTGTGCACTCATGTATATTTGTATGTGTTTAGTATAGTGCACTTCGGGGCCTATGACTCAAAAGTTGTAAACATAACATGCAAATAAGCATTTTTTGCCTTGTTTTTTCTAATATTTTAATAACCAATAGATGTGATATCTTTCTTTGCTTCAAGATATGGTGATTTTGTGATTTGAAATCATGTGCACCCACGTAAAGGTATAAGTTCCTTTTGTTGCCTCTGCCTCATTTGTCTCTTGTCTCTTGTTGAGAGAGACTACGAAAACGCTTCATTTTCAATGAGTTATATGGTTGAACAATGTATAAACAAGATGTAAAAGTAAATTTAGGATAAATACTAAGGCAAAGACTACGCAACTAGCTGCTTGTATATTGTATCTATTGTTTCAAAAAAAGTTCAAAGAGTTCAAAGTATGAATTCGATAAAAAAAAAAAAAAGATACTCCGTGTGCAAAATTTGCAAAATACTTTCTTGTCTATTTTTGTTTATAAGATATTCCATTATCTAATTATAGAATCCCTGTGACGAAAGTACAAAATGAGATAAATGAGACAAATCAAATCCCTGGGTGATGAAGGGCAGACAGTGCCTGGAGGCAGAGAGGGGCCAGAGGGGGGCAGGGCCGGGCAGGGGAGGAAATATTAAATGAGAGAGGGAGCATTAAAGGCTACTCAGAAGGGTGAGGCTAATTAATTACTTACAAGGCCATGCTCATGGCACACTTTTAGTCAGAAAATTTGGTAGTGTAAATACCAAATAGTGTAACGGAACAATTAATAAAACCTGTAAAAAGTAATAATATATTCGTGAAAAAAACCTTTAGGTTCAGTTTGAGTTGACTCTAGACCAAAGGGGAGGAGCAGGAAAAAAATTGGCAAATTTTCCCAAATTTTGGGAGTGGCTACTTTTACATTAAAAAAATGGGTAAAAAAGTGGATGAAATTATCAAAGTCTTCTAAAAGAATAATACTAAAATCATCATTGTTTGGATGAAAGTATTTTATACTAGATAAGCTATGATATTAAAAGAGTGATTCAATGCAACATGGATAGATAGGTTGGGCACTTGAACAGACGTGCCACTAAAAAAAACACCACCTCAACTATGCAAAACTGCTTGGGAGGAGAGTTTTTGGAAGTTGTTAGGATATGAAAGTAGTTTAGCGCAACTTGGGGCCCTAAACAAAGGTCTGTCTCATTATTCAACATGCCTACTTGTGGATTAGAGGTTTTTTTGGTGTCTCGTGTTCCCATCTATTTGGCCTCTTGACTCTCATGTAATGGAGTTGTTATATTCTTCTTTTATACATTGGACTTAGGGCATCCCCAACCCAACTCGTTTTAGTGCTCTCTAATAGAAACAACCCCAATGAGTTTTAGTAAAATCCATTAAAGTACATGGTCCATTGCAAACTCAGCATGAGACTTGTACAAAAGAAGGCTTACAATATAGGTTAGAAATATAGGAGTTTGCCGTGGGCTTGACGCATTTTCCGCTAAACTGACATATGCTTTGAAGATTTTGTCGCAATGTTTACTGTCGTGAGGATAACATATGTATGGGCAAAGGTGAGTATTTGGAGAGCCGGATGAGTAGGCCAATTGTGGGTCGGGACCCGACATCGTTTAATTGGGTTCGCGTGGTGTGTTGTGCCGATTCCCAAGGTTGGAGTGGGGTGTCCAAGCCTGCTAAACCACTAGCCAAAACTGTAATCGATACCCGTCTCATTATTGCCTCGTTTGCATACTTGGATAGGGGGAATGTGAACCAACCTCCACACTCGTACTAGAGGTAAAAAACAAAAGATTCCTCTATTTTTAAAACATGGTAGATCATCATAAACTAAATTAGGTCACATACCCCAATTATAGAATTTAAATTTCCCAAAAAAACACCCAAACTTCCAAAATGAGTAAACTAGAAAAACGACTATGGAGGTTGGTTTGCCCTCTCCCGGGATAGGGTACTTCGTGATGGCGAAGCTCTTATCCTTTCGGAAAAAGAAAACAAAAAGAAAAAAAGAAAAAAAAAAAGGAGTTGTTAAACCTGAAAACTACACGTCCAAAGAGCCCATTCCGACCGATATTACACAACAATACTCTATTGTATTTAAAATAGTTCTACATCTCCTATGGACTTAAGATCAAACATGAAGTTAAAATTTATATCGACATATTCTTAACCCTTAAAGGTCCAAAGAGCCCTTTCCGACCAATTTCATACATCAATGTTTTATTGTATTTGGCATAGTTCCAGACCTATGATGGGTTTAAGATCAAAAGTGAAGTTAAAGTTCACATTGACATTATTTTAATGAGCTAATGGGGTCTCAATTTTGAACTTTCTATTTACAACAAATGTCAAATATACGCCAACATATCTACTATCCCCATCAGCCCTTTAACCCTTGAAGGATTTAGGGAATAGTAGATACGTTGCCGTATATTTAACATTTTTTATGAGTAGAAAGTTCCAAATTGAGATCCCAATAGCTTTTAAGACCATGTAGACATGAATTTTAATTTTACTTTTGATACAATACTCATAGGAGGTGTAGAACCATTCCAAATACAATGAAATACGGTCGTGTACATTGGCCGGAATGGCCAATCTGGACCTTAAAGGGTTAAGGATTAATGAGCTATTCAGGTCTCAATTTGGAACTTTCTACTTACAACAAAGGCCAAATACACGCCAACATATCTACTATCCCCTACGGACCTAAGTTATTGGCAAGGTAACAAAGCCAGAAAAGTGGCAACTGAAGGGACTCCGTCACACTCTCACTCTCTCATCCATCAAGTCCATCACTCTCTCTCTCTCTCTGACGGCGCAAGCAGTCTGCCTGGCACCCTGAGTGTCCTGCCACCATGCCAGCCAGTTGTGGAGGAGGACGAGACGTCGTCTTTCCCCTCTTGCACTTGCACTTGCACCTCAAGTAACTCTTTACTTTACTTCACTTACTCCATGAGATGATCCTTCTCCTCCCTCACCTCACCTCACCTCACCTCCTCCAACGCCCACTTGCAAACGGTCTCCTCATCATCTACACATCCCAATCACTCCACTCACACACACACACATTCACAACATCCATTGCATTGGGCTCGCTGCACTCTGATCCTCCCGAAAACAATTGCTTTCCTGTGGAGCTCGATCGTTTTGTTGACAAGATCATGCGCCAGTTTGTTGCAGCTCTTCAGTCAGTTGTTGTGAGAGTTTCATCTGGGAGTTTCCAGAAATCGAGCTGGTCGGCATAGAATTGGACGAGTTTGTGAAGAGGACTGCATTGGTTCAGCTTCGTTTAGACTGTGCAGGTGGAATTGAATATTCTTCAACCATTATTTTCACTTTGGTTTTGGTCATTGAGCGAGTTTCAAGCATAGTAAGTTAACCTCAATTGCCTCCTACTGGAATTCTAGCTTCCGAGGTCAAGATTTCTAAGTTTTTTACTTTGAGTACTTCTACAAAGAGTAGCGTTCTAGATACCAAGTTTTGGAATTGTACATCATGGTTTAATTAGTGTTGACGTTCTTTGCAATGCTCGCCATGTTGCGTTTCATGAAAAGAGTTGATAGATTGTTGGTCCTTTTAATTTCTATGCATTTCTGTTCAGTGTCACGGAATTTCATCACCTTGGGTCAATTGCAATGTCTGTAGTTCAAGTTTAAAGAAGCCCCTTCGAACTTCGCCGCGTTGTATTGATGCATCCGCCATAGCTTTGCATTTGCTCAACTCTGGATTCATTTTTGTGCAGATCTGGGCCATCACTCTCTTTTCTAAGCCTGGCTCAAATGCCATCAAGATCAAAAGACGAGCAAAAATCAGCGATCAAACACGGCCAGTACCATACATAACCTTCTCGAATTCATCACAACTGTACCAACATATTTCTAAGGTATCTACTCGTTCTCCATAACGCATTAGTAATCACCGCTAACTTTGAAGATTCGTAGCTTATTCATGCGGAGTCCAAAACGTATGTGCAAAGATGCATTGGAACCGTCTTTCAATCACCAATCTAATGATAGGAAAATCTACCAATTGTGTGTGTTTTGCAGGATGGCGCAATGGCCGGTGACTCTCACGATATTGTTGTCATTTTTGATGCGGCTGGACGCGCAGTTGTTGCACCCGATCGACATGATAGCGCTGCGAACGATCAAGAGCAGCATGCACGACTTGCCGGGCGGGGACTTCTTCTCCTCGTGGGTGTTCGCCCTGCGCGTCAACCCGTGCCAGTCGTTCGCGGGCGTGCAGTGCGTGAAGGTCGACAGCTTCAACCGCGTTTCCTCGCTCTCGCTGGGGCGCACTCCCGGCTTGGCAGGCACTTTGCCTGCTTCCCTTGGCGCCCTTGTGTTTTTGGAGAGCCTCACCATCTCCGCTGGCGCGCTCCGTGGAAACATCCCTGATAGTATCGGCAACTTGGCTAACCTGAAAATCTTCTCCTGCAGCCCCAATTTCCTCGATGGCCAAATCCCTCCCTCTTTTGCCAATCTCGCAAACCTGCAGACTCTGCAAATCAGGTAATCCTTCGTTACAATTTGCACTCACTCACGTCAGGTAACTCTGGCACTTAAAACCTGCTCAGCATAATCTCTATCAATTGTTAGAATGTTGTTGTTACCTTGCTAAAAACTCTGAAAATTGTTGTTGAAGAAGATTGCAACGCACGAAATAATGCATTATTTGCATATCGTATACAAGGGCTCAAAGTTTTATCAGTATATGGTTGAACCCCTCTGACTATTGTTAGAATGGTCACATCTTTAAATGTTGCTAACAATTCTGAGTATTGTTGTTTGAAGAAGATTCCGATGCACCAAATAATGCATTACTTCTGTATGCAAAAGTTAGTTATAAGGGTTCAAAGTTTTCACTAGAAGAAAAGAGGGACTTGTTCACTCAGCCTGGAGTGGGATTCTGAGTGAATTTGGCCACATTTGAGTGAGTTTGATCACATCTGAATGAACATGCTCAGTGTACAAGTCCCTCTTTTCTTCTACTGTTTATTAAGAGATGGTTTAACCACTCTTGGATGAAGAAGCTCCAATTGGGCCTCATCTTCTTTTTATTTAAGCAGTTTTGAGTAGTCCTATGTGAACTTCCTTTTGTACAAATTTATTTGTTCTTTATGTCAACAAATGCAATGTTCTTCACTGATACATTCCAGTGATATAAGATTTGGCCCCATGATCTACATTATATCATGATCAATTGAATACCTTGCCATTTCAAAACAATGAATCCTTCGTCCTTGAGCCTGGGGTTCAATTGTTGTTAAAAACCAACTTGTACTTTTGATGACATTATTTCAGAAGGTGTCATACTTCGCCATTTTATATGCTAAAGCATATCAATTCAAGAGGTCGGTACCGACAGTAAATAACTCCAATAACTCTATTGATGGATGGAGAAAATACCGCTGGATTATGTCCTGTCAATATGATAAGTCCTTACAAAATGTAGGGAAACAAAATTCCTTACAATTTTTTTTGCCGAACACTGACGGTATGTATGTGTGAATCATGCAGGAAGAACCAGCTGAAGGGGCCGATACCTGCAGGACTCGGAGGTTTACAAGCGCTGAGAGTGCTGATTTTATCCGAGAATTGGCTGTCAGGGCCGATGCCGAGCTTGAGGCAAACGTCGTTGATCCACTTGGACGTGCACAACAATGCGCTCTCAGGCTCCTTGCCGGAGCTTCCTCTGTCGGTGCAGTACGTGTCGGTGACGAGCAATCGGATGTCCGGGGAGGTGACGGAGCTGGAAGGCATGCGCGGCCTGTCGTACCTGGACTTGAGCTTCAACGAATTCTCCGGGGGCATTCCCAGTGCTTTCTTCGAGTTCCCGCTGTCGTTTCTGTTGCTGAACAACAACCAGTTCCGCGGCGCCGTCAGCGTGCCGGCCTTGGTCACCATTCCCGTCGTGGACTTGAGCCACAACCGTCTGCAAGGCAGCCTCTCGCCCTACTTGGCCGGCGCCCAGAACTTGTTCTTGAACCACAACTTGTTCGTCGGCACCGTGCCCCAGGTATAGACTTCCGAGTCTCTTAAACCCTAAACCCTAAACCCTAAACCCTAAACCTCTTATGTTGTTTCAATAAACGTATGTCATTGCCGTAGTAGAGCCTGTTTCTATGAATTGGTTCAGGTTTTTCTATGTTCAATGGAGTTACCGATGTTGCTTGAAAGATGTGAGTTCTGTGTTTATGAATGTTTGTTGTGTGATTTGAATACACTAAACATTTCAAAGCCCCTGTCGAAACAACATTAAAGAAGAACTATGTTCATGAGTGGGCATGTTGTTTCAACCAACCGGTTGGTTTAGACAATATTCTATTTAACCCCAAAATTACATGGTTTTAAAACGACACATTCAATTGATCACATTGTGAAAAATAGAATTCAAATTTTATATCACCGGAATCAGTGAGGAATATTGTACGGGTTCGTGAAGAAACCAAGAAATTTGAACAAGAGGAAAGTCCACAAAAGACCTACTCAAAGCTGTTTAAAAAAAACATGAGCTTCTTGGTCTTTTACGGGTTAAATGTTGTCTTCGATTCTTCAACACTGAGTTTGCACTAGTGATTGTTGCTATCAGTTGGTTCCAAATGAACTCACGACTTCACGAGTGTTGAAACATGAAGGAAAAAGCATAATAAAAACAACATTGAGATCATGCTGTTTCATGTTTTTTGGACGTTGTTTTAAGAGGTTACTTTGCACTACTAGTGATTGATGCTATGAATTGATTGATTGATTTTTCCGGGTTAAGTTGCTTTGAAGTTGTGATTTATTGAGAGATGGAAATGTGTTTGGCGATGGTGCAGGACTTTGCCAGCAAGATGCAGGAATCGGCGTTGCAATCGCTCTACCTGCAGCACAACTACCTCACAAACTCCGGAGCGCTGGGAGTGGCGTCTCTTCCACCGAGTGTGGCAGTTTGTCTGCAATACAATTGCATGGTACCTCCTCCTCAGTCACTTTGCCCTCCCAACGTCGACATGCCTGCAGTCCGGCCTGGCGACCAGTGCCTCCGAGCCAGCACCACCGGCTCACCAGGAGACTGACACAACCCTTAAACCCTAAACCCTAAATCCTTAAAACCCTTAAAATACTCGTTAAAAGCTTAACCCTTTAAAAATACCCGCTAAAAGCTTACACAGCCCTATACCCTAAACCCTTAGAGTGCCTTCCTCGATTTTGTGTAAAGATGGAATATCCTATTTTGTTTAAGTTTTAGGCCTGTGAGCTTCACAAAAGCTTGCGTTTGTGAATATAGAGGAAATTTTGTAGAACAAAAAAAACTAAGTTACAGTAGGAACGGTTTTGCTTAGTTGAGATTCCTTTGCCCTCTCATCAGGTTTTTGAGATGAGGAATTGACTCTGGGATTGGAGTTATGCCCAGTGAAATGTTGTCATGGGTGAAAATGTTAATAGAAGCGTCCGAACTCTTTTATATCACTCCGATCTTTGATACATCATTTCAGAACTTGAAATGTGGAAAGTGTGTATTGTACATTAGGTCCCAATGGCCCTTTTTCCGGTAGGCACTTCGTCCATAGGCATTGGATCATTGACATTACGAACCAACACTTAGAAAGAGGATTGGAGTTTCTATTTATCTATCTATTGTACATTAGGAGATAATAATGAGTACATTGACATTACAAACTGACACTTTATTCACTTACAAAGAGGATTGGAGTTTTTATTTATCTATCTATTGTGCTAATCTATTCTATTGTACATTAGCAGATACTGGGATACTAATGAGTTCATAGTGTACCAATGAGCAGCAATCTTGATCATTTTGTGGATGTATGATAAATTTTGTAGCCTCAGGAACAAAAATATCCGTAGTTTCTTATCTAGCATGACTACAGCAGCAGAGAATTCATCTGTATGGGTTTTTTTATACCTCTTTAATATCACACCCATTTTGGCATTTTGGCATTTTGCGATGCAGTATAAATGTCGAGAATTTTTGGGAAATTCTTTTTTCCAAGAAAAGTTTTTCGTATAGTGAAAAAGTAAATCTTGAAGATTATTCACAATGTGTGTTTCTTTCTTTAAAACAAATTTTCATCTCCTGACAGTATTTGGGGGTCGCAATAGTCAAGAAGGTGAGCAACAAAGAGCTCTCTTTGAGAGTTGAATCCATGGATAAGGTAGGATGTCCTAGAACCACCACCTCCCCTTAGAATTTTCTTGGGGTCACCACAGTTGAGACTAAAAACCACCATTTTACTATTCAAGTAGACCAATGGCATGCTAAGCATTGCGAAGAAATAGTTGGTGGTTTTGGATTAGCTCATCAACGGACTTTAGGATCAACAAAGTGTGAACTTAGAAAATTGGTATATGATGTATCGGTCACATGTTACTTTCCACTTTGAAATTTTGTATAAAATTGACAAATGCAAAGTAGATGTTGCAAATTTTTGCAATCCTCATCAAAACCTATTTCGAATGTGGTCATTTTTTTTTTCAAATTTTTCACTGCCAAAAATAGGCCAAATTGCTTAAGTTGGTTTTAGGACAACCAACCATACTTCTTGATCGGAAATTCATGAAGTGTGTGATTTTTGGTGATTTTCTTCAATTTTCTCATTTGAGAGCTTTTTACCATGTGATTTTTGGTGATTTTCATCGATCTTTTCAACAATGGCATTTTCTCAAAAATTGTGCGATTGCATTGATCATTTTTTTATACAAAAGCTACATAAGTCTTCTTTAATTGCAACACTGTTGATCGTCAAAATTAACCCCCCGGTCTTTTAGGGGATAACACAATCACGAAATTCTAATAGGAGGTGTCAAAGTGTGAGCTTTTGATGCAAGAATCTCCTACATGGTTCCTACGTGTTGTCTCTCACGATCCACGTCAAAAATTGCGAGAATCTCATCAAAATGGTTGCCTTCTTTTCACAAATTGAAACTATGGGGTTCTAGGCGACTGCCTTTCAGAAAGACATGGGCCACATTGTTGCTCGAAAGCCAAATGCCAAAGTTGTTGCAAATACTCGCACTCTAACACCTTCTAATTAATAGAACTTTGTCTGGGTTCTTTTCTTTTGAGGATGACCTTTTTTATTAAAAATGCTTACAATATTGGAGTTATGTGTACATCCTTTTTAGTCTCATCACCTATCGGTTAGTGCAATGGAACTTTGAACAAGAAAACTTTTAATGCATGATAGTCCTATAAACAAACTTTTATTGTATGATGGTCCTATAAAAGGGTTTGAGCTAATTTGTTGTGTAGGCACTTCTCGTTTCATGGAATGATGTCAAGACCACCAAGAACTTGCAAAGTGTAATAAAAATTAAAAATTAAAAATCTTTAATTAAAAAGGCATATTTTAGATTTTTCATCCTTTAGCAACACCTCTCATTTGCCAACTTTTTAAAAAGAGGATTCAAGAGCCATCTAGAGGATACAATTCTAATAAAGTAGGTAATAAAGTTCAATAAATTTTTTTTGAAGTAACCAATTGGAGTGAAGGTTAAACAATTCTATACTTGAAGAATGTCCAGTTTAAAAATAGTGTACTTTCAATAGTAGAATATCTTATGATCTATATTTTGAAAACACGTAATTTATTCATATATTGTTTAAAAAAAAAGTTAAACCAATTGCAGTTTCCATGTAATTTCTTACCTTGGAAGTGTATCTCAAAAAAGTGTTTATTTAAGTGCTCCTATTTTATGTAATTGTTGTGAAGAAGAAAAATAAATTCACTTTAAATGCCAGCTCAATAAAGAGTCTTTAGTTAGTCATTAGTTATTGGGTACCTTGAAAGTGGTTGCTACACTAGATCTTTTTTGATTTGAAATTAAAAAAAAACATTGTCTTTGATGAAGATGGTGCTCATTCAATAATTACAAATAAATAGTTATGTGCTTGAAAAACATGTCTCAAAGACTTTAGAAGAAAAATAATAAAGTGAAAGCATGCCATTGGTCTATTAAAGTAAGCATTGATTTTACAAGAGGAATGAAACAAGAAAGATTGATGCAAAGTTTTTTTTTTTTCATTCAAACATACTTCAAGTATCCTGTATAGTACATGAAAGATGACATGGCAATGAATAAGTATGTATTTTTCTTATAGGCACTATTGTTTAGAGGTTTATGAGATGAGGGGAAAAAGAAAATTTTGTTAGTTATGAGTATTATATAGAGTCCGCTTAGTAAAAGTGATGTTGCTAACTTTGCTTAGGTAACCACATCTACGTGCTACATCTACCTAAATGCAACAGTCTAAACTCTTTCACAATGCCCAGGTACAACAAATACATATCGTACCTTCCAAGCATCTTCGTCATACTTCCGATGAATATTTAATATTTTTTTAAAAGTCATGTTCATTTGCCATTTTTTTTTTATTGATTTATTAAATTCATTTTCTTGAAAAAGCATAATGTTGTATTTTTGTCAGTCATCCAAATAGGCCTTGCAAGTTAGTACTACTACATAGATCACTTCACTTGCTAGATCTAATTGATTGAGTGTTGTAAAGTCTTGTGCTTTATACAAAATTCAGGACACTAGTGCCAACAATGAATGTGGGATATGTAGAACTCTCACCTCTTGTTCTCTCTAAATCACCGGTTAAAATGTTTTACAAAAATGTGAATTACTTAAGAAAAAATACTTCAAATCACAAAATTCTTTTTTGAAGTAAAAGATTACTCAAAAATGCAACTATTCTTGGTTGAAATTTTCTCAAAATAAGATAGTCTACTATGCACAATTGAGCCTCTAAAGTCTGATCACAATGTATGTTCTTCTCATTCAACACTCCATGCACATTCTTCACAACCTTACTGAATTTTGTCCATATATCATGCATAAAAACTTCAAATCACAAAATTGTTCTTGGAGGTGATAGACGACTTGTCCTTCTAACTTTTCTTGGTTGAAACCATTTCAAAATAAAATCGTTTGGTATGCTCAATTGTACATCAAAATCTACTGAAAATATGGTGTGGTGAGAAATTCACATGAACTTGCAAGTTCTTATCCCATATCATTTGGGAGTGACTTGGAACGAACTTGATTACAAGTTTAGCTATTTCTTCTCCAAGAATTCACACTTTCCTCTCAAAATAATATTAAGATATGTGAAAATGGTAACACTTCAACCTTTTTGACTATTTCAAAATACAATTAATATGAAATTCGGCAAAATCTACCTATAATTTCCAAAAACATTTGTCTTGGATTTTTTGGATTATTTAAAGATGAAGATGTTTAGAAGGTATGGTATTTATTTGGAGCCCCGACCCCAAAGCACCCCCTCCCTCCGGGCATTAATGCAAACACTGTTCACCTATGGGTCTCATTTTCTGAAATTTTTATTTTGGGCACCCTAGGGTCTTTTTTGGGCAATTGTTTTTGCAAATTTGGAACGTACGGTCCAAGTTGGGCCTAGAAGGACCCCTCGGAAATTTTAAACCTTTGGAAGAGGGGGTTATTTTTTAAAGTGGGCCCCTACTCATTCAAAATAGGGTGCAGTTATTGTCCTCTTGCATTAACGTTCGAGGAGGATCAAGAAAATTTGATTTGGAGAATATATACAACCTCTGTTAGCATCAAAAATTGTGTTTGTTTTAGATCATTTACCAATACAAATTTTGAATCTTTATAACTTATGTATATTAAATTTTTAAATAACGCATGCTTTGGAATTAAAAACATTTAAAGTTCTAAGCAGTCTAAAATTTAAAAACTATACTAAGCTCTCAAAGATTTTCACTTGGGTGTGGTTACCATATAACATAGTGAAGTTGTTATTCATCAACATCAACTTCTTCATAAGTCGTAACATTATTGATCTATGTTGCAAGGGTGTTTTTGCTCAACAATATAAATGATTATGTATAGTTTGTATAGCTTAATGTTAAGAATTTGACAAAGATGGAAAATTCATCTTCTAATCATTTAGTATGATCCTTTTGACTTTCTTAATAATGTTGTATTAATAACCAAAAAAGAAAGTAGCAACCATAAGATACCATGTCATTAATCTTGCATACATTGAAGTATTGGCAACCTTCTCCACCAATATTGAGGTGATATTGTACAACAGTAAATAAGCATGTAGCATTGTAATTTGAAGCTCAAGATGTTGACTTAGTGCAAAGCCTCATTTTGTGAAGGCTATTGCTTTTAAATGGAGGATAAAATGTCTTGGAACAATCACCCAGGAAAGTCACTGTCATGAATTTAGATAACTATAAGAGAACAAATATAGGGTGTCTTTTATTCATTTGAAATAAAAATTATAAAATTATAAAATTAATATAGGGTGTTTAAAACCAATTTGGAAATATTCTAAGAATATTCCTAATATATATATGAACTATACACTAAATATACTATAAATAGTATAATATTCCAATTATTTCATAGCCCCCCATTAAATAACCTTTGTACGCTTGTATGTACCCAAAATTTACACTAAGCGACTTTACCGAGAACAATCACTCTTAATAAATATGATTCAACAAAATGAAGCATGTTGGTACTAAGACCATAGTAAATAAAATATTTGTTGAATTTTACTCTACTGAACTCCGCAACATGGGCAAAGGTAGCATTTGCTATCATTGTCTGTCCTAAACATGATGTACATTATTGCTCAAAAACATTTATATTCAATGGAGTTATTCAAAAAGAGAGCCATCTAACCTCTTTTTTTTTCTTTTTTTTTTCTAACCTCCCTTTTGAACTAAACTTGGGTGGAATAATGTCTTGTCATCCCTTGTGGCTCATGGGCTTGGAGTTTTAGTGGAAGATGAAGGAGCTATTGCTAGCTATGGAGAATAATGATATGGGCTTGTTTTAGATTGTCTCCCAACTCCGCATAAACATGTTTTTGGTTTATTTTGGTTTCAGTATGAATTCAACATGAGTTCAACATGAGTTTGTTAAATCTTCCCTCTTTAGATTGTCTTTTCCTTAAATTTAATGTTAAAAAATACTATCTTACAAGCAATAACACTAATCAAAAAGGGGTCTTTGGACACTAAAAAAAGATATCACATCTTGGTAGGTGAAGCCTCCCTTTTTTTTCCAATCTAAGACATGGGTAGGAACACCAAATATGCACAAATACAAATATTATAAAAATAGCAAAGAGAAGCATTGATAATAAAGAAAACATTGTGTTGTAGATATTAGTTAACTCCTAAAGGTCCTAACCCCTCTTTAAATTTGGAGAATTGTAAAGATGCATTATAAAGTGCAACTAAGAATAATATTTTGAACTTGATGAATGAATAAAAGTGTTACATTATCATTTAAGATTCTACCTATATGGTTAGATCTATGATTGCTATCACCAATATTTTTTAATAAAATTTGAAACTTAAAATCCTAAATTCTTTTGTAATTTGATTACAAATAAGATATCGATAACCTGTGGTTGAGATTTGTTGTGATAGATTGAAATGTAATACTCTAAGTGTAGTGATTTTTGGAGGTTTTTTAGTTGCTTAATTTTATGAAGTTGATTTTTTCAAGAGCTTTTTAGACTAAAATCTTAGAAATTTTTGGTGAATCTCTGCAACATAAAATGAGGTCTTTCTAATTGTCCCCTTTCTAATTGGTTCTCACATGCGTAAAGCTAACTTCCCATAAAATCTCTAGTAAAAGAATTTATACTACTAAAAGTGCATGAAGGATTAGAAAACAAAGTTTTATTTTGTACAATATGCAAACAATGCATGGGTGGACGTTTCGGGGTTAACGATCGTTACTGATTGATATTAATATTGTTAAATTCAATTTCTAGTATCACAAGAGTTTGTTTTAGTGCAATTAATTTCCTCACTAATACAAACTCTCGTGATACTAGAAATCAATCTAAAAGTATTTTTAGGTTTGTATTTCCTTTGTTTGTTCTAAATGGCACTTGATTATTTTGTTTGTTCTTAGTTATTATATAAATAATAGTGATAAATCTAAATAATAGTGCAATTAGTATAATACTCATTATTTAATCATATGATAATTAACAAGATAGGAATATTCAATTATATTCAAAAGCATGTACAATAGATTATAGAAAACATAGCTTTTGTAGCAATTTGTATTACATACTATTCGAAAAACGATTGATATACATTGTAGAATATCAACTACCATATTCAAAAAAGTTGCACTTTTAAAGATTTTGTTTTTTCATTTTTTACAATATTTTTATACAACCAATCCTTGCTACAAAATTTAATTGCACACAACTTTATTTATTGAGGACCTTTTAGAGCCAATTCAATTTGGATGATTAAACTATCTAATTTTTGTTGCATCGTTGGTAATTGCTCAGTTAACGCAACAATAATTTTAATTAATGTAGTTCCTTTTGTTTTTGCTTCTCTAAGGTCTTCATTTATCGTCTTTCTGACAACAATGCCTTTCCACTTATTATTTTTGAAGTCTTCATGTTTCTTAGCAAGACGTTGATACATGGCAGTAGCTAAAAATGCCTTTGATCTTCCATTGATTGCTTCTCTTAATCTTATCCTACACAAAAATTGGGCACACAAAACTGTTAAAAATGACATGAAAGTTTTTACTAAAGCTTTTATACTTGAATAAATTAATACATATATATATATATATATATATATATGTATATATAATATATATATAATATAATAAACATCATATTAAAAATGAAAACCTGCAATTTTCTTGTTGTGATAACGCGTCACTAAGATTTTCATTTAACATTAAGACTTTTTCATTAAACGATGTTTTTTGCTCTTCAAGACCTATTAACCTATTCAAAAACATATCAGGATCGTTAGGTTAATATTATTTGAAATATCCAAAATTCCTAAGTAATGAAAATAACACACACACACATCTATATATATAGATGTGTGTGTGTATTTATATATATATATATATATATATATATTTATATTTATTTATTTATATATATTTATATATATTACATAAAGCATGATAGCTACAAAACATAAAACCTTGCATAAAACGCATTCGTTTGTAAACGAAAATAAAATTGAAATAATGAATAAAGCATTTACAAAAGATCATGACTACAAAAAATTACAGAAAAATAGTTATTAATCATTTACAATTTTATGTACTTGGTTATTTGTATAGCATAGATTGTATGGAATATAATGGATTTTGAAGAATTAAAATCAAGAGGTTTCCTACCATTGAATAAAAGTTTAATTTATTATTATGGTATACAAAAAATTAGCTATATGAGTGCAATATTACTATTTTGCAAACTAATTAAAAAATTAGAAGCAATAAAAATAGAATTATGATAAATCATTGAATGCCTTAATAAAATATAAACTATACTTGGTCAAAGGTAAATCAACTTTCTTACAAACCTAAATTTTTAACTATATTTATTTGAAATGACTGAAGTTATTTTCATTACAGCAAACCATTAAAAATATCATCAAAATGATACAACCTCATTTTAAAATAAATAAATTTAACTTCTATTTTGAGTGCATGTGATTTTTGACTTCTATACACTTTATGATGATTATTATTTTTAATTATCTATTCTTTATTTATACTTTACCTAAATATAATGTAGTTTGTACAAAAATGTCATCTAAAATAGTAAATTAAAAACTAATTTTGAGGCCAAATGGTGAAGATTAAAAAGTTAAAAATGATGTATTTTATATATTGGAAATAAGAAAATGTAATTTTAAAATTTTAAGATATAAAAAATAAAGCTTTATTTGTAAATTTTAATTGAATACATAACATTTGACTTATACTATATGAATTTTGCAATGGATATTTAATAAATATTTCAATTATTCACTAAAAATATATTTTATATTGTTGATATTTGATTAGAATGATTCTCTTATTTTAAATCCTTTATTAACTTCTAAGCATCCCTAGACTTTTGGGTTTTAAAATATCATTGCATTCGAAGTATTATAAGTAGTAAGGTATAGAAATCTCAATTGTACAAATTTGTAGTGTATGTGTTGCACATGACATTAATCAAATTTGTAGTCATTTGGCAACATAGGTTGTAAGATCGTGATGTTTCAGTGTTAAAAAAGGATGCTGAAATTTTCCAAGCAACACATTGGAGTTGTAATTCTATATCTAAGCCTACTCAAATGAATCAACTTCAAACTATTAAGTGGTTCAAAATCATCACATTAACATAATTGTTTAAAAAAATATCAAATAACCATTGATGTGTCTAGAAATGGATTTGAAATGACAAAAAGTAGCTCAAAAAGTGATTAATAGACCAAAAAGAAAAAAGTGTCCAAAATTGACCCGTGCCCTAAAAATGATTCCCGAAAATTTAAAACAACTTGGACTTACATGAAAAAATTACCATAATAACTAGACTTCAAAGGATATTTAACCCATGAATGTTTATTGAAAACAAACATTGGATGAAGGAGAAACAAGCCCCCATCGTTGAAGCCATAAAAATGCACTATGGTGAAAATGATTCCCAATTACATCTTAAATTGATCTAAAAAATTTACTTAAAAAAACTAAAAAGGTTAAGACATTTTTTTCAACAAGTTTTTATTAAAATTGGACATCAAATGCAAAAGATACAGGGAGTGAAAGTTGAAAACAACCCAAAAAAGCCTAAATGTGGTTGTCATGAACATTAGGGGTTAAAATACTTCTACAATTAGACATGGCTTTGAAATTTCAAGGCATATACTTATCATTCTGATATTGAGTTATGCTATTTTTTACTTAAATTTTACTATTTTTATTCTTTTACAACTAATTAAAAATGATCAATTCAGCTACATATGATCAATTCAGCTACAATTAAAAAGGTTAAGACATCTTTGGTATAGCAAAAAAGTAACAATGATATATATATATATCAACTAGAAGTATTTGAAGTGAATCCATTTTTAATGGAAAATAAAAGAAATTTTATAATTGAATTAAACCAATTGAAAAGAAAGATGCATTAGTTAGAAATTATCATTCTTTTACATGATGATGATGATAAATACCTTTTATCACATCCTATAACACTTTTATTTGTATCCCTTATAGCTTTTTTTAAATCTTCAACTCCTCGGACTAAACCGGCCTCAAATCCAGTAGGACCTTGGATTCCTTTCCGATAGCTTATTCCCTAGAATTATATTTTAAAGTAAGATTTTTTTTTGTTAAATTTTTGTCTTTTTAATAAAATGTCAGTCACTGAATAATTCTTGATTTATATTAAACTTATTTGAGTATGCCAAAATTAAAAGATAAAAGGAAAAAAACCTACTTTAATTTAATTTATTTTATTTCAAAATTTTATATGTATAAAATTATAATTGTGATTTTTTTGATGACTTCAAAATAAATTAAATATAGTTCAAAAAAGTAGAGGTTGATTTTCAATACAATAAATTTTACACATACAGGCATGCGAGGTTATTTTCTTTAGCAATGTTTTAGTAAGAACTTCTTGATGACATTCAATATAAACATTAATTGATGGTTTAATCCTGTGACGTCCAGATCCAACATTGATTTCAAAGATTTGTTATAAAATGTTTGATGAATCACAAAAATGGAGTTTGCATACAAAGAAAAGTTGTAATCCTCAATGTATAATCACATTTGTGCGGTTGGATTTATGAAAAAAGTCATTAATAATTTTAGATTAATTTTGTAACTTTTTCTTTTGAAATTCACTTTAAAATACTGTTTTTTTTTAAAAAATTGTAAAAGAATTTATAACCAGTTTAGAATAATATGCACTATGAGATGGCATAATTTCCATTATTTAATTCTACTTATTTTGGAAAATCATTGTTAAGATCTCACTTTTTGAACTAAGAATGAAACTTGACATAAGCCAATTATACCATTTAAAAAAAATCACAATATCTTACTTTGAAGATCCATACTTTACAAATGGTAGTTAACTAGGACAAAAACCTAAAAAAAATTGGATGGATGAAAATTTATACAAGATGTAGTTAAAGGAAGGCTTACAATCTATCCATCGGCATTCATTACATGGACCCAAGTGCTTCAATGGGTTAACCCCAAAATGACCAAACGACCATTTATGGTGGTTGCCCTTTTTTTACGACCTACCCAATATGAAAAAATATTTTCAAATAAAAAATCAAGTCTACTTTCTAACCCAATTTCAATCATGTCAATGTGAGTTAAACTCCACTAAGGAGAATTTTTTAAAGACAAAGACCTCAATATCATTCTAGTGATATAAAATTTACTATTTGGGGAAACTAATGATGTTTTCTCCTTTGAAAAAAACTCTTCATAAAATTTTAGAATAGAATGTCTAGTTTTAACCAATGATACCAAATTTCAAATTTCAAAAATTAAATTTGTAATTTTGGTGAATATTCAGCAATAAATGCTTCTAAATTCATTAAATGGGTATCCAAAACATTTTTTGAAAGTTTGATCATGTGGGTAATTACTAAATATCATGCTTCTCATTTTCTCTGTTGAACCAAATTTCATCAAAGTTGCAAAAGTATTATTTTATAACACGTCTAGGTTTTGCCCTTACCTCCTTTTTCATTTAAGGATTAATTAAAATATATGTAAGGCAAAAAAAAAAATGCAAGCAAAGTCTTACTTCCATTTTAGCAGTAATGATTTTACGACTATCAACTTTTGATTCCAAAATGTTGATTAATTTCTTCCTTTGAACATTGAGACTTTCAAGTTCATATTGCATTCGATCTACTGATTTTTTAAGTGCAGCAAGCTCTCCTGCTCCAACATTTGGATCTATAGCAGCCTACAATATAAGAGTTGATAAATTATATGTAAAAAGTGTCACTAAATTGCTTCATCATGCTCTATTTTGGTGTTTTAATTTTACAATTCATAAGTATAAAATAATCATAATTTTTTACACGACTAGATTAGGTCGCAATCACATTGAGTTTGCAACTTATTTTCAATCAACTGCCATGTGAACTGCATATGGTCTAAATTTTTATTGTTTTGATATTATTATTATTTTGTATAAAAAAAAATCTATTGAATACTTAAATTTCACAAAGTATTAATATACTTTAAAAGGTTGTAGCTTTTATATACTATTCTATATTAAATTTCAAAATTCACTAGTAGTGATCTAGTAAGGCTTTCAAAGCTTTTTATATTTACTTCAAACCTTATCATTTTTTGATCCATGTGGTAGTTTTGGTTCTTTTGAATGAAGAGAATTGAAGACTTTTATAAACATGTATATAAAACGATTTAATATATGATTCTACTTTTGAATTATAAAATGCTAGCATTTAAAAGATTTTTGGTTAGTTGCACTCAAATGGTTGTTTTTGAAGTATTTTATGTGAAATGTAACATTAAAAACTTAAGGGTTAAAGATTCAACATTGAAAGAATGTTTTAAAAAATTGTATCAAACATATGAATGATTTCTTTTCCAAAATTGATTTTTTATTTCTATTTATATAAAAGAGATGTCTTACTTGAGTTTCAATTTCAAAAGATATTTTATATCTCCATAACATCACATGGTGTTCTAATTCGTCTAAATGTTTATTTGCATGGGCTTTTTCAGCTATAAAATTGTCCAATTGAGTTTGTAAATTCATTGTTTCCGTGGCCAAGTCCTTCAAAGCCAAATAATGTTGAATTTGCATATTTTCTGTAATATCATGTAATGAAGTTTCTAAGCTTTTATTCTTACCAATCAAATCATTTAACCTATGTAACAATGCAAAAGTAACTTAATTTAAGTTGAAAAATGAACATAAAAAATAAAATTTAGATGACTAGAAATTCCTCAGATGTTTACATAATCAAATCACATAACCATTAAATGAAATGTTGTTAAAACTTAAAAGATCTTTTAAAAAGTGAAATTTACAATATTATTATATAATAATGATAATTAAATAAAAAAATTCAAAATATTTACAATAATTTTTGTTTCAAAAAAAATATTTTTATATATAATTTTTAAAAATCATTAAATTTTTATGTATTTTGAAAATTTAAAATTTTAAGATTTTAAAACCATTCAAAATTTTCAAATTTTAAAACCTTCAAAATTTTGCAAATACCCATAACAAAAAAGAAACATATAAAATGAATGTGTAATTTTCAAAATTTAACAAAATACCACCTGACAATTAAATTTCGTTTTTGTCTTATTCCAATTTGAAGGTCTTTGATTGCTTTTGCTAACATATTATATTGAATATCAACTCTATGTTTTCTTTGAGTTAATACTCCTTGATCATAAGCAGCTCGTTGTGCTTTCTCAGATAATGTATTCACATCATTTTGAAGAACCACTAATGAAGTTTGCATAGATAACCATCGCTTTTGAGATTCATTGGATTCTTTCATTTTTTGATTGATTTCTAATTTCAAACTATACAACATAGCTTCCCATGGTGATGAAGCACCAGCATCGGCATCAAAATTTGCTGTTAATTGTTCATATTTTTTGTTCAATCTTATAATTTCTTTTGTTTTAATGTCTATTTCTCGACCTTTTTGTTTAATTTCGGCATCAAACTTAGATATGAGGTTATATTTAGAAGCAACATTGTCATTTACAGCTTTTAATGCAGAAGCTACGTCTTGATTATATGCTTGAACTGCAAGAATGTCACAACGGATGCGTGAAAGTTCATGGTTTAAATCAGTGGCCATTGTGTCTTCATCTTTCACTAACTTTCTCAATTCAGTGATGTTTGAAACAGTTGCCTCGGCTCCCTTTTCTTCAAGAATTACTTGTTCTAATAACCCTGTTAATATTCTGTTCTCAAGCTCATGTATCTTGCTTGTTTCCCTTCTATATTGTTTATTGATTTCCTAAATGACATTAACATTTGAATATATTACTTAAATGTCAATTTGAGTAATAATTCATAAAACAAAATATTGACAATAAAGTAACATTTCCTATTTCAATAAATGAAAATAAAAAAGATGTGATAAAATTAGAATTCCACCTTGATCTCGGCTTCCCTTTTCTTAATATCTTTCGCAACCAATTCAATTTGCCCTTGTATTTTCTCAACCTTGACATGAACTTTAGCATATTGTTGAAGTATTTTTGTACATTTTTTTGTTACAAAATCTATATATTTATTTGTTTCTTTCATACCACTATCAATTTTTAAAAATTGAAATTTAGCCCTTTCATTTAAATATGTCCATCTTGCAGTATCTTTTAAATATCTTTTCTTCTCTGTTAGTATTCCAAGTTTTGACTCTCCTTGTTGATGAATTGCAACTCTTAAAATCTATTAAAAATTTTAGTTTACAATAAATATACATTATTATAGTATACAAAATGTTGCAATTAACAAATCATACTATCTTGTTATCAATGTTTTTAAATTGTCATCGAATTTAATAAACAAAAGTGATTTGCTATAACATATAATTTTATAAAATTTTGTAATTAAATATGATGTTGACAATATAAATCTTTAATTCATCCTAAAATTTAATGATTGTGATGATTTTTCAACGGAATCACAAATCATTAGTTATACGTGCAATCTAATAAACGTTGATAACAATATTTTTAATTATTAATAATATAACCCATGTATTTATAAATCAATCTTAATATAATAAAGGAAATAGGGACCTTTATAGCATTATCACATCGAACCATAACAACTAAAGTAGAATTCCATTGAAATGTAAGTTGTCTCTTTTCTGCATGTATAGAACCCATTTCTATATCCGCTTCGCGAAGTGCAAGATTTGCTATATTTGTTTCCCTTCTTTGAGCTAAAAAGCATATCAACATTTATTAATTTTAGATTTATAATTGTAAATTTGATTTATTTTAATAAATAACTAAAAAGCTAAATAGAATTTGAATATAAACATACATTAGTTATGATTCAATTGCACCTAGTTTATCAATTGGACACTTTTTTCGTCACACATTACTAATTTCAAATATAAATAATATAAATAATATTTATTATATGTCATGATGTATATTAGTGTTAATATAATGTCAATAGCAATTTTTAAAATAAACCTTCAAGTTGTGCTCTAGCCATAGCAACTCTATCACTGATGATTTTAATGCGTTCTTGACATTCATCGATAATTATATCTTGTTTCTTTTTAAGAACCTCAATTGCAATCACTGCCTCTTCTGTTGCATATGTAGCACGCCTATTCAATGCAACATCGCCTCTAAGTGATTGGTTATGTTGGTCAACTACTTTAAGTGAATTTGTAATGCTATCAAGTTCTTGTCTTGTCTCAGTTGTTTTTTCTGATAAATTATTGTGTTCTAAGGAACGTGCATCCCAATGTTTTTGCGTTTTATCCATTTCCTCCTTTGCCTGTCACGAGTTGCTTAAATCTTCAGTAACACCTAAGAAAACTAGCATTGAATCTCATATATAGTTTCAGGAAAAAATGATCTTATAATTTTTTTTGAATAAACTAGAAACCAAAACTATAATAAATTTGTTTGACCTTTGCATGACCTTGAGTAGCTGTTGTGAGTGCTGTAGTTGTTTTATTTAAACTTGCATGGAGACTCGATAGATTGCACTGTAGGTCATATAACTGCACTCCTGCCTCTTCTCGGTCTCTTGTGGCACGAAGCAATTGCCTCTTTTGCTCATAAATTCTATCTTGAAGCTCATTCTTTCTATCTAACAATTGCTTTTTAAGCCTTTCCTGCACTTGTGCCAATATTTCATTTTGGCGATCGGATTCTTTTGAACTACTTGGTGGAGTGATTACTGACAATGTTTCTAATTGTTGAGAGCCCGAAGGACTGATGTCGCTAGTTTGATCAGCCATAGTGCTTCAATTAAATATAGTTAATCATAAATTCAATTCATATCATCCCATTTGAAGTAGTATAGTGCAATTGTCATTTCATTTTAGAGAATGCAACATAACACAATCTTTGTAGTGCATTTAATTGTACATCTGCAAAATCCTATACAAGCAATAGATTTTAAATTATTAAATATAGTTGTTAAAATACAAATCTGTGGTCTAATGTATAATTTGTTGTAACAAAAAATCTTACTTAATTTTGAAGAATGACTTGATTCTAGCAAGTATGTACATAAAAATTTATTATTACTATATATAATAATATTATAAATTAGGTTTTTTTTCATCAAAACTCATAAACATTTATTATTTATCAAAAATTGTATACTTAATGAAAGAAGGGATTTACGATATGGCTAGAAAATTTGTTTCAAGCAATAGAATTATTATTGAATTAAAAAATTTATCATTTTTTTTTCAAATTTCATTATATAAATGATATACAATTGAAAAAGTTAACATAAGCTTTTTTACAAAAGTTGACAATTGTTTGAGTTTAAAAAATATATCTCCAACACATACAACTCTTTATCATAAATTGATTTTCTTTAATATTAGGATATAGTACCTTAGTAAATATAACCAACTTAGGTTTAATTTTGCATAAACGCTCAAAATGTTTTTTGTAATTGATCATATCCAATAATAAATTTGATTTGAAAGACGTGTATGACAACAAATAACATTTATACACTACAATTGCTGAAACTATACTTCTCCATTTCAAGTATGACATATTTATCTTCATGATAAATACCAAATTTTGTCCTTAATATTCAAAAAACTTAGATTTTGACTATACATGTGACTGATCTTGGATACATAAATCATATTTGACTAGTGGTATAATTGCACTAGAATATCAAAGAACAATGTACTGGTATTAAAACATATTTAACGAATTATCTCATATTGTCTTGAAATAAAAACCACCAACCAAAAAATCAAAACCTTCAAGATTCCTTGAAAGCGTGGCACTCAACTTTATTGCCAACAATTCATATATATCTTCAATCAACAAAGTCCAGATTACAACTAATAAACCTCTAATCCACAATGTGTTCCTATGCAACCTTGTAATTTCTTAAATATGTGATTTTTGAAAGTAATAAACTCAACACCATATCCAAAATACCCTATTATGAGACAATGAAATTTTTTCTTCTATATAATTTACCATTTATAATAAATTTTATTAAAATGAAAGAATAAAATAGTAACAATGGAGAATCTTCCACAATCATGAACAAATTCCAATTTTTTTTTATAAAAACCTAATTTCATTGGAAACAAATTCTATTCTAATTGAATTAGGGCAAACCCATGTTGCAATAGAGGGTGTTAAACCTTGCGCTACTTGCTTTGTGATCGATACGTTTGTTATCTCAAATTTGTTCAACAACAAATTCTTTTGTAGTAAAATTTGAGAAAATCCATGTTGCAATAAGAAGGCATTAAACCTTGAGCTTCCAATTACGAGTACTTGATTTGTATGGTCATTGTCTTCTATTTAAAATCAAAATTGGAAAATTCTCTTATAATCAAGTTAGAACAAATCCATGTTGCAAAATGAGGAAGCTAAAATTTGCACTTCCTGCTTTGCAATTTGCACATTAGAAGCAAATTCTTTTCTTGCCAAATTACAACAATCCCATGTTGCAATAGTAGATGTCAGATCTCGTGATTCCTACTTTGTGGTTCATAAGTTTGAGCGCAAAATTCGATTCTTCTTTCTCCAAAGTACTAATACATTATAAAACTTTACAAAAAAATTGAGCGCCATTTTCAAATCCTTCTTTTTTGTCAGGTTATTTGTCACAACCTAATGTACATTCATGGGAGCTCCAAATATGAAAATAGTGCATTTTTTTTTGGGGGAACTTCTCCCCCCTAAAAACATTGTCATAGAAATAGTGAGAGTCATCTGCGCCACTCGTAATGGATTTCTCAATAAGACTTTTTATCCAATGATGAATATGGAGTCAGGCAATCTCGGCGATTCTGAGTGATATAAAGGATTCCTCTGTCAATAAAGAGCCTGAAAAAGTTTTGTATGACTTTAAAGGAATCAACATTGTTGACTTGATTCAATTGATTACAGGTGCCACTCACTTATTGGTATGCAATTGAGCCGGCTTTTTCCCATCCAAATTGAGGGACCCATTGGCCATTGATAACTTAGATTTTTTTTCTTTCTCATAGACTCAGGGCCGCTTCACACTATGGCCAAAGTTCGAGAGGCCGTCGATTTCCACCAATCGGATTGCAAGAAATCAAGAATTTTACCTCTCAACCTTTCACACTATAGGCCAAAGTTCAAAGACCGTCGCCCTTCAAAACGCCTATGTGGCAACACTTTTTGACCAAGGCGACGGCCTCTCGAAAGGAATTTTGGCTCAAACGGGAATGGAAACCCAAAATTCTTTGAACTCTCAACAAAATTTGGCCACTCAATTCTACGGCCTCTTGACTTGAATGCCATAGTGTGAAGCGCCCCTCAGAGCATCCGCACCCTACCACTGAAAATAGGCACAGATCCTAAATGTCTTACTCTTCTCTAAATTGGGCAATTTGTAAAGATGCATTACAAAATGCAACTAAGAGGGATATTTTGAACTTGATGGATGAATCAAAGTTGTACATTATGAATTTTAGATTCTATCCATGCGGTTAGATCTGCAATCAATTGATGTCACTAATATTGTTCTATAAAATTTGAAATTTGAAATACTAAATTATTTTGTAATTTGATTGCAAATAAGATATTGACAATCTGCAAATGACATTTGTTGTAATGAATTGAAATGTAATACTCTGAGTGTAGTGATTTCTGGAGTTTTTTTTAGTTGCTTAATTTTACGAATTGACTTTTTCAAGAACTTATTTAGACTAAAATCTTCGAAATTTTTGGTGAATCACTTCAACATGAAATGAGGCTACATAAAAACTTCACAAATCATCCCCTTCCTGAACAAATCACACATGCGTGAAGCTAACTTTAATAAAAAAAACTTTAATAAAATCTTTGTTCACAGTGTGATGTTTGTAATTTGTTGTTGTGCAATGGAAACAAGCAGTTACGCTACGAGGAGCTCTAACTGGAAAATAACAGGTCAAGAATGAGATTACATTTCTGTGGAATCATGGACGGAATATATTTGTTGCAATGGTATTTAGCAAAAACAAAACAAAATAAAAATAAAAATGTGTCCCCGCAATACCTCCTCTCTACGGTCAGAGCCAATAAAACATCCGTTTGTTTCAAAAACTTTAAAAAAAAATTGTGTGGAAGCTGTGGGTACCGTGTAGTGGCCTTCAATCCAAGAGTGAAGGAGGCGTTGACAAGTGATTGGCGCAGCTTCAACTTTTTGAAATGAGCACCTCCATTTATCTTGCAATGACGGATATCTCAAAAAAATCTACAGTAATTGGCAAAAGTGTGACCAAAAGATCAAGGCGGGCTGAAACCCAATCACTTCTTACTCCATATCCACAAATAAATTCATGTGCCGTACCCAGCCGTCGTCAAAAAATAATTATGAAAAAGAGAATCCCAAATCTTTTTGGAAATTATTTTTTCGCAAAAAAATGATATTTTCTATGTTGAAAATAGAATTAAAAATAATATTCACAAAATCTTAGAGAATATTTGCGTTATTTGGGCAAAAAAGTGAATTATTCGGCATGACTTGGTGACCCTGATGGTTGAGAGCATCCCCACTCCTACACGCCAGAGATGACTGGCTCAAATTATTCATTACCATTTGGAGGGCCCTTGCACTCACACTCCCCCACCCTTGGAAGGCCCTCACACATCAAAAGTGCACATTAAATATTCAATGGACCAATCACAAGTAGAATGTGGGGATTCAGTCAACTAATTAGTGATTTAGTCAATTGAATAGTGATTTGGAGGGCCATTTCTTGACACGCTAGGAGGGAGGACCCTGAGCCATTTTGGGAGGGCCCTGAACACTTTTCATTTACTTATTGACTGCCAGCGCCCTGGAAGGGCCTGTGGTGGAGCTGCTCTGAATACAATACCTTTTTCACAAGCCAAGAATTTTTCATCAATGCACCACTAGTTGGTATATTGGGTTTGCCCTGACATTCAACATTTGGCAAAGTAGTTCTAGTGGCAGAATAGTCATCGTGTGCGTGTGTGTTCATTTTGTATTATATTCTAAATTAGGTGGGCCACTTGTTGGTGTCTGGCAGAACAAGACCGTTCTAGGAGTGGAATTGTTATGAGAAGTGTGCTTGTGTTTTTGCACCACCTTGCGTTATAATAGATCAGGGTTGGATAACCTATTACCACCAACTTAAGCAATCTGGCCTATTTTTGGCAGTGCTAGATTCCCAAAAAAAATATGACTGCATTCGAAATAGGTTTTGATGAGGATTGCAAAAATTTGCAACATGTAATTCGCATTTGTCAATTTTATACAAAATTCCAAAGTGGAAAGTAACCTTTTACCCATACATCACATATCAATTTCCTAAGTTCACACTTTGTTGTTCCTAGATCCGCTCATGAGCTAACCCAAAACCACCAGCTATTTCTTCGCAATTCTTGGCATGCCATTGGTCTACTTGAATAGTGAAATTGGTGGTTTTGGGTCTCAATTGTGGTGGCTCCAAGAAAGTTGTACCTGTCATAAATGGGGGAGGTGGTGGTAATAGGTTATCCAACCCTAGGTTGCCTTGAGGCAAAAGCGACACAAAGCATTTTTCAAGTAGAATTGTCAAGTTGTGCGTTCTTGCATAGTCTATATTATATAATAGATTAGTTGGCTTGTGTTGGAATTAGCATGTAGTGTTTTCATTTTGACATGGAACTGTCGTGGAGAACATGTGTGTACTGTCTAAGCTAGATATTACATAATAGCCTAGGTTGATATGTGCTAGAGTTTAATACGATAGGTCCACTATTGCGGAATCGTTGTGCTGAACTTTGATATAGGCCAACCTAGTCTATAATACAATATAGATCGTGCTCGAGATTCTGCATGCATGCACACAAAGACAATTCTGCCAATGGAAGCATTGTACTAGACTCCAACGCGGGCTAACCTAGTCTATTAAAAAATACAAACCGTGCATGTATGCACGCAAAGATGGTTCTACTGTCGAATTGTTGTGTTCAAGTTTGGCACGGGTCCAACTATCTATTACATAACAAAAATTGTACAAACACATACATGTCGATGGTTTTGCCGTTGAAATGGTTATACAATATTATGACACAAGCTAACCTAAACTATCAATTATATAAGTAAACATAGGTCTTACATGTATGCATGCACACATTTTCTCTACAATAATTCCACTATTGGAACATACCAATTTAGTCTATTGTATATCATAGGTTGTGCACGCACATATGTAAGGACAGTTTTATTGCCTTTGCCCACCAAAGGAGAGACCACGAAAACGCTTCTTTTTCAAGGAGTTACGTGGATGGACAGTATAAAAAAGCCGTAAAAATAAATCTAGAGTTACAAGTACTAAGGCAAAAACTATGATACTAGTTGTTTGTTGTTGGAATTGTTGTATTCGATTCCCGTACAAGTCAATCTAGTCTAAGTATATGTTATATGACCCATATCGTGCACGCACGCACATTCTCTATGACGGTTTTGTTGTTGAAAAAATTGTGCCAGACCTCGGTAAGGACCAACCTAGTATAACTCCTAAGCTCCAGGAAGACCATTTTTAAGCCATCAGCTATTTACAATGGGCTGCCCAGAACAAAAAAAAATAAGTTTTTGAAATAAAATAAAATCTTAAATACTACATCATGTCTACTTTCCAACGCTATTTGAATTATGTCAATCCAAATTAAACTTCACTAAGGAGAAATTTTCAAAGTGGATAACCTCAACATTATCTTTAGTGTTATACAACTTGCTATTTGGAGAAAGTAATGATGTTCCGTCCATCATTTATTTTGCTTTTTCGAAGTTTACAATAGATAATTTTTTTTTAACTAATCATGCTAAATTGTAAACATTGAAATGAAAATTATAATTTATACAATTTATAATATGATAATGCTTTTAAAGTCATTAAAAAACACATTTAAACTTTTTTTGAAAGTTTGACCGTATGGATAATTTGAAGAGATGGTGGCACCCTACATTTCTTCTACCGTAGTTTACTAGCAGATTCGGCGGAAAATAATTCTAAAAATAGATGCCTAAAAATTTGGGAAATTATTGGTATCTTTTGCCGAATATTATATAATTTATAATTCATAATAGCCGATAAGTGAGAATTTTTTACTTTTCAGTGGGTTTTTACCTAGTTGTGAGGCTTGTTTGAATTTCAATGGAGAGAAGGTGCTCCTTTTGTAATCAAGCCCACTTACGTTAGTCCACAAAGAATATGGGTTAAGTAGCAAGACTTTAGGTGAGGCTTTCAAAATGTGTTGTATACAGATTTTTGGAGTCCAATTGAGCATAGAAGATGAAGTTTTATAGAATTGTGTCTAACTAACAAAAGTTGAGAAATAAAGTCTTCTTCCACCTCCAACAAGTTTTGTGTCAAAATAAGTTTTTATGCAAAAGTTATGGACAAAAACAGCACAACATTGTAAAGGTCAATGTATCAAAATGCGTTCCTAACAGTTTTTTGAAGCTCATTTGTGCATAGAAGATTAACTTTTTTGGAATGTTTTTGGTCTAAGAAAAGTTTATAAATCAAGTAATATTTCACCTCCAACAAATTTTATGTCATTTGAAGACTTTATGCAAAAGTTATGCGTGTTATAAAAATAAAGACTAACTAGGTGCTTCACCTCAAAGTTCACATATCCCATATGCATTGTTGGATACAACTCCACTCCACTTGTGTAAAGCACAGAGCATTCTTGCCTCTCTTAGCCCAAATCTTTCATGTCAACCAATATAAAAGAGTTGGACTTGACAACAAGCCGAATTTTTAAAAATTAAAGGAAAAAACGTCGAAATTATCAATATACTATTTTTAGGTGCCGAACCTACCTTTTGAACTTTAATTAATTATTAGGCAGCAAGGTGCCGAACCTACTAGTAAACTACGGTATTGAACCAAAATTCATCAAACATATGGAAGACACATATTATAATACATTTGTCTTTAGTCCAATACCCCTCGAACTTTTAGAGGATAATATAGGCAATCTATGCATGCACTCAATGACGATTCCACACCGGAACAGTTCCATCAAACTTTGACCAACCTCGTGTAATAGATGTTCCCTCCGTTTCATAACAAGAGTTGAATTTTTTAGCATGTTTCAACTTGACATTTCTTTTGCCAAAAAATCATCTCAATACTCAATAAATGAGCTATCTTTAACCCCTAAATGTGTTGACCCATTAAACAAAAGTGGATATTAGCATGGCTCATATGTACATGAGGTGTATATGAGAGGTCCATTGCAAATATAAAATCTATCCAACAAATTTGACATACTTGCATTTGGAGGCTTCTCCAATATTATCAACATCTTTCCATCACAAGAGATTTACTTTATTTAGTAAAGAACCTAATAGACTTGCAAGGATGACTTGAATGAAAGTCATTTGAGATCATATGAGAAAGTTACAAGGCTTTGAATTTGTTCGTAATTCAATTTCTGGGCGCTGGGATGTGTAGGGATTAATAGTAGTATGTACTTTTTGTGTCACTCTCATTGTTCGCCTTGTTTGAAGTGGAAAATGTTCATGTTCAATTTTGACGTATAAAACATAGGACAAAAACTACGAAAAAGAAAATGCCAAGAATTTGGAGTCTTAGGCCCACTTTATACACAGGCTGGAGCTGGATGGAAAGCCGGCCCGATTCAATCCGGCCCAAGTCTGGAGTTCGGGCCATAGCGAACCTCGTCCCGATTTGTCAAACCGGCCCAAAGATTTGATGGCAAAATCATGCCACATAGGACGCCACGTAGGAAAAATTGCTCCTTCCGGCCTGGCCCTAGTATAATGTCCTTGGGCTGGATTTGAAAGATTCAAGCGATCCTATTGGTTGAAATTGGTAGAAATTTGAAGAGTTCGGGCCAACCCTCAATCCAGCTCCAAATAAGGTAGGATGTCCTAAAACCACCACCTCCCCCAATTATGACATGTAGAGCTTTCTTGGGGCCACCACAGTTGAGACTCAAAACCACAAATTTCACTATTCAAGCAGACCAATGGCATGCCAAGCATTGCGAAGAAATAGTTGATGGTTTTGGGTTAGCTCATGAGCGGATCTAGGAACAACAAAATGTGAACTTAGGAAATTGGTATGTGATGTATGGGTTAGAGGTTACTTTCCACTTTGGAATTTTGTATAAATTTGACAAATGCCAATTAGATGTTGCAAATTTTTGCAATCCTCGTCAAAACCTATTTCAAATGAGGTCATATTTTTCCAAATTTAGAACTGCCAAAAATAGGTCAGATTGCTTAAGTTGGTGTTTTTAGGACAATCAACCATATAAAGTGGGCCTTATTGTGAAATGGAGGTAACTGACATTCCTTGCTGGAATGCATATCAGCATCCCAAATGTCAAGCTTGAATTCAATCAATGAAGGGAGTGGAATTCTTGATGATATTTTTGGAAGGAACAATGAGCATTAAAAGTAAAAGAAATCCACATATCCCAAATTATGTGGAGAACCAGAGACCTACCACTTGGCCGGCCCTCCATTCTAACTTCCGTCGACGTCACCTATGGCCAGTAAGTCACCATTAGTAACTAGTAACTTACCAATTATCGCCATGGAGTGACTTCTCAATTTACTCACTGGTCCGTTCCTTCTTCATCAAAATTCATCTGTGCCGAGTAAGTCACGGTTGGTAACTAACGTAAACCAACCTAAAACCAATACCATCCTTAACCCCTTAAAAAAGTCCGAGGGTATTGGAAGAAACATAAATGCTTTATAATATGTCTCTTCTATATGTTTGAAGAAGTTTGGTTCAATAAACAGAATGTAGGACATCATCTCTACAAATTATTTGTATTGTCAAACTTCCAAAAATAACTTTAGATCTTTTTTTAATGAATTAAAAAACCGGCTTATCATATTAAACATATGTATAAATTATAATTTTCACCTTTAGAGTGTAAAATTTATCATGATTGGTTAAAGTTGGTTTATCTATTGCTAACTTCAAAAAAACAAAAGAAATGATGAGCGGAGCATCATTACTTTCCCCAAATAGGAAAGTTTTAGAACACTAAGACCATGTTGAGGTGATCCACTTTGAAAAAAATCTCCCGGGTGGATTTTTACTTGCATTGACATAATTCAAATTGCGTTGGAAATTAGACTTGATGTAGTATTTTAGAATATTTTTTATTTTTTCAAAGATAACCTATTAGATTTGGGCAGTGATTATCATAGCATTGTTAAGTCCTAAACTTTGTATGGGTGCTAAAATTTCAGAGATTCTCTCTGATGTTCTTTAATGTTTTTGGATGCTCTTTGTTTTCACATCTTAAGTTTGATTCCTACATATAATGGAAAATGTCATCTTTCACTCAGTTTGAAGAAAAGTTAGTGTACCAATAAAATTTCAACAAAATAATAGGGGTGTAGAACCCTATTGTTATAGAATGTAATGTATAAGGTAGAAATATCCAAAACAACCGCAACTGTCAATCAATTGAAACCAAAAAAGAAGAACTCCCGTGAAGAACTCTGGTCTCTTTCGGGGTCGCTCTGAATAAAGTGTCACAAATCGATCCACCCTTGATTTGATGCCCACATGATAAAAGATCTTCAGTAAATCCTAGCCTTATAGTAGATGAGGCTCGATCAACGATACCGTACTTAACGTGACATCTACAAGGTAGGAATATCCAATACCACCACGACGTTGAATAATGTACTGTTATTGTTATAGACTGTAGTGTATAAAGTAGAAATATCCAAAACAACCATAAGTGTCAACCGAACCAAAAAAAAGAACTCTAGTCTCTTTTGGTGCCGCTTGCATAAAGTGTCACAAATTGATCCACCCTTGATTTGATGCCCACATGACAAAAGATCTTCAATAAACCCTAGCCCTACGGTAGGTGAGGCTCGATCAACAATACCGTACTTAATGTGACATCTATAAGGTAGGAATATCCAATACCACCACAACGCTCAATAATGTACCATTACCGTTATAGAATGTAATGTATAAGGTAGAAAAATCCAAAACAACTACAACTACGACAGTCAACCAATTGAAACCAAAAAAGAAGAACTCTAGTCTCTTTTGGGGCCACTGTGAATAAAGTGTCACAAATCGACCCACCTTTGATTTGACGCCCACGTGACAACAAATCTTTAATGAACCCTAGCTCTACGTTAGGTGAGGCTGGATCAACGATATCGTACTTAATGTGACACTTGTAAGGTAGGAATATCTAATACCACCAGTGTGGTTTGATCAACGATATTTTAATGTGACATTTGTAAGGTAGAAATATCCAATACCACTAGTAAGGCTTGATCAACGATATTATACATAATGTGACATTTTGTAAGGTAGGAATATCCAATACCACCAATGAGGCTCGATCACCGATACACTATTTAATGTGACATCTCTAAGGTAGGAATATCCAATACCACCACGATGCTCAATAATGCACTATAGACTTTTCTAAAACCACTACCAAATTCACCAAAGTTTACTATTTCAAAAAAAACAAGCCAACAAACAATATGCTAAACAATGGTGGTGGTTTTACAACTCAAGGCATGATGTTTTTTGAGAATAAGTAATTTAACCTTAACTAAATCTACATAGTGATCATATTGATCAGCAATAGTTCTTAAAAGTACTCAATAAGAATTAAAAAGTATTTTTGAAGTAACCAATAGAAGTAGAAGCATTTAATGCTATAACGGTGATAATTAACATTTTAAAAACCAAAAAGCACATTTTAGGTCTTGTATGCGGACTTTCTTTTGTGATCTCATATGATTTATGATTTTTTATAATAAGTCACATGTGGACTTTCTTTTGTTCAAAATTATTTGTTTTTTAATCAACATATTCAAAAAATTTCAATGATTCTGGTGATATAAAATTTTATTACATTTGAGTTATAATTTTCACAATACGAACAATTAAATTTGTCATTTCTAAACCATGAAGCTTTAATCTTGAAGGAGTTTAGTGTTAACAATAGGTTCTACTCGGGATTCTTCTATAATCTCAACTTTGAAAATTTGTAGAATGTTATTGAAATGCAAAAAATAAAATGAAAAGGATCAGAAATTTACCCGTGGGATCAAAACAAGTGTCACGGTTAGCTTAGTAACTTACTACTTACGGCACGAGCGTCTCTCCCGGGTTCCCGAGTCGTCCTTTCATGGTTCACTTCCGACGTTGTTGCAATTTATCCAGTTTTCTATTTCCCCTCTCGAAGCAAAGCTTGCGGATCCCCACCGTCCGGTCTAAGAAAGGACTTTCTTCTCGCAGTTCTTGCGCAAAAATCTCCCTATTCGGTCTTAATTTGAGTTCGCAATTGGCTAGGGAATCGGAGCTCCCATTTCTTTCGTCGTCGGAGTTGCAATTGCAGATATCAAAATTCTGGAGCGAGGATAATTGGATAACAGAACAATCGGTCTTTCTTACCGGCTCTCGAGAGCCTCCTGAAGTTATTTTTCAAGAGAGAAGAATTTCTGATTTTCGTCGAATCCTACAGGTAAGGTAGTCTTTCTTTGAGTGCTTTGGATTTGGCCGTAGTGAAGTTTTAAGTACTCGTGGTTCGATGTTGACAACTTTGGAGCGTTGCTTCTCTCCGCTCTGAAGAAATGCGTGCTTGGAGCAGTCAAGATTGTTTAGGAAAACTATTTGCAAACTGTTGTCGTCTGCGACTAGTTCGCAATCGGTGAAGAAAGAGCTTTAAACTCACGGGATAGGTTAATTTGCAGAGTTTTAAGCATTTTTTTAATTTAAGTTCTTGTGGACATCGCCATGACGAATATTCTTTATGAACTTTGTAATTGTACTTAGAGCCTTATTTTCGCCATGGTCAATTATCTTGCAGATTTTTTTTGCTATAGTGTTGTTTGACTTGCACAATTCACTTATCTCTGTTGATTGATATTGCAGGCGCACTGAGCAAGATGTCTATGGAGCTTAATTCTCTCCTTCTCCAGGGGCGGGGAACATGTGCGCAGAGATTCGCAGAGTATCCTTATCTTGGAAATCCTTCGAAACCTTTAGTGCCTCTATTTCAATGGCCTCAAGCGTTTGATTTGAGACTGAACTCCAGGAAATCTTGCCGAGTGAATCGTTGTCCTCGAACGCTGTCTCCTCGTGCCACAGTTGAAGTAAGATTCTGTTCATTACAACGGTGTCTGATTTTTAAAATTGTCAAGCTTAATTATAGAGCTTGCATCTTGTGAGTGTAGGGCGTACGAGTTCACTTTTTTTTTTTTTTTTTTTTTTTTTTTTCGGTCTCAGCTATCCTACTCATGTAATATATCTCTCGCTTCATTCAGAATATTTTACATTTTCTCTCTTCGATAATGTGGCTGTGTATGATGTCGAATTTACTGAGCACGTATCAGCTTATGATTGTATTAATCTGAATTTGTATCTTATCAGCCACGGCAATATTTCCAAGGAGAAAGGAAATGCGCGCCGCTCTTTGAAAATGCCAGCGAGAGCATACCATCTGGCTCCTCTGAGTGGAGAGCGGTTCCTGACATCTGGAAGACCGCTGCTGAGAAATATGGCGATCGCGTCGCCCTTGTTGATCCCCATCGACAACCTCCTGCACAAATCACTTACAAACAGGTGCTTCATTCAATCTTGTTTTTCATTGCCTCGCGGTGAGTGTTGGTTTTTACAGCTTGATTTTTTACTCCTGGACATTTTCCTGCTTTGGAATGTCATTCTTTTGCGTACATGAGTTAGCCAAACAGTCAAACGTACATCGTCGAGCAAGCTGCAGTTCTGTGATCCTCCAAGCTTAATAAAATGCCATGCGCTGTGAGGGTTCAATTCATGGAAAAGATCGATCGAACAAATTTTTTTACACGTTTCAAATAACTATGTCTTTAGCAACAATGTTGCTGACCCTGAGTGTGCATTTATCTTGCTTCGCAGCTGGAGCAATCTATCTTGGATTTTGCTGAAGGACTTCGGGTTTGTGGAATCTGTCCGGACCAACACATGTCGCTCTTCGCTGACAATTCTCATCGATGGTTGATCGCTGACCAAGGTTTGTACAATATTCTTCACTTAGCAACTTGTTTCGAAATGCTTTTAAGGGCTAAATGATCAAATTTGAAATCCCATCGAGTAGCGATCCTTCTTATCTCCTCAGTTAGTATAGAAATACAAGTTACGAATATAGGATGTGAGATGCTTTAGGAGTGTGCTACATTGATTAGGACCAATTTACACCAGATCACCATTGTTAGGGGACTTTGGTTTACTTTATTTCACTGGTAGACTTGCAGTAGGTTGAGAATTTGTGTGCACCGGATCACAGTTTGAAAGCTTTTAGCAGTGGCAATTGTTTGTATGTATGGTTTTGGTTTTGAATTAGGTTTCCTCTTTGTTCAGGGATCATGGCTGCGGGAGCGGCCGCTGCAGTGAGAGGGTCAAGATCTTCAGCTGAAGAATTGTGTCACATTGTCACTCATTCTGATAGGTACGTCGAGGTACAAAGTAGGGTGACTTTTTATGCAACTAAGTTTTGTGAAGTCAAAGGGTGAGAATGAGGTGTGAACGTCAATCAATTGTTGCAACAGTGCAATTCTCTTGCCCTGAGTCATTTTTGTACCCCACATCTATGCTGTGGACTATCAGTATATTGAAGGAACCAAAATGTTGCTTTACTTATTGATACGAACACTTTTAAATTTCCGTTCCTGATAGTCACTGATGTATTAGAAGTATCTGTTGACATGTTCTCATCGAACTGATTTTGTATTGAAATTTTTGCAGTGTCGCATTGGTCGTTGACAACCTTGAACTTTACAACAAATTTGCGGCCCGTTTAAAGGGAAGCACTGTTATTAAGTTTGTCATCTTTCTCTGGGGCTCTAAAGAAAGCTTAGAAAGCTGCAAGGATGTAAGCGACATTCCATTCTATTCTTATGACGACCTTATGACTTCTGGAAGGACAAGTAGGCAAGCTCTGGCTGCTGTTGCTAGCTCAGGTTTTACATTTTAACCATCTCATCCTCTTTTGTTTAATGCAATGATGAACGAATGCGATTGTGGTGCTAGTTTCTAATATTTTATTACGCGTATTCAAGCTGCATTCCAACTTCAACCTATCAGTTTTAGTTATATTCCGACTTGAAGAGTATCTGGTTCTAGCATCGTTACTGAAGATGCCATTCTATAAAATTCTCTCCAGAACAGTAGGATATTGCATGAATTAGTTCATTGTGGAGTAGAAAGTTGAAGCTATCGTGCCCTGTTTTGTGTCAGGTGAAAGGGTGCAATATGATGTTATACGTCCTGATGATGTGGCGACATTGGTTTATACGAGTGGCACCACCGGTAACCCGAAGGGTGTTATGCTTACTCATGCCAATCTCCTTCATCAGGTCCAAACATCTGCCTTACCTGTGCTTCCAGCAAATATCCATGGCTGGCAAATTGGATTGTTGAGTACCCAATTTGAGAGATCCAGCATGTAAAGTTTATTGTCAACCTTGTTCTGCCAGCCTAATGCAAATCGGTTCACTCTCGATCAAATCTAGATCAAAGGGCATGTTGAATAGCGTCATTTTCATTGCAATCAGGAATATGGTCTGGCGAATGATGGCCATTCGAGAGCTATTGACTGGTATATGTGATGGGTAATTATCAACTGCGACATAGCCAGCCACTCTCGTGCAGTTTTTGTTCTCGTGCTGTGATTAGTGGATTACTTTCTGGGCATTTTCAAGATCTTGACTTTTAGAATATTTGGTTGCTTGAACAGATAGTGCACTTGGGATCGGTTGTGCAACCAACTCCTGGTGATCGTTTCCTGAGCTTGCTGCCACCGTGGCATATGTATGAGCGCTCTGCTGAGTATTTCGCACTCTCTCGTGGTGTTAGTCAGGTGTACACAAGTGTGAAAAGCTTGAAGGTACAGCCCTAAAACGACCTATGATCTTTTTTATGTCATATTTACAAAACTCAGTCTATTTTGTAATTCCTGAAAGAATCATCAGCTCCTAGGGTTTTCTCTGCCGATGGTTTCAATCCTCTTTCATTTCCATTTTGTATCTTCAGCTATCCTCTCTTTATGTATGATGCCTACAGTACTTACAGCATGGGGTTTCTATCTAAGTTAGTGTCCATTTCAAAATTAGGAATGCAACCGAGAAGCGATGTCTGATATTACTCAATATTGATCTTGTTATTGCAGGAGGACTTGGTACGGTACCCACCAGATTACTTTGTTGCTGTCCCTCTGGTGTTCGACATTCTTTACAGGTGCTCATTGATATCATTATTTCAACAACCTTAAAGTATCGGCTGGTCATTTGTCATTGTCTTTGTCCTAGACTGCCTATTTAATGATTATGTTTACGATTTGCAAGTATCTTTCGAAGCAACCTCTAGTGTGTTACGCAAATCTTCGAAGAGTGCATTAATATGGTTAGAATATGATCGAGCTGCAGTGGAGTTCAGAAGCAGCTAGCAGCAGGTTCCAAGCTTCGAAAGCAGGTTGCGCTTACTCTCTTGGGCCTCAGTCTTAAGTTTTTCGACTTCAAGCGTAAACAACAGGTTTTTATTCATATCTCTTTTCTTCTATGCTAAAGAGATATCCTCTTGATATCTTCTCCTGACGTTAATATGGACGGTAGATAAATCTTTCTGAGTGCAGTGATGGAATTGACATAGTTAAATATGTCAGGATGCAGATTTCTTATGCTGGTCAGAATATAGACGATTTTCCGTGATTTTTCATCTAGGATTCACTGAATTTCGCTGTTTTTCTCTTGGTTTTGTAATTGAGGCATGCTATATGTTTGCTTGCTTGTGCGAAGCGCATGTAGGCAGTAACTTGAACTATGTTCATGTATTACATGTTGCGAGGTTTCTGTCTTTTAAACGATTTGTCTTTGTTAGACGTTAAATCACGTGATTCGTGATTTAATTTACACCAGCAGCTCGTCATTCACGTATCCTTTTTTTGATGTGGCAGGGTCGGGATGTCTCAAAAGCAAGGGAATCCTTCACTCCAGTGACGGCAGCCAAGGAGTGGGCACTCGCAACGATTGGTGCACTCCTACTTCTGCCATTTCACCTGCTGGCTCAAAAACTTGTTTACTCCAAAATTCTTGCTTCAATTGGAATCAAGAAGGTGTGTTTAGGAGACAATCCTCCTCAATGTACATTATCTGCTTTGACTTGATTGTCTGCAAGGACAAATTGTTTTTAGAGAAAGTAAGTTGTTACTTTCAGGGATCTGATCGTGTTGTTTTTAACCACAGTTTCCGACATCTTTTATTATCATAATTCAATATAGCGCCACTGGTTATTTCCGTCACTGTCAAGTAAAGGAAGAATGACAGGTGCATAAATTTTACTGTAAAATTTTGAGAACAGTGTAACTAAGGATAAGCCGTCAATCTCATGTGCATACATTCACTCTAATACACATGATTATTTTGCAGGCAGCGATCAGTGGGGGCGGTAGCCTTCCTCCTCACGTGGATAAATTTTTTGAGGTATGTTGCGTTTTAGTGTATCTGAAGATATGTCTACTTGCAGTTCTTGTAGGTCAAAATTTGGTCGTGGAGACTAAACCTCACATTTTGACTTCATGTTAACAGCATCCTGGTGTGTTCAACGCTAGTGAATCAACTCTGGGCGCTTGTGGTAGTGGAAAAATGTCTCTGATGAGTGATTTCTTGGAAATGAGTCTATTAATACTAAATGTTATCTTGAGTACTTTCAGGCCATTGGAATCACGCTTGTGAATGGATATGGCCTTACGGAGACGGCTCCAGTTGTTGCTTGTCGGCTACCATCGAACAATGTGAGTTTCGAATTCTCGGTTTCATAAAGGGCAATAAAATTGCGGAGCGTCGTTAATATACTTGACCATTTTCTTTCAAATCTCTAGGTCAAGTGAAGTTGACATTTGAGATTAACGTGCAGGTGCTCGGTACGATTGGAGGAGAGATACCCGAAACAGAGATCAAAGTTGTTGATCGTGATACTGGAAATGTTGTTCCTCCCGGCATCAAAGGTTCAGTCAAAGTCCGTGGTCCTCAAATAATGAAAGGTTACTACAAGGTGGGCTTCTTCGCATGTGTTTAATGCTCTGCATTTGGATAAGGAGGGTAATTTCTAAATTAGGAGATTGTTTCGCTTCCGAGTCAAGAAATTGATTCTGAGGATGTAACCGGAATGAACAAATCTTATACCAACCCCTAAGCTTAAACAGTGCTGTCAAAGCCACCCATAAATTTTTAGTATGAGATTAATAGTCGAATTAAATTGTTGAGTATAATATATGGTTTTTACGATTCTACTCCCGTTTGTGATGATCGATGACTTACACGTCGCTTTTATTACAATAGATATACTCCAATATAGTTACTACGTTTAGACTGTTTCATTTTGGAGAAGTCTGTGTTAGAAAGACTACAACGTGAGTATTTTCTGGTCAGCATGACTTCGCATACTCGCATAGGCTTTACTCGCATAGGCTTTTGTCTTACACCAATGTCTCTTTTTCGCTGTGCAGAATCCCACAGCAACAAGCGCAGCTATAGACTCCGAGGGTTGGTTTGAGACCGGCGATCTGGGGTGGAAAGTTCCATCCTCAACATTAGGTCCTGCACGGATGTGTGGGGAACTCTTTGTCTTAGACGGCCGTGCTAAAGACACTATCGTTCTATCAACAGGTATATTGAATTTCTCAAATGAATTACCTTCAGTTGGTGTGTGTTGAAGTAGCTTGTGTAATAATACATGTCTGTCTCAAAGTTAGTGCATATAGTATAATATACAAAGTTGAATCCATACTCGTCGTAAGGTACTATCATAGATATTATGACATTAGGATCACTACAGTAGTTGATGGACCTTGCCCAATATATTACATATACCTCAAACGTGGATCTGTTGGTGTGTGAAGGCGAGAATGTTGAGCCGCAAGAAATTGAAGAAACTATCATGCAGAGCAAGCTGGTAAAGAATGTCATGCTTGTTGGGCAAGACAAACGCAGATTAGGAGCACTTATAGTTGCCAACAAGGAGGAACTGGAAGCTGCAGTAAGAGAATTGAAGCAAGCCAAGGGAGATTCATCGGAGCCTTCTAGGAATGACAGGACAGATGCGATTCGTCAAGAAATAAATAAGTTGTAAGTATATCCACGGTTTTTGTGTTGAAGATGCTGAGTGTTCAACAGATTTGGGTTTGTAATTTATGCTTATGAGTTGCAAACGGTTATTTTGATACCTGGTGCATGGATTATGCAGGTTGGCGAATACTTCCTGGCCAGTGGGCCCATTTGTCCTTATTGATGAAGAATTCACGGTATTATTCTACTGGGCTATGTTTTTGTTTTTTATCGTCTTTCTTTCACTCTTTTTCTGAAATACTTTAGATCACTAACTTGTTGCGACTAGATATAGAAGAATTGCAATAAGCGTTTGAGATGCAGACCTTGAATTTTGAACTTTGTAGTTAGCATACCCCAGGAATCTAGTGTGTACATGTTTCAATAGTGACACGTATTTGTGTTTCCAACGCAGATTGAGAATGGCTTGTTGACACCAACAATGAAGGTACGTCGAGAGGAGGTGTCTACACGCTTTAATAATGAGATCGACAGGCTCTATAAAGTCAACAGAGATATCTAAGCCTGTTCATTCTTACCCCCTTCTACTTAATTCAAATTTAGTCTCACTATAGGTATTGTAGTCCAATTCGTAAAGTTACCTGTACAGCACATTATTTGTTGCAATTTGTAGTGCAGTGTAGCCTTCTTGAGGCGCTAACCACATCTTGATGGTAGTGACTTGTAAATTGCTGCATAAGCCCAAAAACATAACTTCGTCACACATCATAATGCTATGGCAAAACATATGCAGTATGATCAAATTATTGGTTGTACCTTTCTTGTGCAATTGCTTTCTGAAATTCTTACATATCTTGGGCTGAAATGTCTTTCACAGAATGTTTAGATTAGTGATGACGTGTGGATTACATATATTCACATCGTTTTTATAAAAAATGCTCCAATCTCATAATTTGTTATATGTGAATTTCACAAGGTTGTTAGTATGAATTCATGTGAAATATATTGTTATTGGTAAACCATAAATAAGTCATAAATGAAGTAATTTTTTTTGAAAGCGATATGTTTAGAATCTAGAATATATCTATTACATATTCTGGTTAGGTGTTTTTAAATTAATGACATTTTTCTGTGATAGTTTTGTATGGAATTACGAAGTGCCTTTTAAGTTTGTTTTAACCTTTCAAGTGAAAAATGAATTACTATAATTACTTCTATTTTTATCTATCTTAGCAATTTAAAAAAATCTTCAAGTAATTATAATACTTTGGCATTGTAGCCTACAATATTGTGTCCAAATAGCTCGTACTATAGTATCCATAGTGAACATAACTTCTATGTGAATTTGAGATTGAACGTGATGCAAGATTTCAATTTTACTTTCTAAATTATGCCTACCGCAATTTAGAAACTAATAATCGAATGCAAAAATAATTGCCCCTACCATGAGATTTGAATCTCATTTCCAAATCCTCTCCTCTTGCGTGAGAAGTCGCAAACTCTGTTAACCGAAAAGACTGTTTCAAAGTGGAAAGAAACCTTAACCTTTAAATGTCTTTCCAAGCCTCATGGGTTTTATTTCCAAGGATTCTTGCTTCTAGCAAGAGCACTATTCAACTCCTTCGGACGAAACATAGATCATTGAATGCACAAGAAGGAGAAGCACTTGATGTGCTTAGTTGCAATAACAAATTATTCTATGCTTGTTCGCAATGTCTAGATCAAAGTTATTGGAGGATCATTTGATTCTTGCCCAAGTTCCCAATTGATTCTTTGTGTGCTTGTTTTTAAAATTTTAATTGGTCATGCACCTACGCGTAGCCTAAAAATATAAATCACATTCTTTCATAGATTCTTGGGTTGCCTATTGAGGAACTAAAATGCCATTTCAGGATTAAACTCACCTTAGACTTGTTTTGAGTTCAAAAAGATTGCAAAACTAATCTATGGTGAGTTGGAGGATAATACAAAGCAAGGCCTTGAGCCGCCATAGGGTGTAGAACTTATGACCTCCTAAATGCTAAAAAAGAGTTCCCACAAGGTCCCCCAAGCCTAAGGGACTATTCATGAACAATGGTTGTTAAAAATTGATTATATTTGAGTTAATCAAAAACAAGGAGGGCTTTGTACTAAGTCTATGCGGAGTCAAAAATCTTACATTACCAATTTCTCATACGACTTATACATGAACAGTCCCTTGGTCCTTTCATGAATAGAGCCATAGGCTTGGAGAAACTTGTGGGAACTCTCCTTTAGCATTGGGGAGGTCACGAGTTTAGATTGTTCTTCAATTCATCATAGACTAATTTTGATTGAAAACAAGTCTAACCCCTAAACGTCCCATGGGAATAGTAGATACGTGGCTATATAATTGGCATTTGCTACCGACAAGAAGCTCTAAATTGGGATCTCAATAGCTCACTAGAACCGCATTGTTGTAAATTTTAGCTTTTGTGTCGAACTCAAATCTATAAAAGGTCTGGATCCATTCCAAATACAAGAAAAACATACCGAGTTCTACTGGCCGCAAAGGCACTTTTAGACGTTTAGGGGTTAAGATGAATATAAAGTGAATTTTCACTTTGATACACTCTTTTCGGTTAATTCTACTGACATAGAAACACACCATTAGGTAGGATCTCTGAAACCGTTACTTTAAGAACTGTGAACTTGTAAGGACACAAGGAGAAATGAGCATGATTTTTCACTGGAAGACAAATTTAAGCAAAGACCAACATACTTTGAATCCAAAAAATTGGATGTTTCTAAAATTAGTTATGAATTTCTAAAGTTGAAATGACATGGGTTCTAAAATGGTGCTCTTCACCATGGGTACATCCAATATTTCAAAATGTTCGTTCTTGGTAGAGTGCGGGTTTAGAATTGTGGCGGGTTTAAAGCCCTCTACTCTAGAAGTTGAATACCCTTCCTGTGTCCCCGTCTCTAAATCCCCGATGGTTTTGAATGAGGGGCACTATTCATCCACCCCTCCTCTTCCTGAAATTTCCATTTTCGGCTCCTTCGATGTTTTTTTTGGCAATTTTTTTTGTAATTTGGGGCCTACTTTTACGACCCCAAATTACCCAAGGGGGACCTACTTGAGAATAAAAAAACATTGGAGGAGGGGATTGTTTTTTAAGGTGGGCCCTGAACCGGACAAAAATAGGGGGCACTTTTGTCTCCATTCATTCAAGACCACCAGAGGATTTAGAGAAATCCTTCCTGTGTGGCTATCATCATAAAAGCACAAACAATCCAATTTGTGCAATATAAAAAAAAGAGGAAAAAAAAAAGAAAAAAAAGAAAAAAAAGCAAGCCCACAACCTGCCAACTGGACCACATGAAGGCACCCAAAAATCTTTCCTGCACCCAAACTATCCACGTGCCCCACCTGGGCACAAAGCTCCCCTCCCGTTCCCATCGCCACGCCGCTACCGTTTCCCATCGGCACTACGAATGGTGTAAAGTCTGGGCGTCAGGCGGCGTCAGGCGGCGTCAATGCTTAAAATTGAAGTCCTCATATGAATTTTATATTGAAGGGCTCTAAAATTTCCGCATGTCAATTGAAGGGCACCTCCAAATCCAAGACGTCAATGGAGGATTTTCAAAGAAATATAAAACTCATATTAAAATTATGCATGATTTGTATGATACATGCTTCTATTGCAATGAAAAAAATGAAGAATCAATTGTCTAATTCCACTTTCTAAAGTGACAATGCCCTATGCGTGTCAACTTAAGCTATCGGCACTATGTTGCATTAGAGGTGTGTGCTCTTGAAATTGAACCCTAAGCTTCATTTACAAGTGTAAATAAAAGATCGAAGCAATTTGCATGTGATCGATTTAGCAATTTAATTCAACAATAATACAGTCACAGTAAGTGATTTGATCTAATAGATACCTTGAAATTAATATAGTTCATTGGCAGTAGGCCAACAACATATAGTTCTAATAGATCAAACAGTCTTCGCAAGTTGAATCTCCACTACCTTTCATAGATTTGAGCTCTAATCGACGGGCAAGTTGGATCTCAACTTAGCAAGACTCAGGAAGGCAGGGAGACGAAAGTCCCTACTTTGGCACTCCAGAGTTGAAAACTTGAAATGAAAGTCAATTGGGGTGAACTGACAGTATGGCACTTTCAACTAGGGTGAATTGGCACTCTAGCAGTCTGAGTCTTATAGTCTCAGAATTTGAATTTGCCTCCATTTTGTTTCTTGTAGATGCCGGACTTCATATACTTGTGACGAATAGTAGATGATGGGCATTTTCCACCAAGTCCTTCAAGTGATGGGACCACCATTACATTAGGATAATGTTTTGAAGGGCAATTTTTATACAGGTATTTTTTGAAGCCCTAAAACCCATTTGAAGGGCACTGAAGACTTCAATTTTGAGCACTGGGCGGCGTCAGTCGGGCGAAGGACAGGACGGGCAACGCGGACAAGCGCCGGGTGGTGGGATCTAAATGTGCACAATTCAATAATCCATAACATTCAGTACCGTACCAGGAAGGTAGGGTCGGCAGACAATAATTCCCCAAAAAAATGCCGAAAAATAAATAAATTCATCAAGTATTTTGTCGAAATCAACAAAAATGAAGTCAACAAAAATTGTAGACAGAATACAAAGGAAAACATGCAGCCGCTAGTAAAATTCAATGTTAGTTATTAATAGCCGAATGTTTAATAATTATTTTTGAAAGTGCCGACCCCTACTTTTCAAACTTTAATTAATTATTCGACATGAAAGTGCCGACCCTGCCTTCCTACTACGGTAGTCTTCAAGAAATGTGCCTTTTTGTTTCATCCACCTTTATTTATGAAGTGACCATTGATTTGTAATTGAATGTGCTACGGTATTGAATCAAATAAATGATTATAGAACACTATTGAATTGTGATTGAGGAGTGCTTTTGATTAGTGTTCACCATGGTTGATTGCTCTTGCTTAATGTCACTTGCCCCCATAGCTACTATGTGAGAGCATCTCCACTCCTACACGCTAGAGATGACTCACTCAAATTATTCATTTACATTTGGAGGGCCCTTGCACTCACACTCCCCCACCCTTGGAGGGCCCTCACACATGTAAAGTGCACATTAAATATTCAATGGACCAATCACAAGTAGAATGTGGGGATTTATTCAACTAAATAGTGATTTAGTCAATTGAATAGTGATTTGGAGGGCCATTTCTTGACACGCTAGGATCCAGAGTCAAGAGCCATTTTGGAAGGGCCCTGAGCACTTTTCATTTACTTCTGGAGTTGGGAGGGCTGCGGTGGAGCTGCTCTGAATAGACACTATTCATGTTGGCCCTTCAAAGGACCGGAGTTTCTATCTAATCTCACTTGCCCCTATAGCTACTATGTGATGTGGAATATCCCACATCGTTTCGTTGGAGAATGAAATGATGTGGGGTATTCCACATCACTATATTAAAGGAAGGCATAGTCACAGAGACTACTGAATGTTATGGCCATGAGTTGGTTGGCTAGATCAGGTCTTCTTTTTAGTGGTATAATGTTTTTTAGCCCTTGCTGGACCACACCCTTTACATTGTAGCAATACTGTAAAGAAACTACTAATAAAATAGTTCAACTCTCCAACCCTTTTTGCTTGAACGAGCTAAAGCTAAAGAATTTTTTTGTCATTCCTATAATCCCCTGATAAATGCTTCAGACAATGAGACATTAAAGAATGTTATGGGAGGGCCAAACGAGGTCTGTTTTTTTATTCACTCTTCAAAAAAATTAAGTGATATACAAAATTAAGTAACGTACAAAACAAACAAGTAAGGGCCGCTTCATACTATAGCCGTCCAAGTCGAGAGGCCGTGGGATTGAGAGTCCAAGCTTTGTTGAGAGTCCAAAAAAATCTATTGAAAATAGGCATAAAATATAGTTTTCATTTTTTATGAAAAGAAATCAACGGCCTCTCAATCATAGTGATGGGTCTTGCAAAATGTAGGACCCAAACTTCCTCTCGAGAGGCCGTCACCTTGGTCAAAAAGTGTTGCCATGTAAGCATTTTGAAGGTCCACGGCCTTTGGACTTTGGCCTCTAGTGTGAAAGGTCGAGAGGCTGAAACCATGGTTTCTTGCAATTTGATTGGTGGAAATTGACGGCCTCTCGACCTTTGGCCATAGTGTGAAGCGGCCCTAAGTGATTGTTTTCTTGAAGAATTTAAGAGTGGCAAGTATTCATTTAGATTTTGAGTGTCATTTGAATGATACCATTTTCTTTTATTTGGTGTTTTGGTTTTTGATTTTTTTTGCTTTAAGGGTTAATGGGAATCCACAATTTCAATTTCGAGCAATTATTAACAATTCATACCTGCTAGGCATACAATCTGCCATGTTCGAACACTAATTACTAACAACTTTGCAAAGCACACATACTGTAATACCATATTAGGGTTGCCACCTCGTGAGCAACTATTTATTGTTTTTTTTGAAAATTAAGGTTCACCCCTCAAAAAATAAGTTTCTTGATTTTTTTGGAGAAAAAAAAAAATGGCCCAACATGGCTTAGAAATAGCAAAATATAGCTATTTTATTTTATTTTATTTTAGTTTTTTTTCCATCATAATTTTTTGTTTTTTACATTATTTTGTTTTTCTTATTTTTGAATTATTTTTTGGTGACCTTGCTATGGTAATCAAGTTTAACAGCTCGCCTGAGTTGCTCTTCAGTACGGCGGCCCGCCCAAATTGCTCCACAGTAATAGCTGGTTTTCATAATTTTTTGCCCAGGAAAATGAGGGCCTCTTTACACTAGAGGCGAGAAGTGGTGAAGAGAGAAATTCCAACCAATGGGAGGCCTAAAAATCGAGAAGACTAAAGAATGTTACTTTACACTCAATTTTTTTAGTTCAAGGGACGAAAGGAGGAGAAAATGACATGAACAACACTTTTGTCCTTTGTGGCAAGAAAAGTGGACATTTTCAAAGGCCCCCGGATTTTGCGTCAAGCACATCTCAAGAGGTGAGTTTAACCCCTAACTGCCTAAGCGACCATATACGGTCGCTCAAAAATTTCAGAGTTTAAAAAAAGTTTAGCCCACTTTAAACGCCCATAACTTTTGAAAAAATAACAATTTTTGAGCGTAATTTTTTTTCACTTGTAGATATTGAAACTGAGCATCTTTTCCAAAAAGAAATTTTGAAAAAAAATTTACCAAGTTTCCTCTAAAGCCCTCGAAGTGACAGCATCTCAAATTGTCACAATTTTGAAAATCTGCCCGGAATGGAATCTTTAAGTTTTCTACCAAATAAGATTAGTTCTAGCATGAACAAGGTAACCACCATATAAAACCAATGTTTTTGACCTATCATACTTGATTCCAAGTCAAAATGACTAAACATGTAGTTTTTATGAATTTTCAAAGAAAATTCTTATAAATTGATTATTAAATAATTCATAGCATTTTTCCAAAATTTAACCGTATAGATGCTGTCTTATTGTTGTGTTCTACACATGTTAAAAAATTGAAGCTCATAAAAGTTGAGTAAGATGTACATTATGACACATCTAGCATTTCAAGAAAACCCTTGGGCACTTACGGGTTAAAGCAAAATCCGGGGACCGTTTGGCCAAAATTCTCACAACCAATCATTTTTTATTTTTTAAGAAATATGCAAGAACTTTACTTTTAAAAACCGGCACTTTATTTTGTAGCCCCTTCTCACGTTACACTATATCCAAAAGCCATCAAGTTCATAGGTTGGCTTCTCAAGGATGACCTATGGCCCTCATGAGGTTTTCTCCATGACTTCTCGCCTGTAGTATACCGTACCTTAGCGACAGCTTCGGCAAAAAATGATTCCAAATAAAAATGTCGAATAAAATAAATAAATTATGTTGCCTATTTGCCGGAAAACCATGAAATTAAATTAGATGAATGATGGAATATCTTGAAATTGAATACATGAACTAAAAATAAAATAAATTAAAAATGTTAAGAGTGATCACATAAAGTCCACTAAAATAACAAACATTCAATGAAACTTCATCAATTGTGGATGAAAGTTGAACTTGAAGTTATTTATTTCGTGAAAAGTTGAATTTAATTTAATTTAATTTTTTTATTGCCGGACATCAAAATTTGAAATTAATTAATTATTAGACGGAGGAGTGATGAAGCTGCCCCTAAGGTACGGTAAAGAGGGCTTGAGCATTTTCTAAAAACGACTCTATATCAGACTGGAGTGTGGGAGAGGGGGCCTGCCAGTCTGCCACGGCTACGGGCAGCTTGATTATAGGCGCCCATGAAATTTTCGAAGGCGGCCCGCCCGAGCCTGCCCCTCGCGTGCCGCAGGTCGCCTCCATAAGACGCCATCCGACGCACGCCGACGGTAGCGGCGAGGCGCATGTTCCCTTCGCCTGTTCCCTCACCCTTGTTTGTGAATTGAGAGTCATTTCGCAGGTGTTTGTTGTCTCTCGCGCGAGCTCATCTGCGTCCATGGCCTGTATTGTCCCCACCCGCTCCCCGTCTCCTTCTACGCTCCCCTCCATTGCAATCTTCTCGTCTTTTCCGTTCGATTAGTACCAATTTTTTTAAAAATCGGTTGCTAGTTGACAATTTGGTGACAGGTTTTCTCCTTGTGATAGAATCCTCTGTTCTCACGTTGGATTTTGATGTTACAATGCTTTTCTGACTCGGCATACTGATGAGCGTGAGATTTTTAGATCCATTGAGTTATTAGAGTTCACAGTCCTAGAATTGGATTAGGATTTCGGCTGTTTTCGGAACAGTAGGAGGGGAATGCGTTTCTTTTTATATTATTTGAGTAGGTTTTGTGAGGTTTGAAGTTGAGTTTTGATCTCTGAATTCCATTTTCTTGTATTTTGATGTCACTGTGGTATTTAGAAGGATTGAATATGTTTTTATTCACTTTGTGTAGGGTTTACAATCCTAGAATCAGCTTGAGATTAGGTTTTCGGTCTCTAAATTCCGTTTTCTTGCAGCTTCTGTGTGGCAGTTGTGTAAGCCGCCTGTGCACGCTTCTGTTTGTCAGAGTGACGCGAGTGGGAAAATTAGCAGCGAAAAACTCCATCCTCAAGGTTTGTTTGGATTGCGATCGAATATCTTGTCGATTGGCAAGGTCAACACCAGCTTTGACTCGAGGTCGCTTTTGTCTCGCCGATCTAGGAAGTCAATGGCGACTCGAGGTGTGTTTCTGAATTGAATAGTGGATTGAGCTTAAAGTTAGAATGCTTAGGATCAATAATATGTGACCTGTCACAGCTCTACCATTCACGAAGTAAAAATAGGAAGATCAATTTTGAAAAAATCATAATAAATAAAAGTAATTCCGAATATTTATGCCGTTGAATCATGTAGAGCGTTCTTTCTTCTTTTCATGATATAATATATGTTCTTTGACGCTTCCTTGATGAATATCAGTTGGATGAATCGATTCATGTAGAGCATTCTTTCTTCTTTCCCTTGATATAATACTCATTCTTCCTTAATGAGTGCCGATTAGATGAAGTGGACTGTTCAAAATGTGGATGATTGAGCATTTTAGGGGTTAAAAAAGGTCAATTGTGCAATCTTGTTGTCATCCATTTAAATATTTTTTCTTACTTGGTGTCTTCACAGCCGCTGTTTCTACCGGGAGTGAGTCGACATTGACTAAGACGGTGGATTTTAAGAAACTACAGAATGGCAGGTGAATACTATTTTTTCTTAGAGAATTTATTTCAGTTTTCCTTGTTCAGTCATTGATTGACTTGGTGGAGCACAGGAAATGTTTCTTTGTCATTCCTACGCTGTTAAATCTCTTAAAAATTTCGGGGTTTTGGTTCTTCAGCCGCAAAGTCATCACGAATGGTACATAATGTTACTAAGCAATAGCCTTGGGGTGTCACTGAGTGAAGATTCTGGAGCTCACTTGGCTCTTCCTTGTACATTGTTCACCTTGAGTCTCCAAAGTTTAAACTTCGGATCTGACACATCTAAGTATATTTCTCAGCACACATGTGGGTCATGAGCTGCCTGCTTAATAATGTTATGTTACCACTTGAGTGGCAGCAAATTCATTCAGTTTCCATTTTGTGAAAGTGCAGTGATATTCGAGGAGTAGCAGTGGAAGGTGTGGAGGGCGAATCTGTCAATCTCACGGAGGCTGTTGCCGAGGCTATTGGCGCTGCATTTGCAGCGTGGCTTCTTGATAGAAAGGAATCTGATTTCACTACGAAACTTAGAGTCTCTCTTGGACACGACTCAAGAATATCTGCAAAATCTATTCAGGTGAGAACTATATGGTATCCTAGAGGGAAATAGAATTCACATTTGATGTATAAAAAAAGCTGTACCATGTAGAACTACATGGTACTATGTAGAAAAATAGTCCAAATGTTGAAGTTGCAACTCATTCAAGCTGAAGACTGAATTCATCGTTATTGGTTGTGCCGCCTTATACCATCTCATGTCTTATTGGTGATGCGGAGCAGCTTTTCCTAATATTTCTAGTAGCTCAATGCTTAAGCGGGGAAGGTTCTTGACTAACTATCGTCATTCGATTGCTACAGAATGCCGTAGCACGGGGTATTGCTGGGGCTGGCTTGGATGTTATTGAATATGGGTAGGTTTTCTTTGAGAAACTTGCATGGCAATGTTTTTTACAAATGAAGTGCATTTAGTACATTCTATCCAGTACAGTCATATAATGAATGTGTGGTTTAGTTGTATCTGTATGAAGTTTTTCTTGGTTCAATTTCTTATGTTGTAATGTCTTCAACAGATTGGCATCAACGCCGGCAATGTTCAACAGCACCTTAACAATTCGGAAAGAAATTTTCTGCCCTGTTGAAGGAGCGATAATGATCACAGGTGCTAATGTCACTTGAACAAGTCTTCACTTCATTGAAAATTAGATGTTTTGATCGACACCCTTTACTAATGCACTTGAACTCAAGTACTTACCATTTATTTCCTTGTCCAACTAAGTTTTACTTTTTTCTTTTCTGCACAGCACCTCTGAGGTGATGTATGAATGATATTCTTTAGCGGACTGACTATTTTAATGCTTCAATATCTGTACAGCAAGCCACCTTCCATGGAATAGAAACGGGCTGAAGTTCTTCACCAGTGACGGAGGCCTTGGGAAGAAAGACATCAGTGACATTCTAGCAAGAGCAGATAAGATCTACCATGTGATGTCCAAAGAAAGTACAGGCGCGGCAGCAGTTGTAGCAGACAAAGTGGCACATTCTGCTGATTACATGGAACAGTATACTGCTGATCTTGTAGATGCCGTTCGCAAGGGAGCTGGAGGAGTTGGTGAGGTTCTAAATTATTTTTCAGAAGATATTCTTCACGGGGGTTAAATTTGATGCGTACATTCAAAGTAACCTTGTGGTTCATTTGTATGGAAGAAACTCACTTCCATCTTTTATTTTTTTCTGGAATACAGAGCGGCCATTGGAGGGATTTCATATAGTCGTGGACGCAGGAAATGGAGCAGGCGGCTTCTTTGCAGTAAGGAACCCATTCAATTAAATTGTGATATGAGTATCACAGCCATGGTTTTTGTCTCTCTGGTGTCTTCTTATATATTTGTAGACATATCTACACTGATTACAACAAATACTCTGGACAATAGTAATAACGAGACTTGAGACTTGATACCCACAGTACTAAGGCTTGAGACCTGAGACTTGACTTGAATACAGCAGTTTTGTCCACACAACAATTTTGCATCTCTACTATCTAGTGGTCTCAATGTATTAGTGTAGCGTCTTTTTGTGCTTATTCTATTTCTTTGCTTCTGCTATCTCTGTGCATTTGTGATAACTTGATTGAACATGTTCAGGGGCGTGTCTTGGAGCCTTTAGGAGCAGTCACTACCGGGAGTCAATTCCTGGAACCTGATGGTAGGTTTCCGGAAAAATACCATTCTCTCTGGTCTTTGTTGCAAGGACTTTTTGGATACGGGCTGGTACGGAAGATGGAGTTCTTCGTCATGGCCGAATAGTTCCTCATTATTCTCTGTTGCCAATGAAGAAGTAAATCCAAACGTTTACAGAAGTCAAATTTATCTATCAAATTTGATAATGAAGATATATGTATGTTGAGAGTGAATATTTACTTCCATAGCTGTTGGAAGAACAGACCTTGCTTTCTGACTGTGAGAAGCCTGATTTTGCGAAGGATTGCAATTATGGCAGTCAACTTGGACCTCTTAGTAGGTTTCAGCGGTTCTTTGTCTGTTGATGCTGTCCAAATTGAATATTCATCAAATTTTATATATTTGTCTAAGTCTTAGATATGGTTGGCTGTCATTGAGTCAACCTTGATATTGGTGTCTGTGGGTAGCTTTGTGCATTCTTCTATATTGATTAAACTTATGGAACGTACCTTGGTAAACTTGTTGTGAACCAGGTATGTTCCCGAACCACATCCCCAACCCTGAAGACAAGAAAGCGATGGAAGCTATCACCAAAGCCGTCTTGGACCAGAAAGCAGATCTGGGCATCATATTTGATACAGATGTGGATAGGTGAAGAGTTTAAAACCTCTCTATTTGATGCTCATTGTTCCATGGCCTATTAAGTAGACTGTTATTGTAATTTCATTCATTCCTGTGGTTCTGTTTTAGAAATGATAAATTTCATCTTCTAATGATCGCCTTCTTGTGTGCATGATTTACAGGGCCGCTGCTGTAGATTCCAGTGGCAGAGAGTTGAATCGCAATCGCCTTATTGCTCTTTTGTCTGCTATTGTACTGGAGCAGGTAAATGTGGCATGAGATCTTTGGTAGGTTTTTAGAGATTGAATCTGAGGATACCTTCTTCTTCGGTCATATCAAGGCTGATCTTTTCGTTCCTGAAAGCAATATATGTTGGGAGTATTGCCACCTAACTCCTGTTGCTCTGCTATCAGCATCCAGGAACTACAATTGTCACAGACAGTGTGACCTCGGATGGCCTTACTACCTTCATTGAACAAAAGCTGGGTACGTCAAGCTGTGAAATTTGCTGCACTTACGTTGATCAATGTGCTATCATCATATGAGGTTGTTTTGCGTCACAAAATTGTGTTAGTGGCTGACAAGTATTCATCAGTGGAAATTTGTGTTTACTGACAGTAGTTACTCGTCTCACTTTTTTGGTACTGGTCAGTTCTGATGTTGACGTTAAAAAATGCTCCGATCAATATTCTGTCTGCTAATTTTGATTGAATTGGAATAGGTGGTAAGCATCACCGCTTCAAGAGGGGCTACAAGAATGTTATTGATGAAGGCGTTCGTCTGGTAAGCCTGCTCTACTGGAGTGTAGTATATCATATGTAGTATACTGGGTTACAGAAGTCTCAAATTTGTTAAACAAATTTGTTAGTGGCTTAAAATGGTTTTTTTGGGGATTCTGTATATAAATCTGCTAGTATTTTCTTTTGACTGATTGATTGTCGTGGGATAGAATTCGGTTGGAGAGGAGACCCACTTGGCTATCGAAACGAGTGGACACGGCGCCCTCAAGGAAAATCACTGGCTCGATGATGGTGCATATTTGATGGTGATTACGAACTGCTTGCTCATGGTTCTAAGTATTTCAGTCCTTCCTTGTTGTCAATGTTGTATTACCGCCAAGAGGTTAGAGTGTTATTCTTGTTTTGGAGTTTCGGATTATAATTCTCTTTAATATCCCTGTTACAGTCAACTTTCTCTATATTCTGTTTACAAATCTCTGTGCAAAAAACTATGGAAAATTCCTATCATTTATTCAAATGACGATGCCTCCTTGGTTATTTACCTTCGAAAGGTGCAAAGTGCAATCAGTTTATGATCAGCAGCTTCGCTTTAGAATGTTTATTACCCCTATCCTAAGTACGAAGATATGTCCAGCAGTATTTTTTTTTATGAAAGAAGGATTTGTCGATTTAGGCCTTAGGGTTCAAAGCATGACATTTATTCAAGTTAGTGGAACCAAGATGGCTAGCGTACTTTGCAGCTATAAAGATAACTGACTCGATGCAACACTTGCAGGTGAAATTGTTGATCAAGTTGGCCGCCGCCAAAGTGGCAGGAGAAAGCTCTGGGAGCCAAGTACTCTCTGACCTCATTGCGGACCTTGAAGATCCAGCCATTTCCTCCGAGATTAGGTTCAAGATTGACCAATCTCATGCTGATATTGGATCAGAGTAAGTTGATCCTTTACAGATATCTTGGTTATAGTGATATATGAAATGTTTGTACTAAAAGAATGAGCTGCACGAATTGCTGAGTTGATCTACCCTCATACGACACTAAATATATTTACTTGGTCATGGACAGAGGATTCAAAGGATATGGACAGCAAGTCTTGGACAAATTGGATGAAGTGGTGGCCTCGGATCCCAACTTAAAGAAAGCAGCTGTTAACCATGAAGGGGTAGGTGCTTGAACTTGCGCGTTGGATATGCCGATTCAATCAAGTACTGGTAGGGGGTGTAGGTTGTTTAGGCAGGTCATTTGAAATCAGATACTGACACTATAAGCCTGCTTTTTGTGAGGGCGTGCAGATTCGGGTTTCTGGCTATGGAGGATGGTTTCTGCTTCGATTGTCGCTACATGACCCTGTTCTGCCGCTGAACATTGAGGTGAAATTTGCTATGCTAAGTACTAATTTTCTATTTGCTATGCTAATTTACTAAGTACCTTCCTGGAAAATATTTGGGAGTCCATACTGTACGTACACTCCCGTCTTCTGATTCAATAGATTCTGGATCGTCATATGCAGGGCCCGTCAGAGGAAGCTACCAAGAAGCTTGGGGAGTTTGTTCTTGCAGCTGTGCAGGAATTTAAGGCTCTGGACACCTCCGCTTTGCAGAAATATGTTGCATAGGTAATAGAATATTTTAATTGTCAGGTTACTGCAGCTGGAGGCTTGAATCTCGGCATTATGTAAAATCTCAGGTGCTACCTTTCTCACGGATCTCCACATTGTCAATCAAGCAAATTCTTCTGTAAGCTGGAACGTACATTTGTAACGCTTTCTCTTTATAAATAAAACATTTATTTATAATCATTTGTGCATCTGGTAAACTTGGGGAGTGGGAAAACAGTTATAGAAATGTATGCAGGGATATCCCGCCGGCTCATGTGGAGGGCCACACGAGCTTTGGAGGCGAATTGCCAGACAGTGTAATGAAGGTAAAATCTGATTTTGGCGATTGGAGGGAGGGACAAAAACTCTATTGATTTGTTTGCGAGGTTCTAGTTTGTGTTTGCCACGATCCTGCATTTAGGAATTGCTGGGCTCATTGGCGTTCCGGAGTAGCATTTGAAACTTACTGCCAGTTTGAAATTTGTTGCACTTGGAATTCTGGTAAGAAATGATGTTATTGCACTGTGGACTGGGGTTGAGAAACTTTCATGGCTCTGTTTTTAGAATGATGGGTGCTAAATAGGGTTTAATTGATGATCACTGTGCACATCAGATTTGTAATTGTAGAGAGCTAAGGGAGGATCCCCATGAGAGACCGGTGCCCGCTCTGCAGAGAGAATAAACTAATTTTACACCATGCATTGGATTAGAGGACGGGTGCTCGTGTGGTTGAACGGGTTTGACACTGCTTCAAACCAAGGTTGTTGTCTTTCACAGACCCGCTCTCACTTTTATTGTCTTTGACCCACCAAGGGAGAGACTATGGAAACGCTTCGTTTTTCAGGGGTTACCATGAGTTACGTGCTTGAACGGCAAATAGAAGCTGTAAAGTAAATTTGGGGTAAATATTAAGGCAGAGACTCCGCGACTAGCCGCTTGTTAGAGTGGAATCGAAGGAGATTGAACAGTGAACCGGTTGTCTATTTTTGCAATAGTGGGACCGGATACTTTATGGAGAGAGGCTGTAAAGTAGATAAACCTATTCAGTTTTGTCCCTGTATATTCTAATGTACAGGCAAAAGTGCAAACTCGAATTCATACTATCAAGATTACTGTTGAGGATGAAAGTTCTCATATTGGGATGGAAACTATTGTAGTGGTTTTGAAAGTCCATGTTCATTGACTGGTTTTAATCGCTTTTCCACATTTAAAGAGATATTTTCAAAAATTGTAATGGCTAGAGACCAATGGCTAAAAGTCGTTTTGCTCAAAAGTACCTACATGGCAACATTTTAGGGCAGTTTTGGCTCTAAAGAGTTGACAAAGAATTGAATGAGAACAAAATTCAATTCTTTGTCAAGCATACTCTAAATTCGTTTTTTTTATTGTCTCTACATTAGGGAGAGAATCCGTAAACGTTTTGTTTTTAACCTCCAAATGTACCAACCCTTTGAACAGAAGTAGATTCTAGCCTCAGAAGTAGATATTAGTATGGCTCAGATGTACAGTACATGAGGTGTACATGAGAAGACCATTGCAAGCTAAAATCTACCCAACAAATTAAACATACTTGTAGTTGAAGGCCTCTCCAATATTATCAACAAGTCCCCAAAACAAGAGATTTATTGTAATTGGTAGAGAATTTAATAGGCTTTCAAAGGTAACTTGGATGAAAATCATCCGAGGTTGTATGAGAAAATTACAAGTCTTCAAATCTGTTCGTGATCCAGTTTTCGAATGCTAGGATGTTTAGGGGTTAAGTTACATGGCTGAACAATACAAACAAGGTGTAAATGTAAATCTAGGGTAAATACGAAGGCATAGACATGCAACTAGCAAGTAGCAACTTGTTAAATTTTCAAATCCTACAAAAATATAGCCAATGTGATGGCGAGTGGACCTTCACACTATGACCGACCAAAGACCATATTTATTATATTATATTGAACTTCCACATTGTTCTCCCAAACAATTTTAACCCCTAAGCATGCAAGGAGGTCCATAGGATCGTGTTTAGTCGCTTTTCAGTCAAGCGTTGAATTTCACCTAGTTCTTAATTTCAAATGAAATTGGTCCTAACTAAGAAAGTGTGGGGGCTATCTTCTACTTTCTAATCCAATTTACCATTCTTCAAAATTGTAAAAATTGCATTTTTAACAACATTTTAAAGTTCAAAATCCTAAAACTTCAATATCCACTACAAAAATAAAACTTCTATTGAATTTCTCTTTATGTAAGCTCAAGAAGCATGCCACCTACACCTTGTTGTTCATCACTATTATTTTCATTTTCTTCAAAAACTTCATACTACTCCAAAGCATTTTGGTAATTCCTATGATTTTTGTATGAAAAAACTTTGAAAAATCTTGTAAATATTATTTTTATTTAAATAATTATGAAAAGAAATCAAGCTATGTTTATGAAGACAATGATCCTGGATGCAAGTAACTTGCCAATTATGAAAAAGGGGGACTTCATGAACTGCTCTATTATGTTATGAGAGCTCGGGTGACCCTTTTGATTTGATTTGATTTTTGTGGAACTAATTTCCTTGAAGGTCTTTTTGGGGCCTCATATTCTTTTTAATAGAGGTGAATCTTGAAGGTGGATGCTCTAATTTTTCAAATACCATACCCACATATATTAGCAAGTTGGTACAAATTGTGACGAATAATTAATTATTTTGATGCCACCTAATTTTTTTTGGATTATGGCTAATGCTTATATGATATGTGACAAAATTGTCAAACTAAAAAAAATGTAATTATTCTTGTACGGACTTGCTATACGGGTACCATATCTACCAAGTGGATGATGAATGTGATTTTAATTTTTATATTTGAATTACAATTTCAATGGCATTTCAACATTTAATACTAAATTTGTCGAATTCCAAATCCCAATGCATAATTTATAAATAAAATAAAATCTTTATCACATGGTTGTACATGTGATTTCTAGTGTGACCACTTGGATATAGATCCAAAGCCTTTGATATTTTAGAAAGAATATTTCAAGTTCCAAAATATTGAAGTTTTTCATCAAGACCCTCCACTAAGAAAATTGTAACTTATTGTAATTTTAAGTCATTCACATAACTTAAGTTAATATAACCTCTGATATGTGAATGATTAAAACTTGACCCATATATAGTCAACTTAATTAACTTGATTTCCAAGATAACATTATTGAGTTTGATGGGGGAGGTCCCTTTTCTACAGTAGTACTAACTATAGAATAATTATGCTTCTTTAGATGCTATTTTAAAATAAGAACTTGTTCCATCAAATTCAAAAAATGGTATAAATTTCCTAAAAGGAACAAACAAAATCTTAATTTTTACATAATTTTATGTCAAAAACTTCATTGTGAAGTGAAAAAAACAAAAAAAAGCACTTTTACACTTTAACTTCATAATCTCTTTTATTCTATGGAATTAGTGGGCACACAAACAAAGAATAGAGAGCAATCGCTTGTTGGCTCACTATGTAACGCTTGTTGGCTCACGCTAGAAAGTGAGCCAACAAGCGTTACATAGTGAGCAAGTGAATTTACGGTTACGGATAGCAAAAATAAACCTTCATCTTTCGAAACACAAAGAGAGCACTTGCGGAGAGGCTCAAAAAATATGATGCGATGAAAGAGGCAAACATAGTGGCAAGGAGGCGGCCTGAAAGGCCAAAGGAGAAACAAAGAGGCTTACAGAGAGGCGGAGAAGCGGACGGAGAGAGGGAGGAATGGACCAAAAAGGTGGTTTTCGCTTTCTAAATTTTTTGAGGTACATCATCAACAAGCTAACTTCAAGATCCATTGGTTGAATTCTTAAATTTAGGAGTATGTTTTCTTTAATTTGTAGAAATTAAACTTCTCCAACTATGTTAAAAACATTAGCAATAAATATAAAACTTAAACTACATGCACTTTACATTAGAGATCAACGTCCAAATGTTGTTTTGGTTGTAAAAGCCTACATGGTAGCACTTTTTGGTACCCATGAATCATGCCAAACAAGAATAGAAACCTCATTTTAAATCAAGCGGACATTGGCATCTTTCTTTTTTTCCATTAAAACATTCAAGAATCTCACACAAATATGGCCATTGACCGATCACAATATGACAGATCATGGACTTGTGCTTTGGGCTTTCACACTATGACCAGACAAAGGTGATATTTATCATATTTTAATGAACTTCTACATTGTCTTCTTAGCCAATTTTAACCCGGAAAGGACCAAGAAGCCCAAATTGGTCATCATGTTTTTATAGCGGTTTTGAATAAATTCTACATGGACTTCCTTTTGTTCAAATTTTCTTGTTTTTTGATCCAACATATGCACTAATCTTTACTGATCCCAGTGCCATAAAATTTAGTCTCATCCAAACTATAATTTTTACAATATGATCAATTGAATTTTTCATTTTAAAACCATGAATCCTTGATTCTTTAGGGGTTTAAGTAGAGTTGTCGAAAGTCCACTCAATCAAACAACCATAGTGTGAACCGGGCCGTAGTAGTAGGGCAAGTGATGTGGATCTAGTTGATGAATCTCATTCATTCCTTCTAAAAGGTGCTTCACATTGGAATAAACCTTCCAATTACTGTATGTCAAAATAAAATTTTTAAATATAATTCACTTATAACATTTAGTAGCCTTCATGCCCATTGCCTTTCCTTCATGCACTTTGTTGTCTTTACCATTCAAGGGAGAGACTACGGAAACGCATCATTTTCAAAGAGTTACATGACTAATAGTATAAACAAGGCAAGAAAGTAAATCTAAGTAAACCTAGGGTAAATATTACAGCAGAGACTACGCGACTAGCCACTTGTTCACCACCTTAAGCCTCCATCTGTCCACTTAGCTACTCATGAAGTACTCTTGGTTGTGAAATATACCACACCATCTACTATGGAGCCAAGGCAGGGACAGTGCATGCTACTGAATGTTATGCTTGCTCCAAAAATGGCAAGAAGTAAATGTTCTTTTTAATGGGTTTCAGTTACTTGCTCCGTGTTTCCCTTCTACAGAAATGGAAGAAATAGAATGTGGTCCCCATTGACCGTTTCTATGCAAGTTTTTTTAGTTGTATCTTTTTTCGGCACAAGTTTTTGAGTTTCCAAAGTACCGGCCATAGTTTAAGGGTCAAAGTTCTCTACTGTGGTAGTAACTCAACTGTCGGTCTGAATTGCTGGTTCAAACTGACTTGGGATGGACGCATGAATGCATGTTCTGATTGCATTTGCTATAAATAGCCGAACGAGAGTCTCACGTCTGAATTCTGATGCTCTTCAACTTTTTTTTAAATTTTAAAAAAAAAATCTTTGGAACTTGAAGCAAAAAGGGACCCTTGAATCCTCCATCACAAGATATTAACCGTGAACCATGAGTTGCTCCCGGAAAACGTGTTCACACTTCACTTGAGCTTTTCTTCATGCAGCAAAGCATTGTTTCTAATTTCAGCACACCAGCCAAGTGCCATGAAATTTAGTGTCTCATGATTGTCTCGTTATTTCTGCATGGCCAATTAATTTTTTTGAAAAGTGGGTTGCCGTTTGTTTCAGAAAAAATAAGAAGTTTTAAAAATTAGGACTTTCAAATGGTGAGAACTGGCTTGATGACCACTACTTCACTCATTAGTAGAAAAGGTGGTGATATGCTCACCCGCAAAATCAGAGTGCATGCATGGAATTGGGCACTACTTGTTTGGACATCTCCAATCCTTCGGCAGTGCCACCTTTTCTACTGGTGACTAGTAAGACAAACGCAACGTAGAACAAAGAGTAACTGAGAGCATGCTTAGCAGTTGCTCATTGTGCACCAAGTTCACATTCAAAATGGTGTGTGAAAAAATGAAAACTTTCCTAACAACAACAACCAAACATGTTTAGAAATCTGAAATAGAGTGCATCAACCAATTACGTACTACCACTATTCTCATGACGGAGAATAAATTTCCTAAATTTAATGAGTGCATGGTCTTGTTACATAATAGGATAACATGTTTGATGTTAGAATCACTCTTGCTATATAATTGACAATATTTGGTGAGAAAAAATCAAACTCCACACTACTATATAAGAGGTACTTTATCATTAAGAAATTATAGGTTTGGTGACTGGAAAATGGGTGTTGTTGGGTATGCTTTGAGTGAGCCACACAAGCTTTTGATTTAGTGCCTGAGTACATTATTGCATGACCTAAGCATTGAAGCCTTGGGTAGTGTTGCTAGTGGGGGAAACAAAAATATACCAACAGTGCCACCATAAAATAAAAATTTCCAGCCATAGAGTCTAACTTATTTCCAAGAGAAGACACCAAAGGTAAACCTTGTCACGCATGCCTTTGAAGCATAGATAGACAAACTACCACCAACAGACTCTTCATTCACCATGGTCTTAGGCCAACATTATTCTTATTGTTATATGTAAAAAGAATTCTGACAATGTGGATTGTCAATTATGTCGCTATTAATGTAGAAAGTACTCAAATAAAAAACAAGACTCCTAGGAGACACTTATGGGAGGCATGCCTTGAACCACCATGATCTATCAGTGTATTTAAGCATTTCATCTTCCTTTCCTTTTAGTACTGAAATGTTCACCTACAATAAATAGTGGTGGTTTTAAGGCCTAGCCTATCATACCTGGGCCAGACTATTTTGGTGCCATTTTGACACCAAAGGCTGCATACAGGTCATTTCATCCATATTAGATTGGTGTAGAGGTTGGCACCAAATTATTATAATTACATTTCAATGCACCATCATGGCACCATGTTCACATGTTCCTGATGCAGATAAATTGTATGTTTACCCTGTGGTTTTAACTCTACTGTACATTTAAACCCAGGATTTATACTCTACTGCTCCTGGTGCCAAAACAGATTACTAGTATTTACCAAAACAAATTATTGATGCAAATTATTGATATATACCAAAACAGATAGGTTACTGGCACCAAACTGAACAGGTTATTGATGCCACACTCTGACTAATTTAAGTACCATTCCAATTGGTACCATAATAATCATAACACTCGCCCAGTGAATAATTAAAGGGTCTAATTAAAGACATGGATAGCAAGGTCTACGTACGTAGTATCTTTGGTGCTCCAATTGGTACCAATTTCGTAGATTCAAGTACCAAAGATACTAGTGAGAATTTCGTAAATTCAACAATTGGCAAAAAACAGAGTAGCAATGGGCTCAGTGACAACTCATCCATGGTTTGGTCTAATTACATCTGGATGCACCAAAGCAAACCAGAACACTAAATGTTAAAACAGAAATGAAGAAGTTCCACACAACAAACCCTTTTTGGTTGGCTATGGACTATCTTTTGCTCCTCCTCTAATTCTAAACTATACAATTAACACACTAATTACACATAGATGTCCTCCAAATTCCTTTATTCTACCACTGCAATATATCATTACAATTGCAGTTTTACCTTATTCTACCACTGCACATGATAATCTTTTCACTCTATTCACATGTTCAGAGGCTCCTCCAGCACCTTAATCTCATAATCTGTGTAAAAAACTTCATATAACCATTGTTCTCACAACTTGGCCTCCACAAGTGCAAAACTGGAGATGAAGAAGAACCCTAACCACTGGTATCGTGATTCATGATCTTCGACAGTTGTAGGGGTTATCAATCCTCTCTTTTGTCAAGTAAATGAACTTTACCAAAAAGTAGTTTTAGGACCAGGAATGACAAGTTCGTTTCAGAGACTCTTCCCAAAGCTCAGCAGCGGACCGAGACCTCTTGAGTCCTTGACTCCGGGCGAGCGCGTCCATGACGAGAGGGATTTGCTGAGCCTGAACGAAATCAGTGTAGTAATTCGGCATCGCAGCAATTCGTTGCCGGGCGCCGAGGAGCTGCGCCATCTGCATCAAAGGGGAGATACAGGGCTCCATAACTCGTTGCAGCCACAACGCCGTCCTGAGCTCGGAACTGGAGAATCCGAAATGCGGGCTAGCAAACGAGTCGCGGCGAGTACTCGTACTGACTGGTGGTGGTGGCGAGGAAGACGACGACGGAGGAGATCTCGAAACGTTCGGCGACTGGTGCTCGGATTTTGCCTTGGCCGCGTAGAGATTTGCTTTCAGGGGGAAATTCAGCAACGCCTTGCACCCTCGCATCTCGAACGCCGCTTGATCATACGCGCACGCCGCGTCGTACGCATTGTCGTAAGTGCCCAGCCAGATGCGCGCGCCGTTCTGCGCCGAGTCTCGAATCTCCGCTGCGAATTTCCCCCACGGACGCCGCCGAACGCCCCGGAAATTCAACGGCCGCGGTGACGTCGTCGACGCCTTCGCCTTCTTATTATTATTATTATTATTATTATTATTCAAACCCACTCTCGTTGGACTCGGCAACGTCACGTTCTCTGTTTCCTCCGACGTTGATTCCAGCGTGTAATCCTGCAACATGCTCCACACGCTTCAGGACTCTCTGAACTCGGTCTAATTCAAGTCTAATTACACCAAAGCAAACTCGATTTGAACACAGTAATAAGAAGTTCCACACTGTAACAAACCCTTTATAGTTGCTAGATCAACTGTCTTGCTCCTCCTCTAATTCTAAACTATACAATTATCACAACATTTAGTACACATGTAGATAATCCTCCACATCCACTTAAGTTACTTTATTCTACTACTGCAATACCAAAGCAAACCCAGGAGACTGATCGATTTGAACACAGTAATAAGAAATTCCGCACTGTAACAAACTCTTTATAGTTGCTATGGACTGTCTTGCTCCGCCTCTAATTCTAAACTATACAATTATCAGTATACATGTATATGATCCTCGAAACCCACTTTAGTTGCTTATTTTACTACTACAATATGAATTTAGTACCTTATTTGACGTCGACTCCGGGCTGTAATCCTGCAACACGCTGCGCACGAACAGATTCTCGGATTCTTCAACTGAAGAAGGTTCAGGATTCTCAGAACTGGGTGACGTCCAGAAGCTGGATGGCAACGTGAGATTCGGCAAGGGGCGGCCGGTGCGGTTACTGATCACGGCGTCAGTTGAGGGACTGGGGTCTGCTGCCCAGATGGGATGATGGGTCACTTGATTATTAGTACTACCAGCTCGCGGCGACATGAGGGGCGACACCATGGGTGACACCAGGCTCTTCAGAAACGCCTCCGTGCTCATGTTCGAAGAATTCGTGTTCCACTGTAAGAAATGATCCTCCGGGAGACAATTGTCCACGTCGTCCTCCAGCAGGTACTGACGAAACTCCTCGATCTGCATGGTCGTTGGCGGATTCAAATTACAATACGGCAACACCGCCATGTCGATATATCACAAATTCTTCAACCGATAGATCCACCTACGCCACCATCTCCATAGAGCTCTATTCTCAAACTGGACGTACTAATCAGCAAGACAGCAACCCGGTCGATCGAGCTTTAATTTCTAGCAACTCACAAAACTCTAGAAGACAATTGCAAGTTTCTCTGACTAGTCTACTCTAAATTCTCTATATTGCAAGTTTCTCTAATAATATCTGAGTACTCTACTCTAAATTATCTGATGTTCTCTACTCAAAATTCTTGATGATAATGGTATTCTAGAACTGGACCGACTGATCGACGTCGACGAGAGCCCCGTCGATCTAGCGTTCCGGCAATGAATTTCTAGCAACTCACACAACTCTAGAAGACAATTGCAAGTTTCTCTGACTAGTCTACTCTAAATTCTATGATGTTCTCTACACTAAATTCTTGATGATAATGGTATTCTAGAACTTACTGGATCGACTGATCGACGTCGACGGGAACCCCGTCGATCTAGAATGAATTTCTAGCAACTGACAAAACTCTAGACAATTGCAAGATTCTCTGATGTTACTAGCTAGACTACTCTAAATTCTTGATGATAATGATAATCTAAAACTGGACTCGAGTCTAGTACCGATTGATGTACGTCGACTGGAACCCCGTCGACGTCGATCTAGCGTTCTTGCGGTAGTAATCTGAGATAGACATTCATTCAAGCGTCAGTACTAGAAAAACTGATCGATGGGGCCGTGAATGATCGACTTATTAGTAATTTACTTTTGTGTCACTGCAGTGAAAGGAATACATGGACGACCTGGGCGAAAGGCTACAGTCAACCAGGGCCCACGAGCTCGAGTTCCTACCGGAATTCGGAGGATTTCAACGGCGCTTTTCTCGAGTATCCTCGTGGACAAGTTATTCATCTCACAACGCAACACTGCCATCGATTCTAGCTTTTACTGTACAGTTAATTGATTTCTAAAGGCAAACATGGATGCGTCTTCGTTCCCTAGTCTGTACGTAGCTAGCTGCTTTTGATTGAAACTCCTGGATTAGCTTCGTTAGTTCAGTATTTTAATCCCAGGATGGATCATGCGGCAAACTGAGTACCTCTTCTTTTCTTTTCAAACTTTGGAAAAGAGACTGCACATAAAAACAAAGAGAGGGTCATACAATCAAATCATTAAAATATAGGTCAATGGAAGTCCCCAAGTAAAAGACCTCATTCTTGCTAAAAAAAATCAAGTTAATTAGTTTCTTTACACATATCAAAGTAGTTGACGATATGATTACAGTACGTTGGAATTAGAATACAAATATGGGCAATAATAAGCTTGGGGTATCACTTTTTGGACACACTAATTAGGTTATTTTTGTTGAAAACCTCCAAAGTTTGCCTAATTTGCTCATTTTGATCAAGTAAAAAGACCCTAAAATGAAAAAAAATAAAAATCCTGCACCTCAATGAAATCAAAATGTATATGTTCAAAGAGTTTATATTAAAAATATTAATTTTTTTAGACCCATTCATAGATGTGTAAAAAAATGTTGAATTTTGGGATTTACAAGCTACATAGTGCACAATTCATTAATTTTTTCAATGATAAAATAAATTATTTTGTACTCTACACAATTAGACGTAGGTCATATTCAAAAATAATATCAAATTTTTTTTTTTTGATATTCCATTTGCTTGATTTCAGGGATTCTAGGTGATTGGGACATAACTTACTTTTTCAACTAAAAAATCAAATAAAATTACTTAAAAATCTTTGATTGTAATCAAATTTTTTTCCTTGATACGTTATAAGTGTAGAAAACTAAAATCACATTTAATAAAGTCTTACTTTATTAAAATTAAAAAATATGTTTGTTTGACACACCAGCACATAGTGCAATTGTCCCGAAGACAGCATTTTTGGGTACCCCAACCATACCATCACCCATATGGTAAACATTAAACTGAACTCTGGATTGTCTTACTCGACCATTAGACCAAGTGTCGAAGACGTCAACCTGAAAGTATATCATACAATCATATTATTAGGAATATTCTAGGATATTTGAGAATTTTTTAACCAAGTTATTTAATATATTTGACACTTGTGTAATTAGAGTGACAACCGACGTCAAGTTGAAAAATAGTGTTAGACATGACAACAAAAGGAACGTCATATTTTGAATAAGTTATGATAACGATGAATCATATAACATTCTATAAGTGCCTTGTACAACACCCATGCTTTATAGTAGGGAGAGTCCTTTCATAGATTCAAAAGTTGAGACAATCTCCATGCATGGGTCTAAGAGATTTCTTCGTCACTGTAGCAAAGAGTGAAGTCCAAGAATGTTTTGCAGTTCATGCTTTCCTCACTGTCTTTTATCTTACAGTTACTGTTCCCCTTTAAAATTAAAAAAAATAATCTGTTAAGATGGAGCTTTATTAATGCAAGTTTTCATTCTGAAACCAGTTCATTCCAGTTTCATCCTGAACGCCGCAATAATAATAAATAAGAGAAGCTCCTCGGTCTGCAAGAAGCGCAAGCAAGTTCCTAACCAACTGTCCAGTCAGTGGGGTCATGGTTTTTTTAATGGTAGTGGTTGCTTGATTGGGGTGCTAAATCCGGCTTTAAAATAAATAAAGCTACAAGTCAACGCACATTTTCAACGACAAAATATCCACCCTTGCCTTTATAAGCACCCATGTCAACCAGCTTACTTAGTAAAAATTTTCTTTTTAAAAAATCTACCTACAGTTCATTCCAGTTCATGCATCCTGAATCAAGCCTTCTCTCATTGACTTGGCTTGGCCGCCGTAGGCAGAGGATCTTGTACAGTAGTGCATGGGGTGTACAACTACAGTACCGGAATGGCGTGGACCTTGCAACTAATATTAATAAAATCTAAAACTATATACTGTAGATTAATGGTAACAATAGTTATAAATACTAAGTCTCTCACAATCTCACTAAGAAGGTGCTTTTTGTGGGTTGACAATGAGCGAATCTAGCTATGGTTGACGAGTCCACAGGTAGGATGATTTACAGTACACTACTACACAGCTACACTAGGTTGCGTCACGCTTGACATTTTGCACTAATTGTCAGAATTACTCAAAATCATAGATATGACAATTTTGACTCTTCAGTTTGTTGCTTTATCGTTGTCATTTTGTTTAAAATGACAAATGTAGAAAATTTGAGTTTTTATCATGTACGGTTCACTTTTATTACTTAGAATTTTTTTAAATTATTATGACGTAGTTTGAATGTGTGACAAGTGTCCTACATTCAATTTATTATAGTGTGACAAGTGTGCAAAATATTTTAGAATGTCGCTTTTAGAGAACGTAAAAGTGAATTGAAACCAACTCTTTTTCTTTTCATGTTTCCTGCATGTTAGATAAGACAACCTCATTCGGAAAAAAAAGAGCCAATCTTATCATAGGTAGAATTCTTACGTGACTTATCTAGTTCCTGTCACAGTCTGCTTTACTTTGGGGAGTGCTTTCATGCATACTTTACTATGCAAGAGATAGACTGAAAGCAGAATGGGCTAGGGAGTGACATGTTGCAGATGCCACAGCTGTTTCCAGCCCTGTACAGCGACCTACCTGTTTGTCTTCTCCCTCGCTGAGATCTTTCCACCCAGCTCTTTCACACTAATTAACTCCTGGTCCATTCGGAATATTCTCCCAGGTGTGCAACGTCGGAAACACGTCGGTTGATATATGTGGAGAATGTTAGAAACACGTTTGATGTCAGTCCATGATGCAGATCATGTCAGTATCCAACCAACTTGTGACAGTATTGAGTACGTTTCACGCATCGTCGATCAGGCGAGAATAACTGCTTATACACTCTTTTATATCACACCTTTCGTAACTAACGTACATGAGTTGAGTTCAGAACTTGACATGTGGAAAATGTCCACTCACATGTGTACACAATCTCTGCAAAGTGATATTGGAGAGTGTTGATAAGCGATGTGGGGTAACATGGAAGTGAAGAGCTTACGATTTTACTCTTGGGCTGGTGGAGAGAAGGCCATCAATAGTCAACTGTTGATTGTTCGCCAAGTAGGGTTTTCTGATCAACTCCTGCCACGTTGGGAGATAACATTAACAAGACCAAAGATAATAGCCTGATAATTATTAATTGTAGAATGTTGTTACAAAAGCTTTCGTTTCGTTACATTGAATCTCAAAATCTTCACAGAAGTGAAAAAGAGAATAAGAAAATTTGAGAAGTGATTGTGCTCTCAGGATCTCTTAAGACCTAGCTTGTTTGCGAGGCGACCCCAAACCGACTTCGTTTCACCTTTATACTGCTTCTGTCGAGACCTCCCCCTTTTCCGACTCCCTTTACCTCTTCCACGCTTGCTGAGACGCTGACGGCGAGTCTCGGGGTCAGCCCAACCCCTGCCCCAATCCCTTGCTTCTTCTGTTGTTCTACTATTCCTGGGAATTCGCAAAGCTTGTACCATATCACCTTCTAACTGCACCAACAGAGGCTGCCTTGGTGTGCTTGCATGATCCTGTGACAAGCTGCTCTTGTGCGTTCGCAGGAACTCATGCCCTTTGGGGGTGAGCACAGGCTGTTTGATGGTGGGCACCACCAACTTGTTTGTGATTGCTGAGGTCTGAATCAACAGTGAAAAAAAATCTGAGTAAGAAAATAAAGCATGCTTTGCAAATGATCCACTACTTGAAAATAAATCATCATAAGTAGTGGATCATGTAAAGCCTTAGTACAACGACATTGCACACTCGCGTGTGGAAACTAGTCATCTTCCAAGGTTCAATCAATACTTGAGATGTTTTCTGGTCATTATACTTGGCACTAACTATGCTATCAATATTGAGTAAATAATTGGTTGATGAAGGAGGTTCGGGAAGGTAATGGCCTTGGTTCAAAATCTAAAAAGATCCTCTTATTAGATTCACTAAGTTATGAATGATAAGTACATGTTGATCTAATAGGACATTAGATCAGTATTAATGTGACATTAGATCAGCATTAAATTAATTAAAATGTCATGGCTTAATGTTAACTTAGTAGTTGTCGATGTAATATCAAGTTCACGCTGATGACACTAACATCACACCAACATTAATGTAACACCATTTGCATTACACTAACATCAACTTAGCATGAGGACTTGACATGGATCTAATTAATTTCTATTAACTTAGCATTAATAATCTAATGGAAGTAGTCTTTTTGATGAATTCGTATTCGGTGTCATACTGTTTTGTTCCAAGGTAGACAGTACTTCTTCCTTCCGATGCATTATGATTCAGCTGCATTGCAGTTGAGATGCCATCAATATATAAGATCTACAATTGTGCAAGCAAGTTTTAAAGAGACATGCACTCACTGCGTTCCGAATGTATCCACGGTCAGCAAGAATGCGAACGAAGCCCCTCCACCATAATCTATCCTTCTGTGGGTCCTGCAGTGCAAGTTCACCACCATGATAAAATTCGGAACTGATCAATGCTAAGAGGTGACAAGCAACAATAGTGTAATGATGTCCCCTCCCTCTGAAAGCATGTTAGATCCAGTACACCCTCACCTGCTTCTCCACTTGTTCGACAACATCTCTTACAGTTGGCCCTGTGGATCTCATTGATGGACTACCGGCTCTCCCTCTTCCTCTTGGTGTTCGCTCCCTTGGTTGTACACCAGTTCCCGAGGCAGCTTCCCTCTGCATTTATCCACACCATCAAGATCAGTTTATTTTAAGAAGAATGATCAATCATAAAACTTTATTTCCAAGCTTATCCCTTAAGCGTCTTAAACGCCCAATATGGCCATCTGCATCACTGAACTTTGCAACGCTGGCATTTTCTCATTTTACCTCGGTTTCCTGATTGCAATACATCGTTTTAAAGCTCTTGTTCTATACTACAAGATCAACATTGTCGATCGTGTCAAACTGAAGCCATTTTCACACAAACAGATGATTTGCAGCAGGGGGTCCAACTTTCCTACACTACATAAAATACAGTGGACGCTTAAGGGTTGACTCAGGCTCAAAGCTGTGGGGAATAGCCCTTGCATAAGCGAAGGTTCTAATAGATGTTACAATTAGCATTTGGTCTCTGAACAAGCTTGACTGATCTAATGCATGACTGGCAAACGACAGTATTGCAAATCCAATAATGAGGATCCACCTGAGGGGCAGAAATCGCTGTCAGAAGCAACACAGCTTCTCTGGTTAGGTTTTGAGTAGGAGGTGGGCCGTTGATGCATACATCACACCTGGTGAAAGACCATAGTGCTGACGATTAGTGTAATTCATCATCAACAATTTGAGGATGAAATTTTTTACCTTGAAGCAAACCCACTCAGAAGAAGATGAAGAGAACCAGAAAGCACTAAGAAATCAAGTTTAGAGGATAAAGAGTGATGGGTTCTGCTAATAAAACGAAAGAGATACCTGTTGCACAGGCCACTCTCAAGAACTTCGCCAAAGTATTGAAGGATAACCTGCACTCTGCAGCAATCTTGGTGGATGCCATACCTGCTTGTCAAACCTGAGTCAGCAAAAAGTACATGCACATTTCATAAAATTTAATGAACATTGAGTGTTATATTCTTAAGAAGTTACGTAGCACATTGATACATACAGTGTTACATGCAATCAGAAAGGCGATGATTAGTGGAGTCTAGATACTTCATTATAATGACAGTTTGCTGAAGGAAAATCCTCTAAGTCAGGGTGCACAAGACGTGGACAATGGACATGGCAAGGGCAGATTAGTGCCTGAAACAATGAGAGAGCATTTCAAGTGCATGCTTTGTTTGTGCAGCATCTCGGCGGCTGGGCAGCAATGAAGGCAGAACAGTCATGTCAACAAATAGTTCTGCAAAAACGGAGAAATTGGTGTCCATCAATGTAGTGTGGGAAATCAGTCAGATGCTATTTACTAACTGCCACATTCAGGTACTTTTGAACTATTGTAAGAATCAGGGTTAGAAAGTTTGCTTGTCCATATCGTAATCCTTGATTCAAAAATTGGCAACCCAGTTTTAGTGGAAAGTACAACACTACAAACTAAAGATTAGAATGCGTTCACGTTTAATTGTCCTGACAAGCCAAATGTCCAACAAAGGAGACATTTCGTCTGAGTTGGATGACGTCAGTACGTTGTAAGATTTCGAATTTGAGGGAACGTACCACAATCTGAACGAGCACCATCTCTACCAGCTCGACCTGCTTCTTGGTAGTATGCCTCCAAACTCTGCTTCAAATGCATGTAATTTTTTAAATGGATCCTTTGGATTAAGCAAGGACAGTTAACATTCTATATTTGAATGTCGAGACAGTTAGTGCATTGACAAATGACTAAAAAAAATGCAACTACTTCACTCTGTTATATAAAACGATCAAAGAAGACTATCGCCTGTAGCCTTGCAAAATGTAGCTTACAAATCTTGAGGAAATTAGTATTCGTAAATGACTACAAGCCTTCACACCAAGAAAGAAAGAAAGAAAGAAAGAAAGAAAGAAAGAAAGAAAGAAAGAAAGAAGAGATCTTTACCGACCTGAGGCCAACCATAATGGATCACGCGCCTTACATTTGGCTTGTCTATTCCCATTCCAAATGCAATAGTGGCAACAACGACCTGCAAGCACAAGGATATCCTCTCAGGTTATGGATATGAGAATAGAACAAGTCGAAGGTACATGTCAAACTGGACAACCAGGAGCTGGACATAACACCAATGTAAGGTTACGAAGAGGCCAAGACGGCAAGACCTGCAAAGTGCCTCCATGAAATCCCTCGTGTACTTGTCTTAAATGGGCTCTGGGCAACTGCACAAAAAGAAATAGGAACGTTATCAATTAGTGCCCACACGCTTCAGACTAATGGTAATACTGTAGCTCAAGTCGTATACTAGGCAATATGCGCAAGAACTGGTTCCTCCTCCTGGTAGTATTACCTTAGCATGATACGCAGCAGCTACAACGCCATGGCTGCATAGGAACTTTGCAACAGCCTCAGTTTCCTTTCTTGTTGGCATGTATATAATGGTGGGACCATCTCCCATATTGGTTGCCCCGCTACTATGCTGACCAGCAGATTTCTCCAGTGCAGCACCACGGCCGCTAAATTCTCCACACTCAGCTGCCAGCCAAGGTTGACAGTCACAATAGTTCATGATATTATCTACAGTACACAATTCAATCCAGTCATCCAGAATTGGCAAATTCTTCTCTTAATAAATGAAGGATTGAAAGCATTGAGTATTTCAAGAACAAATAACCACACATGGAACTACTCCGATTCATCATGTAACCAGATGTTGCGACAAGGACAAAGGAGGAATCAGGAAAAAGGCTAAAGCTTACCAAAACAATCACCACCAAGCCTCTCGTCTTCATCTTCATCCTCCAAGAACTGAGCTGTTAGCTCAACACCATCGTCCTCGTAGTCCTTAAAGTCATCGCCCTCCCCACTTGAGTCCTCCTCTTCATCCTCCTCAGACAAGATGATTACATCGTCGTCTTCATGAGCCAATTCTTTCCCAAGGGCCTTGTTTCTATCAATATTAGGCCATGCAACACTTGGACTGCTTTGTGTACTATCCGCTAGCTGGGAAAGGCCCACTTTCAATTTATGGCTATCCTGTTTGGAGTTAATTATATTGCTCCCTCGTTGCAAACTTCCTCCTGATGCGGAAGCCGTTCGCCGATATCCATTGCCATCCTTAGAATACGTCTTGATAAGAGATGCAAAATCATCTTCATATGATGATTCCTTTGTGGTTTTACTGTGGTGTACCTAGAAACAGGATAACCGGAGCTTGAAATTTATGAATGTATCAGCAAATGGGGGAATAACTGCGTTCAAACCAGATGCATGTAAGGTAACCAAACCAAAAAGTGATGTTCTGATCATAGAGAAACCTACCATTGACACTAGGCTACAGTATGGACAATTGGACATTCTTTTTAGTGCTAAATGTAGGTGTCACATTAAGGATGGTGCCACTTTTTAAGTTCGGTTACCTTAGACATATCGTTGCAGGTCAATTTCGAGACAGTTAGAGTATTACACAAGATCTGTTCCCAATTGGAAATCTCCAAATCAAACTGAAATCGACATCAAACGTATTTAGATACAGGAGAACCTATTTCACTTACAGAAAAGTAAAGATTTGGCCTGAAAAAGGTAGTAAGCACGATTTTTGGATTCCCAGAAGCAATCCCCAAGGATTTCAGAATATCGTCCCGCACAGAAGGAGTTGCCGTGGCAGTCAGAGCCATGATGGGTATTTGATGCTTCAATCCCGGAATGGAGCCAACTTTAAATTTATCCCTAAGCATGGACAATTGCCTACAATGAACAGAAACCTCAGATTAGATAATACTAATTCAAAATCCCTCAAAGAGTGGTAATCAGCATTCGACGCCAACGACCAGCTCAACGAACTTACATAGCTCAAAGATGTGCTGTACCAATAGCAATTTCTTCTGAGAAGATCAATCAAATCTTCCATTGCTGACAAAACATTATTCAAACAGTTAACATATTGTAGAGAGAATGTACCTGTAGCATGGACGAAAGTCGTGCCCCCACTTGGAAATGCAATGTGCCTCGTCCACTGCAAAGAGAGCAATGCCCTTGCCCCGAGCAAGGCCCTGCAAGTAGTTCTCCAGCCTGCCCAGTGGCCTCCTCAGGACATACGTACTTGTTTCTAAGCATCGCAATATTTATGTTCTATGAATTGAAGCACATCAACAAAGTAACTGATGGACCAAATAGCACCCTTACCTCGGAAGAGATTCCGGGCAGACGTAAACAATGTTAAAAATTCCGGCCATGGCTTTAAGCTCGATTGTCTTGTCAACTTGTCCGGATCCAAGAAAACATGCAGACACTCCCTGCCGCGATAGCTGTAAGCATTGATCGTGCATAAGGCTGATGAGTGGAGAAACCACTACGACTACCTTTCCGGTCATCAAGGCTGGCAGCTGAAAGCATAGGGACTTCCCTACAATACATAACATCTGTAAGATCAGGTGAAAGCACCAATTAGACAAGTCTATACTGAGATTGAGCGACATCTGAAGCCACCTGCTGAAAAACAGGAGACCACCTAAGTGCTGGTGCAAGTCCTTGATAGTTTCCAGATATAAAAGATTGTGATATTGAGCGTTATCATCCAAGTCAGGGCTCATGTCAGATTATTCCACTGCAAACTAATAGGTATAATGAGGAAAAAATCAAGTCAAAAAAACTCATCAGTACAGATCAATAAAGATCTCAGTGCATTACCAGAACCAGTAGCAGCAAGAACAAAGGAGTCACGATTTTCTGCCCATGCTTCAAGCGCCTCTCTTTGAAAGGCTTTCAACTCCTGGTAGCCAAAATATTTTCGCAAAGCTGTGAGAGCCGCTTTCTCCCATTCCACAAGCTTGGAGGTGCCACCGCCATTTAACTTGCTAAGTATATAGGTTTTCAGACCCTCACGTGGACCATCTGGATCAGGTTTCACTTGCACAGTTCCTCGCTTCCTCTTTCTCTGGGCAACGGTTTCCTGATAGATTAGCATGCACTGTCAGCAGTTACTACCTCAAGACCAAGATGACGTGAAAATTGTGATAACTCTCGAAATGTATTTTATTACATACTCACAGGTAACTTGCATAAAGACGATACTCATGACTTCATTTAAATTGCCTCACAAGAGGAAGTGGCAGGAGGGTAAAAGAGTCACTGTAGAACATAGAGATTGAGGATCCGTAATAGAGGAATACCTGCTCTTCAACGCGACGATTTTTGAGAAGTCCCAAACCTCGTGGCTTTACATCTTCAGTTTCCACTACATTTTTGAACCTCGTAGACCCTATTCCGATTACCGGGTTGGGTCTTCCTCCTAGAACAAGAGCATGCTTATTCTCTATGACAGGTTTCACATCTACAGCTGGTTCAGCATCCGCAATTTTTGCTTTGGCATCCACAGCTTTCGGAGACCTGCAATACAATCCATAATTCTCTTCCTTAAAAAATTATAACTGGTAATTCTTTAGAGTGAAAAGCGTATCTTTGTTGGCATCCAGAAAAGAGGACTAAGTGACCGATTAAAAGGTTACAAAAACACGTCAAAGTAGCTGTTCCGTGAGTCTCGACTTCGATATTGAAACTCCAAAATAGTAATCAAAACTCGAAGAAACGAAAGACATTAAATTCTGTAAACGACTTACCAGTCCATTGAGAATACCAACAACAAAAGTAAAGAAAGAAATGTGACTCCAGATCTAACATTTGAAAATATACATTAAGCTTCACTCTTCAAGAAATATCAGCCTATCCTAAAATATTAAGGAAAGAACCTGTAAGCATTGCTGGATAAAGCTTTGCTACTCTTGTCGCTTTCAAGGCTCACAATCTGAATCGATTTGGGATTGGCGCTGAAATGTATTGATGAATCTCTGCCACCGGTTGACGAATCGTCAGGCATGATAACCTCCGGAACGGCAGGCCAGCCCACTGCATGCCGCTTTCGGGCAGATTCGGATGAAATCAAGGTAGGAGAATCACTCACCAGGTTTCGTTTTGTTCCACAAGTGGGACTAAAATTATCAGTGGTAACAGGTTGCGTCGATTCTCTCATCACAACCCGAAATTCTTGGCAGCTGTTGGAACCACTGGGGCATTCCTGCAGAGCATCGAGCACGAGTCCATTGCGAAGACTTGCCCCAGCTGCACCAGAGCTGCTTCCTGTTGATCTATCTGTGAAATTCTCTGCGCCATGTGTAGACTTTCCCGCATTAGCTGAAGGTTCCCCATGTCCTATCACCCTTTCACCTCGAGACACATCAACTCCTTCTAAGTGGTTATCCTTTCCTGAAACGCTTGCTTCACTTATCACAGGTGGAGTTTCGTTACGGCCTAATTCGGACTGGAGCCCGATGACCATCTTTTTCTTCGGTACGAGTGGCACAATAACATGAGTGATAATATTTTCCTCCACTCTATCACTTTTTTGAAGAGGAGGTTCCTCATCATCAAAAATTTCGTCATCAAAGCCCCCCCATGCACCAGCGTTAGCTGAGGATTCCCCATATCCTAGCACCCTTTCACCTCGAGACACATCAACTCCTTCTAAGTGGTTATCCTTTCCTGAAACGCTTGCTTCACTTATCACAGGTGGTGTTTCGTTACGGCCTAATTCGGACTGGAGCCCGATGACCAGCTTTTTCTTCGGTACGAGTGGCACAATAACACGAGTGATTATATTTTCCTCCACGGTATCACTTTTTTGAAGAGGAGGTTCCTCATCATCAAAAATTTCGTCATCGAAGCCCCCCCATGCACCAGCTTCTTGTACCCAAAACCCTTGCTTGTTAACAACGTCCTTTACCCTCGTCTGTTCCGTTACTTCGCCAGAAGCTTCTGTTGAGGTTTTCATGCTCTCTGTCTCCATTTGTACATAAGCATCTTCGCTACAGCTCGCTTTCACCTTCTCTTTGAAATTCCACATATTACAGGCGACATCATCAGGGTTCACTCTCCTTTTGCTGTTACTCTCTTGCAAACCACTCTCACATTCCTTCAGAGGATATTCCACATCACGATTCGAACCTCCAGCTAACAAGTAGTCCACCACATCACCAATGGAGTGCAGCTTTGGGTTATTTATTGCCTCCACCGCCAGATGATGCTCAAATCCCATTGACATAAGCTGTGCAACTGTTTCGTCCTGCTTGAGGCAGGCATCCTCCATTTCGGTTGAGACTTCAAGTATTCTTCCAATCACACTAACACAGTTTAGAGATATGCCAGACTCTTTTCTAGCGGAAGTGATGAAGTAGCTGTCTTGAAGCACAGACCTGTCTGAAAATTGGAAAAAAGAAGAGAGATGCCAGTGAGCAACTTATGATTCTATCCATTCGCGGACACAAAGAGCTCATTCCCTGCTTCTACCGATTTCTGTGAGCAACAAAAGAATTTTTTCAACACGTTGAGCTCTTGATTACAGGTGAACAAAGCCTCAGCTTATTATGTCACTGCAGATTCAAATGTCACATCAAACACTCATACGAGTCAAAAATAATCCATCACACCTTCCCTTGATGTGCTACTAAAGTAGAGGATACTAAAACCATTAAGGGTCTGATCCCATATCCTATATTGACCTTGTTATATTAACTCATCTATTCATACACTTGATCGGCCTTCACTTAGCAAATCCAGTGTAAAGATGACTTGGCTAAATGGCTATGGCCACCGATCATTGAATGGAAAATGAGGTTGTTTACTTTCACTTATAGTGGTCTACAACCTCTTACTTTGAAAGTGCATAAGAAATTCATACATAGTGATAAAAAAAATATTATCTCAAAAGAGTTTGGCTCTCGCGCGCAAAGTGATCTCTCCACAGCTCTATACTGATCTCCCAAAATTACATTCCTTTGTATTAGCTTGATATGGAAACATGATCAGGACTTATTAACTTGCATTACATATCATTCGACAGGCGCTATTCTTTTTTATTGAGGCTTCCTTCAGCACGGTGTATATATTTAACAGAAACGTCCACTCACACAATGACCAATTTCGAGACCTAACGAATGTGAAGGGTAAACCCCTGAGATAAATATTTCCTCAACGCGAATCAAATATTTTAACCTTCATTTTCTTGTGCTTCGTCCCCCTCCAAAAAAAACATTCAATTATTCACATGCACTCAGCTGTCACTGCACGGCCTCGTTGTCTCTTCTCCAAACAGTGACGATCTCTACAGAAAAATGACCTAAAATTTCAAGCTGAAAAATCCAAAAAGGAGGAAATCTTTTTTTTTCAATCATCCCGCTCGTTCATAAAATCACGATAAAATAAATTTGTATGCAATTCAGGAGAAGGCTGAACTTCCACACTGCCAGTATTTTTGAAAGAGAAATGAAGCAAAAGCGACAGCTAAATGACCTAAATTGCAAGGTGAAGAACTCCAAACCAGAGGAATAGTCATTTTAAAAAAATCTTCCCGCTCGTTCACTAAGACATAAAAATCACGATAAAAAGGCTATGTACGCGATTCAGAAGAAGAGACTAAAATCTCATTGCCAGTAATTTTTGAAAAAAAGCATTCGGCATTGCCAAACTCTCCATTTAAAAAGAAATCATCCACTCAATAATTCAAATGCTACATTGCTTCCAAAAAACTCACCAGAGACTCCACACGTACAGTTCTTCGATCCATTGCTCAAAACCTACTCATCGCTTCCCTGCAAGCAACGCGATAATCGTGAGCTCTGACTCGACCAAATTTAAACAAAGAAATGATGGCCGTATAATTTGTTGCTTTTTATGTTTCCTTTCTTTCAAAGAAAATGTTATTGCGAAATCGAACTATTGCTTTTGAAATGGCTTTGAGATTGATCAAAGAGTTTGAACAACAAAATGGATGTCTCTGCAAAATTCAAAAGAATTGCATTATGATATTTTCGTACGGGATCGAAAGAAAAAATGTGAGAATTGGCGAGATAAGTTACCATTTGAAACGGAAGCGATTGGGAGAAGCGGGCACCATGATCGCTCGCCTTGAAATGAAAGAATGGCCTCATTGACGAAGAGCAACTCTTCTCTTCTGCTTCGGCTTGTGCTTCTTCGCTTCACAAAGGAGCCCCCGCGATGGATGAACATATCTGGATGATATTCATTCATTCGTAAATCTTGTCACTGACGACTAGAGGCGTATCAGAGTTACAGTCAGACCTCTTTAAAGGTCATAGTCTACCCTCCATAATATGGCCCTCCATAATATGGCCCTCCATAATATGACAATATTATTGTTTCAAGTCTATACAGCTGCACATGTGACAAGTCATTTATGTGATTAATTTATGCTTGTCACCATGAAGTTAAAGCTTCTCAAACATGTCATATAAAAGAGGGACAATTGTATATGTACGACTACCAAAAAGTTAACAAATAACTTTTATAGAGGTTTAGGGTGTGCTCACATCATATAAAAAATATGAAACCAATATTTGAGTAGAGGACATATTATGCTATTTACTATAGAAGCAATCTCAATGGAATGACTATGAAAATAATCTTCATTGAAAGTAACGAGTCAAAGTGATTTGATGAGTCCGAAAGTGACAGTGAAGGCTTATTAAGTCCTCAAGGCACTTGGTTATTAAGAGACTTGTATTACTATTTTGTTCTTCAAGACATGCATTGATAGAGGAATATGGAACAAGAAGTTGTAGAACGGGTAATGTTCAAAGCTTTGTCTTAATCGTCATCAAGTGTGACTAAGGTTTATCTTCAAACATCACGCTCAATACCGATTGTTATTTTTTACTTATTTAATTATATTTTGTGATTATAGAGTCTATTCTTGAAAGAGGGCATTAACAATAGGGAGCACAAACTCGGTCTTAGTGGCCAAATTGGCAGCATTTCTCCCAAGAGATTCTTCATTCACATCGGCCCTTCAAGTTAGAGTTAATTTTTCTACTCAATACCAAGCTCAGGTGGTCCATCCAAATCAAACTTTCTTTGCAATTCTTTATACACTAGGAATTTTGCATGTATTCCTTTGGATTCAACATATATTCCTCTCATTTCAAACAAAGATTCTACATTAAATGCTAATTTGGAAATAATACCCATATTTTGTTAAAATGGTCATTTTGCGAAATAAATTAGGTCATGCACCCTCATTTGCGTAGACAAAGAACAAAACTAACTAAAACAAACTACACTTGTGTCAAAAAAAAACCCCAAAAATGTTTTGAAATGATCCAAAACACTTTGAAAGTTGAAACCACTTAAAATTGTTTCAAAATTATTCAAATCAACCCATAAAGATAAAGACACAGTCACATTGTCATTCTTTATTTGAATAAGGTGCCCTAAATGTTTGGCCAGTGGAATATGACCATTATTTCCAAAGATATTCGTTGATGCCTCCTTGTGTAGAATGATTGTAGTCGTCGGGTCAACATATCATGCCAAATAATTATTATTTTTGCCCAAATGTTGTAAATATTCTCTAAGATTCTCCTTTTCACCATAGGTTTATTAATTTTTTTACTAACAAAATAATTTCCTAATGATTTGGGCTTCTCTTCTTATAATTTTTATTTTATTTTAAACCTAGGGTTTTGGTATATAAAGAAAGCACCGAGAGAAGGCATTAGGTGTCGTAGAACATGTGGTCATGGGGTGGGAGCCTCAACATTGACTTCCCTCTCTCAAAACCTCCCGAAGCTCTTTCCCTCTATGCACCGCTTGTTCTCCGCTTGTTGTGGAGTACTGCACTAAACATTCAATCAATTGATCCAAAGTGAAAAAATGAGTTGGAAGACAAAGCTGCAATGAGTTGCAAGATTAGGGCTGCAAAGGGTTGCAAGACGAGTTGCGACGAGCAACAGAGTTGCGACGGAAGTCTCACATAGAGAAAACAAGTCCTATGAGCAATAGTGGGTTGGTGGTAACCACCAGCCTAAAAGCCCTTTTATACCAAAACCTAAGGTTTAATACATGTATATTTGTCTTTGCACATGCACAGGAGACCTTGGGTAGTGAGTGCATTAGGAACTTCAAGTCATGTGAACATGGTGCCATGAAAGTGCATTGAAATGCAATTAAGATGATTTAGTACCAACCTCCATACCAACCTAGCCGATGAATAAAATGACACTAAAATGACCAATATGCGGCCTTTGGTGTCAAAATGGCACCAAATTAGTATGGCCCAACTTTTTTGATGTAATGCTTTCAAGAAACCCTAAACCTCTCTGTAGGAAAGAATCCAAGATAAGGAATCCATGCCCCTCACAACAGTCTCCCGGTCGCCAGCCGCCCAATGTACACGGTAGTTAGTGTAAAATCAGTCGAATGAAATTGTCAAATTATTGATTGAAACTAGTAGTTTTAGGCTAAAATTCAAATAAATTTTGTGATACTCATGTGAAACAAGGATAATAACCCGATGAATTCTTGTCTAAAACCAGTTGCATTTGTAAAATATTGGATTTTGGCTGATTTCCTTGGAAAACTCCCCGTTCAGTGCAGCCGCCCAGCTCTGCCGCCCAGTCAGTGACTGTACCGACACACTCTGTCAGATCAGAGCCAGAAATGTATAAATCTTTACTCTAGCACCACACTGACTGACACATCATTTGCAGGACAATTCTTACATGTAATCTGTGAGAGTTGCAAAAGATTTCAGAGAACAGTTGGTGCACGTTTCCAACATTAAATGCCATTATTTCTAGCATGTTCCGTAGTTTTGTTGTTCTTTCAGTGTCGTTTTAAGCACCTGCTATACATCATAGGGAGATAAGTACAAGATTCCCACATGGGAAACGCGGACAAATTTTCCACAATTGTAACTTCCCCAGATCAAAAATACACTACAATCATTCCAAGAAAGTTACAATTGTGGGAATTTTGTCCCACTGTCTTCCTATATGAAATCCCATGTGGGAATGTTTTTATTTCTCCCTGTGCATGAGTTTTGATAATGTAAAGTTGTTTCATTGAATATCATGCTTCTAGATATGTAGTTTTTGGTTGATTGACACCACTAGCAAAGGCGTCCTTCTCACTCAGAACATATCAGAGCACACTTCTCCTATGTGACGAATCGCACTCACCAAGTCTTGAGCGCCTCAGCAGTGAGTGCAAAGTGGCATTGTTTGACTCACCTACCAAGTAAAAAGCGATGCCTTCTCCTTGTAGTGTGAAGGCTCATATTGAGTTATAGGATTATCGAGTGCATAACCTATTGCGCATTCATGCATGTAATCCAAATCATCTTATTTGATTTCAGTTTTATTTGGTTCATCAAGTGGTCCTAAATAATAGTTTTGGTTATGAGTTTTAACCCATGAGTGATCATCCTATCATCTTTTGATACATTTGCTCAAAAAACAGGCACAATATGTTATAGATGACCCAAAGTCATTTCATTGAATATCATGCATCTAGATTTGTGCCTTTTAGGTGATTAAAGATCTCACATTGAGGAGGAGGGTTATGGATTATAACCCTTGACTAATTACCAACTTCAAGTGAAGAGGGACATCGTCTCTTCAAAACTTGGACTTGAAAAATTGAAATTGTTTGTTCATTATGAGTGCATGCGAGGGGAGACTCTACGACACGGTTTGACCAGTGTTGAACTGGTATAGCATCAAGTTGTAGTGAACTCTTAGACAAAAGCACATTTTAGAAATCCATTTGAGGTTCTTGAGATTAACAAATGTATTCCAAGCATGAATTTTTTTGAGACCCTTCAAATATCAGACCAACATTAGTTATGATGTGTTGACATTCGGTTATCCACGCCTACAAATTGCCTAACTTGTTGCCTTCTACATGTGAATTGAAACATGGGGGTTTTGCTATTACCCTTCAAGGAGACAGAGACACGTACTCACTCCAAAGCTAAAGCTTGCGCAAAAGCTGGGGAAAACTTGCACTCTGACCCCAACGTTTTCGTCAGGCTGTGTATGTGATGGATCATTTGAATTATTCAGATTTGTTTGAAGAAGTATTAAATAGACGCAGGTCTGGAGCTCACGTTCAAATTCCTGAGGTACGTAAACATAATGTGCATCATTCACCGCTCGCCTTTGGTACATTGATTCTGCCCTCTATGTGTACGTGTCCATGTTACGGAATTAGTAGCACTACCCTCAACATATTTTTTGTTCACACTACCATAGTAGAAACACTGTCTGTGTAGACTAAAGAAACATTCCAAAAAAGACCCACGTGTGTGACAACTAGTATAGCACTAGTAGAAAAGGTGACATTGCTGAGGAAGATGCTCAGGCAAGTAGTGCTCAATTCCATGCATGCATAGTGATTTTGCTTGGACATCTCCATGTGGAGCGCCACCTTTCTACTAGCGTTGTTTGCCATGTGGGTCTTTTCACTAGTATGTGCGGGCGGTGTTTCTACTAGTGCTACGATAGGTGGAAGTCAGGGTCATTATATATGGGTTGAATATTTAAATTCTCATTGAATCAACTTTCGTAGATAGAAATATTTTAGAATATATTTTAAAATTCTCTTTTTCACCATGCAAATCTTTGAAAACTAAAATTTCCAAAAAAAATTGATATTTATTTTTTGTAAATATTTATGCCGACTTGCCTTTTACCCTAAACTAATTTGTCTTCAAACTAGCATTATTATTTTTCTTAAGGATTGGTGGTTTGTGTGGAGATGAGCACAAGAATGTGCACCACATGCTTTGATTGTGAAAATGTTCTTGAATAATCTTATCTTATAGGTACAAGTTCAATGTGGTTATTTTTTTAAGTTTGAAAAATAAAAATAGTTTAAACATTTGAGAATATTTTTTCACAAATATTTTTGACAAATTTCTATTATGATTTTGTATAATTTTTGGGTTTTGCATTAATAAAATATGCTTCTCTGAAAAAAATCTCAACAAAATTTTGATTATAAATCTATTCAAAAGCCAAATTTTAAAGTTGTGATTTGATAATTTTTGTACTTAAATGTGTAAAGTTTGATACTTCAATTAAATTAAATAAGGTTTCAATCAAATTTAAATTAAATGAAGTTTCACATTCAGTTAAATTAAATGAGATTCAATATTCTTTTCAAAGCAATGAAATTATTTACATCATTTTTGGCAATAATGCATATATAGCAAAGAATGTGTATAGATCAAACATTGATTTTTAATGCCTATAAATATATTTTGATTGTATACAAGTATTTATAAATAACACTTGTTTTGTTAAAAGTGCACAAGTCATGCTAAAAATTTATATGTTTAAAAAAAGTATAGTCATAATTTATTTATAAAGTGAAAAAATTGAATGTACATTACATAAAATAAAATGCAGTGCAAATTTTAGAGGGGGGTGGGTATGTTCCCACCCCCTCCTCTTAAAATTAAAAGAATTGTAGTGAAAATTTTAAAGGGGGTAACTCCTATTTAATGTCAAGGGACACTATATCTCTTCACCTTTGAACAAATTGTAATAAAAAATACATCAATTTTCTCTAAACAAGTGCTAAATATGCCAGTGTAGTTCATTTAAAAATGGACCTCCTACATACCATACCCACATATTAAGTTCAATACATATATATTAACGAAATGAATTTTTTCTTCTAAAGATTCAATTTTTGGCAAACGTCAATTTTTTGAATATTATTAAAAAAAATTAAAAAAATTCCACTACATAAAAAAACATTCCCAAAATTCGTTCATCTATTTTTAGATTAAAATTCTCCAATTCTGCTCTACATGTATAGTATTATACGTTCATTGTAGCCTTGAAAGTTGTAAATTTCCAACTTTGAGCATATGAAAAGTGCAACACCCTACTAATGGCTCTTCTTCTTTGTTCCAATGGTCTTCTGTCTGATAGGCACTCGATCATTAATAATACACATATACACTTTATTCACGCCAGCCTCAAAAGAGGCCGCAATTTCTATCTATCTAGGTCTTCTTGTTGTACTTATTTACAACGAAACTTCCTTTTCTACATGTAAAAAAAAAGTTTAATTTTACCTTCTATATTTCTAACTTTCAACCCATAAGCCTTGCACTACATTGCCTCTAGAGACAAATGTTGTCCCTTTGTCCAGTGGATACTGGGTTACCATCAGCAATGTAGGACTCTACGGATTTCTGTGCAACATTTGATATTTCATGGGCTCATACATTTTTCGCATGGATTCCGCACATATTTTGCTTTAATTCTGCACTGAATCCGCAGAACTTCTACATTCACTCTTTTCGTTATTTAACCCTTAAACGATAATGCCAGCCCCACGGGCTTGGTTTTAGTTTGGGAGAATCTTGCTCATAACTTCTACACCATTGCACCAAATGGGGTTTTTAAAATTCCAAACCAAGCACCTTAGAGAGATCTATACTTCTTTAGAATAAAGCTAAAGTATATTAAACACAAAATCATGCTTAAAATGGAATTTAAAACAGATTTTGGGTGTGGTATGAAGAAAGGAATTGTCGTTTAAGGGTTCAAAAAATACAAAATCCGTGCGGAATTACCGTGAAAACAGTGCGAAATCCGTGAGAAAAATGTACGAACCCGTGAAATATCAGATATCGCATGGAAATCGTTTAAAATCCATGGGGTCCTAAATTCCTGATGACTGACATAACAAACAAACACTTTACTGATGCTAGCCTCGAAAAAGGTCCAGAGTTTCTATCTATCTATAAAGTGTTGTACTTTTTCCTTTCTACAATGTCATTTCATTCATACCCTAAGGGCCTCTTTACACTAGAGGTGAGAAGCCGTGAGGAAAGAAATTTCAGCTAATGAAAAATTGATCTTCTCGGTTTCTAAACCTCCCATTGGCTGAAATTTCTCTCCTTACGGCTTCTCACCTCTAGTGTAAAGAGGCCCTAAAATAAACTACAATAAAATAGAATAAAAATAAACAATAATTGAACATCACTCTAGTAGGAAAGAGTGAGCAAGTGTAAATGCGCCATGTGAGCAAGTATTTCTTTTCTTTTGGCCTTAACTAGTGTTGGGGGTGAATGTACGTAAAGAATCGGCGATGGCGATGGCGATGGGGAAGTTTCCGTTTTCTAATCTGGTGGAGGCGCCTTCGTGTTCCTCCGCAAACCAAGCACCCCAGTCGTCGTCTCCACAACCACCGACTTCGTAATCTCGTCAGAAGGGCAAAACCGCCCTCAGCATCTCCCGAGCACAAATTTTGTGTTGTTGATTTTTTTGTGATTTTTTTGTGATTTTTTTTTGTTGTTGTTGCGGAGATTTCGTGTAGAAAGCAGCACGATGTGGTTGTGGAACGATTCGGCGAATCGGCCGAGCGACGAGGTGCTGGGCACATTCGCGCCCATCGTGGTGTACTGGCTCTACTCCGGCATGTACCACGTCCTGCTCCCCTTGCCCTGCCTCGCCAAGTATCGCTTGCATTCCGTGGAGGACCAGATGCGCAAGAACTTGGTCACCGTACCACAAGTCGTGCGAGGCGTACTGTTGCAGCAAGTCGTTCAAGTCATTGTCGCGCTTCTCCTCTTCACGGTAAGTAACCTAATTCTAATCCCTTTCTTCTTAGCCCCCGAATCTCCCTTTCCTACTAGATTTGAAATCGTTCCCTTTTCCGTGTAATTTGCATTTTTTCCAGATCTCGTACCGTCTTAAAAAACTACGAAACGTTAGTTCCAAGTATTCATTCGCTCTTCTTTTTTCGTACTCTTTTTTCCTTTTTTCTCACTTAACCTAATTTTGATTCTTAGCCCTGAATCTTACTTTTCTGCTAGATTTGACAGCATTTTCGTTAACTTCCTTCGTTGTTAGTTGCAAGTACACGCTCTGTTTTTTTCTGTCCTTTTTACTTAACCTAATTCAAATGTAGCGCTGAATCTCACTTTCGTACTAAGTTTGAAATTATACCTTGCCGTGTAATTCAAACTTTCTTCGTTGTTAGTTGCAAGCTGTGAATGTACAGTACGTTTTTTGATAAATTATTTCTCAACCCTAATTGAATCTGTGAGCAGATTACCGGGCAAGAGGAGAAAGTGGAGCAGCCGGAGTTATGGATAGTGGCCATCCAGATAGTGGTGGCGATGGTGGTGATGGATAGCTGGCAGTATTTCTGCCACCGGTGGATGCACTTGAACAAGTTCATGTACAAGCACGTACATTCATTGCACCACCGACTGGTGGTGCCGTTTGCTTTCGGGGCATTGTACAACCATCCCTTGGAAGGTCTGTTACTGGACACTGTCGGTGGGGCAATCTCCTTCCTAGTGACTGGAATGACGCCCTGGACGTCCATCTTCTTCTTCTCGTTCGCCACCATCAAGACCATCGACGACCACTGTGGCCTGTGGCTGCCCGGGAACCCCTTCCACCTCCTGTTCTGGAACAACACGGCGTACCACGACATCCACCACCAGTTGCACGGCACCAAGTACAACTTCTCCCAGCCCTTTTTCATCACGTGGGACAAGCTCTGCGGCACGCACATGCCGTTCCAGGTGCAGAAGCGCGTGGAGGGCGGCCTGGAAGCCAGACCTATCAAGAAAATCGACTGATTGTATGAAGATATTACTGTCCTTTTCTTTTTTTTCCTTTTGTGTAATGCAGCTTAAGCTCTTGATAGTCATAACAAAGTAGTGATGTTGATGATGACGTTGATGCAGTGTTGAAGCTGTGTTGGGAAATTTCATCATGTATAGGTACTCGAGAAGACCTTTACTTAGGGTTTGTTCTTCATTTTCACCTCTCGAGGGAGAGAGAGAGAGAGAGAGAGAAGAAAACTGGTTTAGATTTAGCTTCATTCTTGCAGGGTTGCACATGTGATGCTCCTGATGATAGGGTTTTTGGTCACAGCTTTTTAGTTAGACGTATTGGTAGGCCACTCCTGTTACTCTCTGCTGTGCTTTTTAACAAGGCAATTGTATTCATATATGATGATTTTCAAATCTGTTGCTCTGGAAGTGAAGATAATTGGCTTGATCTTTGCATGCAGCTTCAATGAGGTTTGTCTGACCGGTAGGTTTGGGCATAATGCAATTCTCCTTTCTGCAAAGTACTCTTTGAGAGTTGTGGGATGTGATTTTGAAATCGCCTGCTTTTGAGGGCAACTGTGAAACTCTCTAATAAGGGTGTCAAACCTTGTGATTCTTGCTTTGTGATTTGTGATGTGTAGGTTTCTTACCAAATTGAGCACATTTTAGCGTGTTGTGGAACTGGATTCTGAATTACTTTCTTCTGCAGGTCACAACCTGGTCTCCCAGAAATGCATGTGATTGTTATCAGTGGAGTTCTTATGTAGCTTCTGGAGTCTTTTTTTGCCTTAGTATATTCATAACTCTTTTACATCACACCTTTGGTAACCAATGTTCAAACATGTGTAGGCTTAAATGTGAGCATCGGTCCGGTGGATACAGATAAAGGACAAAAAAATGAGGTCCCAACTTCCACCCATGCTTTGTGAGCGCTGAAAGCGGCTTGCAAAGTCACCTACTTCACCATGCCATCGGTAGGCTATGTGATTGGTTTCTTTATGGAGAATTTCTAATTTTATCAATTGAATTGCTTTACCCAGGGTGAATTTCTAATTTTATTTACTGGATTGCTCTACCCAGGGTGCTTGGAAGTGGTCTTTACTTTTTCAATCGGTGGAGAGTTGAATTTTAGGACAGACCCAACTCTACAAGGCCCAACTCTGCAAGGCCCAACTCTGCAAGGAAGGAGGCCCTAATCATACAACAGCAAATATTCTGGAATGTGATATCACAGAGTGATGATAAGGAGTTCAGAGTGTCACTTACTGGGCCGGCTCAGGATTGACAGGTTGCTCTTATGTGTACACACTGACCTCTGTAATGTCACTCATGTATAATTCTCATGTATACTCTCATATACAAACTCTGACTTCTTTAACCCTTTACCACCCAGGGTGTTTCTGGAGAAACCAAGTTTTTTGGGTGATGTTTCTTTAAAACTCTCTCTGTTAAAATTAGGGCTACTATTATTAGAATCTAACCGGATGAATGTTAGCATAGCTTAATGAAACAAGTGTTGATTAAATCTTGGTAAGATCGGACCGTTGGATTGAAAGATTATAGTATGTCTTTAAACCGTATAATGAACACTCAAAAATGAGATTTTGGGGGGTGTGTGGCTTCAAGGTTAAATAGAATTTGGGTTAAATTTTCAAAAATAGTAGTGAAGATGTTCAACAATGGCCTATGTCAACACCTCTTCATTGCAATCTTTCATGTCAAGAACTGACTCGTACATAATTATTGTGAATTTTATAAGTGAGAGTGACTTATCCATGTACGGTTTAGGACAAAATTTATATGTTAAAATAAGAAAGGAGTTGGTACATTGATGAAGATCAGACTACAAACACTAATGGAACATGAATAAGAGAACACAATCCAAGAAAAAATTCAAGATTACAAACTTGCAAACACAAGAAATACCACATAGTACATGTGTTGTATTTGTAAGTATTTGCTATATTTTGAGGTATTTGTAGTATTTTGGTGTTTTGTACATAGGTATTTGGATAGCTAAAAAAGTCTGATTTCAAATTTTCTTTTTGCATCATTTGCAAAATCAAAAGTTACACATCTGAACTTCAAACATTGGACTAAGATGGTTCACAGATTTTTCAACATTTCATTTTCTAGTGATTTAGTAACCACTTAGTGGTTACCTAGGCACTAAAAGGTTAACCTTTAACTCCTAAACGTCTGAACATGCCTTTGTGGCCAATAGAATACGTTGTATTTTGAATGTACTTGGAATGAATCCACACCTCTAATGAGTTTGAGGTCAAAAGAAAGCTGAAATTTAGATCAATGCGGTTCTAACAAGCTACTGAGATCCCAATTTAGAGTTTCTTGTTAGTAGAAAATCCCAATTATACGACAAACCCCATAGGACGTTTAGGGGTTGAAGAACCACAACTATGTTTCTCTCCAAACACTCCAAAACTACCTAAAAGTATTCTTTCTCATAAAAAAACAAATAGTTTTTGATTAAAAACCTTTTCAACCGATTCAGTTGTAGGATATTTCAACCAACTTGTAAAATTTCAACCAACTTGTAAATTTTCAACTATTCAAATTTTCAATCGTAGCATATTTCAACGAACTTGTGTGAAAAGCCTAACCCCTAACTGCCGGCAAGACCAAAAACTGGTCGATGACTGAATTCGAATGTTCAATTCCAACTGCGTGGACGATTTCCATCCAATTCCTGATGTGAAGGGCTTTGCTTGGTGATGCCACCCCTTGAAGTTAAATTCAAATCGTTCAAGCTATTTTTAAATTTTACATGGGTCCCAACTACAAAAGACTCATAAAACGGTTCACCGAGTAGTGTATTTTGATTTTTTTTCTTCTTCTACTTAAACTAAATTTAGGCCATGAAAATAAGTTCCATTGCATTTGAACATAACCAACAAAATGAAGCTTTCCAAGTTTAGTTTTTATTCAACTTTGAATTATTTTAAAAAATCTTAAAATCGAGTGTTTTATTGTAGTTACAAGTTCGGTAGGTATCACCAAGGTGTAGCAAAAATTCTAAATTTAGATAAACGGATGATTTTCATCAACTGAACTTTTTTTCATTGTAATTTACACCTTAGGTAAAAAAATCAGAATTTTCTAGTACATTTTGTAATTGATATAGATTTTCTTTGCAATCACTTTATAAAACCATAGTAATTTCAAAATTTCACCAAAATTTATGAAAAATTCATGATTTGTAGTAGACCATCGACTAAAACTATAAATTTGAATTCCTACAATATTTTTAGTAGCAGCAAAATTGAATGTGATAAATTGAATGTGATAGATAAAACATGATTCCATGGTCATAGGCCCAACCTTTAAGGGCTAAAACGTTGGTTTATGGGTCATCCACTATAATGAACTTACAGAGCAAATGAGAGTGAGACCCAAGCTTCCAGATACCCGGATCCGGAGGGTACAATCTCAAGTGCATACCCTGCAACGCTTAAACCCTAAACCCCTGGCGCCGCTCCGACTCGTCTTCCTCGGTCGGAATGCATTCCGACCGAGCTTCGCGAGCCACTCAGAGATTGCAAAGTTGCATGACTCCAATGATTAGCGAGAGTGCATGACGAAGATGACGAAATGCAGAAATGGCTTCTCCTGCTCTTTGTAACGTGAGCACCCCTGCACAACTTAACACTAGTTGCCATTTTCATTGAAACCTATGGTCCAGTATTCCAGTTACACCATTTTTTTTTCCCTCAAAAACCGTGAGCATTCACTGTAGTGTATTGTGTAAAGATAAAAATACTAACCAGCTTTGTTTTTAGGTCCTAAATCCTGATGATGAGCATGCTTTAAAAAGAAATAGCCGAAAGACGAAGTACTGATGATTTTTCTTTCTGCCGGCTTGTAGGTCAATTTTCGAGAAAATTCACTTTTCCATTCAAAACGTCTTTCGTTTGCCGTTTCTCTAAGATAGTTGTGGTGCGAACGTGATTCTTGTTTTCGCTGAAAATTCTTGATTATACGGTTTTTCCCGCCCTCGTGACTCTTTGCCTGATATCCGCTTCTCGTTTCATTTTGAGTAACCTGAAATAGCTTGTGAAATTGAGTATAGTGTTTAGGTTAGCCGATCTTGATCAATCACCTTAGGAAGATTTCTTAGTAGGAAGCTCCGGCTTCATGGAATATTTATTTGTTACCATCGCTTTGACACAGCTTCTCCTTGTAGGTTTCGGTGCTCTTTTCTTCTCTCGCCCGGACCTCTTGTCTTTCTTGTTTGGCCAAGAATGGGCGTCGTTTGAGGAAGTACTTAGTTGGACTGAGATATGATGATGTTTTGTATCATTGAAGCTTAAGGTTACAAATCTCTGGTTACAAAAAACGTTCGCGTGGTGATTCCCTATTTCTCTCAGTAACGTTTTCCAATTTTCATCTGTAAACTCACAGGTTAAGAATATAATCTGAGAGAGAAGAATTGCATCGTTTTTTTGACAATCTTGTCTGGTGATGACAGGGATGCAGGGCACGATGTGACGCATGTGGAGCCGAGGTTTAGGTGTTAGCGATGCATGATTTTTTCTAAGAAGTTCTAGCTATGGCAGCCATTCACACGATGGCTCTCTCGCGAGCTTTGAGCCGAATCGCCTCGAAAGCAGATCACTTAAGATTAGAGAGTGCGTTTACAGGGAGTTATCTCAAGGGACAAGGTCAATGCTTCCATCTCTCCAAGCCCGCAGTGCGAAAGAAAGCGAATAGACTGTACACGTGTTATTCGACATTAAAGACGCTAGACACTCCACAAGTCGTCACGGTGAAGAGGATTTTACAAAATGGAGGACAAAGTGACCGCATTGATTTTTGGAGTTTGAAGTTGCAGCAGTGCCGGAAACCGTTGACAAAAGAGATGATGAAGCGGCTCAAGTGGAGTAATCCGCTTGGCTTGGACGAGTCGCTCCGTGGCGGCAGTCTCAGGAAGGGCACCAGAAGCGCGGAGCTTCTGGAGATGAAGGCTGCGTTTCCACGGGAGGTTTTTCTCTGCAGATCAGGAGACGTTTATGAAGCTGTTGGCATTGATGCTTGCATTTTGGTTGAGTATGTTGGAGTAGCTCCCATTGGACGGAAAGACTCGGTTCCCAAGGCGGGCTGTCCTGTTGTCAACCTTCGACAAATCATTGATGAGCTTACGCAAGAAGGCTTTTCTGTGTGTGTTGTGGAGGAGGTCCAAGGCTCACCGACAGGACGTGGACGTCGTAAGGAACGCTTTATTGCAGGACATGCGCATCCAGGTCAGTGGTTTTTGTTGTTGCTAATTTTAGCCAAAATGATTCATAAAATTTGAGCTGGCTAGTTATACAAAGGATTTTGGGAAAATAATAGCCAGATTTCCTACATGAGTCAAGATGTGTAGCCTCTTTAAACCTAGATATCACCCAGGTATCGCTGAAAGGTAGCACATGTGTGTTATCCTGATATTACATAATATGAAATGAGCATGCAAGGAGCATGGATTGCTCTTCAAGCCATGGAAAAGTAGCAAAAATGCTAAACTGTCTCCTGACAAAAAGAATTCTCTGATCCAGGTAGTCCGTATGTTTACGGCTTGGCTGCTCAGAATGTGGACTTGGAGTTTCCAGAGGCCGTATCAGTTGTTGGCGTTTCACACAACAAAAAAGGCTACTGCCTCGTTTTCGCCTCCGAAATCATGCGCACTTATGCAGTGGAAGAGGGACTCACTGAGGAGGCTGCGGTTGCCTTGCTGCGCGCTCAAAAATGTCACAAGGTTTACACTCACATTTCCTTACAGTTGGGTGAGTCCACAGGCAACGGCAGTTGGGTGAAACGTGGTCTTCTTTGGAGCGAATTCCAAAAGCTGCAGCACGAATGGTATGAAAATGATCATGTCGACGAGCTTCTCATCAAAGTACGCGAGATTTATGGACTCGGTGAATCTGCAGAGTTTCGAGAGATTTTAGTTCCACCAGGAGAGAGACCGCGACCTCTTTACGTTGGGACTGCATCTCAAATAGGGATCATTTCTACCGCAGGAGTTCCCAGCCTTCTGAGTGTCGTTCTTCCAAAGGAAGCCAACCATTTATGTGTTTCCTATCTGAAGAATCTCCTGCTGCATCCCCCTCCATACCGCGTGGCGGAGTCTATACAAGGGGCTTGTGCAGGTCTGAGAGATCTCACGTGTTCTGTTCCAGATTTCACATGCGTGTCGGCGGTGAAGCTTAAGAGGCTCGTAGAAGCGAAAGAGGCGAATCATGTTGAGCTTGCACGTATCCAGCGATTGGCGGAAGATGTGCTGTATATGAGCAATGACTCTGAACTGACTGGTGTTCTGGAGCTTCTACTCGAACCGGCTTGGCTGGCTACAGGTTTCTCCACATCTCCTTGTCTTCGAATAATGCATTGTCAGTGATACAAGAGGTACAGTCTGGGTCAGGAGTGCATTAAGGCATGATATGGCTTGGTTTCAACATGATGTCGTAGTGACAACAAGATGCTGTTTGTCTTATTCCAAGGTTCATGGTGACAGGTCTTCGCATTGGACGGAAACAGCTGATTGCTGATTGCAAGATGATTTCCAGCAAATTGGGGAACATGCTAGCATCTGAGGGTGACTTGGATCAAGCCCGGAGTCAGGGTGCAGGCATTCCTGAAGACTTCTTTCGAGACTCGGAGGATACTTGGAGAGGGCGGGTGAAGCGGGAGCATGCTGAAGAAGTCTACAGAGAAGTCGATGAAGCAGCGAATGAGCTGGTCACTGCAGTAAAGAATGGCCTCTGCCTAATTGTGGAAGGGGATGACAGCGCGAAAGGCCCAAAAATGGAAATCTGCTACAGCTATGAGGATCAAGCAGTGTGGCTACAAGGGAAAAGGGTATTAACGGGGGTGAATGCTTCCCTGGACGCAGCATTGAAGTGCCTGGTCCCAGCCGTTGATGCCAAAGGGAAGAAAATAGGGGAGGAATGGTGGACAACAAGCACAGTCGAAAGCTCCTTGAGCAAGTACCGTGCTGCAGTTGAAAAGGCTAGTGTGAGAGTCCTTGAGCTTCTTAGAGCCATAGCAGAAGACTTACAGCCCAAGACGGAGGTGCTGATCTTTGTCTCCACTCTGTCCGTGATTGCTAAAACCTTGTACATGCATGTCGCTGAAGGCGTGCGTCGTGACTGGGTTGTGCCAACACTCTCTTCAACGGAAAAAAGGCAGATGGTGCTTGATGATCTCGTTCCATATTGGAACGATCCAGCTCATGAAAACGTGCAGCCCAACATGGTTGAAATGAACTCCATGTACCTCCTCACAGGTACCTAATATATGAAAGGGAACCTTGGCAGTCTGATATTCCACTGAATGATAATTTTAGAAGTCCTGAAAAGTGGAGTAGACCTCAATCATCAGTGTTGGCTAAGTTTCTCCCCTTTCTCGCAGACTTGTATTCTGTATTCAGATCCATAGCCCAATATATGTAGGATGATGGATGTGTCAGTAACGTTCGTTGACATTTTAGTGAGAATCCTCTGTCTCAATTTAGCGTGTTAAGCAGGATGTTGTCTTAAGTACAGTCACCTGATTTGCTTTTGCGGATTTGATTTTATCTTGATTTTTTTTGTTTTTGTTTTTGGCTGAATCAATCACAGTCAGTTGTCCTCTTTGGAGCAGATATCGTTCTTGCTTAGTAGGGTACGTTTGAAGAGCAGGCCTGGTTCTTAGCTGGAGCAGAAAGTTCAAAAATGTTATGATATCTGCCTAAGTACTTATTGAGCTTGTTGTTTTGCAATCAGGACCCAATGGAGGTGGGAAGTCCAGCATGTTGAGGTCAATTTGTGCAGGAGCTCTTCTTGCAACCTGTGGTCTGATGGTGCCTGCTCGCAAAGCCTTAATGCCTCGATTTGATGCCATCATTCTGCGGATGATGTCCACAGACAGTCCTGCTGATGGCAAGAGTGCGTTTCAAATGGTACGTGCCCAGTCAGTGTTGCAACTCCAGAGGTTAATATTTGTTGAACAATCCAGGACTAGATTTAGAATATTATTGAAAACCATTCAACTTGTCCAGTCGATTTTGTCATCAATACTTAATGTCAACGATTATTTTCTGGAATGGATCCTTTTACACTGTGCTCATAAGTGGTGGCTGTATCTTTCGGTCAATGCCACTATCTCTGAACATTCCAAACAAGTTTCCAGTACTTATTTATTTTGGGCGGCTTTTTGTAATATATTTCTCTTTAGAAGCTTTTCTCCATATGTATCATTCTATTGATTGAGTAGTTTTGAGTGCTAAACAATAATATGAATCTGACAGTGCAGTATATTTGACGTTGTGAGAGTGCTTGCTGACAGGAAATGGCAGAGCTAAAAACCATTCTGGAAGAAGCAACTGACCGAAGCCTTGTACTGGTGGATGAGCTTTGTCGAGGAACTGACGTAGGAAAAGGCTCTTTCATTGCTGCGAGTGTCATTGAGACGCTTGATCGCATTGGTTGCATGGGCGTCCTCTCCACACATTTGCATGACCTTTTGGACATGGAATTGCGAACAAGGTACCAGGCATGCAATCTCGTCGTACTGTACAAGTCCAGCTTAAATTTGATCAAATACTTGCATTTTCTTGGCCAGTCAGACGATCTTCAAAATAATGTTTGCAGTTCTTCAATGATCCAGGATTGTGTGGGTAAACATGATTGCAATCATATACCACCCAATGCTTGGGTCACTTTTCAACCTTGATCCTATTCTTATTAATAGGGGATAGACTGAAACTTCATTCTGAATCTTAAGTAGGATTTGGCTGAATGAAAGTAGACCATTTTATGACTTACCAAGACTAGTTGTTGTTTACTTGGGGACAGGAATGTTGTTCAGAAAGCAATGGGTACGAGTGAGGTGGACCGTCGTTACTATCCAACATGGAAGTTGGTGGACGGTGCCTGCCGCGAGAGCCTCGCCTTTGAGGTGGCACGGAAGGAAGGGGTTCCTGCACATGTGGTAGACCGAGCAGAGGAGCTTTGCGTCACCAAGATGTTGTACCCGAATGGACTAATGGCCGCCGATAATAATCAAGACGGAAAGGCTGGAACTGTGCAAGTAGTAAAGTCGATAAGCGAAGATGAGAGGTACAATCTCTCCTCACACCTCAATTTCTGTAGCTGGGGCAAAACTATACGTACATTATTTCCTTCCTGAAGGTTAATTATATGATAGCAGTATTTCTCAATGAGTTCCCTTTAATAGTCTCACTCATCTTATATATATGTGGTATGCCCTTCTCTCAGGATGACTGCCGAGAAGCTCTTCCTCATGATTGCAAGATTTGTGATCAAGTTCGCTAAGCCCTGAGACACCCAATGACAAGATTACGCAGGATTGCCAACGCGAGAACAAGAATTCAGAGACCTATTTCGTTTCTGCATAAGAGATTGTATCAGCAATCTATTGTTTCTGTATGGCATGATTACTACATGGCGTTTTTAGGCCCTACCAGGGGGCGCTCAGCCTCAGGCATGGTATTAATATTACGATTATTTGAGAATGATCTGGGAGTGCCAGGTGAGCTGCGCTCCATGCCAGGCAGTGTATACTTGAGGTAAGGAATTAGGCAACACGTCCTTTTTAGAAGATCTGCTGAAATTGCAGCCTTTTTGAATACCATTGAACTGGCTCTCCTTGTCATTGAATTCCTGTTCGAAGGCGATGAAGAGTCAGTGTGCTTAGCTCAAGCATTGTACTGAAGTTGTGTCCTTAATTTGTGCACCAACAAAGAATCTTTAGATTGAACATTCTTGATGTGAGCAGTACATGGACAGCTTCTAGTATACAGTACTTCGAGCATGTAGAAGATTGAGTTGCCAGAGTAGCTCGTAGCCTCCAATTGACGGTTTCTTGTAATCATCATGGAGACGTTCTGTAAAAGTTTTGCGGAATGAGGTGCCAAATCCTCTTCTTGTTTGAATATTCGTTATGAGGTGATGAGGTTGTTCTTAGAGTATCAAACCAAGGTCTTGGACGATCTGCCAAACGAAGTGATAGTCTATCTGCTAGTGAAGAGCGTATGATACTTAATCACGAGGCTAACCAAGCAAATATGAGGTTTAGTTGGTTTTGTGAGTTAGTTTTGTGCTAAAGTTGGTAGTAGTGAATTTTTTTTCACAGTTACACATGTTGGTACATTTTTAATATACTTTTTTTGGTGAAACTTTTGGCTTTCAAATTTGGTACACATGTTATTAACTTAGAGATCATGTTAAAAAAATTTGTGGTAAAATACCAATTTTCAGGCTTGGGAGGCCTTGGGAGGTTGTCAAAGTTGCTAGACGTGAAATTTCCTTCACTGCGAATTCAAAAACGTCATTTTGATTGTCACCCCACTATACACGGAAAGCTTATGTTAAGATCTTTCAAAACTTGCTTTGAAGAATATCACTAATAAGACTGAGAGGAACACTCTTATAACTGTTAAGAAGCCTATTGAATATGGAATGGAGCTTACTCTTATGATTGTTAAATATGGAATGGAGCTTACTGGCCATTGTGATCCCAAGTCCTACCAACAGTAAGTAACATGGAATTGCTTTGCAAGAAGAGAAAGCTCTTTTTTCATCTCTTGCAGTGGGTAACTCAAACTTGGACATTGATCCTCTTATGATGCCTATCCCAACAGTCCAACATTTATCTCATGAGGTTTCTAACTCTTCATCTAGTGTATCTCATTAGGTTTCTATCCCTTCATTTAGTGTAACTCATGAGATTTCTATCCCTTCATTGTCTCACCAAACTTTGGCAATTCCAAATCCTTTGCCTACAATTCCTTCATTTGATAGTATTCACTATGATTCTTTTTGGAGAAGCTCTGAAGAAGAAGCTATGTTTGAGGAAGAAGCTATGTTTGAGGCTCAGATTAGAGGGATTTCGGGTGGAGTTTTTGAAAACAATTCTTCCAACGTTCACGTGAAACACACAATTTGCTATTTACGCACTTAGCCATATAATCATACACTTGGTCCCCGAGCGCATAATTTTTTTTGTCTAACTTTTAATTTTTTTTTTTTGCGGATTATTGTCTTTTTTCAATCCCTCACATTGTAAACAAATAATTATTTTAATTATTTTTTATTCTCATCGTCATCTTTTCTTTTACCTTTTCTTTTTTATCTTGAATTCTTTCTTGTCTTCTTTATTGTCTCCCTTTTGTCTTTCTTCTTGTCTTCTTTTTGTCTTTCTTCTTGTCTTCTTTCTGTCTTTCTTCTTGTCTTCCTTTTTGTCTTTGTTGTCTTTTTTTCTTCTTCTACTTTTTCTTCAGTTGTGGCTGTTGAACCCTAAACAATGGGAGCCAAAAACAAAAACAAAAAAAAAAAAAAACTTTATTTTTTTTAATTTTTAATTTTTTCAATTTAATTTTTTTGGTTGGCCGTGGGGTGCTCCTGAACCCAAATGGCAGCCGCGAAAAAAAAAAAAAAAAAGCTTTTTTTTTATTCTTCTCGGCTGTGGGGTGCTGCTGAACTCTAAATGGCAGCCGCCCAAAAAAAAAAAAAAAAAAAAAAAAAAAAAAAAAAAAAAATATATATATATATATATATATATATATATCACTATTTCAAAAATTTCTATTTTTAGACTGGGGTGCGTGGCCGCGCACCCCGGCGTCTAAAAATAGAAATTTTCGAAAAGTAAAAAAAAAAAAAAAAAGTTTAGGGTTTAGGAGCACCCATGGCCAACCCAAAAAAAAAGTTTTTTTTTTTTTTTTCCTCCCATTGTTTAGGGTTCAGCGGCCACAACTGAAGAAAAAGTAGAAGAAAAGAAAGACAACAAAGACAAAAAGGAAGACAAGAAGAAAGACAAAAAGGAAGACAAGAAGAAAGATAAAAAGAAGACAAGAAGAAAGATAAAAAGAAGACAAGAAGAAAGACAAAAGGGAGGCAAGAAATCAAGATAAAAAAGAAAAGATAAAAGAAAAGATAAAGATGAAAATAAAAAATAATTAAAATAATTATTTGTTTACAATGTGAGGAATTGAAAAAAGACAAAATTGATGTTTTTTAGAGAACTATTTAACCAAATTTTTTTAAAGTCAAATATGCTTATGAAATGAACGCACTTGGCCAAGTGCATAAATAGCAAATTGCGTGTTGTGAATCAATATAAGTTTGAAAATTTGCATAATGGCCCCAATACAATTCAAGTGATGCTACTTGAAGTTGGTGACTTAGTAAAAGCTTTTTTTTTTTGCTCCAAGACCAGCTTTCGAAGAGATCTCCAACAAGTGAAATACCGCTTCAAGTGGTTTGCTAGTAGTTAGTAGTAGTGTGCTAATAGTTGCTTCTATCTCATTCAATTAGAGTTTCTCACTTAAAGTAGATGTAGTAGTTGGAGTATGGATGCGATGAATGATGTTCATTGTGAATCTCATGCAAGCTTGATACACTAAGGGGGGTTTCACACTATGGCCGAAGGTCGAGAGGCCGTCGGTTTCCACCAATCAAATTGCAAGAAAACCATGGTTTCGGCCTCTCGACCCTTCACACTAGAGGCCAAAGTCCAAAGGCCGTGGACCTTCAAAATGCTTACATGGCAACACTTTTTGACCAAGGTGATGGCCTCTCGACCTCTCGTTTGGGTCCTACATTTTGCAAGACCCGTCACCATGGTCGAGAGGCCGTCGATTTCTTTTCATAAAAAATGAAAACTATATTTTATGCCTATTTTCAGTAGAGTTCTTTGGACTCTCAACAAAGTTTGGACTCTCAATTCCCACGGCCTCTCGACTTGACGGGCATAGTGTGAAGCGGCCCTAACATTGATCGATTGACAGAGGCTGCAACTTTTGGATTAACCCTTTAGTGCCTAGCAAGCCAGAGTATGGTCACTGCAACGTCGGAAATGCAAATAACAGAGAATCCGTGAAGAATTGGAACTTCAGTTTTGAAGTTCAGATTTGCGCACATACATTACGCACTTTCCAGAAAAAGAAATTTTCAATTTGGAATTGTACAACTATCAAAATACCTATCAACAGAACGCAAAATACTGCAAATACTTGAAAATACAGTAAATACTTACAAATACAACATATGTACTACGTAGTATTTCTTGTGTTTGGAAGTTTGTTATCTTGTTTTATTTTTTTGGATTGTGTTCTCTTCTTCATCTTCCATTAGTGTGTGTAATCCGATCTTGACTAATGTACCCACTCCTGTCAATTTTCAACGTATAAAATTTTGTCCTAAACCATACATGGACAAGTCACTTTCACTTATAAATCTCACAATAATTATGTGTGAGTCTATTTTTGATATGAAAGATTGCAACGGAGAGGTGTTGACATAGGGCATAGCTGAACGTCTTTGCTTTTATTTTTGAAAATTTACCTCAAATTCTATTTAACTTTGAAGTCACACACCCCCCAAAATCTTGTTTTTGAGCGTGCATTATACAGTTCAAATACATACTATAATCTTCCGATCCCACCATCGGATGATTCTCAAATTTTGATAAAATGTGTGCTCTCGAGTTGAGAATAGAATTGTACGGTTACTTTCTAATTTAACCCATTCTATTTTTGGTAGTCTCAACCACAGTGGAAAAACCCACTGAAATCCAGAGCTGTCTGCTACAGTACCCTAGGCACTAAAGGGTTAATGGCATATCCTTGGAATTGAAGAAGACAAAGATCGAAGATACTTGTAACCAGGTTGCGTAATCGATGCATGCATGAAGGCCGGATATATGATGTGGAAAACGAAGTAGTACGTTCAGTTTCTTAGTCACAATCACCACATCCTCACTTCAAAGCTCATTACACTAATCCTCAAGCAAATACTCACACTCTGACACCCCTCTTAATGAGTAAAATAAAAAAACAATACAAATTACAGGCAGACAGAGCTCCGCTACTGTTTATTCCTCACAATTGATACCATAACTTACACTATCAATTCAGCTCCGAACCAAACCATCATGGGAACAATCCTGAAACCACATCTTGAGAAAAGTCATAATTCCATACCCAGACTAATTCATTCCAGTTGCGGATTCTCCGAAGCGCATTACACAAAAGCTCAAGCAAATACTCGCATTCCGAAACCCGCTAGTAAAGAGTAAATTAAGAATCGGCAGCAGACAGAGCTCCGCCACTGAATGTTTATTCCACACGATTGATACCGTAACTTACACGATCAATCCAGTTACGTATGAAGCAAACCACCAATCCATGATCGACAGAAAGAGATCAAAGAGCCATGATATTTTCCACTAAGGGCCGCTTCACACTATGGCCGTCAAGTCGAGAGGCCGTGGGAATTGAGAGTCCAAACTTTGTTGAGAGTCCAAAGAACTCTACTGAAAATAGGCATAAAATATAGTTTTCATTTTTTATGAAAAGAAATCGACGGCCTCTCGACCATGGTGACGGGTCTTGCAAAATGTAGGACCCAAACGAGAGGTCGAGAGGCCATCACCTTGGTCAAAAAGTGTTGCCATGTAGGCATTTTGAAGGTCCACGGCCTTTGGACTTTGGCCTCTAGTGTGAAGGGTCGAGAGGCCGAAACCATGGTTTCTTGCAATTTGATTGGTGGAAACCGACGGACTCTCGACCTTCGGCCATAGTGTGAAACCCCCCTAATTCTGGACATACACTAGTAGGAAAGTGAAACGTTTTTCACTTTCTATAAATGAAAAAGGAATGAAACCGCCCCAGCCGCGACACTCAGGCACGGTGAGTGCACGAAGGTGGATCGCCGGCAGGGACGACCTTGGCCCTCCGATCTCTCATGAGGATCCGGTGGACGACGTCGCGACACGTGGCGGAGAAAAGACAGAGGGCTCGAGTTCAGCAGGACCAACTTCAACGGGGGTATGTTGTCTGCTGCCTCGAATTTTCTCACGGGCTGCATGCGACCCACCTTCTGACAGGCTGACAAAATATTTGCTGACGGGCTCAGTATGAAGGTGGCAGGGCAGCCCGAGCTAGGGAACAAGTTAAACAAAGTTTTTGCTAAGCTTGATTGTCCTCAACCCACCAACTTAAGCAATCTGCCCTATTTTTGGCAGTGCTAAATTTCGAAAGAAAATCATGACCACATTTGAAATAGGTTTTGATGAGGATTGCAAAAACTTGCAACATCTAATTCGTATTTGTCAATTTTATACAAAATTCCAAAGTGGAAAATAACTTGTGACCCATACATCACATACCAATTTCCTAAGCTCACACTTTTTTATTTCTAGATCCGCTCATGAGCGAACCCAAAACCACCAACTATTTCTTTGCAATGCCTGGCATGCTATTGATTTATTTGGATAGTGAATTGGTGGTTTTGAGTCTGAAGTCTCAACTATAGTGGCCCCAAGAAAGGTCTACATGTCATAATTGTAAGAGGTGGTGGTTTTAGGACATCCTACCTTAGCTACACACTCCAGAGCACACTCTCATCTAAGACAACATACTTTGCTCCTGCACGACATACTTTGTTCCGGACCATGCTAGCTCCACATATGATTAGTTACATTGTTTTTACCTTTAAAGGTCCTTGGGAATAGAAGATAGGTTGCCACATATTTGACATTTGTATTTGTTGTATGTAGAAAGTTTGAAATTGATATCCCAATAGCTTTTAAGATCATGTAAACATGAATTTTAGTTTCACGTTTGATATGAAACTCATAGGAGTTGTAGAACCATTCCAAATACAATGAAATAGAGCCATATAATACTGACTAGAATGGCTAGTCTGGACTTTTAAGGTTTAAAATAACGCACACATATAATCATAGTGTGAAAAGTATATTTTCAATGCGACCAAAATTTATATCACTGGAATATATCATCAAAAGACACAATTACATATGACAATCTCTCCCTCTCTCTCTCTCTATATATATATCATCAAAACATATAAAAATCATGCCAACAAACCCAACATTCTCATTTGGAAATTTCATGCCTTTCCAAACTTTTCCACTACCTTGTAACTCTACAGTGTGTGTTTTAGCATTGATTCCCTCTACTGCATCATTGAAGCTTGAAACCCTTGCTAAATACCATTTATTCATATTCTCATCAAAAATATGGGGCCACTATAGTTGAGACTTCAGACTCAAAACCACCAATTCACTATCCAAATAAATCAATAGCATGCCAGGCATTGCAAAGAAATAGTTGGTGGTTTTGGGTTCGCTCATGAGCGGATCTAGAAATAAAAAAGTGTGAGCTTAGGAAATTGGTATGTGATGTATGGGTCACAGGTTATTTTCCACTTTGGAATTTTGTATAAAATTGACAAATACGAATTAGATGTTGCAAGTTTTTGCAATCCTCATCAAAACCTATTTCAAATGTGGTCATGATTTTTTTTCGAAATTTAGCACTGCCAAAAATAGGGCAGATTGCTTAAGTTGGTGGGTTGAGGACAATCAAGCTTAGCAAAAACTTTGTTTAACTTGTTCCCTAGCTCGGGCTGCCCTGCCACCTTCATACTGAGCCCGTCAGCAAATATTTTGTCAGCCTGTCAGAAGGTGGGTCGCATGCAGCCCGTGAGAAAATTCGAGGCAGCAGACAACATACCCCCGTTGAAGTTGGTCCTGCTGAACTCGAGCCCTCTGTCTTTTCTCCGCCACGTGTCGCGACGTCGTCCACCGGATCCTCATGAGAGATCGGAGGGCCAAGGTCGTCCCTGCCGGCGATCCACCTTCGTGCACTCACCGCGCCTGAGTGTCGCGGCCGCCCCAGGCACATGGGTTGTGTCAGTGCTGGTGAGTGGTTTTGGTTACAAGAAGACATAATTATAAGCTAGTGTTCACTGTTGACACGGAGTGGGGAATGAAAAACGACAAGTCTACTACTAGTGATAGCCAGACTAAGGTTGGATAACCTATTACCACCAACTTAAGCAATCTGGCCTATTTTTGGCAGTGCTAAATTCCAAAAAAAGTATGACTGCATTCGAAATAGTTTTTGATGAGGATTGCAAATATTTGCAACATCTAATTCGCATTTGTCAATTTTATACAAAATTCCAAAGTGGAAAGCAACCTTTGACCCAAGTCAAACCTCTAGGTAATTAGTAGTTCCAATTGTAGATTTTGATGGAGGGGCCTTCGACCTGATTCTCGGAGCGGAAGAAGCTGTCGTGGCGGACGACCCAGACGCAGTTGCGGCACGGGCGAGGCTCCTTGCCCCAAATTCCGCCGATGTCCTGCCACACCACGAAGCCCTGTTTGCGAGTTCCCCACGCGAAGTTGCAAGCGTAGAGCGTGGTGCCCCACATGTTGGCCTCGAACTCCCACCAGTACCACTGCCCGCCCTGCACCACCTGCACCAGAGAATGTATTTTTGTCAAGAGACGGTTTAGCATTTTTGCTACTTTAGCATCACGCGGAGCTCATATGGTTCCCCTGTGTTGATTCCCTCGTGAGTGCCACTTTTCCCGTGATGTGATTTCAAGTTTTGATATGTGTACAAAATCACCTGCTTAAGCTTAGTCACCTACTAGCTTGTAGAAGGAAAGTTTGTACATGTGTCGAGTTCTGAAGCTCACAGGGAAATCACAAAGGGAAACCATATGAGACCCTGTGCATTTTTGTTACTTTTCTATGGCTTGACTGGAAGACATAGCATAATAGAGCACAAGAAGGGACCGCGCACCCTTTTCAAAGTGGATCTACAAACACAGGGGTCTCATGTGGTTTCCCTGTGTTGATTCCCATGTGAGTATCACTTTCTCCTCTAAGCCTCAAGAACTTGACACATCATGTTAAAGAATTCGTTCTACAAGTAGGTGATTTTGTACACATGTCAAAACTCGAAATCACTAGGGAAAGTGACACTCACTGTGGAATCAACACAAGGGAACTGTATGAGCTCCTTGTGAGAAAAATATTCACTCTTTTTAGTGATGTATGAATGCCACTTGTATTCCATAAATTGTGAGATTTCCTTATAATTACCACATGTGTAAACTTAGTTTCTAATCATAATGTCAATGTAACCCAGAATTGAAAAGGTGACAGACAACCATTGGATAAAAAGAATAAGGCTATTTCCCATATCCAAGGGCTACTTTGAAATTATGATGCCTTTTCTTTTTTGACCCTTAATTAATCATCATTGAAGAAGATTGAACAAGATCCAACCATTGACTTTGTGTTTAGTAATGTGCAAACAACCCCTAATTATAAAAACTAGTCTCGTCACTCCCGTAGCTCGACAAGGTTATTTCTCATAATCAGGAAGCTACTCACACATTACCTAGTCTTTAACGTGATTGTGCTCTCATTCAAAAAGGGTGTTTGCTCCTATTGCTCTTCTTTGTTATGGAGCAATTTAGGCTCCTTGAATGCTCTTTTAATATTATTACCACATACGCAACCTAGAGATTTCTTAGGTTTAAAGAGGCTACACATCTTGACTCCATGTAGGAAATGTGGCTATTATTCCTTCTGTTTCAAAGATCAAGTAGGGCTCCAGCCCAAATTTTCTGTAACAATTTAGCTAAATTAACAAGAAGAAAAATCCATTGCATACCATCGAGTACTACCACCACGGGCTTGCACAACAACTCGCATTCAATCTAGCATTGTGGAAACAAGCTTGCAAATAGCCTCTTAAGATATATTTTCCCATGCCCTATTCACTGAAGCCCACATTTCGTCTTTGTTCTTTCGCCGATTTTTAAGTTGCACTTGATCTTTGCATTGCTTCCATAAATTCTCTAAAGGATTGAGATCAGGTGACTTTGTTGGCCACTTAAGTTTTCTTATTCCAACTTCTTCCCTCCAAAGTTTTGGGAGAGTGCTGCGATGTACTGGTGCACCATCTTCCATCAAAATGAGGCACTCATAGTTGTCATGGTGGTAGTAATAATGTTGTAGTGTAGACTCATACACTACCTCTACAAAATCTTTAGCAGTGCGTTTGTCTGAAGGAATTAACACCAAATAACACTTGCTAGAGCCAGTAATAGCACCCCATACCACAATTGAAGTCCTCTCAGATTTAAAAGTAGGCGCTAAGGAGTCCCATTGATACTTTTCAAAAGCACTTCGCCATACACAAATTGTACGTGAATGCTTTCCAACTTCAAAAGATGCATCATCATTCCAAATGTCGTTATTCCAATCTTCAACTGTCCAATCCAAATATTCTCTTGCAAAGGCCAACCTCTCTGCCCTATGTTTAGCATTAAGAAACGGTTTCTTCACTGCTGTACTCGACTGTTAATGCCAAGTTCATGCAACTCTGTCCGCAAGGTCATGACACAAACTTCTGTAGACATATTACCTGCAAGTTCGGCAAGAGGTACACGACGATTCTTCATAAGCTCTTCAGCTTAAATTTGAGTCATAGACATGCCACTTTTACTCATCCCAACTATCGTGCCTTGCTCTATGTCAGTCAAGTACTTCCCAATCATAGTGTCAATGAAGAGTCACACACTAAATTGGACACAATTCTTGAAGCAAGAGTGACTAACAATATTGCATACACACAACAAAACTGAAAGGTTTCTACCAGAACATTTAGGTAATGAGTACCCAAATCAACCACCAAACCATTGGGTTCACTCAAGCCAATCCTCACGACCACAAATGCAACGTAGAAATCACTCAAATTTGTCCTCTGTAGTGATTCTATCACTGACATGTATTTTCTTAAGTAACTAAGCAACTCCATAAACTAAATATGTTCATTCATGACGTTTCTATTTTTGGAAGAAGGTGAATCATCACTTATCTAGATAGGTCTTATCTTCCCAGATCTTGCAATATCATGCTACATCAGTTGTGTGATGTAAGTTACAAACCCAAATATTACAAGGTGTGGACCGTGAGAATGCATGTCAGGTTACAAGACATATTGCCGGGGACTGTAGGTTCAAGTTGAACTTGTGCCAGTAGATCATGTTTTCAGCACTTGAATGTATGCTAGTCCCAACAATCTACATTCAATATAACTACACCAAAATCAACATATATTGTGGGTGAAAGAAATTATTGATAGTAAGCCTCTTGAAAATACTGTCGGCCACAGTACATGGTGATTTTGTTGTAATGAATGATGAATGCTTTGATATAACATTCTAGTTAACTTCACTGTTTTGAAACATGTTTCACTTTATTAAATTGATGGAATCTTAAAAATATTCCATTTACTAGTCTTTATCGATGTGTCCCAAATTAACTATGACAAAACTTTGTAAAATATGGAATATAGTAAGAATGTTATATATGTAGGTTTGATGTTATCATTATGGACCTCCTTTCTTCGATGGATAATCAATATTGGTCTTCTATATCAATCCATTTAAATCAATTATATTCTTTTAAATTAAATGCGTTTTTAAATCACGTGTCAGAAAGAATCTTAAGAATTGTCGATATGATACATGATTGGTGGGTATTCTCTAGTTGACATTGAGTGAAACTTATGAAATCCAAATACGTTATTAAAGTCTGTAACGAAATTATTCTTATGCGTCCACTTGGTCTTTTAAGAGTTTAAGGATAAAGCATCCTGACTTGCTATGTGCATGATTGAAGGTCAGATTAGATTTTTTACTTTGAAAATGAATTTAGGGTACCATTGACCTATTTAGGGTACCAATTTAGGGTACCATAATTTAAGTTTTTTTTAGAGTTTCATTTTCTTAATATAAATTAAATGTTAAATTCAGCTTTTAAATTAATTTTATCAAGTTTAGTATAAGTTTTATATTTCAAAATTTTACATATTAGTCATTTTATTGCTTTTGCAAGCATTATAGGTCAAAAGTCAAACTTCACTATCTATAACATATCATCTTTTTCTATCAAATTTTCAATTTCAATATTCAATATTATGTTAGTCAATTCTTCATTATATTGTGCACCTTTCACAAAATAGTTGTTTTTTTTGCTCGGGGAAGTCAATTAGTGTGAATCTTGGGATACATGAGCAAACACATGGTATTTAATAGGGGGGCTATGAAATAATCGGAATATTCTACTATTTATACTATATTAAGGACATATACTTCGTATATCTTCGGAATATTCATAAAGTATTCTCAACTTTTTTCAGAACACCCAATATTACTTCTAAAAATCTATAAATTTTATCTCAAATTAATGAATAAAAGACACCCTATATTTGTTCTCTCATGGTTATTTAAATCTTTGTCAGTGACTTCACCGGGTCTTTTTGAGAATAATTTGTAATTAATATGATACTCAAAAGGTATTGATCTAAAGATAATAAATAAATTTCATTATCTTTTAGTAGAATTTTGAAAATTTAATTAAGTTTGACTTTTAATAGTATATGTGTTTAGTATTAGTGACTCAAGGTCTATGTTGTGATTGCATGGCAAAAATTTCATTATATAGCAAGAAAGCCGCATTGTAGCAATTACACAAACATAATTTGTGGTTTAGAAATACACTTTGTCTAGTGGGCATTGACTCAACGTCAAGACAACATTTGCAGTACTTTTGTTGTTTCGTAGATAGGTGTTTTGATAGCTTCACATCTCCAAAGCAAAATTTTATTTTTGAAGTGTGTGCGTGAGATGGATCTCCACATTTAGACTTTAAACATTGATGCTTGGGTTGGAATATGTCTTACGGTAGGTTGCATAAACATGCCTCTACAACCACAATGTGGTGGCGTGGGTTGTAACGGGTTGATCAAATACAAGACTAGAGAGGGCAAATAATTCCTGTTTTGTTTTGAAACAAGTGGACATTAACCCCTAAATGTACTTACGACCTCAAAATTTGACAATTTTTCAAAGATGCATTCTAAAATGCTACTAAGAGGGATATTTTGAACCTGATGTATCGGAACAATATCTTTAACATTCAAGTGTTCATTGAAAGCTTCAAATTCTATACTAGTACTAGATTTGCGTGAAAAGCTTAAAGTGCTGGTTTATGGGTCATCCATCATAGTCACAGCGGCACGGGTTCCCCTAAAGCGGTGAACAAAACTGATTAGAGCAAACCTACAATTACTGGAGAAGCATCAGCACAGCATCAGCAAACGTCAGCAATCTTCCTTTCTTCCGTGGCAGTGCAGTCCAATTATTGCTGCCAGTGCAAGTGCCCGGACAAGCAAATGACCACCAACAAATGTTGCAATGCATCAAGCTCATGATCACTGGAACTGTAGGAGCTTTTGCAATGAGTTATGGAGGAAAGGTCAATTGCTGAACCCCGTGGTTTCAATTTACGTGTAGAAGGCAACAAATTTGATGAGAGTCTGGTAGAATGATGTGGGCATGGATTGAAGAATGCAACACATCTAAACTGTCACTACAAGGAGAAGGCATCGTTTTTCACTCTTTCTGAGTCAAACGGCTCCACTTCGCACTCACCAAGTTTTTGGTTGAACTTGGTGAGTACCATTCGTCATGTAGGACAAGCATGTATAATGAAAAGCGACAATGAACACGATACTCCACAGTGAGAAACGATGCCTCTACTTATAGTGTGTGTGAGTCCCATCACAACCCCTAGTATATCTCTTATTTGTGTGTTGGTCTTTTTTTTCTTTTTTCTTCTTCTTCTGGGGGATTCTGCTCAGAGCCATGTCTTGTTAGGTCCTTACTATTGTGTGAAGCTGAAGGTTCTCGATTAATTTCCTTGCGATCTTGTTACATTCTGTTTGCTGTCATTTGCCTCCCTTATATTCCAAACGCTGGTGAACAAAGAGTCTGTTGGGTAGTTTGTCTACTCCCTACAAGGAAACTGGTTGCTTCTCACTGTTAATTTGAGCCATTCCAGCGTTGATGTGTGCTTTTGGTCACATAGGATAGAGTTGGTGAATGCTTTTGGTGACATAGGACAAGGGTTTCCTCGATTTCGGTCAGTGAAAAGCGACGGGTTTGCTTGTAGTAAGTATACCTTGAAATCATTTACAAATTATGCTCAGTAGATTGATGGGTGTCATGGACATAGCCTTTATTTATCTTTAGTTATTTTGAGTTAATTCCCTTTTTAGGTCTTTTTTATTTTTTGTCTCTGAACTTTAGGGTTGAAGGGACTTCAAGACTCTTGTGTTCAATCTGACTATCATGGGTGATTCTAAGCACCACCTTCCGCTTGAGCCTCCCATCCCATTTCTTACCCTTTCTTCGCCAAATCTTATTGTTGCATTGACACAAATGATTTGGTGGGATGAGATAATTACGATGCACCTACCAAGCCCGCTCACAAAGGCACGTCATGAGCTCGGCCCACCATTCCACACCCTCCTAGAGTCCTCCGGCCACAACCTCCATGTTCTCGCCTACACGGGTGAAACTACGGTTCCGGATGTTGAGTGTGCTGACGCCATCATCCATGCTCTTGCATGCCTAATTCAAAACTCTAGCACCCTCAAGTCCATTAGTATACCACTAGCCTCATCATTTGTCCGTAGTAGCCTCCACCCAAACCTTGTAGCTGCCATGCCATCGCTTGGTTTCTCCGAAGGGAAAACTACCACTATGTCGGCTCTTGCAACTCGTGCTTATCGGAAGAAAGGAAAGCTACCCTCCTCTGTGCAAATTAGTGAGGTACACCATTTTTGTTCTAATGTGCATTTTGGAAAATATTGATGATACAAGTATGCAGTGAAAATATGTCATGTCATCATATATGTGCTACATGTGATGACAATTTCATAACACTCAACTCTATAGTAATATTAGGATTTCGTTCTTTGTTACATTGATGAAGAAACTTCCTATCACCCATGACCCCATGCATGAAAACCAGTAAGTTTATCAATTCTTTCAGAGCTCTTGACTATAAAGAGGCTTCTATTAAATGTTATGGGTGAAGAAGACATTTGTAGAAATTTGAAATTTCTCATTATGGTATTAGGTCATGACGCCCAAGGATTTGGCCACAAAGATTGCAATTGAGAGCAGCTTGTTTCAATATCCGCCTTCGTATATCAATCGGTTGGGACCAGCGCTGGAGTACATGACATATGGCACAGCCCAGGCTCGCGATCATCACTATCTGGCATGGTTCATCCCAGAAGGTACTGCTATTTCCATGATGTTGACAATTTTAATTTTCACTAAAATGACAGATTTGTACACCCAGTTTCGACCCTACCTTAATATGGAGACCATGAATGGTGTTGGTAAATAAACACATGGAAATTTTGGTTTTGCATGCAACTATCTTAATTTGTCACACAATCAATCCACATGTTTTAGTGCTCATCATATCCTTTTTGATCTATGTAGTGCTTTAATTTTGGTCAACTCAACTATCACTTATTTGTTCTTTATTAAATTCACTATTTCAATGTGAGGTGCACATATTTTGGTTCTTAAAAATAAGAATCCCTTGCACCTCTCATAGGGTTGTCATGTCTATTACACTCTTTTCCAACTTAAAGTCAACTATCTATTTAGACAAGTGTCAAATGTGTTAGACAACTTGTATGAAATATCCCCAAAATATGCAATGTATATTCTAAGAATATGCTTGTTAGAGAGACAAGGAGGTCAACTAGAAGTTGTGTTTGACACTGTGTCTAGTGGTCAAATAAGACAACTTTGACACGTCATTCGGGCAAATTGGAAAACTGTCAATGAAATGGGTATGTGTTGTAGAGAAGCAAGAAATGACGCCCATTGCCTATTTTACGTTACGAGTGGGGCGAGGCGTGGCGTATGTGCAAGGGGCTGGAGTCCTGGAGCCATGGCGACGACAGGGCATTACGCGTGCCATGTTGGATCATGCCATGGATGTTGCCGTTCAGCTGGGATATGAAGTTGTGGGCAATAGTGCTTGGACCGATGAGGCTGCAGCAGCTTGGAAAGCCATGGGCTTCGACGACGTTGGCACGTACACAGAATGGACATGGACAAACACAACTACTGCTGAGAGCTAGCCAGGGTTTTTTTGTTTTGTTTTTTGATTTATATTTTTTTTGTTTTTTTTTTTCCTCACCTTGCAGCCAAATACTAGAGTCATGGCACAATCACGATGGTTTAAATCTAAAGGGACCACCCTGATGTACTGCTATCAACAATCCATTGTTTATGCATGGCATTACTATATTATATGGTTGGAAGTAACTTGTTTTTGACTGTACTATAGTTTCCATAACATTCTGAAGTAGTTGTAGCACTCCATCCTTAGCTATAGTGTATCTAAACAGGTGACACCAAATAGCAACGGATGATCCATGCATGAAAACTATCTCCGCTTCTCAATCTAGGGTTTTTCTAAGATGCATAGAAAAAAGAAATGTCGGGGCTCGACATAATCAAAACTAGAAGTCACACATAGTTCCTCACTTTGATCTCGAGAATCCGTGGTAGACTGATACCACCTGGCTTCACGCATATAGTCCGGTGGGCACTGGCTCATTGTCATTACAAACAGACACTTTATTCACGCCAACCTCAAAAAGGGACAAGAGTTTCTATCTATCCATCCTCGCTTTGTACAAAGGCCACAAGTAGGAAACTGAGACAGTTTATTTATATCTCTGCCTTTTTTGGAACTACTCAAACTAAGCAGTGACGGTGTAATAATCCAATAAAGCTTCCATCATTGAAAAGGCTCTACGCTCATCACTGACAAGCTTTCAATCCGTGATCTCTCCAAGTAATGAACTTACGGTGGATTTCTCATCTCTCCATGTTTAGCGAACGATGGCTATGGAACATGATCTCCATTATTTGGGAAAATCAGGATGGTTAACTGGTAAGGACGCCTGGACTTCTGGAAGCTCCAACAACGCCTTGCCAATGCGATCAATTATTGGATATGGTGCCTGACAATCCACATGAAATTAATGACCTACTGCTGCTGCAAGGAATAACTCTCATTTGAATTTAAAAACACGGTCCTTGTAGCATTTTGTACTTACCATGTCAACCTTGTAACGATGCTTAGCGTTTGTAATTTGCGGCAACAAAACAACATCTGCCTGCATAGTTCCAATTCCACATTAATCTCTATATAAGAGAATGCACACCGTTCTCCCTTCAATACACCCCATTGTAGTATAATCACATCCAAGATTTGGTGTTAGAAGCTGCCCTTGAACATCTACAATCTCCCTCTATATAGTATGTGAACCAATCACAATCACTATACATGGATAATCATCATTGTCCATCAATTAGATATCAAGTCCTTCCTTGAATAAGCTATTGAGGGATTATAGAGACATCACTATATCTTACTCATATTGTGTATCACTTTCACTAGTCCTGAATTTTCAGCATTAAATGCAAGCATATTTCATTTAGTTTTCAGATAAGGAATTGAGAAGCAGGGGATATAATTTTCCCTTACAAGCGTCAGCTCATCGCCGAATGTATACTTGCCAGCTATTTTCTCCAGAAGCTGCTCCAACGCTGGAACACAGGAACCAGAATGAAATGACCTGGAGCAATTAGAAATCTGAAAATTTTAAAAATGTTGAAATGCCAGCATAATTATGTTCAGAATCACTTGCCGGTGAATCCAAAGTTGATATGGTCCTGAGCCCACTTCAGTCGCACATCTGCGCCTCCTAATGCCTCAATCTCGTCCTGTTCCAAAAATCCAGCAAATGTTGTAAATGACATAAACCCTAAACCCTAAAACCCTAAACCCTAGACACACACTTGTTTGAAGATGGAATCAATTACCAAGATCCCCCTGTTCTGAAGCGGTTGAATATTCGCTGTGATCATGTACACCACCTGCCAGAGACTGCGATGTCAACAACACAACTGGAAACTTGATGAAAACAAAACCCTAGGGCACTATTTAATATAAAAAACCTATCAATGTACAAGAAAACTCTCAACTTAATACTCACCTGACGCACAATTGCTCGTGCCACAAGGTCCACAGGCAATAGAGGCTTTTCATCAGGAAACTTCTCTTCGAAGTACTGCATCGATATCACCATTACAGTCAGGCTCATAATTTCACTCTGCACCTCGTTCTGTATAGTAGAAAAGGTAGAAAAACGTTGGATTATTGTACCATTAGAATGGCCATTGAATCAGCAAATGAAGCTCCATCGACCTCCAAAGCTGGGACGTATCCCAGAGGACTTATCTTTTTGAACTCTGCAGTATACAACAATTATTGATCTTGAAGGCCTTGAAATTCGTCATTGCTCAACTGTATACGAAGAAATCATGCAGAAGTGACTATACAAACGTACCCTCGGATTTATTCTCCCCTGCTGAAAAGTTGACCGCCTTGAACTCAAATGGAATGCCTGCACAATCAAGTAGTATTTAGGGTTTATGATTTTATCATTCTTTATGAGTAACATATCAATGCTCTAAACTAATGTGCTCTCAAGTTAATAGTTGGGAGTGTAGACAGACCTTTAAGTGCAAGCGACAGCCGCACCCGCCAAGTGCAAGAACTACTAAGAACCCCCCACAACGTTACTTTCTGCACCTCCGTTCCTTTCTACAAGATTTATGCATTGTCAAAACAACACGAATCAAAGCTGGACATCACCACAATTAATTGAATCAGTCGTGCATATGGAATGAAAAAGAGTGAAGAAGGTACCGCAGGCTCGCCGGCCTTGGCCATGGTTAATTAGGTTTGCCACAACTTAAACCCTGCACAGTAAAAATTCCGTCAAAGGGTCTTAATGATGATCGTCACCTTAACAAAACCGACGGTCAACCAGACTATGAAGAGGCTCATGCAGCAGATTCGGCTTTCTCTGAACTCTAAGCCCAATTTATGAAGCAATCAGAAATGAACACTAGCGACAGATTATACTGAATATATGCCATTTTACACAGGAACTTGTACAGTACAGCAATCAGGAACATGAATTACCTCTAGGGTTGCTACTGAGTTCGCACCGAAGCCGAAGTTGTTACATATGCAATTGAAACTTGCTTGAGGAAGAACAATCGGCAAGTTATCGATGACGGATTCGAAGCTACGCATGCAGTGCTGACTTAGTTTATGATCTTTCAAGCATGATATTAGTTACGTCTACTAAGAGCATTCCCACCCATGCACGCTAGGACTAACCCTCTCAAATTATTCAGCTACATGTGAAGGGCCCTTGCACTCACACTCCCCCACCCTTGCACGCCCTTCACGTATCAAAAGTGCGCATCAAATAGTCAATGGACCAATCACAAGTAGAATGAGAGGAATAATCATCGAATAGTCAATTCAGTAGTGATTTCAAGGCCCAATTTCTAACACGCTAGAATCCAGAGTCAAGAAGCATTTTGAAAGGCCCCTTGAAACTTTTCATCCACTTCTTGAGGTCAGAGACCCTCTGAGGCCATGGGTGGCCATGCTCTAACTTGTACAGTGCTTTGTAGTATCTGTACGAGGCGCTTGGAAACTACTGAGCAGTGTGCCTTCCATGCATTGATGGTAACCTGATCCAATTCTAACCATGCTTCAGAAAAAGCTGACCAAGCATAACATTCAGTAGCCTCTGACTGCTACTTTCCCTCCAACATAATGATATGGAATATTCCACATCACATCAGTAACTATGTACAATTAGACCTCGATAAGTGTTGGGGGTTGGGAGCATACTTTTAGTTAACACTTAGACACTAGTAACACATAACACTTATAGAGGTTGATGCCGATGATTTGTAACACTTATAAAAAATAACACTTAGAAGAATTAAAAAGATAAATACATAACATTTATAAAAAAAATGGATGAAATTACAGAATATTGATTTTGATTCATCATTCATCTAAGTCCGTCGAAAGAATGAATCAATAGTACTTTGGCGAGTTTCTGCTACACGCCAAGATTTTACTTTCTTTTTTAATGCTTCAATATTCCTAATAGATAACATGGTGTCATTAGGTCTTTGCTCCAAAAACTTCTTCACAGTTTGAAGAGCACTACCTACATCTTTAAAGCCTACAACTTCTTCTACTATATCGTGAGGATTAGCTTCATCAAGATCACTATCTTCGTGTTCACTACCTTGTTGATCTGGAAGCATTTCAATCAATTTCTTCATCAATGGGTTGATAATGGTTATTCAAATCAAACTCGGGCTCATAATTTAAATACTCTTCAACATTCATGTTAGGGGTCTCAGTCTCAGGGGATATCAAACTTAGTTGTTCCAATACATCTACCTATCAGTTTGTTTCTAGAATGGACATTTAGAGTCAGTTTGCAACTAGAAACTATTACTTTATCTCAAAATTATTTCCCCCCAAGCGATGGCTCTTACGAAAAGCCTTTTTTTGGAAACTTATCACTTACCGAGGTAAAATTAACAAAGTCGGGAGCGCGACATTACATAACACTTAACACATGACATTTCATAACACTTGCTAGTCTTAATTTTAAGAGAGCAGAAATCTCCATAACACATATAGAGTTTTAACACTTATCGAGGTAACACTTATCGAGGTCTGACTGTAGGCAACTTGCAGGTGGCATTAACCCCTAAACGTCAGAGAGTTCAAAAAGTGAACGACTAACAGATTCAAACCCTTCTCACATTCTCATCAATACTTGGATGACAGTCATCCAAATTTTTAGAGATTCGTCACCAAGTTGTTGTTCTATTTAATAGTTGGATTTAGTCATACCTGATTATATGTTTTTCCAAAATTACAAATGTAGAAGTATCTCAAGTCGTTGACCAAGCCAAAATTTCATGAACTGTAGTTCAAAAGTGGCCTTGCAAAAATGAGGACATAGATTTAAGAAACACAAAAATTTCAAAAAATCACCACATTTAAGAGTATCTCAATCATTTCAAATTCATTCCAACAAATTTACTCAAAAAACATTAAAATTTTGTTTTTAATCGAATTTAAAAGGAATTTTCAATTTTAACTTTCAAATTTTATAATTAAATATAGGTGATACTGTGATAGTATTAGTGAATCAAAGTACAGATGGAATTTAAAATTCAAAACCTAGAAATTTCATTTGTATATCAATTCCAAAATATTCTTCTAAATAGTAGTTTATGATACTTTTTCTCAAATTGTCAATTCCAGGGACACCCTGGTACGTCCCTGGTACGTTTAGGGGTTAAATACAAACTCTAGCGAGTCTGTGGTAAGTATATACAAGAAGCATCAAGGAATAGAATATCGAAAAGATTCCTGCACAGTAACAAACAACGGAATCCTGCATTATATTAATTTCATAGCTCGCCGTGATTGTGACTAACAAACTCTCCACATCGATCAATCAATCAATCCGGCCTTCACGGATCGATTACGCAACCCTTGTATCTTCTTCTCCTTTTAACTTCTTCAATTCCAAGAATATACCGTTCGACAAGCAGTCTCTGTCAATCAGTCGATTGATGTCAATTAGTATATCACGCTTGCTGTGATTCACAATGAGCATCATCGCATCATGCTTTGTCGATGCCTCGCGCTTGCATTCACACATGTTGATCATCTTCACTCCATTACAACTATCGACACAATTGTATTCTTAGAACGTATGATCGGGTTCCATGTATTCTTTTTGTTGCATGTTTTGGTTGAGGAGAATGCTTTGGTTGATGAGAATAGATAGTGCGAAAATGAGGAATTAATGGCCATTTGTAACCCACTTTTTGCACTAATTTCGTTGGAGGTATTTACATTTGTTTTGTAATGAATGGTAGTCTGCATTTTACGATCGAGAGTGAACTACTGTCACTCGGCCTACTGCAATTTTACAGTTGTCTCGACAGTAGTTCACTCTCATACTGTATAACTGTAATGTATTGCCTTCAATTCTGATACTTCTGGCAGTGATATAGTTGATTGGCAGATTGAAACCAAGATCGTGCTTGGCAGTAGTTTACTCGACTTCCTTGCGATTCATCAGCAAAAAATACCTGATCAGGTACTGCTGATGCGTTCATGTTTTCATGAATTCATGCTTGTTCCAGCTTCTTGCTGCTGTTTTCTGCAATGCTTTGATACTCGAAGGAATCCCTTGGTAACTGTTTAGTTTGCAGTAGTAATGCTAGCTCATGTTTTTCTACGCTTTTGCAATCGATGAATTCCCTTCCGATCGATTTTCTTCCTGCGTCACTGCCTGTAGTTCCCGCTTTCTTTTTGTGCTTACGACTCATGGCTTTTGCCTTTCTGATCGTACTGATCGATCGATTTCTGGTGCTGAGCAGATCGATTAATTAAACGATGGGGATTCGTCAAGCCAGTCCGAGCTGGGTGAAAATGATGGTGCTGCTGGTGCTGCTGATTCAGAGCACGTCCGGGGCGTCGGCGCTGCGGTTCAAGAGGCAGCACGACTCGGTGAACGTCCTCAACGCCACGCCCGGGGGCCATGGAGATCTGGTGGTGCACTGCGCGTCGCACGACGACGACTTGGGCGTGAAGGTCAGTGATTTTTCTTCTTGTTAATTTTAGCTACAGTGCTACAGAAAATTTGGGCTCGAGCCCGAATTGATCTTTGAAGAAGAAGGAATATTAACCAAATTTCCTACATGAAGTTAAGATATGTAGCTTCTTCAAACCTAAGTAACATTTAGGTAGCATATGTGGTAATAATATTAAATGAGTGTTTAAGGACCCTAAATTACTCCATAACATAGAAGAGCAGCAGGAGCAAACACCCTTTTCAAATCGAACTGCAATCTAGATATCAATTGGGTATTGTGCAAGCTGTCCCCGGTAACTCCTCGTTATGAGAAATAACCTTGTCGAGCCACAAGAGTGGCGAGACAAGTCATTTTCATAATCAGGGGTTGTTTGTACATTACCGAACACAAAGTCAATGGTTGGATCTTGTTCAATTTTCTTCAATGATGATTAATCAAGGGTCACAAAAGAAACTAAGAAAGGCATCATAATTTCAAAGCAGTCTTTGGTTATGGATTAATAGCCTTGTTTTTCTTATCCAATGGTTGCCTGCCACCTCTATAGTTTTGGGTTGCATCGGCATTATGATTAGAAACCAAGTTTACAAGGTAATTACAAGGAAATTTCACAATTTATGAGATACAAGTGGCATTCATACATCACTTAAAAGAGTGAATATTCTTCTGAGAGGGAGCTCATATGGTTCCCTACGTTGATTCCCCCATGAGTCACTTTCCCTTGTGATTTTGAGTTTTGACATGTGTACAAAATCGCCTGCTTAAACTTAGTCACCTACTTGTAGAAGGAAAGTTTTAGTTACATGATGTGTCAAGTTCCAAAGCTCAAAGAGGAAAATGACACTCACATGGGAATCAACTCAAGGAAACCAAATGAGACCCTTATGTCTTTAGATCCACTTTGAAAAGGGTGCTCCCTTCTTGTGCTCTATTATGCTATGTCTTCTAGTCAAACCATAGAAAAGTAGCCAAAATGCACAGGGTCTCATAATTATGGTTTCCGTGTGATTCCCCTGTTTTCCCCTGTGAGTTTCAGAACTTGACACATCATGTACAAACTTTCCTTCTACAAGCTAGTAAGTGACTAAGCTTAAGCAGGTGATTTTATACACATGTCAAAACTTGAAATCACCTCACGGGAAAAGTGGCACTCACGGGGAATCAACATAGAGGAACCATATGAGCTTCCTGTGATGTTAAAGTAGTAAGAAAATGCTAATTAAACTGTCTCTTGACAAAAAATAAAAAAATACAATCGCTGGTGCAGCTGGTGGAGGGCGGGCATTGGTACGGGTGGGGGTTCGAGGCCAACGTGCTGGGCACCACGCTCTACACCTGCAGTTTCGCGTGGAGCCATTTCAGGCAGAGCTTCGTGGTGTGGCAGGACATCGGGCTTTGGGGCAAGCAGCCTCGCCCGTGCCGCCACTGCGTCTGGGTCGTCCGCCCCGACGGCTTCTACCGCTCCGAGAATCAGGTCGAAGGCCCCTCCGTCAAAATCTACGACTGGAACTAATTAGCTAGTCTGGCTACGTCCAGAATCAGTGCAAAATATCATGTCTGGCTTTTCGATCTCTTTCTGTCGATCATGATGGTTTGCTTCGACGTAGCTGAAACTGATCGTGTAAGTTATGGTTTCCATCGTGTGGAATAAACAGTCAGTGGCGGAGCTCTCTCTGCTGCCGATTCCGTTTTTTACTCTTTAATAGCGGGTTTCGGAGTGCGAGTATTTGCTTGAGCTTTTGTGTAATGAGTTTTGGAGGATCTACAACTGGAATCGATTATTCTGGGTATGGAATTTGTGAGTATCATGGCTTTTCGATCTCTTTCTGTCGATCATGGATTGATGGTTTGCTTCATACGTAGCTGAATTGATCGTGTAAGTTACGGTATCAATCGTGTGGAATAAACAGTGGCGGAGCTCTGTATGCTGCCGATTCCTTTTTTACTCTTTAATAGCGGGTTTCTGAGTGCGAGTAATTGCTTGAGCTTTTGTGTAATGCGCTTCGGAGAATCCGCAACTGGAATTGATTATGTAGGTAATCGTGTTAAACACAGTTTCGATACACACAGATAAAAAGCTGAGCCAAGTGCACTGGCTTATATGCCATGCTTGGGCTTGATCAGTGACGGCTCCACTTAACACTAACTAAATGCTAGTTTAATGAGAGTCAGTTAAACACCGCGTGGTACTGGATGCGTTTAACTGACTAAGTGATCCTGTAAGACCAAGACTGATACTGGTCAAGCTGGCTACCTAGACCTGACAGGTGTGCAGGCTATTCCTGACTTCCTGTATCAACACCCCCCTTCGTTCCGGATGGCGAGAGAGTTATCTTCGGAGCGCTTCTTCGGCTGACAGGTTGCAATGTCTATTCCTGACTGTGCGACAATGCGGACTTTCTGTAAATCGTTCGTTGATGACTTTACCCTGTGGCAGTCGTTCCTTTTCTGCCTCTGGACCTGTTGTGTTTTCGTTTGCAAGGTTGCACACCATGCAACTGAGGTGCTGGAACGCTGGTTGTTGGACTCCCTGGACCTTGAGGAAGATCAAGAGTCGGAGGGGACTGTTCCTGGTAGTGATTCGACTGGCAGTTCTGATGGTGATCCCGGTGATGCTATCTTGTCATCGTTGGAGCGAGTCAACCCAGTTGGACGTCTCATTCCATTCTTGCCGGATGAGGTCGTTCGTGAGCGGATTTGGCCTGCGTTGATGGACCCACCGTTGATGCAGCTTCTTCTTCGCCTCCGTCGCGTCAGTAGATCATGGGGCAGCTTTGTGGTGACCACTGTCGAATGGAATGCCTGGTCCTTTGTTCAATTCGACTCTCCTGGCTATCTAAGGTGCTGTGCTACAGATTGTTTGACCTATTTTACTTTCGATCAGAGGTTTGGTTTCGAGGTAGCTAACTATCGGTTCCTGACTACAGAGGATATGGAGGAGGTGTCCTGTAGGCTAAGGTATCTACGTTCTAGCAGAGGTTCTGTGCCATTCTATGTGTCTATTGTGGGTTGTCCTCTGAGTCCTGAGCTTTGTCCCGAGTACTACGGACTTTAGTTAGGGCTAGATTCTTGAGTAGTAAGATTGACCAAACCTAGCTGTTGTCTGAGTCTTTCAAAGGCTATTTTCCCTAAGGCTTTAGTTAGTATATCGGCTAACTGTTCTGTAGTTGGAACATACTCTAAGTTAATCTCCTTGGAAATGATCTTTTCTCTGATAAAATGATGCTTTACCTCGATGTGCTTCGTGCGTCCATGGTAGACCGGATTTTGAGCCAAATTAAGGCTTCCTTGATTATCTCCGTAAATTATCGTCGATTTCTTCAGGTTTTGGAGTTTTAGTTCTCCAAATAGCCTTCTCAACCATACTGCTTCTTTTGTGCCTTCTGTTATCGCCATGTACTCTGCTTCTATTGAGGAGAGGGCCACTGTAGGCTGCTTTTTGCTGTTCCACGTGATGGGAGTGCTTCCTGACAGAAAAAGGTAGCCTGTCGTGGATTTTCGGTCGTAGGCATCTCCGGCCCAATCGGCGTCGGTGTAACCTCGTAGGTCTCCATCCTCCCCTCGCCGGTAGTGTAAAGCCAAATCAGCGGTGCCTTTGAGGTACCGGTAGATATGTTTTACTGCAATGGCATGGACTTCTTGAGGTGCCGCCATAAATCGGCTTACGAGGCTCACAGCATAAGCTATGTCTGACCTTGTGTGTGTGAGAAAGATGAGTTTTCCCACCATGGTCTGATACAGGGCGGCATCAGCTGGGGCGGTGTTCATATCCGGCAGCAGATGGACCTTTTCAGCCATGGAGGTGGCCAGGGGCCGGCAATCACTCAACCCAAAATCCTCCAGCATGGACTTGATGTATTGGCGTTGAGTGAGTCTTATGCCGTCTTGCCCGAACAAAAACTCGATGCCCAGAGAAAATGACAGAGTTCCCAAATCAGTCATCTTAAATGCGGTCTAAATTTCCTTGCGAATGCGTGCAATGTGGTCGATGTTATTGCCTGTGAGATAGACATCGTCCACATAAAGTATGAGTAGTGTGAGCAGACCCTGATCCTCGTGGAAGTAGAGGTTTTGATCGGCGGTGGACTTCTGGAGGCCCTGGCTGATTAAGTACTGATCGACCTTGCAGTACCAGGCTCGTGGAGCCTGCTTTAAGCCGTACAAGGCTTTTTTTAATTTGCACGCATGGTGTGGGTGGGTCGAGGGCTCGAATTCGGGGGCGGGGCCACGTAAATGTCCTCTTCAATGTCTCCGTTAAGGAACGCTGTTTTGACGTCCAGGTGCACGATTGTCCATTCGTGGTGACCTGCTAGGGACACTACGCTCCTCAGTGTATTCCACTTTACAACCGGCGCAAACGTTTCGGTGTAATCGTGCCCTTCGCGCTGCTGAAACCCCTTGGCCACCAATCTGGCTTTAAACTTGGCGATAGTGCCGTCTGCATTGTGCTTGACTCGAAACACCCACTTCGTGGCAATGGTTTTGCGGTCGGAGGGCAGGGGAACCAAGTCCCAGGTATCGTTCTTGTGAATCGACCGTAGCTCATCCTCCATGGCTTCACGCCATCCTGGGTGGCTTAAAGCTTCCAGTGTTGTTGCAGGAAGATCAGTGTTGAGCTGGGCTTCAATGGCATTGAGGTAAAAATCCTGGAGTCGGACAGGAGGCTGGCGAGTGCGGTCACTTCTGGAGAGCCCGGAAGAGGGTTGTGCTGGCCTTCGTTGGTAGGTGTGTAGCGGGCGTTGGGCATGACTTGAGACATCGGGGCAGATGGGCAGGTGCACCGAGAGGTCTTCGATTGGCGTCATATCTTCGTGTTGGGGTACTGCTGGATGTGGGGCTGGACCTGTGGAAGGTGAGTCCATCTGAGTGTCACAAGGTTGAGATGGGGGCGGTTCTGTACCTTGTTCTAGCCTCGGAGGAGCAGCCGTGTCGTGAGAGATTGACTGTGGCACCGATGCATGGCCAGGAATGCATGGCGTGGACGGGGTTGGGTCAGAAGCCTCTGTCGTCTCTGGCCAGTCTTCGTGTGACACCTTGGTTGATTTTTCGAGGTTGAGCTGCAGCAATGGAAAGGAGGCCTCGTCGAATCGCACATCTTTGGAAATAATGATCCTTCTCGTCTCTCTGTGGTAGTTGCGGTACCCAATTGATGTGAGATCATAACCAAGAAAAATGCATTCGCTGGCTCGAGCTGCCCATTTCTTTTTGGCTGGTGATGTATCCAAGACCATCGTGCGACACCCAAAGATCCTCAAGTGACTTACGCTGGGTACCAAGCCTGTGAGTCTGCCGTAGGGTGTCTCTCCGGCATTAGCGTGTGTAGATGTACGATTGATAACATAGTTAGCGGTCGCAACCGCTTCGGTCCATAGAAAAGAGGGCAGGTTGCATGCCACTGCCATAGTTCTAGCTTTCTCTAACAAGCTCCTATTTTTGCGTTCCGCAACACCATTTTGGTGAGGGGTGTGAGCTTGAGTAAGTTGCCTTACTATACCAGATTCATCACAAAAATTAATAAAAGCAAGTGATGTATACTCGCCTCCCCTGTCTGACCGTATGGCTTGTATCTTATATTTGCCTGAAAGTTCGACCATTGCTTTAAAATGTCTGAACTTGATCAAGGTTTCACTTTTCTGTTTCAGGAAAAAAATCCAGGTAAACCTACTGAAATCATCAGTTATGCTTAAGATATACCTGGAGCCTGATAGTGAGTGGGTAGACATTGGTCCACAAAGATCTGTATGTACAAGTACCATTGGTTGCGTGGATCTATTAGCTCCGTAAGCTCCCTGTCCTTCTCTCCTTGTGTTGCGGCAGCTAGTGCAGATCTTCAAGTGTGGTGTCTTGATCGGAATTCGCTCCCTGGTCTGTTTTCCAATATGGCATGGTTGACAGAATGGGAGAGATTTGATCGAGGAAGGCAGTCCCTGTGCTTTAATCTTGGCTGCCATATACTGCAATGTTTGCAGGTTCGCATGTCCCATGCGACAGTGCCAAAGTCTTGAGCTTGCTTTGGCTGTGTTGTGTATTGCTTGTCTTGGATGACTGGTCTGCAGCACCTCTCCGACTGGCTGAGTAACCGATTCCGTAGTCCTTTGCTCGTCGGTAATATTGACTGGGAGCTGGGACGACTGAATAGCGCTGTTGACGGAATCCTCTGGAGGACGGAACTTGTACAATCCGTTCTTGCGGTCCCTTAGTCCATCGGTGACTACATAACGATCACTCGGTGTGGGAAAATTTCTGAGTATCCAGACTTGGTCTGAATCAAACAGTATTTTGAATTTTTCTTTGCTATCAGCTATTGTTCCTACAGATAGGAGATTTTTTGTTACACCAGGGACATAAAGAACATTGTCAAATTTTATTCCTCCTGAATAAGTGGGGATGTCCACTTTGCCTTTTCCTGCAACATTCAGATTTCTCCTCCAGCAGTGCTAATTCTTGAACTACTACCTAGCTCTATTTCACGAAGTAATTTCTTAGTTCCAGTGACGTGCTTGGAAGCACCACTGTCAATGTACCATTCTCCACTTGCCTGACTAGCACATTGCTCAGCTAGATTGATTTCAGTCAAGTTAACTGCTAGATCGGAATTGGAGTCTAGGGAGTCATCGTCCTCACCACTATCAAAGTTATCGATCAGGTTGATGGTCGCCTTTTCTTTCCGATCGGCCCTTCGCTTTTTGAGCTCAGCTGCGAGTTCGGGGCAGTTACGCATCCAGTGACTCTTGGATCCACAATAGTGGCACTCGCCGGGTACCTTCTTCACTCTGTCGGAGTTGTCACTTCCAGTTGTTGGTCTTCGACCGATGAAGCTTCTCTTTGTCTTGACCAGTAACGCCTCACCATCGCCTTGCTTATGACCTCTGATCTCCCTCCTGATCTCGTCCTGAAGGAGAATCACTGTAAGTTCAGACACGCTGGGTAGCGCTGGTTGATACGTCAAAGTGTTGATGAGTCCTTCGTAGCTCTCGGGCAGGGCCATCAGGACGTGTTCGACTATTTCTTCATCAGCGATGATCTCCCCTGCACATGCCAACTCGTTTACGAGTTCCTTGAGATGCTGTAGGAAGATCGTCATCGAGCCTCCTTCTTCTAGTTTGAGACCGGTCAGCTTTCGGCGGAGCAGAAGCTTGCGAGAGTTGGTACTGCTCGCATACAGTCCCTTCAAAGTTGCCCAGCAGACATCGGGCTCGGTGATATCAACTATATACGGTATTACGTTATCTCTGACAGACAGCGCTATCATCGTGAGTGCCTTGTTCTTCTGTACTTGCAAGGCAGCTATTTCTGCGGGATCGGTTGGTGCTACAGTTCCTGGCGGGGGTTCTACAAACTTCCATGTGTCTTCCCTACAGAGCATATTCCGCATCTTAAGACGCCTGCACACCTGTCAGGTCTAGGTAGCCAACTCTAGACGCTATAGTTAGGATTCCCTTCTAATTTTGACGCTTCTCCCATGGAAGTTTCACGAAATGCCATAGTGGCCTAGTAAATGTCTGATCTGGTGCTACTGATTTAACTTCTTCGGGCCTTGATCTGTTCTACGACAGCTAATCGCTCCTCTGGCAACACTGGACTATCCTTCAACAATCAACTCAGTTCAAAGCATTCCTACCCCGCTCTGATACCATGTAGGTAATCGTGTTAAACACAGTTTCGATACACACAGATAAAAAGCTGAGCCAAGTGCACTGGCTTATATGCCATGCTTGGGCTCGATCAGTGACGGCTCCACTTAACACTAACTAAATGCTAGTTTAATGAGAGTTAGTTAAACACCGCGTGGTACTGGATGCGTTTAACTGACTAAGTGATCCTGTAAGACCAAGACTGATACTGGTCAAGCTGGCTACCTAGACCTGACAGGTGTGCAGGCTATTCCTGACTTCCTGTATCAACAGATTGGTCTGGGCATGGAATTATGGCTTTTCTCAAGATGCGGTTCAATTTTCAATTCAGGATTGTTCCCCTGATGGTTTGCTTCCTGTACAACGAGAAGGCGTTGTAGCTTTTGACTCCCTCTGTGAGTCAAACGTTGCCACTTTGCACTCATCTATTTTTTGGGTTGAACTTGGGTGAGTGCGATTTGTCACGTAGGACAAACGTGTACAATAAAAAAAAGACAATGAACAAGGTCTTCCTGAATGAGAAACGGCTCCGCTCCTTGTAGTCTTCGTAGCTGAATTGATATTGACTGTATGTTATGGCATTACGAGCAGAAGGTGTCACTTTTCACTCCTGTGAGTCAAATGGCGCCACTCCGCACTTAGACACCAATTTCTTGGTTGGACTTGGGTGAGCGCGATTCGTCACGTAGGATAAACGTGTACAATGAAAAAAGACAATGAAGAGGATTCTCCTGAGTGAGAATCAACGCCTCTCCTTGCAGTGTTTGTAGTTGAATTGATAATGTAAGTCATGGCACTACGAGTAGAAGGCGTCGCGTTGCACTCCTATGAGTCAAATGGCACCACTTTGCACTCACCAATTTTTTGGTTGGATTTAGTGAGTGCGATTCGTCTCGTAGGACAAGCGTGTACCTGTGTGAAAAGCAACAATGAACAGGATCCTCCAGAGTGAGAAACGGCGCCTTTGCTTGTAGCGTGGTATTATTGGTTTCTAACACAGAACCAGATAAAAACACTCACATACGAGTTCACACACCATGTCAGGCAGAAGCTTAAGCGCTCATGCTTTCATTACACGACACAACAAGAAGGTACAAACAACAATGACGCGACTGCGAGACAGACAGGGATACTACCCTCTCGACAGTGCGCGGGAAGAAGACGATGAGAATCGTTCATCCAAGACACGAATTCATCTATGTTCATGGACGCTAAGACTAAAATCATCCAATACTAAGACTAAGTCGACTACGAAGTACTTCCAGGATAATGTCAAGCCAATACTCCCACTCATTGTCACTGAACGTACAAGTAGCTACAGAACATGATGAATGAGCACAAAATCTCCCACTCTACGGTACAAGTTTCTTGACAATGTTAAATCCCAGACGCAGGCGGTGGAATTTTTCCGGGGTGAGGGCTTTAGTAAAAATATCCGCTAACTGAAGATCAGTGGGCACGTAAACAGTATCAATTTCTCCTCGCTGCTGGATCTCCCTAACCACATGGTAATGTATTTCAATGTGCTTGGTCCTCTTGTGAAACTCAGGATTATGAATCAGCCGGATAGCAGACTGATTGTCGGAATGAAGTGGTGTAGCACGGGTTTGTGTGAAACCAATGTCACCCAACAACCTGCGAATCCAGACAGTCTCTTTGCTCGCCAAAGAAGCAGCAATGTATTCTGATTCCGTTGTTGAAGTAGCGGTGCAAAGCTGCTTCCTGCTTAACCACATAACTGGGGCTCGGTTGAAAAGAATGACACATCCACTCCTGCTCTTCCGGTCGTCCAGATCTCCAGCAAAATCGGCATCCGCATAAGTGCTCAAAACATTTTTGTTCCCTGTGCCATCATAACAAAGGCAATAGTCAGAAGTACCTCTCAGGTATTTGACAATTCGGCTCACGGCTGTGCAGTGAATTTGCCGAAAATTCGTCGAGAACTGCGAAACTCTGTTGACTGCTTGTGTAATGTCAGGCCTGGTCGAGATCTAGACATAGAGCAAGCTTCCGACGAGCTCCTGGTAAGGAAAGTCGGGGATGGCTGAATCATCATCGGGTCGAGGGCTCTGAAGCTGAACGTTAGAATCAGCAGGAGTCGATACAGGATTTGAATCAGAGTATCCAAACTTCGACAGCATGGATTCAATGAAACGTTGCTGGTCCACGTACAGAAGCCGTTTTGGCCGATCTCGTGTGAGACGCAAACCAATGTACATGTCGTCAGTTCCAATGGTAACTTTGAGATGGTGCTTGAGGTACGCTATCATGTTTTGAAGGCGCTGAGAACTCTGACAGATGGCAAGGCCATCATCCACCCAGATGGCTGTGATAAGGCGTGGCTCTGTGGCTGAGAAGAAAATACACGGATCAGCGGTGCTTTGCTGAAGGTCGTGAGCTTTCAAGAAAGCGGTAAACTTCTCATTCCACACACGACTGGCCTGTTTGAGTCCATAGAGACTCTTATGCAGGCGGCAAACTTTGCCAGAACTATTTGGTATTGTATAGCCAACGGGAAGGTTCATGTATATTTCCTCCGATAATTCTCCATAAAGGAACGTTGTTTTCACGTCGAATTGAATGATCTCACTGTCTTCAGCTGCTGCAATGGAAAGTATTGTCCTGATACTATCCATTTTGGCTGTGGGAGATAAGTCTCTCCATAATCTACACCACTGGTTTGAGAATATCCCTTAGCAACAAGGCGTGCTTTAAACCTATCGATGGTTCCATCAGATTTGGGCTTAATTTTAAACACCCATTTGTTGTCCACTGCTGTTCTGCCAGAAGGAAGATCTGATAGTGTCCAGGTCTGATTGCGTTGAAGAGATTCTATCTCCTTTGCCATTGCTTGTTGCCACTGAAGCTTGTTGGCTGATTTAAGCATTTGGCCAATAGTTTTCGGCTCATCAAGGAGTCTAGCAAAAACTCTAGAGGACGTAGATTGTTTTACTGAGGAAGATGCTAAAGCAGCATTAGATATGCGAGATGAGGAACTATCAGAGGGAATTCTAAGGCCCACCGGAATAGTACCGGAGTCACTGTAGAGGTCAAGCAAGGAACGTGTCCGAATAGTATTGTTCAAGCTGTCAGGGGAACTGTCAGATACTCCGGGTAAAAGTTGAACAGGAGCATCAGATGGAGTTAACGGTACTCCGGGTAAAAGGTGAAGAGGACCATCAGATGGAGTTAACGGTGACAGGCTGGAAGCTATAGTGCCACCTAACCCGCTCAAAGGGGAAACTGAAAAGTCTCTGTTCCCACGGCCAAAGCTCCCACTGCCCTGAATACTCCCACTGTCGAGATTAATGAGTGGTGAAAAGCTCCTATTAAAAGATGGAATGTCTCTGTTCCCACTGCCAATGCTTCCACTGTCACGAATATTCTCACTGTTGAAATTTTCGAGAGGTGAGAAACTCCTATTAGGAATTGAGACTCCCACTGTAGGTAACATGGAATAGGAGTTCTCTATAGTGACTGGGGTACTATCATCTGAAAAGGAGGAGAATCCTAAGGCGGCAGGATCAGAGTCTATTAACGGAAACAGAGTAGAGTAGCTAACCGTGTCTGAACGATTGGTCTTAACAAGGTTTGGTAAAGTGTCCTCATCAAATATGACATCTCGACTGATTATAATTCGCTCCCTAGCAGGATACCATAGACGGTAAGCCTTATTGGTGGCAGCATAACCAAGAAATAGGCATTCTCTCGTCTTACTATCAAGTTTCTTCCTGGTTTCTTTAGGAACGTGGCAGTAAGCCAGGCTGCCGAAAACGCGGAAGTGAGAAACGTCTGGTTTGGAGCCTGTCCACTTCTCATAGGGAGTGTGATCTTGAAGTGTTCGAGATGCTACTCGATTCAGAGTATAAACTGCCGTATTAACTGCTTCGGCCCAGAAGGAAATAGGAACACTCTTATTATAGAGCATTGACCTCGCACATTCTACAATACTGCGATTGTCCCGTTCCACGACAGAGTTTTATTCAGGGGAGTAAGGGGCGGAGGTCTCATGACGGATACCTTTCTCATCGATGAAGGCTTGGAAATGACCAGATAAATACTCTTTTGCATTATCGCTACGTAACTTCGTGATTCGATTGCTAGTTTCGTTGAAAGAAAGTTGATACAGCTTCTTGAAAGCATCGTAAATCTCACTTTTCTGCTTTAGAATGAAAATGAAGCGATACGAACTGTAATCGTCTTTGAAGACGGCAAAGAATCGTGCTCCTCCTTGCGATTGGACTTGCATCGGGCCTGAAATGTCTATATGGAAGAATTGACCAGGGTGTCGAACACGTGATCGTTTTGCGTTAACAGGAAAGGGAACGCGATGTTGCTTCCCGTGAGCACAGCCACCGCAAACTCCAAAATCAGAGCTACCAGAGACAGACAAGCCAGTAACAGTTGCTTGTTTAGCCATCTTCTTGAGCATATGGACGTTTATATGACCTAGCCGAAGATGCCACTTCCTGAGAGTTAAGTCAGCCCGGGATGGTTGGATTTGTGTACGGGATGAGCTTGTAACAGCATGCGCCGAACTCTGCTTGCTCTGCGCAACGATATCAAGAGACCAAAGTCCATCAGCTCGTTGGCCTGTCATAAGAAGATCTCCAGCACCGTCTCCAGAAATCATTTTACAGGTGGCTCGAATATGTACGATTGCAACACCATTCTCAGTTAGTTTGCTTGTAGAGACGAGATTCTTGCGAAGCTGAGGAACATAGAGCACGTCTTTGAGCCGCACTGTAGATAACCTGCCGTTAACTGTAGCTGTGACGACAACATCTCCTACTCCTCTCACCCAGAGCGTGAAGTCGTCAGCCACTTTGACACTCCAACACTGATCTGCTATTGGTGTAAAAGTTTGAAACCAATGGCGCTTATCCGTCATGTGCTCAGTTGCACCATAATCGGCATACCAAATTAAATCTGCTTGAGCAAACTCTGTAGAGATGACAACATAGGCTTCGCTTTCGGAAGGAGACAACGAAGAATCAGAAGAGTAGTCTCGAATGGAACTTGCTGTAACATGAGCTTGACTACGCTGTGATTTCTCTTTTTCTCTCGAGCAATGACCACGAACGGGAGAAGAATCACCATCATCGGAACCACTGTGTTCACTGCAAATTGGATCGCGATGGTAGTGGCCACGCTTGCCGCATTTGTGACATCGTGACTTCTTCTTGAGAAGAGCAAGCTTCTCCGCTTTAGCCTTCTTCTGCTCCGTAGTCATCGAGCGACGCTTAGAGTGAGAAGTAGAATGTTGACTGCGAGTATAGAAGGCCCTCTCTGCTTGTATTTCTGTTTGGCCAGCCCTGTCCTTAAGAGCGGATTCTCTCTTTACTAATCGGGACTGAAAGGAAGCAAGAGTCTGCTCCGTGAGGGAGACGCTGTCCCAGGCCAACAGGAGCGAATCATAACTCGGGGGAAGACCGCACTTGATCTTATTGATTAGTTGACGATCAGTGATCGGCTGACCGAGATCGGTGAGCTGTTTAGCAAGTTTTTGGAGATTGCTGACGTATACAACGATGGAGTCATTTTCTCCTAGCTTAGAACTATAATATCGCTGTTGGAGTGAAATAACACACTCTTCAGAATGAAGTTCGTGGTAAGCAGTAAGCTGAGACCACATATCGGCAGACGTGAGACAGTGTATCACCTCCTGCTTGTGGAACTTATCTATCGCTGATAGAATGGCGACGGCAGCAGCCTTGTCCTTCTTGTTCCAGATTGCTTGCTCAATAGCAGTTATGGATTCTAGTTTTTTTATCGGTACCGCTTACAATACCGAAAAGATCTCTCGATTGGAATATGAACGACATATGCATTTTCCAGAGTTGGAAATTAGTACCATCGTACTTTTCGACACCAGATGCCTCTCGGAGTTCATTGTGCGATGTCTCTGCCATTGCGATGGATCTTGACTGTGTTTTACAGACTTCTTGGACTTACTGTATCTTACGGTGGATCTTAATCGACTTAACCTGGTCGAATACTACCAAACGACTAACGACTAAGAGTTCTTGAATACTGGACTAACTTACTCTGTCTTGAAAGAACGAACAATACGTAACTAAAATACGCACAAAGAAACGCAAGTAACGCAGCAGAAAAATTCACCGCAAGCGAATATGTGTAGAGACGCCCATAACCTATTGGTTTCTAACACAGAACCAGACAAAAACACTCACATACGAGTTCACACACCATGTCAGGCAGAAGCTTAAGCGCTCATGCTTTCATTACACGACACAACAAGAAGGTACAAACAACAATGACGCGACTGCGAGACAGACAGGGATATTACCCTCTCGACAGTGCGCGGGAAGAGGACGATGAGAATCGTTCATCCAAGACACGAATTCATCTATGTTCATGGACGCTAAGACTAAAATCATCCAATACTAAGACTAAGTCGACTACGAAGTACTTCCAGGATAATGTCAAGCCAATAGGTATCAATTGAATGTGAGGAATAAACAATGGCGAAGCTCTGTCTGCTCACTCTGCTGGTGATTCCTTTTATTTTTTATTTTACTCTTTTAAGAGAGGTGTCAGTGTGAGTATTTGCTTGAGGATTTGTGTACATAATTAGCTTTGAAGTGAGGATGTGGTGACTGTGATTATGATTAAGAAACTGAACGTAGGACTTCAATTTTCACATCGATTGATCAATATATCTGGTCTTCCACTAGTAGGAAATGTGTCGTTTTTCACCTACTATAAATGAAAAAGGAATGAAATCGCAAGGCACATGGAGTTACATCAATGCTAATGAGTGGTTTTGGTCACAAGAAGAGAGAAATCTAAGCACAATATTCCGTCACTGTTCACTATTTCCATAAAGGTAGTTACATTTGTTTTGTAATGAATGGTAACTGTCTGTAATGCTAGCTCATGTTTTCTATGCTTTTTACGATCGAGAGTGAACTACTGTCGAGACTACTGCTTTTTTACAGTTGTCTCGACAGTAGTTCACTCTCATAATTATAAGTAACTGTAATGTATTGCATTCAATTCTGATACTTCTGGCAGTGGTACAGTTGATTCATTTGCCAGATTGAAACCAAGCTCGTGCTTGGCAGTAGTTTACTCGACTTCATTGCGATTCATCAGCAAAAAAAGCACCTGATCAGGTACTGCTAATGCGTTTCATGTTTTCATGAATTCATGCCTGTTCCAGCTTCTTGTTGCTGTTATTTGCAATGCTTTTATACTCGAAGGAATCCCTTGGTAACTGTAATTTTAGTTCAATGCAATAGTAATGCTAGCTCATGTTTTTCTACGCTTTTGCAATCGATGAATTGCCTTCGGACGATCGGTTTCTCTCTGCGGCACTGCTTAATTTGTCGTTCCCTCCATTTCTTGCTTCCTTTTTGTGCTTACGATCGAGACTCATGCGTTTGCCTTTCTGTTCGATCTCATGATTAACTGGGTGCTGGGAAAATCGGATAATTAATTAAACGATGGGGAGAACTATGTGCTAGCTAATTCATGTTTTCGAAGCTTTAATTTTGCAATCGATGATTTCATTTCCGATCGATTTCTTCCTGCGGCACTGCCTGACTATCGTTCCCGCTTGCTTTTTGTGCTGACGAGACGAAAACGCATCCTTTCTGATCGTACTGATCGATTCTTGGTGCTGAACAGATAGATTAATCAAACGGTGGGAAAAATATCAGTGCTAGCTTATACAGATCTATTTCTACGCTTTTGCAATTAATCGATGAATTCCCCTCCGATTGTTCTCTTCCTGCGTCACTGGCTGTAGTTCCCGCTTGCTTTTTGTGCTTACGACTCATGCTTTTGCCTTTCTGATCGTACTGATCGATCCCTTAATTCCCTTCCCATCGTTTTTTTTCTCCTGACAGTAGTGACTCTCGTTCCCGCTTGCTTTTTGTGCTGACGAGACGGCCTTTCTGATCGTACTGATCGATCGATTCTTGGTGCTGAGCAGATCGATTGATTAAACGATGGCGATGTTGGACCAAGAGTCCAGTCAAGCACTGAGAGTACACACCTGGCGTTAGTTAGGTAAAGCAATAAGTTCTCTTACTGGTAGATTAAGTACACTTAACTTAGGTAGTGGCTAGTAAAGGCAGTTAGTAACCGTAGCTTGCAAGTAGTTAGTAACAGCCGTAACAGTAAATCCCACTCCCGGGTTGTTACGACCTTGATGTTTCTATATTTACTTTAATCTAAACAGGAAGGTACCTGTATGAATTAATTACAACATGGTATCAGAGCGTCAGGTGAATTAGTACCGTGAGTGTGGTGAGCTCTGCTCCTACAGGAAGGACGTGTGTGAGCCCTGCTCCAAGTCGACTTAAGGACAAAACCGTTACAACTCTTGCAGCGCTGCTCAGAGTGAATTAGATCTATATATAGTGTGATATCAATCCACTTATCATCTGTCTTCTTCCAGCCTACTGTCATTACTATTTTTTTTGGTATTTTGTGTGCGTAGCATAAGAGTTCACCATGGCTTCAGGAGACTGTCCCGAGTCTAGCAAGCTGACTGGCTTTTGCCAACTACCAGACCTGGAAATTTAGAATGAAGATAGTCTTGCTCCGAAACAATATCTGGCAATATGTAGATCCCACTAGTAACAACGTGCCTGTCCCTGGAGAGCCAGCCGATATAGCACAGGGTAGAGTCAAGGCTCTTACAGACATAGTTCTCTCTGTCAAGGAAGACATTTATTTCATCATTCAGTTATGCGTTGATCCTCGTGATGCCTGGACCAGATTAGCGGCCCGTTTTCAGACAGGCAACAATGCCTCACGTCTCATGCTGAAAGACAAACTGAACTCCATTCGTCTCCATGAAGGAGGTTCAGTGTCTGAATATCTAACTCAGCTACAATCAATCCAGGCCGAATTAGTCGGCATCGGTCAGCAGGTTCCAGAAGCCGAAGTAGTAGAACGCATGCTTAACTCTCTCCCTCCGAGTTTCGATTCAGTCTATCAGAGTTTCTGCACTCAAGTAGTACTGCCCACGTTCAAGCAAGTCTCAGCACGCTTGCTCCAGGACGAGAGCCGAAATCGTATGCGTGCAGGGCTTGTGAGCGGAGTGAAGGATGAGGCCCTGGCACTTCGCTTTCCACAGCAGAACTCATGCTCCAGCGGATTCGCAGGTCGTCCCCAACTGCCGCAAGTTGGTTTTCGCAACGATCGCACTATTTGTTGCAACTGGTGCGGTCGTCCAGGCCATATTCTGCGAAACTGCCGCGACCTTGCTGCTGAGATAGCTAAACGCGCTCAAGCTCGCCAGTCCTCATCTCCAAGCCGTGGGAATATCTCACGCCCCTTTCAGTCAAACGTAGTCATTGAAGAAGTAGACAATGCGGTTGACACTGGAGTTGATGTGTTCGAAGTAGCACTAGCTGGTTTAGACATCGGAAAGGAAGAGTGGTTGGTTGACTCCGGTGCCTCTCGACATGTGAGTGGAGACCGGAGCGTATTTTCTACTTTAAATCTGACCCCAGGCACATCTAGCGTCCAAACTGCGGGGAATGAGAGCCTCTCTGTTCAAGGAACGGGATCTGTAAACCTTGGACCCAGTGGGGAAATAAACATTCGAGATGTTTACTACGTGCCTGGACTTACTAGAAATTTGCTCTCTGTAGGTAAGATTGCAGACGCCGGTTATGTGTTAGTCTTTGATAAAGAAAAGTGTCTGGTTTATGATGGGCCCAACAACATTGTCGGCACACGCATTCGTGAACCAGATACCGGTCTGTATAGATATATTATAGACAAACCATTGTTTCCTATTTGTGCAGTTCACTCTTCCGTGGTGCCACTCCTTTGGCACCGACGATTAGGTCACCTCAATCAACAAGGAGTCCGTCTAATTGGTCCTAATCGACTAGCCAGTGGTGTCCCTCTCATGCCAGGATCAGACCGGCTCTGTGAGAGTTGTATAGTCGGCAAACAGAGCCGGGAACGAGCCCGCAGAACAACTGATCGCCGGGCCACGCGACCCTTGGCCCTCATCCATGCAGATCTCTGTGGTGACATCAAGCCTCCGTCACTTGGCAGCTCCAGCTATTTTGCGTCGTTCACCGACGATTTTTCTCGGTTTTGATTTCTTAAGTTCCTCCGCCGCAAGTCCGATACATTACAGGCTTTCAAGGTGTGGATTGAGAATCTGCTCCAAAGCAAGATCGGTGGGCTTCGCAGTGACCGTGGCGGCGAGTTCCTCAGTGCTGAGTTCTGCGTTTTTCTTGACCTGCATGGCATTGGACGTGAGCTCACTCAGAGTTACACTCCTCGCCAGAACGGAGTTGCAGAGCGAAAGAATCGCACCTTACTCGAGAAAGGACGGTCCATGGTAGCTGACGCCCACACTCCCAAGTTCCTTTGGGGTGAGGTCGTCGCCACTGCTAATTATTTAACCAACCGGTCCCCCACTCGTGCCAACGCTGGAGGCACCTCTCCATACCAGCTCTTGTTTGGCCAAGTTCCTGATTTGTCTCACTTACGGATATTTGGCTGTGTTGCTTATGTTCACGTTCCAGATGAGACCCGCACCAAGCTTGACTCCAAGACCATTCCGTGTGTCATGGTGGGGTACTCCAACGAAAGTAAGGCCTATCGATGCTACAACCCAGTTACCCGCAAGATCATCATCAGCGGTGATGTCAAGTTTGACGAACACCGTTTCTGGTACAACGAAAGTTCGGGACCTAGTTTCCCAAGTGTTTCTTTGGAGCCGTTGAGTTCTGATCGCGCTACCATCGAAGTGCTCGACCCCGATTACGCGCCGACCCCAGCTTCTGACGGGTCCAGCAGCTCCCACTCCACGCCAGGTCCCGGTTCCACGTCTGGAGTCCCACTGCGACCACTCTCACCTCCCAGTGCGACACTCCCGCCACCTACCCACGAGGACCCTGCCGGTCGGCTTGATTCCTCGTCACCAGTGTTCCCTGGCTTCGATGCGCCTGACTCCGCCCCAGGTTCCCCCGACGTTCGCGTTTACATCAGACGCCCCCCAGCTGCCACCTCAGCACCGCCTGTCACGCAGGCTCCGGCCACTCCGCCAACTGCCTCGCCTCGCCGATCCTCACGCGAGCGTGCACCATCCACCTGGCTCCGTGACTATGCGTCCCTGGTGGAGACATCCGATGACTTTATCGCCGCCATCCAACACGCTGAAGAGCCCCTCTTTTTCCGTCAAGCAGCCAGCCAACCCGCCTGGATCCGCGCCATGGAAACGGAGTTAGCCTCCATCGAACGTAATCATACCTGGTCGCTGGTTGATCTTCCCCCAGGTTCTCGCCCAATCCATGCAAAATGGGTGTATAAGCTCAAGTCTGGCGCGGACGGCACTCCCACGTACAAAGCACGACTGGTTGCCAGGGGTGACGAACAAATTGAAGGACTGGATTATCAGGAAACCTTCTTGCCCGTCGTGAAATGGACAACCATCCGCACTTTGGTGTCCATGGCCGCCCAAAGGAATTGGGAGATTACTCACCTCGACGTGAAGTCCGCATTTCTCAACGGCGTGCTCCAGGAGGAAGTCTATCTCACGCAGCCCCTAGGTTTCATACAGGCTGGTAAAGAAAATCGTGTCTACAGGCTTCACAAGTCTCTCTATGGACTACGGCAGTCCCCTCGTGCGTGGAACGAGCGTATCGATTCCTTCCTTCACAAGGTTGGTCTCACTGCTGCAGTTTACGACCCCAGCCTATACGTGCTTCGTGATGGCGAGCTCACTGTCCTTCTGGTGATTTACGTAGACGATGTCATGATCACCGGCAGCCATCCGTCTAAAATACAATGGCTCATCCAGCTTTTGTGTTCCACGTTTGATATGACCCTACTTGGCCGCCTTACTTTGTATCTGGGTGTTCAATTCCATGCTGCTGCCGACGGTGGCATTCTCATGTCACACTGCCGCTACATTCAGAAGTGTCTCTCTGACCTGGGTCTCACAGACTGCGTTGGTGCTTTAGTTCCGATGGATCCTGGTACCCGCCTCTCCATCGACATGGGTGCCGAGCTCGTTGACCCTACATATTATCGCATGTGTGTGGGGAAACTTCTCCATCTCCAGAATACCCGCCCAGATATCGCCTTTGCCGTGGGTCTTCTCTCCCGATTTATGACATCTCCCCAGAAGCCTCATCTTGAAGCTGCTCTCTACGTCTTTCGTTACCTCAAGTCCCATGCATCTTACGCAATTCACTATCAGCGAGGGGAAGAAATCATAGCCACTGGATATTCTGATAGTGACTTTGCCGGTGATATCGAAGAACGTAAGTCAACTTCTGGTTTCCTATTTTCTCTAGGAACCGGGCCCATTTCTTGGAGGAGCAAGCTTCAAACCGAAGTAGCCCAGTCATCAGCCGAGGCAGAATACCGAGCACTTGCTGAAGCAGGACGAGAAGCTTAATGGCTGCGCAATCTGTTTGACGATATGGGAGTGAAGGTGGAAGGACCGACTGTGATTTGGTGTAACAACCAATCCGCCATAAAAATGGCCAAGAATCCTGTGATGCACGCACGCACCAAGCATATCGAACGACACTGCCATCTCATACGAGATTACGTAAAGAAAGGGAGAATTCGTGTCGAGTTTGTACGCTCTCAGGAACAAGCAGCAGACGGTCTTACCAAACCCCTCAGTAAGGTACGCTTCATCGAGATACGCAATATGTTGCAGATGAAAGATACACAGGAAACCAAAAAGTAGAATATTGCAATAGATGTATATTTATATAGTATAGTGGATACATATTTTAATCCCTAAGATTTTCTGTAGCTAGGTTCGCATAGTAAGCAGTCTCTGGGTCCATACCAGTTCCAGTACACCAAAGTAAGTCATGAACAGGAAACAAGGGTTCCTCTAGCACAGTTCTGAAGTGGTTCAGCTCCATCCTAAAACGCTCTCCTTGAGTCCGGAATCGCAACCCCTGACCCATGGTTTGTTCGTGACAAGAAATTAATTGTATGTAACCCCGAGTGTCCATTCTCGTGAATTCAAGTGCTGTCCACTCCAACGTGGTGTCCAAATAATCTTTCCAAGCACGGTTCAGAGTACGCAGCCTTCTTAATAGTGAAATCGAAGGTAAAGAATTCAGCGCTTTCCACAAGTGATCTCGCATCACCGAGTCAGGTAACACGGGAGTCAGTGCATGAGAAGCTGAAGAATACGAGGGGGTCTGCATGCTCCCAGCCGATCGAGGAGGAACTTCGTCACCTTCACAGACAAGCGGATCGTCCAAGCTTAAGGATGCAAATGAGTCGTAAAACTCCTCCAATTCTTCATCAGGCAGCTCTGAAGAAAAGACCTCTTTCACTTTCTTTACAAGAACAATCAAGGAGAGAAGAAAGTGGAGGAACGACTCCCACAAGGACGTACGCTCGACTGTCTCGTTCACCCAAGACCGCACAGGGTGCCTGTGTCTACTCATGATGCACGATGTCTACAAACGCGGAGCTTTGGAACCAGGATGCTCGTAAAACACAGAATAGACAGTAGAAGAAGCTCAGGTGTGCGAGGGGGTGTTGGACCAAGAGTCCAGTCAAGCACTGAGAGTACACACCTGGCGTTAGTTAGGTAAAGCAATAAGTTCTCTTACTGGTAGATTAAGTACACTTAACTTAGGTAGTGGCTAGTAAAGGCAGTTAGTAACCGTAGCTTGCAAGTAGTTAGTAACAGCCGTAACAGTAAATCCCACTCCCGGGTTGTTACGACCTTGATGTTTCTATATTTACTTTAATCTAAACAGGAAGGTACCTGTATTAATTAATTACAACAGGCAATTCATGAAGCCAGTCCGAGCTGAGTGAAAATGATGGTGGTGCTGGTGCTGGTGATTCAGAGCACGTCGGGGGTGTCGGCGCTGCGGTTCAAGAGGCAGCACGACTCGGTGAACATCCTGAACGCCACGCCCGGGGGCGAGGGAGATCTGGTGGTGCACTGCGCGTCGCGCGACGACGACTTGGGCGTGAAGGTCAGTGATTTTTCTTCTTGTTAATTTTAGCTAAATTGTTACACAAAATTTGGGCTGGCTACTTGATCTTTGAAACTTTTGAAACAGAAGGAACGATAGCCACATTTCCTACATAGAGTCAAGATGTGTAGCCTCTTTAAACCTAAGTAACATTTAGGTTACCTAGGTAGCATATGTGGTAATTATATTAAAAGAGCATTAAAAGAGCCTAACTTGCTCCATAACATAGAAAAGCAACAAGACCAAACACCCATTTCAAATGGGACCAAAATCTAGTTATGGATTAGGTAATGTGCGAGCGAGTGCTAGGATATTCATGAGAAATAACCTTCTCAAACTACAAGAGTGGCAAAACAATTTTCATAATGAAGGGTTGCTTGCACATTATCGGTCATAAAATCAATGGTTCGATCTTGTTCAATCTTCTTCAATGATGATTAATCAAGGGTTAGATGAGAAAGGCATCATAATTTCAAAGTAGCCCTTGGTTATGGGAAATAGCCTTGTCCTTCTTATCCAATGGTTGCATGCCACCTCTATAGTTTTGAGGTGCATCAGCATCACGATTAGAAACTAGGTTTACATGGTAATTACAAGGAAATCTCACAATTTATGAGATGCTGTAAGTGGCATTCATACATCACTTAAAAGAGTGAATATTCTTCATCAAATCCACTTTGAAAAGGATACTCCCTTCTTGTGCTCTGTTATGCTATGTCTTCCAACCAAGTCATGGAAAAGTAGCAAAAAATGTTAAACTGTCTCTTGACACTACTACAAATAGAAGTTGTCAATTTTCACTCCTGTGAGTCAAACGGCGCCACTTCACACTCACCACCTTTTTTGGTTGGACTTGGTGAGTGCGATTTGTAATGTAGGACAAATGTGTGCAATGAAATTGACAATGAATAGGTGCTCCAGAATGAGAAGCGACTCCTCTTCTTGCACTAGTAGCAAACCTGTCATTTTTCATTCCTCATTTCGTGGAAACAGTGATTAGTACTGGAATATTAGGCTTACGTTTATGTCTTCTTGTGACCAAAACTACTCATCAACACTAACACAACCCATGTGCCTGGCGCCGTTTCATTTGTTTTTCAATTATAGTAAGTGAAAAACGACACATTTCCTTCTACAGTTGTAGTGTGACAAAAATACAATCACTGGTACGTGGTGCAGGTGGTGCAGGGCGGGCAGTGGTACGGGTGGGGATTCGAGGCCAACGTGCTGGGCACCACGCTCTACACCTGCAACTTCGCGTGGGGAACTCGCAGGCAGGGATTCGTGGTGTGGCAGGACATCGGAATTTGGGGCAAGCAGCCTCGCCCGTGCCGCCACTGCGTCTGGGTCGTCCGCCCCGACGGCTTCTTCCGCTCCGAGAATCAGGTCGAAGGCCCCTCCGTCAAAATCTACGACTGGAACTAATTAGCTAGTCTGGCTACGTCCAGAATCAGTGCAAAATATCATGTATGGCTTTTCGATCTCTTTCTGTCGATCATGATGGTTTGCTTCGACGTAGCTGAAATTGATCGTGTAAGTTACGGTATCAATCGAGTGGAATAAACAGTCAGTGGCGGAGCTCTGTCTGCTGCCGATTCCTTCTGTACTCTTTAATAGCGAATTTCGGAGTGCGAGTATTTGCTTGAGCTTTTGTGTAATGCGCTTCGGAGAATCCGCAACTGGAATGAATTAGTCTGGGTATGGAATTATAGCTTTTCTCAAGATGTGGTTTCAGGATTGTTCCCATGATTGATGTTTTGCTTCGTAGCTGAACTGTTAGTGTAAGTTATGGTATCAATTGTGAGGAATAAACAGTGGCGGAGCTCTGTCCGCCTGTGATTTGTATTATTTTTTTATTTTACTCTTTAAGAGGGGTACGGTGTCAGAGTGTGACTGAGTATTTGCTTGAGGATTAGGGTAATGAGCTTTGAAGTGAGGATGTGGTGATTGTGATTAAGAAACTGAACATTTAGGACTTCGATTTCCACATCATACTTGAAATCAAGACAAATCCATATGAAATAACTCACAACTACGATAAAAACAAAACATAGGCTCGTGACATTAGAAGGGAGTTGCACAAATGTTTGGGTTGAAAACATTAAGTGCTTACTGCTGTCAATTGTCAACTTTGGGTAATATTGAAACATGAGAATAAACCAGACTAATGCACATACACACACGCATACAAATTGTCTGCACGATGCTAATCAGTACTCAAGAGCAACATGCTCATGTACTCTCTTATTACAAACGTGCTTACACAAATGAGACAGACAAACAACAATGAGACGGGAGGACAGGACGAGAGGGACGACTTCATGAATGAAGTTCATCCAACATAGTTCATCTACACTACCACGTTCATCTATAACAATGTACCAACTACGACACTACATACATCCAATAGGTAACACAAGGAGAGTAATTTTAACCCTTGAGATATATATCCGGCCTTCATGCATGCATCGATTACGCAACCCGGTTACAAGTATCTTTGATCTTCGTCTTCTTCAATTCCAAGGATATGCCATTAATTCAAAAGCTGCAGTCTCTGTCAATCGATCGATCAATGTTAGTGTATCAAGCTTGCATGTGATTCACAATGAGCATCATCGCATCATCCATGCTTTGTCGAGAATAAGGTCCAGGGCCCCTCAGTGAAAACCTACAACTGGATTCATCAATGATTAGTCTGGGTATGGAATCATGGCTTTTCTCTTTCGATTCAGGATTGTTCCCATGATGGTTCACTTCGTAGCTGAATTGATCATATAAGTTATCCCTTAACCCCTAAATGACGGAGGGGTAAGGGCAAAACATAAATGTGTTATAAAAAATTACTTCTTCAACTTTGATGAAGTTTGGTCCAAAAGAGAAAATGAGGAGCTTGATGTTTAGTAATTTTCCATGTGGTCAAATATCAAAAAATAACTTTTTATCATCTCATAATGAATTTAGAAGCATTTAACTTCAAATATTTATAAGAATCACAAATTTTATTTTTAGAATTTGAAAATTTGTATGATATGTTAAAACTAGACATTCTATTCTAAAATCAAAAATTGCAAATTTTTCAACGGAGAGAACATCATTACTTTCCCCAAATAGTAAGTTTTCTAACACTAGACAATGTAGAAGTGTTTTTCTTTGAAAATTTCTCCCGGGGTGGAGTTTCACTCGGATTGACATGATTCAAATTGGGTTGGAAAGTAGACTTGATTACCTATTTAAAAATATTTTTTATTTTCTATAAAAATGTTTTTTCTATTTCAGGCAGCCCATAAAAAAAAGGCAGAGACCATAAAATGGTTGATCTGTCACTTAGGGATTAAAGGATCAGGGGTGTTGAACTTAGCTCATATTTTCTTCACTAATGTTTGTAACAAGCTCAATTTCTTATTGATGTGGGGGTAATCTGACAACCAGCACTGTTGAAATTAAAGAAGACTAAAGTAGTTTTTGTATGATAAAAGAATCAACAAAATCGTATAATTTTTGAGAAATTGCCATTTTTGAAAAGATTGATGGAACTTGATTGGGGTATTTAGTGCATATGATGAAACCGGATTGTCCAAAAGTGCTCCAAAAAATTTGAAAATTTTATCATGCCTAGAAATCATCATTTTGAACATGTGCAAAAAAAATCACTTAATTTGGAGGTGTAAGAAGGAAGATATGAGGGTTTGTAGTGAAGCCTTGATAGCCTCCTTGCAGATCAAAAAAATCACCAAAAATTGCGCTCTTCTTGAGATTTCGAATCAGGAAGTACCCACGGATTCAGCTCTCAAAAAAATCTAGGGTCTCTTTGTCGCTCACTCTACGATTTACGGCCCAACAACTCAAATTTCCTCACTTTTTAGTTCCAAAAACTGCGTGAGGGCATTGTGGTCCTTTAGGAGTTATGGTAATAATTGTGTAGAATAAACACTAGCACAGTTATGTTTGTTGTTGACTTTTTTTTTAGAGTTCTTTAACCCTTTAGTGCCCAAAGATCCAAAAAGTGGCTTCTAGAGCATGTTTTTGATTTTTTGGGGATCGAGATGAATAAATTAGCATTTTGTTTTTGAAAAACGGATTGGCTATAAAAATCAACTACTACATGTATGTGGAAGCATAGTATTGTGTACCAAAAAGTTGATCAGCTTTGCTAAAATTACAATGTTTTTGGTCAAAAGTTATAAAAGAGTATCAAATTGAATGTCTTTTCTATTGGTTCTAATTTCATGGCATCCTCTGTTGTTTTTACAAGTACTCGAATTTAAAATTTCAAAGTAAGAAGTCAATCATTAAAAATATTACTAATTAAAAGTAGAGCTTAAATTAGATGTTTAAATCCAATTTTGGGAGAAATTTTGATGATCTAAATCATATTTAATATGAATACAAGTTTTGTATTCTTTAAGTCCATTGTGCATTTGACGGCTCCAAAAAAAAGAATCCCAAAAAAGTTAACTTTTCTAAATGCATTTTTAGCTTGTTTTTTTATCAACTTTTCAATTTGGTTCAAAACTATTTTTTCTATTTTAATTACTTCAACGTGATTAAAACATACAATTATAAATAATTATTGAAGATGAATTTTCAATTTCCTTTAAGAGACTTTGTTAAAAATCATGTCTTCTATTTATTTAGCACGATAAAATCTACAAAAGAATAATAATTCAATGTATCATTCGACCTTGCATTGTTGCTTCTTCAAAGGGATCAATGTTGGTCCACTTTACCATGCCTTCACGAATTCACCCAAGCAATCTAATGAAACCCAATGGAAGTTTAGTTTAAATTTATACCTCAAACTCCATGTTTTGAAATTTGTAAATAGAAGGGGGTCTTAAAAATGCATGTATCCATTAAAACACTAAAAAGTGGAAATTCCTAAAATAAGCATATGGTGGCCTTGAAAATTATTCCTGACAAGGTTATGGTTTAATGATATTATAAAATTTTCAGATTTTTCTCATGTATTTTGGTATTTTATTTTGTATTTGCACATAAAAATTTATCAAAAATTCCAAATTTATTGAAATATTTTTAAAAATTCATGTAAAGTTCATACTCTAACAAAGAAGTTGTTGAAAACATTTCATTTATAAATTTAAAAAAATTTATGAATTATGGCCAGTTGGATGCCAACATTTTTTAAGCCCAAAACTGTGCGAGTATTTGCTTTGTGTAATGAGCTTTGGATTGAGGTCATGGTCCTTGTCTCCTTGAAGGGCGGTGACAGAATTTGCATTTTCATTTTATGTGCAGAAAGAAACAATTTCGGTGAGTCTTGTGGTTGTGGATTATGTAGGTGAGCTTTTCCTCACAAGTACAAATTTTGATGACCCTTAACCCCTAAACGTTCTCACCCTTTTCAAATTTGGCAGTTTTTCAAAGATGCATTATAAAATGCAACTAAAAGGGATATTTTCAAGTTGATGATTGAATGAAAGTTTTACATCATGCATTTTTGATCCTATCCATACGGTTAGATTTGCGATTGCTATCACCAATATTTGTGTATTAAACTTCCAACTTAAAATTTAACACTCTTTTGTACTATGATTACGAACAAGATATTGACAATTTAATAATGAAATTTGTTGTGATAGGTTGAAATGTAATACTCTAAATGTAGTGATTTTTGGAGATTTTTTGGTTGCTTAATTTTAGTACTTGACTTTTTCAAGAGCACTTTTAGACTAAAATCTGCGAAATTTTGGGTGGAACACAACAACATGAAATGAGGCATAAGAATTTCACAAATCATCTACTTTCTAATTGGATCACACATGCACAAAGCTAACTTCCCATAAAAGTTTCAATAAAAAAATCCACGCTGCAAAAAGTGCATAATGGATGAGAAAATGAACTTCAAATCCTTACATCATGCAAAATATGCATAGTTGGGCGGTTAGGGGTTAACTCCTAGAAGACCAACCATTTATTTTAAGACAATGTACAGATTTCATCCTTGTTTTCTCACCCATCATGCACTTTTTGCAAGGAAAAGAAATACAACAAAATTCTATGGCAAGATAGCTTCATGTATGTATGAGCCATTCATAAAGGGGATGATTTGTGAAAACTTTATGCCTCATTTCATGTTGCAATGATTCACCAAAAATTTCTAAGATTTTAGTTTAAATATGCTCTTGAAAATATAAACTCATAAAATTATGCAATTGAAAAATCTCCAAAAATCATTTCACCCAGAATACTACATTTCAACCCATCACAACGTATTTCATTCACATTTTGTCAATATCTTATTTGTAATTGAGTTTAAAAATATTTTTGAATTCCAAATTTCAAATTTTGTACAAAAATATTGGTGATAGTAATCGCAGATCTAACCGTATGGATAGAAACTTGTGTATGGAGAATATATCAATAGAATAATACCGATAGTGAGATGGTTTTGTGGTTTTGGCCTTACTCTATTGGCAAAAACTTTGGGGTTTTTACCCAAATGAGAAATTATACACTTTGATCTTTGAAAGCAAAGTTTACACCTCTATGTCAATTATAATAGTTTCGATTTTCAAAGTGTTCTTGGGTTGTTTTGGAGTGATTCGTGTATTTTCTAATTTGTTTCGACATGTTATTAACTCCTTGTCTCCACACATTAGGGCATGCGTCTAGACGTTTTTACAAATTGGAAATTTTATCTAAACACAACATAAATTTTGAATTATTTGCTACAATAAAATAGTAAAAGAGGTGTTTTTTGAGAGCCTATGAGAGAGTTTAGCTAAAAGCTAAATTTTGAATATTATGCTACTAGATGTTTTTTTATTGCTTCACATAAAATTCAAGCTGCTTCACCTACTCAACTCCATAAAACTTATGGATCAAGTGAGCTTGCAAGGCCTAAAAATTAACTTAGGATCATTTACATGAGAAGAAGTTTCATGAACGTTTATAGTCTCATTAATTTGGTTCTTGTTTGTAATTTGCCTTCATACGGGGAGAACTTGCCTAAAAGATACAATGACATATAAGCCTTAAAAAAGAGCTTTGTATGAAAATTGTAAGTTCATGAAAAAAGCTTTTGGAAATATGTCCTTCACGTGGAAAATATATTTTGAAAAGCTTACAATGAAATAATAAACATTTACTACGACTTAGTCTTAAGTGGCCCTAATGAACCTTTTGTACCAAATGTAAATCACTGCATATCAAATTATTTTCTTTCATAATTAAACATTGCTTAGACCAATCAACAATTGTTTAGTGTTTGTGTCTTTTGTGTTTTTTTTCCGACTATTAACCCCTAAATTTTTAAACAACTATTTTTTTGGTTGTTGCCAAAATTTAATGGGCTGCCCAGAATGAAAACATATATTTGTTGAAAAAATCAAAAATATTTTAAAATACGAAATTAATTCTACTTTCCAACACAATTTGAATTATGCTCAGTACGAGGTAAACTCTACCTGAGAGTAATTTTCGAAGCGAATCACCTCAACATTGTCATAGTGTTAGAAATTTTGCTATTTGGAGAAAGTTTGGATGTTCCCTCCATCAATTCCTTTGATTATTTGAAGTTCAAAATAGATAAACCAACTTTAATCAAAATGTGAGAAAAAAAGAAGTACAGTAAAGAATTTATTTATATTTACTTGGCCAAAGTTGTCAAACAGGGTGCGCAGTCGCGTACCCTCCATCTTAAGGTAAAAAATACTTAATTAATTAGTTAATTTTAAAAATTAAAAATAATGAGTAAAAAAATTAATAAGGGATTTGACTAGGCCTAGCTAGATGAAACTCATGGAAGTCACATGTCACGATTTGGTAGTCGCATGTTTGGGAGTCGTGTGTTGCAATGGCTGCCCAATAACAATTCTCCATCACCTCCCTTAAAAAATAGATTCTTCATTTGCTTATAAATTGTTCTAGAATCAATTTCATGAGCAATATTTGTTGCATCTAGAATCAAATTCTAAAACATCCTAAATGCAAATAGTGGTTTTTCCAAAAGAAAGAGACTTGACAATTTCCTAGAAGTTGCAATATATCCATTATGCATCCAAAGTTTTGGGAAAAACATTTTGACCAAAATTTTCTTGCAATCTCTACCAAATTGAATTTTTAGTGCGTTTAGAAACCAAGTGCGTGATTATTGGCCGAGTGCAAAAATAGGGAATTGTGTGTTAAGTTTTTTTAGCCCTTGGGTGATTGCAAGCTACAGTCACCCAAGTTTTTTGTTGCAGTATAGGAATTGCTGCACTTTTTCAATCTTTGAAAAATCACCAATAAATATTGGGATGGAATTTTGTGACGAAACAAATTGCATTGTTTCTAGAATTCCAAAGTTAAGATGTCTACCACAATAAAGTTTGCAAAATTTTCAATCTTTCTATCCAAATTAAGAATTTCTACTTGGATTTGGTACCGTGTTGCTTGTCAAAAATGCACCTATGTGCACCTATTTTATAGAAAATGCTAGAAGGGGGTCAAATTTGAACTTCAAAAAATTATAGCAACATACCACAAGTATGTACAAAGCTACCATGTTTTATTATTTTTGGTATTATGCTTACTTATTTTTTAATTAATTGTTTTGTGATGTTTTTGTTTTTTAAGATTTTCGTGTAGTTAAAACTTTTTTTTTTGGAATTTTTTTTTGGAAATGAAATAATGGTTCAATTTCAGAGGTGGGATGTAAAATGCGTTTTTCATAAAACCTAACTATGGATGTTATGTAAAAAAGGCTTTAATTACCCCTGCTGGATAAAAAACAAAAAAGGCTGTTGAGTAAAGCCCAAAGTCTTGAAATTAACTTAACAATTGCTAAAATGAAAGTATTAGCATAAACCCTATTTGGGATGGTGAAATTTTTGATTCAATTGAAAGTTGACAGGTGCACATCATCAGGAATTTCGGGCCCCACTGATTCTGCACTGATTCAGTGCGATTTCCGATATTTCAAGGGTTCGTACGATTTTCGCACTGATTCCGCATCGTTGCGTCATTCATCGCAACTACACTGATATGACACGATGTTCGTACAAGCGGATATAGTACTGATTCGACACGATTGATACATCCATTGAAAACGTATGAATTCAGCACTCTTTATAGTCGTCAAATGTCGTGTTTTAATCGTCTTTAAAACTACACTGATTCAGTGCGTTTTTCGTGCGACATCATCTTTTCCATATCTAGATTTTATTTTCTTTTTATATCTAAATTTGATCAAAATAATATTATTAAAAAATATAAAATAAAATATAAAATAATTACTTTCCTCGCTACCCACTTCAACTACACGGAAATTGCCCACACATGCGGTGGGGCCCACCATAGCTTCCCAAGCTACGGCAGGATTTGAACTCACGACCTCCCGATTGTCAATCAAGCTCCAAACCACCAAATCACCACAAACTCTCGATGCATGGAATGGAACTCTTTTGCTAATTATAAAAGAATGAAACCATTGGCAATTTTTTGCCATGTGTATATAATTCTTTTTTCAAATTTTTTTTTTGCACTATAACATGCAGGGCTTTTCTTACATCTACAAAAAAAATTCAGAATATTTTGAGTTTTTTTTTTTTTTGGCCAAAATTGTGATGGCAGATCATGGTTGTGAGCTGTTTTTTTTCTCAGCGGACTTTGAATGTTTTTAACTATGTGAAAAGAACTTTTTTTCCAAATTTTTTTTTGCACTAGATTATGCAGGACTTTTTCTATATCTAGGATTTTTTTCATAATATTTTGAATTCTTTTATTTTTTGCCAAAATCGTGGTGGTTGTGAGCTATTTTTTTTTTGCTCCTATGATGAAAAGTACAATGATAACCAATAATACCAAATTTGAATTCTAAAAATATAAAGTGTTATTTCTTTTAAATTTTAATGTGTATTGCTTCTAAATTCTATAAATGTAGATCTAAAAATGTTTTCGGAAAATTAAACCGTAAGTATAATTTAAAGAATATTCTTGGAATATTCCAAAATAATATAAAATATTTTCAAAGATTCCAAAAAATTCCAAAAAATATATTAAAATATTGTACACAGATGTCGTACGAAAATAATTTGCATTATAATAGATACTGAAATCGCACGAATATAGTAAATGGCATTCATATGATACGTATACGATACTGAATCCGCATTAACTAAAACCGCATGTTATCCGTGTCTTATTAGCTACGTAATGTAGATACACGATTAACGCACGGATTTCGTCAAAACACGACTTTCGTGCGGAAACAACACTTTTGTCATAATCATTGAAAAGACATTGCATCGACATCTTAGTAATGCATGTCACTTCCGTACAATAACGACACTTCTAAATGCACGTATGACGTGCGGAATCAGTGTTTGACGATAAACGCACTGAAATCGTGCAGAATCAGTGGGGTCTGAAATTCCTGATGATTACAACGCTAGTGCATGAGTTGCACGGCCTTTAGTTGCACAAGCTACACTTCCCACTTAGTAGACCGTAGCTTGCAGTCACCCCTTGTGGTATTCACCTCCTAATCTATCCATATTCTCTCAAGGAATACTACTTAAGGTACCGGTAGTAAGTGAACAAACTACTTAATGTTATGCAACTGTTTGGCACCTTCTCAACTGATAGAGTGGGTTATATGCAAGTAAACTAGCTTACCAATACAATGAATATACATCAATTTCAATGTTGCCCAGACATGTCATAATACATAAGTTCATGGGCTACAACACTATTACATGTACGTGATAAGCAAACTCTCTTGTAGAGGCGATGGATTTGAGCAACGTCTTGCTCATCTATTAATTGAGGCCCCATCTCCTCCTATATGTATAAGTCACTTCTTGTAATTTTATGTAATTAGAGTAGCAAAAAGATTTTTTTGGGAAAATTTAACATGGTTTCTATGCAATATTAGAACATAAACATAGATGACTCACTAATACAAATCAATATCATAAAACTAAATAGAAAATGTACTAAATAAAAAATAAAAAAATAAAAAAATAAACTTCTCATCAACTTATAATTGACTTTATCAAAAACTAAATTAATTAGTGTTGTTTTCATCCAAAATGTTTTATCATTTGTCTTTTCAAAATGTCTCATCTAAACATTTTGTTAATGTTGAAATGTCATTAACTTATCAAAAACTGAATTAGTGTTGTCTTATCAAAAAATAAAACAAAACTATCACTTGTCTTTTCAAAATGTCTAAATGTGTTATTTCAAAATGTTTAACATCAAAATGTCTTATATTGAAATGTCCTATCAAAATGTTTATCATTTGTCTTTTCAAAATGTTTACCATCAAAATGTCTTATATTGAAATGTCCTATCAAAATGTTTATCATTTGTCTTTTCAAAATGTTTTATAAGTTGTTTTTTCAAAATGTCAACTTTTCAAAATGTTAACTTTTCAAAATGTCTTATCACAATTTTTTATTTCTTGTCTTTTCTAAATGTTTTAGCAATTGTCTTTTCAAAGTGTCAACTTTTCAAAATGTCTTATCAAATTAGAGTTAACCCTTTGACGCTCATGCGTCCAATATTTGGACGACGAACAAATTCAACATGTTCAATTCTCATCCGAATTGAACATTTTTCATCCAAATAAATTTCTCTTGGTTCTTGTGCAAGGATACTATCTGTTGTACGGTTTGGATTCTTAAAATGGATTATCATGATTTTTGGAAAAATCACACAATTGGTTTATATCAAGTTTCATTCTTAGTTCAAATAGTGAGACCTAAAACATGATTTTCCAAAATAAGTAGAATCAAATAATGGAAACCATACCATCTCGTAGAGCATGTTATTCCAATTTCATCACAATATTTTAATCTTTTTTTTGTGTTAATGCGGGATTTTTAATCGAATTTCAAGAGAAAACCTTGCAAAAATAATTAAAAATACTTAATAAAAAAATATGATAAATTCAACCATACAGATGTGATCTTCACGTTGACATTTACAACTTTGCTTTGTACATCAATTCCATTTACAACTTTGCTTTGTACATCAACTCCATTTTTGGTATTCATCTAACATTTTTTAGCGTTTCTTTGAAAATAGTGTTGAATTGGGACCTTAAAGGGTTTACCAAAAAGAAGAGAGAATACATGATAGGTAAAGTAAGTTTGACCGATATTTGAGGCAACTAAACAAACTGGCATGGTTTTCCAAAGAATCTAAAATAAAAAGGAAGGTAAACTAATTTTGGTGTCATAAAGGTAGCCAAACTCAGTCTAAGGTGGATTCACAAAGAGCCAAGGCGTGGAGGCATTGGCCCACATCCAATTTGAGGATTGAGATAACGGCAAGGCATGTAGAAAACTTGGGATATAGTTAGGTGTCTAATTTGATTAGGTGGCCCTAACAACTTGGACTGGCTTCCAAAGCTCATGTTTAAAACTAAAGGTAGAAGGTGTTGGATTCACTATTTAATTTGATTTTGGTTACACTCAAAAAAAACATAGACTTTAGTTTCCTTATATTTTAGGGGTCATATCAGATGTTTTGATTTCAATTAACTCAATTTTTTTCTTCAAAAATTAACAAACATCTCATAACTAAATTTTCAATTACACATTATAAATATATACACTATATACTTAATTTTCTTCATATGTATAATTATGCAGTACTTGTACAAATGTTACAATCTAATATCTTCAAATACATACTATTGTGGGTTCAAGCACTGCATACCTCAGACATCACCCCTTTCGATGATATATATATTTCAGTACCCTCGCCTGGTTCCTATTTACTCAGTTATTGTCTCAATTATCTATCTAATTGCTGTGGAAGAGAGGAGTAGTGAAGTATTGTCAAGTTGCTTATATGTTGGATTCCTTTCCAGTGATTCGGGAGAGTTTGGGGTTTGCACACCTAGATTGAGTTATGGCGTCAGAGCCATGCATGCCATGTGACTCAATGAGAAATAAATTATCTATTTGGGTTGATTTGAATTTTCGTGAATCAAGACAAGACAGAGGTCACATGAATATATTACCTGGCACAAACAGCCATTTAGCCTCGGTCCACTTGATTCCATTCAGATGCCATACCATTAGATGGAACCTCACATCGCTCACAGCTTTGCAGGTGAATGTTGCCCCACCAAATTAAAGACCCCTAGTATTGAAATTGCACGCAAGCCTATACATGGAGTCTTGTAAATATTTGCTTGTGCATAGAGATATTGTAAACATGCCACTAATCGTTAAACGGTGTACATTTGACTTTTGCTCACGTTTTCAACTACACTAAATAGGTATATTAGTGTTAGATAATTATAAGATTTGAAAATATTATAGATTTTTACTCTCAACAAAAAAATTACCAAAGACATTGATTCCAATACTATTGAAAGATCCCCATCTTGACCAATATAGAAGGTAAAAAAATTGATCAACAATAAAAACTTACAACATGTTGATGTAAATTAGTGTATCTAACACTAATCTACCTATTTAGTGTAGTGGGTACCACAATTCTCCAATTTAAAAACAATAACAGTTAATTATTTATGCGACCCTATTTTTTAAAAATGAAATGGAATCGTGACCTTTATTCGGTTAAATGGACAATTGTATGGGACAATGTCATATAACCATGTCAACCAATAACCATGCATGTCATAAATTTTTTTATTTTTATGTTGGGCGTCATCAACAATGTAACAAAAGAAACCTTTTTTTTGTCACTACTAAATCCACAGGCATTTATTATTGCCTTTGTTTTGAGTTCTTTTCATTCCTTTTTTAAAAAGTTATGTTTCCTTTTGATTTTCAATCTACTGCCTAATTTTTCTCATCCTTTTTAAATTTTGCAATGTCTACTTTTCTTTGCCTCTTCTCCTTGTTTTAAACTTGTCTTCTACTTTTTCTACAAAGTTAGGCATTTCCCATGTGAATTTAACCTTTTGGGATTTTTCTCTTTCCCAATGTGAGCTCAAATAGTTGCAATGAGAATAGCATATCAATAAAAATAAATGTAACATTTTCTATGGCACGCTACCAATGAACGTTTCAAGGGAAAGGCCAAAACCATTCACCACAACAAAAGTAATTGTATTATTAGAGTTATTCAAAAAAAAAGATGTGTTTGAATAAGATACCGTGTGTTTTGCTTTACTATACTCTTGTTTTTTCATTCTAAATAGATAGATAGATAGATAGATAGATAGATAGATAGATAGATAGATAGATAGAAACACCAACCCAAAGAAATGGGCCGGCGTGAATAAATTTTCCATTCGTAATGTCAATGACCCGATGCCCATTAAAATGGATGCAGCACCGGGACTTCCCGGGAGGTCATCCATCCCAGTACTATTCCGGCCCAAAGGCGCTTAACTTCAGAGTTCTGATGGGATCTGGTGTAGTAGCCTTGGTATGACCGCATCACTCATTCTAAATACTTATAAGGTATGGAAGAGTTGTGGACTTTCTAAAGCTCTTACACACCTAACCACAAAACTCTTCCATACCTTATAACTATTTGGAATGAACAAACTAGAATATATTAAAGAAAAACACATCGTATCTAATTCAAATACAACTTTAGTTTGAGGATAATTGTATTGTCTATTACATGCAATCAATGAATGTTTCAAAAGGAAAGACAAAACAATTCACCGCGTGCAGTGCAAAAAAGTAGAATGACAAACAAGTTGCATTTTAATATTTGCGTGATCTTAAAAGTACAACATAGTGGATGAATCTTATAATTATATTTGTAGATAAATTCTAAATGTCAACTAAATATTAATGCACGGACAAGATTTACAAAATTCACTAACTCAAAAATACTTGAAATATCTTAAAATCAAAATATGTTGCTCAGAATCCAAATGACTCGTTGATTTCATTGAATTTAAATGGTGTAAACAAAGGTTTTTTACAAAGCTCCCAAGATGTCACACATTACAACTATGTTTCAATGTGCATTATAAATACATGGAAGATTCTTCAACATAGTTGAGGACCTCATTCTCTTCCTGCATGGTCGCATTGCGGGCGTCATCTTGGGTTTGGGCTTCCTCCTCCGTTGCGGTGTTGAGGTCCAACTCCCTATGATCGCCGGTCGTACGTCCAGATTCATTGTAGATCAGGCTACCATCCTGCACTATGTCAAGGGAGCCACGGCCCCAATGAATGTATTCATCGTACAAGTCTTCAAAGTTACTGCTGCCACACCGACTCACACGTCATTATACTCACACTAGTGGGAAATTAGCTGTTTTTCACTTACTATAAATGAAAAAAGAATGAAACAGAGCCAGCCACATGGAATGTGTCAATGTTGGTGAGTAATTTTTGGTCACAAGAATACAGAAATATAAGTATAATGTTCCGGTATTGTTCACTATTCCTACAAAATGGGAAATGAAAAATGGTAGATTTGCTACTAGTGCTCATCTCCATGTTTACTAGTAAATTCACTTAATAATACACCTGAAATCCCACTCTAGTTTTAGCCACCCACTTTTTCCTTCCAAAAAGGAAAGAATATTTTGGACACTCACTACCTGGACATGGACTCACCCACACGGAATGAATTATAGTTAGTAATATTATAGGAAATTGAAATTTTAGTAACATATTTGCAAAATGAGATTTTAAATAAAATGAAAATTTATCTTTATAGAATAGGTAAGATATTGCAGTCCTAGTTGAAAATGTTGATGTCCCTCATGCATTGTTCAATCTTTGTGTATATGTTTGAAGCATCTTGATGAACAAACACCCTTTTTTTATAAAAGAAAAAATTAACAAAAAAAAGAAGTAAGATCAACATATTCTTGACTTATCATTGACTTTATAGAAATTAAATTAGAAATGATTGTCTTTTTGAAATAATTTATCACATATCTTTTGATAATGTCTTATAAGAATGATTCAGTAGTGTTGGCTTTTCATTAAGTTATCAAAAACAAAATGAAAGTTGTCTTTCAAAATGTTTTATCATTTGTCTCTTCAATATGTCAACTTTTGAAAATGTCTTATCAAAATGTCCTTTCAAAAATTAATTAACATTTCATAACGAGATTTTCAGTCACACAATAAAAATATACATTTAATGTTACAATCTAATATCTTCAGATTTGTCATGTGTGTGCCCATGCACTACATACTTTAAACAATGATGAGAGCTATGTAGGCCAAGTGACTTGATGAAAAATACAATATCTATTTAGAGTCATTGGTTTTCGATGAATCTGGACAAGGTAGAGGCCACATGAAGAGTGCCCGGAACAAGCAACCATTTAGCCTTCATTTTATTTCATTCAGACGTCACACCATCAACCCAAACTTCACATCACTCACAACTTTGGGCGTGAATGAACATTGCCCCATTAATTTTCAAGACCTCGATTACCTTTGTGCACATGCCTGGAGTCGAGTTCACATATATTCGTCTGTGACATGCATGAAGATATATTTAGACTATTTAGAGGTCGTCCTCGAGGAATCATTGAAAAGATGATTGCCTCATTAACAAGTTGATCCTTTTATCGACCATCGTGTACATATATGCTCTAAGCTTTGTATTTTTAATGAATGAAGTAGCGGAATGAAAATAGTATATATAGTTTGTCTTTCGTTTTAATTAAATCATCAAGGGATTAGGTGGTTTGAAAGGTGTGAATAGGAAAGGGGGTTGAGTACCTTCTTTGAAGCTTCAAAAGGGAGTATGGGCTTATGTGCCCCACCGCCACCTTTGATTGGATGAAATTTAGTGAGGTCTTGGGGTTTTGAAGAATGTCGGGAGTTTTTTTGTGTGTGAAAATAAAGAGAGTTTTGAGACAGAATTTTGACTTGATGTAGCTCATTGAGCAAGACTTTGTTTAAATTGAAACTTTGAGAGATTGTTCCTTGTGATGAGACCTTTCCGAATTGATATTGTAAGTTGAATTTGGAGTTGTATTGCAAACGTTGTGAAGGTTGGAAGTTTGTGGAAACCCTTGGCCGTTCATTGAGAGGGCAGAGGTTTCGACGAGCTACAACTTTTGTTGTATCTATCAACTTGCTTTGAAACTTTGAGAGTGTATGTATCATTGTAATAGTTTTTCAAAAAGTTATTACTTTTATGATTTGGAGTTCTGAGGAGAAAGTTATGAAGGTGTAAAGGCTTGGAGGTTGACTGCCTTTGGAAAGAAGCAAGCTAAGACTTCGAGGACCATAACTTTTGGTCATTGTAGTAATTTCTTTTAAAATTTACAGGATTGATAGCTTATAAAATTAGCTCTTCAGATTGCTATTACTCAATCTATTTGGAGTTTTATTGAAGGATTTGTTGTGTGTTGAAGTTGAGAGGTCGATTCTCTCTATAAACAAAGAGACCAAAACTTTGATTAGCCATAACTTATGGACAGAGTTTAGGGTTTCTTCAAAAATTATACAAATTGTAGTGGTTTGTATTAGCTTTTCAAAATGCTATTGCACTTGTATTTAAGTGCTTTAGATAAAAAGTTATGAAGATATAAAGAGGCGGAGGTTGGTTGTCAAAGAAAAATTAAAGCTTCCACTTTGCTCTCTTATAACTTTTGGACAGCAACTTAGATTCAAGTGAATTTTGAAGGAGTTTTAGTTTGTTGTTTTAGCTTTCCAAAAAGCTATTACACTTAGCTTTTGGAGACTCGAGCCAACTATAGCATCAATTTGAAAGTCGCAGCCACAATAGAAGATTGCCTTGAGGGTTTCTTTGTGTTTTTGAACATTTTGAGTCTTGAAAGCAAGAAGATTTGAATACTTCAAGACAAGAAGACGTGAAGATTCGTGTGTTGTGGCTTGTGGTTCGTTGTCTTTTACTGTTGTTCCTAGCCGGTTTTGGAGGCTCGTTATCTTTTATTGTTATTCCCAGCCGGTTTTGGAGGCTAATTGTTTTCAATTTTGTTTTGTAAACTTTGTTGCGGCGAAGTGGGATTGATCACCCACACGGTCGTATTTATGTTGTTTCCACCAGTGAGGCACGTTTGCTGGTCACCGTGGGTTTGAGATTTAGGAGCCATCTTTCGGACGGTTTCAGCTCGTGGTCTGGCCGTCCCGTTTTACCCGTCCGAGGCCCGTGGTTTCTTATTACCCCACCCTTACCCTTACACTTGTTTAGAGCCATTGCAGGATAGGCTACTGAGAAGAGATTTGAAGATTTGAAGAGTACAAGAATTCAAGACACAACCAATCTCCCAAGCAATCTGATCATCGTGTCGCAGCCAGATTCCCCGTGAATTCTCAGAACGCGCTCCTCTCTACCCGACAACGTAAAGAAATAAGGATGGATGTATATGTTCATCCAATCATTCATAGTTAGATAAATATTGTTATTGGAAGAGTACTTATAGGAATTGATGTCAATTCTCACATACAGTCTTGTATAGTTGTAGTATATTCAAGGGCGACACAACTACTATACTTTAAGTGAATTTGTGTGCTAATAGGGTAATAAAATCGAGCTATCACATAATTAGAATACTTGAGGTATATCATAGAATATTCTAGGTATATTCTTAAATTATTCCCTATTTGAATTTAAAGCATCCTATATTATATCTAATTTTTTTCAATTTGATTGCTCTTGAATATAATACACCCTATATTTAACTCACATGCTCACCATGTTTACTAATTGTACCTCCCGAGGTATTTAGTGTAAAGGAGGAAATTAGGGGTTATTCTTGTTTTGAAGAATTATATTGATATGCATTGTATAGTGACCATAATTGTGTTAGGTTGCACAAAATAATAAACATTAGTCGAAATTTTGTTTAATGTGATATGTCTTTAATGACTAAATGTCCGTTGTGACTTATTATCCCGATGTCCCTTTGTTCGGTGAGCACCGGGTCATTGACATTACAAATGGACACTTTATTCACGCCGGCCTTGGTGTAGGGTCGGAGTTTCTATTATTATTATTCCGTTGTGACTTGTCTTTAATAACTCTACTAATGAAAGTACATTTGATTAAGTTATATGTTTAGTTACTTGTGTGATACGCTTCAAATTGTTTCTTTATGTTATGGACTCTGATACAAATGGACAATTAGATGAAGACTTTGGTGTCTATGATGAAGACATTCCAAAACTTGTGGTAAATCTACACCCTACATTACTGGCGCATTTTGTTTATTATATATATCAACATAAACAAATGATGTTAGCAAATTATGGATTTCCTTGCCAAAAATGTCAGTCACAAGTACAATATGATTCTTTTGCACCAAACATTTATCCCAAAGACATTTCTACAACTTGATAACAAAGTTGATTTTTTTTTCTAATGAGATATAAATCTTGAATAAATTCATAATAATTAGCAGTAGGGCATTTTTATGATAGGGCTGGCCAAAATATGTAGTTACATGTTGCAATTTTGGCCCTTTTTTATTATTGCTGACCTTATAAATATATTTTTGAGCAATTTTTTTAAATCTAAAAATGCAAATGGAAAAGATCTTTTGAAATGAGTTAGTTTAAAAATTCTATTAAAGTATTAACTACATAATTTTTACCCAAGTGTCTTATATCAAAGATGGTTACATGTTGTTATAGGACTTATCAACAGCTTGATTGATATGTTATATTGAAGATATAGTAATCACAACTATTTTCTTCAATTCCTACTACATAAAGGTGTCATAGCTCCAAAAAAAATCGTATTTTTATTAGAATATTCCAAAATATTCCAAAAAAATTACAACATAATATAAAATATGCTTGAAAGATTCCAAAGGATTTGGAAATGTTCAATTTTAAATATTCACAAATATTTTCTGTAATTAATAATTAATGCTAATGACAAATATAAACTACACACTATACACTTTTTTAACAAGGTTAGTAGATGACCTAACCATGAAAACACCCTTTAACTTCATTTTAATTTAGCTTTCATCAAAAACTTTCATGAAAATCCAAGAGCATCCAAACCATACTTACCTTTACTAATGTTTTTAACATTTATTTAGTTTTCTTCTTCTGCTATCACCATTTGATCCAGGACCAATCAAAGGTCCAACATGACTTTCTATGTTAAGTATATGACATGCTTACATTAAGCATATATTTAGGACACAGTAGATCTAAATCTGTATACAAAGGTTTTTAGACATACAACCCCTCGTACACAGGGAATTTAGAAGGGGTCATGAACCAACGTGATTTTCAAACATAATGTAGAGTGCACCCCGGAGAATTCATGGATTTGAAATTAAAACTCTACACATGGTACTAATTTCATCTTGATTAATAACTTCTATATATTATTCCATAATGAAGAACAAGGTTGACAATCAAATGTACATTATAATTTTCCACTTTTATATGCCCCACTCTTTAAATCGCAAAACCTATCAATAATATCCAAACTTCTATTCCATATGGAAAATTTAATTTCTTTAGTTTCATTCTCTCTACATTCAAAAAGAATTGGTTCATCAATGTTCAATTTTTTTCCATCTAATAGTGTAGAATCAATATATTTGAAACTAGATTCATTTATACCAATGTTGTAAATAAATCTATTATACAATATAGCATGCTTTGTCTCACTCGACCGTTTTGTGCTGGAATCCGGCGAGGAGACAAGCTGTTGTCTTTCATTCGCGTTCCTTCTGTCACGGCAAAGCTGATGTGCGGACCCGTGCTCAGCTTCGATGGTCCTCTCTTCACGGAATCTCGCGAGCCTTCTGTGTTTGTTGCGGTGCACGAGGCTTAGGGTTTATTGCAGTGCGAGGCTTAGGGTTTGCTGCGGCGAGACGGGCATTGTGTTGCTTTGATTTTTTGAGTTTGTACTAGCATTTGGATAGTCAATATTCTGGAGGTATTTTTTGTTTCCGATTCTCGAAAGCAAACCTGTACTTTCTGCTTTACGCTCTTGCTTGACATTTTTGACGTCGACGTCGTCTCCTTCTACGATGATGTGTTTTTTGTGTAGGTTGTTCGCGACTTCCACTTCTACATCCACTGCGGCTTCTACTTGTGCTCCTACTTCGACTTCTTCTTCTTTTGTGTACACTCAATGCATCTCTACAAGCATTAAATTTGTTCATATGATAAAAGTATTTTTAAAAATTATTTCTAAAAACAAACACATATTATATATGTATGTATATATTTGGATTTATATTGATTAATTTATTAATTTATAAACTACAAGTTATATTATATGAAATATAATTTGTAGTTATGGTTTTATAAACACCTTGCACATTCACGTACAATGTGATATCGAGGCCCTTGCTTGCGAATACACGGGGAGGTCACATACTACCTACTTTTGTAAACCACGTGCGGTCGGGAGTTAATTATAGGTGGGCTATTTACTTAAATTTCTTAAATAATTTGCACCCTATTAGTATATATAATGATACTTTGAGGTATTTTTCAAGACCCTATAGGTAAATATAATTTCCACCATTAAATTATTTTATAAACCCTATTTTATTTATAAATTGGACCATTTATCAAAATCTTGGAATGTCAGCATGAATTGAACTTAATCGGACATAACAAAACGACAACAATACATGAACGTAATTTACAAAGAATATCTATTGTGCTTAGTGACTTAAATGTTCGATGGTAGGTTTAAGTAAGAAATGCATGTTGTGAGAGGAAGCATGCGGCACTACCACCCCGCCCTAGCCTTGTGAATCTCATTGGTCACCTAATGCTCAAATTCATCATGAGGAGAATTTCCTATGAAGCCAAATAATTCAACCTTCATTTGTGGTTCATTCCTAGCCATTGGCTAACTTCAACAATTTTTAGTCCATCGAGGCGATTTCCATTCAATCCAAGGATTTTCATTAGAACTCACATAAATTCTTCATTCCTCTAAATATTTGAGACCCTACTTTATAAATAAAATAAAATACTACCTAATATACTTTTCACCTACCCTACTTTAGATATAATACCGTATAGGCCATTTCATTCAGGCTTTGGTATTCCTAAAATTTGTATAAATTTTTGCTCCAATGAATTAAATGTACCCTATATTTTTTCTCATGTGGTTTAATAAAATTTTGACAGTGACCTCCCCGGGGCCTTCACACAAATAAAGAATGTATCTTTAGATTATATATACATCAATCTCAACATTTGTTTAGAAAAATTAGTTCAAAATATCACCAATGAGTTTTAATATGAGCACCGCAACAAACACGAAATATCCAAATGCCAGTACAAACTCAAAAAATCAAAGCAACACAATGCCCGTCTTGCCGCAGCAAACCCTAAGCCTCATGCACCACAGTGAACACGGAAGGCTCGCGAAATTCCGTGAAGAAAGGACCATCGAAGCTGAGCACGGGTCCGCACATCTGCTCTGCCGTGAAAGAAGGAACGCGGATGAAAGACAACCGCTTGTCTCTACCGCTTGTCTCCTCGCCGAATTCCAGCACGGAACGGTCGAGTGAGACAAAGCATGCTATATTGTATGATAGATTCGCATCGACTAGGAAGGATGTTTTCTAAACATTTCGGTGCATTAGGCAACCTTGCTGGCACGCTTAGTACGATCTTGAGCGGGTTTAAAGAGGTTGAACGTCTCTTTGCATGCATTGTTGATGTGTTCGATGGAGTATTTCTGGTTTATCATCAAGATAGTTATTCTTGATGTGGGCTGATTTTGTTTGTTCGAAAGGATCATGTATCCTCTTAACTATGTTTCCAATCTTCTACATTGATAAGGGTCTGAAAGGGACCCATACTAATTTATCAACAATTCCCATTATATAAATATTTATCATTATTGTACAAAAACACGGCAATTTTATTTTTATTTTTTCACACAAATCTATTATACAATATAGCATGGTTTGTCTCACTCGACCGTTCCGTGCTGGAATCTGGTGAGGAGACAAGCGGCTGTCCTTCATCTCAAGCTCAAGCTCGCTCAGCTTCGATGGTCCTCTCTTCACGGAATTTCGTGAGCCTTCCGTGTTTGCTGCGATGCACGAGGCTTAGGATTTGCTGCAGTGCGAGTCTTAGGGTTTGTTGCGGCGAGACGAGCATTGTGCTGCTTTGATTTTTTGAGCGAGTTTGTACCGGCATTTGGATATTCCGTGTTTGCTGCGGTGCAACAAGGCTTAGGGTTTGCTGCAGCGAAACGGGCATTGTGTTGATTTGATTTTTTGAGTTTATACTGGCATTTGGATATTCCGTGTTTGCTACAGTGCACGAGGCTTAGACTTTGCTGCAATGCGAGGCTTAGGGTTTGCTGCGGCGAGACGGGCATTGTGTTGCTTTGATTTTATGAGTTTGTACTGGCATTTGGATATTCAATATTCTAGAGGTATTTTCTGTTTTCGATTCCCAAAAGCAAACCTGTACTTTCTGCGTTACGCTCTTGTATCGTATTTAGCGCCTCTGGGAGTCTCATTCCATGCTCTAGATTTGGCTGCAAGTGTGGAAGTTTCTCCAGCAGAGATCAAGTTTATGTACTACACATTTGTGAATGATAGTGTTTATTACATCTGTTATTAATAATTCTAAATTAATTTCGCAAGGTTTTATGTTGAAATTCAATTAAAACTCCCAAGTTAACATAAATAAATAAATATTATAATGAGATTTGAATAATATGCTGTACGAAATCGTATAGTTTCTATTATTTGATTATTATATTTTGAAAAAGTAGTCTTTGTTTTTGAACTAAGAATAAACTTGATACATACCAATTATATACTTTTCGTTGATTTCCTTTGGCGGTGCCGGAACAGCACCTAACTCTAACTTCTCTGGTCTCCTTGCAACCTCCATGGGCGCAACCACGACAGTCGAGTTTCGCCCAATCGGTTGGCTTCTCTCCCAGCCCATGCCGCGCAAAAGAGCCTCCACAAATTCCTCAACCGGCAACTCGTCATACATCTCCAGCGTCGCATGCTCCGGCAAGTTAGTCAAATCATCGTCGCGCAACTTCTGATCCTCCAATTCTCGCAACGAAAGCCGCCTCTCCACCACCGCCGCATCAAATCCCTCCATGAGCCCATACACTACATGGCAAAATCCCAGGAAGCGGGGCACGCCCAGCCTTCTTCAGGGCTGCCCCGCCTCCATCCTTCCTCTGGAACCGCCAGGCAAGTGAGGCCCCACCGCACGCTCTTTTTCGTGTCAAGTTTCGGGCCCACCGTGCTGAAGTGTCACTTCTCATCCCGTCCGCTCCTTCATCGCACTGCCGCGTCCGCTTCTTCATCGCGCCTGCTCCTCCGCTTCTTCATCGCACCTGCTCCTCGCTCCAGAACGCTGGAAGCTCACAGAATGCTGCTCCAGAACGCTCGAAGCTCACAAAACCAACAATGAATCAAATTTTTTTTGAATGAATAAAAATGAATCAAAAAAATCAAATCAATTTTTGAATGAATCAAATTAATCAGCTTTTTGAATGAATAAATTGAATCAAACAAAAAATTTGAATGAATCAAAATAAATATGCATGAATCAAAAAAAAATTGAATGAATAAAAAAAAATATGCATGAATCAAAATAAAATTGAATGAATTAAAAAAAATTATGCATGAATAAATAAAAAATTGAATGAATCAAAATTTGAATCAATAAATTTTGATGAATCAAAAAAAAAATTTGAAATGATTTTATTTGAAAGAAAAATTTATTCTTCCTCTGGAGGAGGAACCAAGTGGTGATACAAAGAAATATGATTCAAAAAAATCGCAAATGGATCTACTAATCCTACCAAAAAGCGACGCCGCCACATAAACTCGGCAAAATAACTATACAATAGCATTTTGCGTGTGCCATTCCTATTGAGGGATCGTTTGACATGCATCCAAGTTCCCTCAATGGAATTGGTATGAGCACCGGTGATAGGGTCTTTGAAAAATCGGGAATGATTGACAGTCATGTGGTGAAAACCTAATTGCGCTAACCATACTGAATCATACGCTGACCAACAATCTGAGATAATAGTGGTGTCAGGTTCAATATGTCTAAAAATCAAAGCTATTAATGTTTCTTTTGTTCTATCCGGCACTACTTCCAAAAACATGTGCTCAACGTTTCCTCGTTCCACTCCGCCAAACACCCATTGCCCTTCACGTCGTGCACCTCGATGATATTTTCGTTTGCCAAATTTTGATTCGTCAATCTCAACAATCTTCCCCACACCTCCAATCTTCTGAATGTATTGGTTTTCCAATGCCTTGCAACAAATGTCCCTACAAAAGTTGTACCAATCAACCATTGTATTCTTAGTGACTTCTGAATCAACCATGGTCTGTGCTTGCTTGCAACCTCTACTCCATGAATGCATGATAGTTAGCATTTGAGACAATGACAATTTAGAATTGGAAAAAAAACTGTCTGTACGTAAAGAACATGATGCTCTAAAACGCCTTGTGCATCGCCATCTAAAACCATCCTTTCTAGAAGCATCTCTTTCCCAATGCATATTTTCACCACATCTACCACAAGTGCGTTCCACAGGAATAAAACCCCTCTCTGCCACAAGTTGCAAACAACTCTCCAAATCTCTCGTGCGATGAACAAAATTCCTCCACGTCAACAATCCTGCTGCCATAGTAATGCAATATACAAAATCAAAAAAAAATTGAAAAAAATAATTAAGACTAGTATTGTTGAACCCAAAAACAAATAGAGTAGAGTTATTCACTCATCAACACAACGAACAACCCTAAACAAGAGCAAGTCAAGCAACAATGAATCCAAAATGAAAAATTTCAAGAGAATACAAAAACTTGCACACTATGATTGTATAAGAGTGATGGTAACACAATTGCACCTTTGATTTATACTTTCTTCTTCTCCAATTCAATTGGCTCATGAAGCTTGCAACGGCAAATTTCAACGTTCAGGTGGTAACGGCAACTTTCAACGTTCTTGTTCTGTAAGCTTCCAGCGTTCTAGAGCGAGGAGCAGGTGTGATGAAGAAGCACTAGTAGAAATCTTGTCTTATGTGACAAGTCTTTAATGACTCAATGTCGGGAATGACAAGTCCGTAATGACACAAAGTTTGTGTCATTACGGACATGTCATTCCCGACATTGAGTCATTAAAGACTTGTCACATAAGACAAGATTTCTACTAGTGAAGCGGAGGAGCAGGCGCGACGAAGAAGCCGAGGAGCAAACGCGATGAAGAAGCGGACGCGGCAGTGCGATGAAGGAGCGGACGGGATGAGAAGTGACACTTCAGCATGGTTGGCCCGAATCTTGGCACGAAAAGGAGCGTGCGGTGGGGCCTCTTGCCTTTTGGATGACTAGCGGTTCCGGAGGAAGGATGGAGGCGGGGCAGCCCTGAAGAAGGCCGAACGTGCCCCGCTTCCTGGGATTTTGCCCACCACATTAGGTTTCGGCCCCGCGTGGTCCGTCGTCTCCATCTCGAACGTCTCCTCGGTGGACCTCGTGGCATTCGCTTCCTGCATGCGCTTCTCAGGCCGCTAGGAATCCTCCTGCTTCGGCACCACGCGGGCGCGCAGGTTGGTCACCACAACACCGGCCTCGGCATCTACCGAGGAGACATACTCCACCACGGGCGGCAGCAACATAGGCCGGCGATGCGACGACACCTTGGGCATCGAGAAAGAGAATTTGGCCTTGGCAGTGGCCGCGCCTGCTTCAGGCTCGCCCTGCGCCATGGTGCCCGTGCAAACAAACAAGGCCAACAAACAGCAGCGGCAAGGCGAGGCAATAACTGAGCGGAAAACAACGGAGCACAGAGCAAGGCAGCAAGGGAAAGGATGCAGGGATGATGGCAAGCAAGGATAAACCCTAAAATTTCAAATTCACGGTAGTAGGACTACTCTCGTCAAGCTGGACCTTGCAGAACCATGCAACGACATGCACAGACAACACCACGCGAGACATGGAAGTGAAAGAAAGAAAGAAAGAAAGAAAGAATGAAAGGGAGAAAAGAAGAATATTAACCCTTTGATCAACGCTGGATGATTTCTGTCGTGTCCCTTCACCACATATGGTGATGCTTTCATCCATCCAAAATTCTCTTGATTCTTGTGCTAGTTAACCCCTAAACGTCCATGCATCCAGTTATTGGATGTTTGTTGGTCAAACCCAATTTTGATCTCGAAGATGATTTCTTTTGCTACTACACTCAACAGAGAAGATGAAGTTTATCAAGTCTAGTTTGCACTCCACTTTTCAAATCTTAAAAATTTCATGTATTGAGTAAATTATTTCTTTTGCAAGCTTTGTAGCTCACGCTCTGAATATACTACATGGGATGTTTACTTTTCGAATTTCAAAATTTAACTAGTTTTTTTTTATGGAAAACATATCAATGATATCATGTGATTCTCGATTGTGATTTGCATCTCATCCAAAAATTAATCAATTTTTTGAAGTCTATTTGTAATTAAAATGAATTTTTGAAGCATTTGACTTAAAAATTTGTAAAAAAGTCATGTTAAATCAAAAAAATCTGAAAATTTCAGGACTTATAGGAAACATTTAATTTCATGCATGAAAATATTACAAAATATACTTTGATTATTCTTCAAGGCTCAATTCTGTATAATTTTGTAGTTTGACTTTTCCAGAAAGGACTGGTACGTTTAAAGGTTAACTACACTAAATAGATAGATTAGTGTTAGATACACTAATTTACATAAACATGTTGAACACAATATTCATTAAAATGAGAGAATTGGGACCTCTCAAAATCATATCTCTCATTTTCAAGGGGGAGAATTGAATCTAAATGGGTTGTCAATTTAGGTGGATAGTTAGTACATATATCCTATGGAAGTTGGAATTTCCATTAAAACGAGAGTTACCGAAAGAATGATCGGTCCTAGTTGAAAGGAGGAGTTTCCATTAAAATGAGAGTCATGAAAAGAACGGTCGATTCGACACTAATACAGTACCATTTTAAATAAAAATAATGCTTATGTATAAGGGAGTGGTTTTTCATCTCCTGGACACCAAGTCATGAGCTCAATGGTTGGTTGTGAGTGGGTGTTTATCTCATATAGGTGGTCCGGGTTCGATTCCCGTTGAATTCATTTGAGCGGATATGAGATATGCATGACTTGGTGCTGCTAAGTGAGCCTCGGCAGGCAGGAAATTTGTAACAACCAACCAGCCCCGTACCCTAAACTGTGACAAGTGCTTAACGCGCTAACAAAAAAACAGTGGTCTTAACCACTAAACCTTTTATATATACTTGTTTTTAAAATCAAACACATACAGTTAATCTTTTAAGGAAAACGGATCAAATATACAAAGAAGTAAACGTACAATGTAATAGTAAATATATTAATAAAATATAAATATTGCACTTGCAATACGTTTTTTTTTCTAAATCAAAACACTTAGTCTTTGAAATGGAAATCTTCAACTTCAAAGTGATACACGCAAATATAAAATGAGAAATAAGTCAAAAGAAATCTACAACGTCTAATGAACTAGTTATAGTATAGACTCTATATCGCTTGCATCAAAGCGCAAAGTATCACAATAATAGTCAAATACACACTATCACATAGACGTAGCAAGCAAGCCATACTCTCCATCGCCTCCAATCAACAGCGGCTTAAGTAGAATTATACAAAGCCAAACTTTGGTTAATGACTTCGATCTGAGCTGATGGAATTTTGATCATGCACTCGACAGTACCTCGTTTAATCCTAGACTTCCATGCTGTCATCAAAGCATTTGTTTCTTCCCGAAGTGGAGGTTTGGTATCATCAACCTTCCAACGCAAACCTCTCGAGGTGTCCCATCCAGTGTAGTAGTCCTGGACATTTTGATCCCTTGATGTTGGACGAAAGTACTGAATGAGGACACAGTTTGGTCTTCCTGGGTTACAGTTAGGATCAGACAACGCCCTCGCAATCCAAACTGGCCGAGTGTCACCATCTGCTGGTCGGATTGCAAGGAAGTAGCCTTCGTAAAGGTCTCGACCTACCCTGAATGATGGCAATGGACGACCCCGCATCTGCCCAACGTAAATGTCATCCTCTGCAAACTCTTCCCGAATGTCACCGTCCTCTGCGTATTGATCCTCCACAATCGCTTCAACCCGAGATGTGGGCCAGAAGCCATCTGTCAAAACATTGGACGGTTGCGGAGGCTCTTGAAGCGCTACTTTCACAGCCCGCCAATAATGAATCAAGTGTTCATAGCGTCTTCTAAATTCCCCGGTAAGGTCCTCATTGCACAAATTCTCCCAGTATTTGATAAATCCAGATATACCTTTGAAGATGTCTTCCACGTTCCTCATCGGACGCTGCTCAACAGGAATTGGCACACCGCGGCGCCACAAACTCCTACCTTCGGAATCCTCCTTCCACAATTTGATCCCTCCACGTTCTTTGGGCAACCAGTCTACATCCGTGCAGAAAATCTTGTACTTCATCACTGGACAACCAGTGGAGTCAAGGTAGAACTTGAACTGTTGTGCCTTGGTGTGCCCTACGAGTACTTCATCTCCTTCCAGAATATTGCCTTCGATGAATCCTTTGAAATCGGGCACTTCTTCGACAAGGTGTGGGATAGTGGGGATAGATTCCACATCCATGAAGGACTTTATGAGCAAAGGAATCGTAGGAAAGTTGTCCTTCCGCAGCAACATGCTCCACCTTCCAAACAACGCATCGATGTCGTCGTGGGTGTGACCCACCAGCATAAAAGTAACATAAACTTCACGAAATATTTTTTTTGCACTAAGGAGAGACCAAAAACAAAAAACATATCTATTCTTGTTGTCCCCAGTAGCATTGTCCATGTGCACATGGAGAACAGACGGCAAAGGAGTCGCTAGAGGAGAGGTTCCAGCGGTAGGACGCAACGATGGTTCACAAGTCTCTGCCCCCTTAAGCACAGCATCAAACAATGGAGATGACCTTGATCCCACAAACAATTCCCCAGATGCAAACTTAGGAGGCAACTCGAGATCCCGCAACAACTTGGCTATTGAGCCGATAGTGTAATTGGAATCGTGCGAGAATAGATCCAGGCCGTAATGCGCATAGCGCACATCGCCGTGGCCATGTGCAAGCATACCAGTAACGGAAACGGGCAACTTCACAAGGCCATCAATCTCTTTGCTCTTGTGGGAGAAAACCGGAGAAGCTGTTTTCGCGTGGTCCATCTTGTCATGCATGATTGTGAGATACTCGTGGGGGAAGTCTCTAGATCGGGTGCGGTTGGCGTAATAGAACTCTCGGTGCGCACGCGCAAGAGCCAGATGCTTGTCTAACCTCTTAGCCCACAGCAGTGCTTGCTGGGATCCAGCTATAGATCCCCTCCTAAGAGAATGATATTTGTCGCAAGTTGCGCACCGAGCGAAATTGTCACCTGGTTTCTTTGCATCAAACTCACTGAAGGTGGATGTCCTGATCTTGCTCAAGTTTGAAGGCGAGACATCCTTCAACCCAAACGCTGCATTCACCCTGTTCAGTTCGGGAATGGTGTCTTTCCACTGAAAGGTTGCCGGCAGAATCATGGAAACGACCTTCTCCCCGGATTTAAGCGTCCTCGTGCGGTGGGGCATGTGGTCCGCGGATTTCTCTAGAATACATCGCAGCGTGGCGGTGGCTTGAACGGTGTGATTACGAGGCTTCCGGATTCCCGAATTTCCATGAGGATGTGCTTGCCGCCCCTGCACCGCGTATGTTTGATAACGGTAGAATGTTGCTTCGGGGACACCTGCAATATGCATCCATGCTCGCACGCAAACATCAATACCTTCGATAGTCACAACCCTCCGGTTTTGAGAATCACGGTGAATCTGCCTGTGGATGTCCATCTTCATGTGGAATCTGAACTGGAAAGAGGTGCCTTGATACATACGTTCGCGGAAGGCACGAATCTTATCCCTCGGAAAGGGCTGAACGCAATTCTTGCTGCAACAAACTCTGCTGGAGACGGAGTTGATAGAGTCTTGAGTGAGTAGGTGCTGCGATTTGACGGAAGTCTCCCGGGGCGGATTCCTCACTGTACTAGTATATCTCGACGACCTAGCGGAAGAGGGCTGCGTGAGACTAGCTTGGTGACGGTTGTAGTTGTCGCGAAGTTCATGATCATGGAGGCTTGTTCCATTGATATGGACAAGCCAAATCGGCCAAGCCCGCAACGAGTACCTCGACTCGCAGGGGATGTCAACCTCGGAGTGACTGCGGACTATGTGAATAGCAACGTGAGTGTCTCCAAGTGGTCCGTCCGCACCGAGGACAAGGTCTGAGCTGACACTATGACAAGTTCCGTCCCCAACATGCAAGCCGTCCTCATTAAACAGAGCTACACACTTAGTATTCCACTGACGTCGCGGAATGCCTTCACAATCCGGAACCTCGACGTCGAGTGTGTGTTGGGCCTCAGCTTCATCGTCGGAAGAGTCGACTCCATGAATCAGCATCCGAGCAGGGTCCATGGCAGCAGTAGACGAAGTGAGGACACCTGAACGATTGCATGCCCTAATGTTAGAATATAGTACAAAGGAAATGAGATTCCCATATGTAGGATTCTCTTGGGGGAGCTAAATCACAAGAGGAAATCGGAAGATGTACATATGGAACAAGAGGCATTCGAAAAATTATAGTGTGGAGAATCTTGGAGTCCGAAGCGTAACGCTATGGTCAGTCTGCAGATGTCGTCTAGGTGGAATCGATCTCATTTCTCTTGATTATGTCTCAGTTTAGGTCTGTCCGACCTAAATTGTATCGATCAAGAAATGTCGAGACATTGATTCCATCATCACATCAATTTTGGTCGGACTGAGCTTACTTCATCTGAAGAATCTCCTCCCACATCCGCTCACTTCATGTACGTACGCGGAAGGGTACCCCAGTTGAGGTCTCCACTAGGTGATTTCAAATTTGAGGGTGAGAAATATGACAGAGTGTTAGGTTGCCAACAGTAGATCATCTGGCAGGTATGTTTAGGTCGATTCGACCTAAATGATGTAAACCATGTGGAATGAAATGCAGAGTCTCGAATGATGTAGAGCATCTGTAATGGAATGTAAGCGTCCTCGCGATTTAGCTCGCCTCGAGCTAAATTAAGGAGAACAGATGGCATGGAATACAATATACAATGCTTACAGAAGGACGGGGATTCATATACATTAGATGAGATAGACCTCAATCTGTATTACAACATTACGTGACGATGATGATCATCTCTACCCGAAATGAATAGACCAAAAGAGTCCAGGTGAGTACGCCAGTACTTGTATAAGTTAGGTTGAGTCGAGCTATACGAGAAGGTAGATCGGATCTCCAGTAGACGGCAATAAGGAGGCAAGGCTGGTGCATTTTAGGTCGAGTCGACCTAAACAGAAGGTGGTTCAGAGCTCCAGTGAACGGGTATAAGGAGGCAACACTGGTAATGTTTAGGTCGAGTCGACCTAAACTAGAAGTTGGATCAGTGCTCCAGTACAGGTCTTCGCGAAGTAAACGTTGGTGCAATTCAGGTCGTGTCGATCTAAACTGCAAGGTTGATCGAAGATCTAGTACACGGATCTAAGAATGTAACGTCGCTGAAATTCAGGTCGAGTCGACCTAAACTGGAGGGTGTATCTCGCTCCAGTACACGGCTTCACGAAGGTATCGTTGGTGAAATTCAGGTCGAGTCGACCTAAATTGGAGGGTATGTCTCGCTTCAGTACACGGCTTTGCGAAGGTAACGATTCTGCAATTCAGGTCGAGTCGACCTGAATTGGAGGGTGTGTCTCGCTCAAGTACACGGTTTACGAAGGTAACGTTGGTGAAATTCAAGTCGAGTCGACCTAAATTGGAGGGTATGTCTCGCTTCAGTACACGGCTTTGCGAAGGTAACGATTCTGCAATTCAGGTCGAGTCGACCTGAATTGGAGGGTGTGTCTCGCTCAAGTACACGGTTTACGAAGGTAACGTTGGTGAAATTCAGGTCGAGTCGACCTAAATTGGAGGGTATGTCTCGCTTCAGTACACGGCTTTGCGAAGGTAACGATTCTGCAATTCAGGTCGAGTCGACCTGAATTGGAGGGTGTGTCTCGCTCAAGTACACGGCTTTACGAAGGTAACGTTGGTGCAATTCAGGTCGAGTCGACCTAATTTGGAGTGTGTGTCTCGCTCCAGTACATGGCTTTGCAAAGGTAACGTTGGTGCAATTCAGGTCGAGTCGACCTAAACTGGAAGGTGACTCTCAATCAAGTACAAGGCTAGAAGACGGTAACGTTGGTGCATATTAGGTCGAGCCGAGCTAATTTTACTAGGGCAAGATGATCCATTCTCGAGAACCTTGGAACATATTCAGGTCGAGTCGAGCTAATATGTCCCGGAATTCACGGCGACAATATCGGAAAGCAACGGCATGGACAATCTGCATTTCGAATTGAAGCAACAGCAACTGAATTGTGGATTGCAAATGAAAGGTACGCAAAATACAATGGTGGGAAAGAAAGTGCTGTCCGAATGCTTACTATAATATAACAGTATGAGATGCAACTGAAAATGAACCCTATCTAAATCGTGCGCGCTAACCCTAGAACTTGAAGTTCTGGATAGGTAGTTATCTCTTACCGGAATATGTCGCAAACACAGCTCCTCTTGACACGATTCTACAGCCTCAGCGCGCAACTACACGCAATCTCTTCAAAGCTTAAGAACAAAAAATTCCTCCTTTCGGCCATGCGAAAGTACAAGGACCGGTGTGGTGGAGTACGCGAACAGAGGAGCATGAGCACGCAAAGAAACGAGAAAAGGAATATTTCAGTCGCACTTCAACATTTATAGACAATAGGGCGGGAACGATGTGGCGGGAAGAGAAAGGGAGAATTTTGAACCGTCGTTTCTCATCCACTTAAAAATCATATCGTTCACGAGGTTCGGTGCACTTTACAACTATGGAGGGAGAAAGCTTACTGAAAATATACGCGACAATAATAGATTTATGTACAGTATTTGAATACTTCATTCAAATATAGATTCCATCCCTATGTAACAAGAACATTAGGAACGGAAAATTCTACAGTGAGACATTGCTCTAATTTAAATTGTAGATCATAATAATAATATCATTCAAACTGCACTTTGTTGGATTTGTCGAAAGTACAAACGTAGTTGACAATAAAATAACCACCTCTGAGAGGTATCTTCCTCTAAATTTCAAGAGCGGTTTAAGGGTATTTAATCGAGGACTATGAAGTAATTTTGCATATTCTAGTATTTATAGTTTAGTTATGGTATATTTTAAGAATATTCTTAGAATATTCTTTAAATAGTTTTCAAACACCCTATATTACTTCTATACATTTATTATTTTTATCTTAAATGAAAAAAGGACACCCAATATTTGTTCTCATATAGTTATGGAAATTCTTGACATTCACTACCTCAAGGTAACCACTGAACATATTGGTAAACATCGTCAAAACTACTATTTATAACTAAGAGTAATTTTGATTTTTTATAGAAATGGAAGTTCACCATTTTGACTTTTAGATTCCATCCGTACGGTAGTATTTACTAAATCTATCAACGATATTTAATTATAAATTTTGAAAGTTAAATTAAATAATTCAGTCTACATTTGATAATAACAAAATTATAATGACTAAGTTGAGTAGGACTTCTTTAGAATAATTGTAAAGTAGATTTTTCAAAACATGCATTCAGTTGGTGACTTCTAACGATTGTCGTGTTTTAAAAATCTACGACCTCATTTTGGCAACTTCTGTATCGCACTAGTATCAATTTAACTCTAGCGTAGTGAAGGACTTGAATTACAATACTGATCATTATATTCATTTGAGATCAAAAATTATAAATTTGTAAAAGTAATATAGGGTGTGATAAAACGAATTTAGGAATTTTTTGGGAATTTTTTTGGAATATACGTAGAGTATACCCTAAACATACTACAGATAGTAGCATATTCCAATTGTTTCCTAGCCCCCTATTAAATAACCTTTTTACGGTTATACGTATCCAAAACTTACACTAACTAAGAGACTTCCCCGAGTGTATCTATGTATTTTTCACTGTAGTATTAAGCAAGTAACTTTGTTTTCTACATGGCTTGTCTAATCACAGGGCCCTGCCCTATGTTATAATGTTGTTTACTGCCCCTTTCTTACTACTTCTATCTTGACTAATATAGTAAGTAAGGCAAAATGTACTCCACCTACAGGTCAGGGCGCATTCTAATATTATAGTGAGTGACGTTAATAAAATAATGGAAAATGTAATGTAATTGTCTTAATGAGGAGTGTTTTAAATATATAAAAGCAAGTAACGATATAGTTGGAAGTATTTCCGTTAAAATTAATTTTAATGTATTACTTTATTGTGTTAATATTTAGTTTAAAGGCATTATTCACGTTAATTATTAAATAATGAAATATATTGAATTTTAAACTATTCATTTACTGTATAATGAAATATATTGAATTGAAAATTTAAAATTAATTCATACAAGCATTTCTATTAGAGAATATTCATTGCAAATACTTCACATTTCATTATACATTAAATTATTTTGAACGTGTAGGTAGTGCAATTTATATTTGGCTTTACGTACGTGAATTATCAAATAATCGGAACATATTAAGGAACACTAGATTTAATTTGAGTGACAAAAATCTTGAAAAAACATGAAATATTATTAGAACTATGGGCATTATAGACACCATGCTTGCAAATATACATTTCGTATGAAAGACAAGATCATGTCTACCACACATATATTAAAATGACTTACTTAGATAGAAGTCACACATTGCGCGACTCACGGTTCAAATTGGTACCCACCAAATGAACCCATAATTTTCCAAATCATAAATAATTATTGCCATATTCATATTTTTATTGTCAGTAGTGCAAATTTTTCAAATGAAAATTAATGAAATGAATGATCATAATTAAACAAGTTGTAAACATATTCAATTTGTCAAATTCATGATTATTACATTGAAGTCATGCTTGCCAAGTGTTTAGGTTATTTTTTACGTGCAAGTAATATGAAAAATTGCAAATTGCTGTACTTAATGGGGCCTCAACCCTAAATGTCAAGTGATTATGATCCAAAAGAATGATAAAAAGAAATGCACAAGTTGTAAATAATTTTTAATATGCCGAAAGCATTAAATTACTCTACCCTAAACTCTAACCGATGTTTATTTCGATGAATTATCAAATATGTGAAACTTCATCCGCTCATAACTTCTACGATTCACGTCCAAAGATTAAATAAAAAATCATTTTCCTCTCATCTCCATGCAGTCCACTACATCAAACCAAAATCTTTTAAAGCATGACTAAATTGTTAATATTTAATATTTCATGACTTTCGAATGATACAGCTGTATATCACCTAAATAGTCTAAAAATTTCGTGAAAATTAAGACATTATTATTAGAATCACAAAGGTCTAATTTCAAGGTTTAGGATAAAATGATCCACAATCAGATTATAAAACGTTTATCGTCATATTTTAAAGCAAGTGTCAATGAAATCATCATGATTTTACATTTAATACATTGATTCAACAGTCAACTATTATATTAGAATTCAAAATATATAAGGATTCGAAATACTTTCATTTAAATACATTATTTCACGCCATAGACCCTCTCAATTGCTTTCCCTTCTATATATGACACTCTTTCAAATGATGAAGTACGTGTATGTTACGGATGGATGAATTAGCAGAAATATAAAACTTCATCCGCTCATACCTACTATGATTCATGTTTGAATTTAAAATACGAACTGAAACCAATTATATTCATGTAATCTTCATGTACTGTGAATCTTTTTTAATTGAGATTTGTATGCGAGGTTACCATAGCTTCATGTGCGTGTGATTTCACCAATTGAAAAGGAAACAATTTGTGGAAATATTATTCTTTATTTTGTGTTTCAATGTTTCACCTATAATTATGAAGATTTTACAGACTCTAAAATTATTCTTCAATGAAAGAATAACTCATATTAAAATCAAGCATTTAATTAAAAAAAATACAAAAATCACAACACCTACTAACAGTAGTACATTATAACCTGTCACATTCAACAGATTTCATCCAGACAATTTGTTTTTATATAATTATATCTTAATATTCGTAATCAAATTACTGAATAGTTTTTTATTATGTGTTTTTAAAATTTAAAAAAATTATAAGTGATAACAATGTTAGATTAAATCATATGAATAAATAGAATCTAAAATTCAAAACGTATAATTATTAACTTTTATTTATACATCAAGTTTTGAATATTCATATTAGTTGCATTTTATAATACGTTGTTACAATAGAAAACTACCCAAACCGGACATAGGTGAGGGCATGAAGGGGCTACAAAATTTGGAATTAACATTGAAGTTACGATTGAATGGTCCAAATTAAACCTTCTATTCAAAAATTAAACTCAATACAGCAACAGATACAAATCAGACAATTGTGGATGATTGGATGAAAAATAAAGAATACTTCAATTGGTTTAGGGTATTTACGGCGTAAGACAGGTCTCTATATCCCCTAAACGTAGCAACCCATTAAACATATTATGTTTAACCTAGCCTCAGAATCAGATATTAGCATGGCAAAGATTTATATGTAACCATAAAATGTACCCAACAAATTAGACATATTTGTAGTCGGAGGCCTCTCCAATATTATCAACAAGTTCCCATCACAAGTCAAAGATTTATTGTGATTGGACGATAATTTAATAAGCTTTCTAAGGTGACTAGTCTTGCATAAAGACAATCTGAGGTTGTAAAAGACAGTTATAACGCTAGAAGTCTGTTTGAGATCCAGTTTCTAAGCGCGGGGACGTTCAGGAATACTGTAAAAATACTGTAAAAATTATAATAAGTATTTAACCAGAATTATGTGAACAATATGCCAATGTACAAATATAGAAACACGTTGTATATATATTTGTGTATATATATGTGTGTGTATGTATATATACCTATATACATATATGTAGAAAGATAGGTGGATATATAAATATAAATATATATATATATATATATTTATATATATATTCAATTATATATAGTACGCGGAAGTCAGGGTCCGCACTTTCATGTAAAATAATTAATAAAAGTTAAAACAGTGGACGTCGGCACTTTCAATAGACGGTACGTATTAAGAAATCGGCCATTGATAGATATCAATAATTATTTACGGCCTGCTAGTAAACGTTTTATAATTTTAATTCTTTCTCTACCATTTTTTGAGACTGTCATGTTCTCATCCAAGTTGTAGTGTATTTTTTAACTACTTTTTGTTGACTTCATTTTTTATGATATCGACAAAATACTTCATAATTTTTTTAATGTTTCGGCACTTCTTACAGGTATTATTTTTGCCATCCCTGCCTTGCCTGTACGAAATATATATATATATATATATATATATATATATATATATATATATATATATATATATATATATATATATATATATATATATATATATATATATATATATATATATATATATATATATATATATATATATATATATATATGAAACACATGTATGTATATTAGCTATTATAATTCCAATAAGAAACCATCTTTTTATAACAAATGTCACATATACGCCAACGAGTCTACTACCGCACGTGGAAGGCAGGGTCCGCAGATATAATTCTCCCAAACGATGCCAAAATCATAAATAACTTTACTATTATTTTTTTCAAAATCAACAAAAATAAACTCAACCAAAATATGGCGGACCTCCAGAGGCAGAGAGACGTGAGCTAGTGTGAGATGATGAACATGCATGGACAATGAGAACTAATTAAAGGTAATAACTGATGTGAAAGTTGATGTCCTCTTGGCAAGCCGCTCGCTACGGTGGAGGCTGTCAGTTTTAGGAATTCAGCCTCCTTTTAGCAATGGTTTTAATGATAAAAAACTTGCAGTACATGAAACGTTGGGTTTGATGACCAAGCCTAATTTTTAATTCATTTTGTCACCGACTGCATGATTTTTTACTCAATTTTCCAAAACCAATTTGATGCGTACATATATGTATATGTACATCTGGACGTTGGCATTTTGTGGGGTATTTTTTTCTACCATATACCTTGTACCTTGCACGATGTAACCGTGTACCCGTGCCCGTTTAACATGTACCCGTACCCGTACTTGTGCCCGTTTAACATGTACCATGTCCCCGTACCCGTATATCATATATCGTATTCCCATATATACCCGTATATATCGTATATTCGTATACCCATATACCCGTACACCCGTATATACCCATATACCCGTATATACCCGTATATACCCGCGCCTGTGCTCTGAGTACCTGTGCCCGTGGAAAGGAGACCCTAAAGCCGTGCTTCGTCTCTCTCATCGGCTAGGGTTTGGTTTCCCTCATTCTTGTCGCTGCGTGTTTCCTCCCTCCCCGTCGTCGTCGCTTCCTCCCTCACCGTCGTCGTTGCTGCTTCTTCCCTCACCGTCGTCGTCGCTGCTTCCTCCCTCACCGGCGTCGTCGTCGTCGTGTTTCCTCCCTCCCCCGTCGTCGTCGCACCTCCTTTTCTCTCACACGGTTGTCACTTAGTTTTTAGCATTGTCTGGTCTTATCTCGTCTTGCTCTTCTCTTCTTGTCGTGGTGTGCCTTCTTCTCTTAGGGTTTAGAGTGAATTCCAAGCTTCAGTGTAGTGGCGGTGGGGCTAGGTTAGCGTCTCTTGATTGAAGTTGAAGCTGTAGTTGAAGTTGGAAGCTGGAGTTCGAAGTTGGAAGCTGGAGTTCCTTGATTGAAGTTGCAGGTCGAATTTTAGGGTGCAAAGCTAAAAATTCTAGGTGGAAGTGCTAAATTGATAGTGGAGGGCCGTATTCTTTGAGGTAAGTTTTACACCATTGCTGTCTTCTTGACATATTCAGAGCTCTTTCTAAATTCCATGGGTTGTTTGCTTGCCAGGTTTTTTGTATTGCTTAATAATACTTTGATAGTGCAGTGATAAAGCTTCTGGTGTTGCACAAATTAATGGTTTTAATTTTATTTAGCTTGATAATTTTAGAATCGTTTGATAGGGTTTTGGTTTGGCTTCAGAATTGCTTGGTAGAGTTTAGGTTATTAAAGTCTGCTTTAGTTCCACACATAGTAAAGATTGACAGATTGAGAGCTCCTTCTTGATTCTATGGGAGGTGGTTCATGGCCGTTTTCAGTTGGTGCAAGGCCAACTATCACGTGCAGACATAGTAAGGAATGACAGATTGAGGGCTCTTACTTGATTGTGTGGGTAGTTGTGCATGGATTTTGGTTTGGCTTCAGAATTCCATGGTAGGGTTTAGGTTTTTAAATGAAGTTTCTAAAGTGAGTTGTCTGGTTAATTCCGCGAACGATTTGGTGGAGTGATCAGTGTGCTTACATTAAAGTGGGGATTTTTATAAGTGAGTGTATTAGCGTACAATTATCAACACATAGAAACTTATTGTCTTGATGCTATGGGTGCTGGTATTGGTTGCTGATTCTATTTGTGCTCTATTGGTTGCAATGTTTCAGATTCAAGAAGTTGGCCATCAGGAGCAATTTTTTTGTAGAGTTTTGAAGTCATATTCCAGGAGGTTAGGTCAGTGCTCTACTGACTAGTATCATTTCTATCATGTATCATTTTGCTGTGCACTGAATGCAGTGTCTACCTGCAAATGATATAGAATAGTTTTAGATTTGCTATGTTCTGTTATGTTTTAAGGGGAATGGTGTTTGAATAACCAGCTGGTAACAGATGGTAGTTTAGGTCGATGTCAGTTTAGGTCGATGTCAATTTAGGTCGATGTAAATTTAGGTCGAGTCGATGTAAATGGACACAGAAATTATCGAGGGAAACACTAATTTAGGTCGACTCGATCTAAGTACAGACATAAAAGTCTTGCCAGAAATAGTATTTCAGATCGTTTCGACCTAAAACTCACCAGTGAATGCCTCAGATCAGCTCGAATCGACCTAAATTGCATTCCATTCAGGTGGTCCAGACCAAAATTACCATATCATAAAACGAATACGAAGAAAACCTAGAAGAAAAGATTGGGACGAATAATTCTCCCCATTCAGCAAATCAGGTCGAATCGACCTAAATTTGCACTTATAGATCGTAGTTGTCGATTTAAACAGTAGGAAGTCTGGCACATGAAAATGTACCATGTGCAAATTCAGATAGAATCGGTCAAATTACCGTAAAATTCAATAGAATTGCAATCCATTCAGCTCGAGCCGATCTAAAATACCATGACATATGATTAAAACATGAAATGTAACAAAATAATGGTAGAAACACACTTCCCCTTTTGCAGTTTAGGTCAGTTCGACCTAAATCACCATACACGGTCATAAAATCTGATCAAAGCTGAATGGAATTCAGCTCGGTTCGACCTAAAGCTAAATCGCTTCTCATTAGATGTGAACATTTAGGTCGACCCGACCTAAACTGCCCTACATGGTCTGTCCGAACACTAACAGAATCAATAAAAACCAGGACGAATCGACTAGGTTGCATCCCACAGAATCCCATTGAACTTATACTCATAGGCACCACAGAATGTATCCGTAATTCTTAACTATATTTCCACTTTAGGTCGGGTCATCCTCAATAGTATTACATTCTCGAGTGAATGTATGATACAAATTCAGTGTACTACAACCTCGTCTAAGTTTTAGCTCGACTCGACCTAAATTATGATGAGAGTCTGATCAATATTGACGTCCTAGTAATTCGCCGTTGACAAGACTGCATGAAAGAAAATTCTACAGTCGTTAGAGGCCATGCTGATGTGTGTGTTGTGCATTTTAGCTCGTACCGACCTAAATATTTGTCTCTCCTCGTTGTGAACAGAATGGCAACAGAGAGGAAGACACCAAGGGAACAGCAAACTGAACCCCTCAACCTCTACTACAAGAAAGTTGCACATCCACAGAGCACGGATGATGCAGAAGGCGACGACCTCGCGAACTTCGGGGAGTTCTGGGAACTGCAAGAACAAAATCTTGTTCAGTTCTGGAGTCTGAACATGATACCAATGACACGTGATTGCTGCTTAATCACGAAGAACACCAATTCGCCGACCTACCTCCCACTCTCATTACACGAGAAGGTCAAAGACATCAGCAACGGTGATGGCTCAAAAATCATGTTACACTGCTTGACTACGAGAACTGAATGGGAAAAGAAGAATCAGTACAACTTCACGCTGATTCTCGACTCCGCTGTCATTCCATTCAACATCAGCCCTTTGATAGCCTCTCTCGAACATACAGAATTCAGAGGAATGATGAAGGAGCTGGAGAATAAATTTGACAGCCAATACTTCATGTCTACCAACGGTCAGCCTCTGCGCGGGGCCCAACTCTGCTCGAAAATCCGGAAGGTGATCCATAACTTCGAAACCTTCAAGGCCAAGATGGACATGCAGAGTCTATCGATGACACCAATAAGTGTGTCCCTCAATAACCGTAGCCAGGGAGGTAGTGCGGGATCCACATTCACAGACTCGCCAAGACCCCAACACAGCCGCGGCAAGCGCAAGCCCAACACGCCTCTTACTCCTACACCACCAACCAAAAGCCATCTCGGCTCGACGTCGAAGAAGAGGAAAACTGTGGACAGGAGTGCTCCTGAAGATGTCGACGACGTTAGCTTGGCATCCGCAGTGACCGAGTTGCCAGAGCCCGTGCAGGGAAACAAGAAACCGGACTTCACACGGTCGACCGAGGCGTACAAGACGTTCTGGTCGACCTGCACTGACGCCTTTGTCTGGGGAATCGAAGATAAGAGAACGATCCCCATCAAGCAACTAGTCAATGCGCCTCCTGACATGAACATCAAGTCGTACAAGCCGGGTCTTGCAGAGAAGATCATGGGCTTCCTTCTCAGCATGCCCGATAGGAGCACCAAGCAGACTCTGTGCGTCATGCCTTGCGACCTGGACGAGAAGCCCACTAGCTGGGACTCCATCAAAGATGGAAAGTTTTGGCTGATCAACGGGCAGCACAGTGTCAAAGCAAGTTTCATGATGCGCGAACAAAGGATGGATCCCAAAGACATCAAGGAGTTCGCGCAATGGAACTGCTTTATCCTTTGGACGAAGAACAACGAAAAACTTCGTCAAATATCCGCGTACTACAACCGGGTCAACCACTTCGGCGCCATCAAGCCGTCCTGGGCGACTAACATCTTGGGAGCGCGGCAGGTCTGGAATAAACTCAATCGCCCCAAGAACCCAAAGGAGTTAGTACAGGTGGGAACAAGCAGTCAGGCGTCAAGAACGAAGGAGGCCGCCATCAACAAAACAAAATTCAACGTAATGTTCAGCTCGACTCGACCTGAATAGCTTTCGATAGTACTCCAAGTCCTAGTCCGTCCCTACAGAGTAAATCCGTGGCACCTGCGAGTTAGGTCGAGTCGACCTAAAGTGCTCATACTTTTGTGATCTTTTCTACTGAGTGTCCTTGTAATTCGTGCGCTCCACAGTCTGTGTTGGTTTAGGTCGAGTCGACCTGAATGACTGTATAATAGCTAACAGTGTTTGTGCCCTCATAGGAGTTTCAAGCAGCTATGAAGCTGCGGTTCCTGATGCTGGACGTGGCGCAGGCGCAGAAGGATGCCAAGAAAAGTAATGCGTCCGAACTGCTCGACATCCACAATGAGTTGAAGTTGATCACTGCGCCGGACGACGTGTTCGACCTCTGGAGCGAAGTGATCTCAAGAGCGGGTGCTGGAGAGCTCCATGACCCAGACACTGATTTGCCGTTCAAGGACAAGCCTAACTGGAATCCAGAGAGTGGGAATCTGACACGCGAGTTCTTCAAATGGCTGGGAAACCTAACCTATGAGGACCTCACCAAACTCGCGAGGCATATCCTGAACCATGGGAACTCAAAATGGACCCGGGGATACCCGAAGGTCACAATTAAGGCAATATCCTCCGTTCAAGACAGGTGCTACTCGACCAAGGAATGGGTGGAGAGAAGGAAGCGGAAGCACCTTGTCAAGAAGGAATTGCACAACACCAATCGTGATCTCAGACTCTTCAATCCGGCGGGGGAACTGGTTCCGGAGAAGTAGAGGCAGTTCAAGGAGGACTACCACGTCACGAGGGCGACAATGAATGTACTCCTTGAGCGGCCGGGCGAGGTATATTTCAGGGAGGCAAAGCAGGTCAGGAGCAAGAACAAGAAGACCGCAGAAATCTCCCCGTACGCATACGAGTTCTTCAAAGTCTTCCTTGAGAAGAGGAAGAAATTCGAGAAGCCCGCCGGCAACGCTCACTTCCAGCCATACGACCCGCAGTTAAATGAGCACGCCGACTGGCCCGAGGGCGCCTGGTCAAATGTCACGTTTGTGGACATGAAGCTGTGGGTCATCGACTTCAAAGTCCTCCCCGGGGTGGGTGACAAGGAGAAGTCAAGTACGGATATGCCGTACTTTCACGAGTTTATGTCTTCTCTAAAAGAAAGACGTGAACCAGAATTCGATGAAGTACCTGCGTGGCTGTTCATCTGCGCTGATATGATAGAGCAGAACCAGGCAGTTCATTTCGCTGAGCACGACGACCAACTCCGCAGATACAAGATGGAGTATGCGGACTACCATCCAGCAAAGAATGAGCGACTCGGAGACTACCCGGCGAACCATAAGAAGGCGCGGGCGAAAGTGCACCTAGTCTTCTTGCAAAGGCCTGATATTCCGATGGTGTCGATCCCGCCCAACTTCTTCGCTCCGGAGACCACGGTATACACAAAGCCCCGGGCGTACGATGAGCTGTTGTACCGCGTGTACAACGCAGAACTCAGAATGGAGTTCTACTTGTGGCTCATGAACGCGTTCTGCATGCCGGGGTCGAACGTCGTCTCCGTCTACGCGGGATCCAAGTTCACTTGCGCTGCACTGGTGAGTAGTTTAGCATTTGGACTCATGCTCTTCAGCTCGAGTCGATCTGACCCTACGTAGTGTTACCGTTCATACATTTTAGGTCGGGTCGACCTAAAATTCATACGGGCATACATGCTCTTCTGGATAGTGCCCAAACTATATCCTCAATGTGTTTCAGGTCGGGTCGACCTAAACGTTTAGTGTGCAGATCTTAGACTCGATTCTGTTGTTTAGCTCGTGTCAACCTAAACTAAACCTTCAACCTTCTCAGTGCCCACACCCTTTAGGTCGATTCGACCTGAACTGTCCCTTCGTACTACCTCATCCCTTTGTGCTGCCTCTCCTTCACAGTTTAGGTCGAGGCGATCTAAATCACTCTAAATCCCTAATTATATCAACCCTGACTCACTTGACGACTGCCATGCCATTTTGTGCAGATGTGTTGCGTGAACAGCTACGCTGTCGGGGACAAAAGAATGAAGGACTGGTTTGCTTCTATTGCAATCGACGCCTTGGACCTCGACAAGGCAGACTTTCTGGAGGACGGATACCCTGTGCATGTTGATGGGGAGCAGAGTACCCCTGCTGCACGACCTGGGTCCTCCAGACCGAAGAGGAAATCCTCAGATCAGTGGTCTGATCCCCCTCTCACGCAGCGGGATGAGGAGAACTCGTCAACCTCCTCTTCCAATGAGGAGGATGACGACGAGGACGACGATGCTCCTCCTCTGGATACCTCCCGGAGGTCTGATGCGCCAGGTTTGTCCGCGTCCTCTAGCTATCAGTTCGGGACTCCTTCCTCCGAGCGGAAGTCGAAGAGGAAGAAACGTGAGTCCTCAAACAAAATTTTGAAGACGTTGGCTGCCACGGTTGCAGCTCTCACTGCTCAGACCTCGAAGACCGCGGAGGATAATCTTAGGATGCACCAGGAGACGAGAAAAGAGCAGTACGATTTTCAGAAGTTCATTATGGAACAGCAGCGTCAGCAGCAGCAGCAGCAAAATGTCATGCAGCAATCGCTGCAGGCGCTGATGCAGAGCCTTCTGCCGCCTTCTGGGGCCATATTGAACCCGCAGCCGCAGGCTTCTCAACCTCTGCTGCTCGGTAATCAGCCGTCGGGTTCAACCACCAGCGGAGAATCTGCTCCACCTGCGCCCTCGTCTTTGCTGTTCCACCTCCCCCTCCACCTGCGCCCTCGTCTCTTGATGCGCCGCGTCCGCCTCCTCCTGCGCCCTCGCGGCCGCCAGCTGCTCTTGCGTCTGCTCCGTCCACTTCGCCGGCTCCTGCGCAGGTTTCATCGGGCGCTGCTGGTGAAGCCGCCGATCCATACAGCCTTGACGACAGTCTGGGATTCGGCGGAGCCGCTGGCAGTGACAATGCAGACACTGCCGTCTCGCCCGGCACAGACGCTGCAGCAGGTGGTTCCCAATAATCACTCGATGTCATTTGTGTAGATTTAGCTCGACTCGAGTTGATTTGTATCATAGGTTTTTTGTAGATTTTTTTGTATACACGGCTCAGGATTTGTAGGATTGTAAGATTTTCAACTCCTGGTTGAGTAGAGTCCTTAGGACATTTTCCAATGAACATTTTTTGTACTTCAAACTTTTTTGGTCTTTCTATAATTTACACTCTCCTCACTCGGAATTCACATTCATCTACTGTCATCGCAGGCTCCATCGGTGCCCACATTGTGCCTCACAGTCAATTGCCTTCTGCTGTTCTCCCCCCCCGCGCAATGTAATCGGGGCGGTCAGTCCTTGGTGCCTAGTCCGAACTCGCCCGCACTCCCTTCCTCTCATGTCGTCCCTCCGGCCTCTCAATCACTGGTGTCCGGACGTAGACTTCAGCGGGATTCTCAATTGGATGAGCGCGCGCGTACATCGGCCTCTCCTCCTCGTCACGTCGCCGGCGCTGCACCCTCGACAGCTACACCTGTCGTCAGTGCGAAGTCTATTGGGTCCTCCGGCCTTCAGGTGCGATCCATACGTTTCTTAATGGTCGGAACTTCGTGTTTGTTGTCTTCGCGCTCGACCGTGTGCCATTTTTATTACGATGTCGTCCCAAATGTGTCGGTTCAGGATCATAACTGGCTGCACATTTGTCTGCCCGTTGTCGCCAGGGATCCGGTCCTCCTCTTACTCGTGGAGGTTCTTCGGAGTCGGTCATTCGGTCGCCACAGCTTAGGCCTCCCAAAAAATGGCTCAATGTCGTCCTGGACCTGAATGGAATCCTCTGCGTCTGTGAGGATTTGAAATCCCGGTCCGGGATTACGGCCTTTAATGAATACTCAGCGCAGCACTCGGCCGTTCTCCCCGCTGTAGTCGGACCCAAAGCAGTGTACGTGCGTCCACTTTGCTTCTCATTCCTACGGGAGCTGACCATGTTTGCCAACGTTACCGTCTGGAGCTCCATGAAGAAGTCTACCACTGAATTGGTAGTGCGATATTTATTCCGCCGCATCCAGCCCCTCCCTTCCCTTGTACTTGGCCAGGAGTCGTGCGAAACCCTCAAGTGTAGGGATAGGCACGGCCGGCTGTCCTCGTTCAAAGTGCTTGGCACTGATAAGAACTTGTTCCTTAAGAATCTGGCCAAGCTGTTCACAGGCTATGGTGGCAGATTCACGTCCGCAAACACTGTTGTAGTGGACGACAGCCCCAATAAGCACATTTTGAATGAGCCTCATAATGTAATACTCCCTGACTCTTGGTCCTACGTTGGAGACGGTGCGCGTGACAATTTCCTCCATGATGTTCTCCTTCCATGGTTTCGGCGTCTCTATCGCAATCCTGGCACAGGGTTGCTATCTTTCCGTAGGGACAATAGTATTGGGCGGCGTATGCTCTGCGACGAGCCCGACCGTCGAGAATACAACGCGCTCATGGAGGCTGTACACGCATCCCATAGTCTGCCTAGCTCCTAGTTCATTGTACGGTTCTATAGCTGGACGCCCTTTTCTTAGTGATGTAGCCGTTCCGGACTACCTATCGATTTCTGGTTGCCTTGACTGATGTGTATAATCCCTTGTAATTGTAATATACCTTTGTCTTCACAACATCTGCGCTTGAGTACTTTGTGAGATGAATATTATGGACGCTTGAATGTTATCATTGCAATGTGTTATGTCTTAATCGCACCCATATTGAGTTTGCATCATTTTTCTTCTCTTTTTTTACTGCTTGGAAAATTCTGTTTCGTTGCAATGCGCTCGTGGAATTTGACCTCATTGGTAATTCTCTTCAGGCAAGGTATGCCACTGCCAATCCAACCCACGGTGCTAGCCTCCAAAGCACAGCGTCCACCGATTCTATCATGGACTATGGCCAGTATGCTATACTCAGTAGAGGAAACGTCTTGTGCTCGGCAGCTACGGCACAGTCAACGATGGACTTTTCCACCAAGCCAATTCAACATGGTGTTGTGGACAGCCCTCCTAACGGTGGTACCCGTCCTGTGCCCAAGTCCTCACCTTCTCCTTTGCGGTCACGAGAACCCTCTACTTCTCGTCGCTCGCGTTCTCCGTCTAATAGGGTGCCTCAGAGAAAGCTTTATGAAGACGCCTTACACCCAATTAATTCTCTTGAGGTACGAATACTTTCTTTCCCCGCACCATTATTTCGCTTAGACGATCTTGCCTTGATGTATACTTGATGTAGATTCCCTTGTACTTGCAGGGTTCCGACATTCCCAAACCATGCAAGACCTCTGCTACTTTAAATACTGTCCGAAAGATCCCTGCGATGCTGTCATCAGACCCGCCTCGTCTAACCCAAGCCCGTGTTCATGTGCCTTCTCATGCGCCCTTGCGTACTCGTCTCCCTTCAGTGAATGCGGGTCTTCAAAAGACTAAGTCGCATGACAAATTCAGAAGGAGGTCCGCTCCGGTTCGAGATGAGAGGGAGGAATTGAGACTGGCGCAACAGAGGCGTGAGATCGCGCAACGGCGATTGTCGATGTATCACTTCGATAGTCGTGGTCATGTGATGTTGAAGGCAGTAGCTGAGCTTCAGTTGAAGGCCGAAGCTAACCTGAAGAGTCGATCGCAACCCTAGACCCGCTAGGGGTTCTATTTGTGATGACTATAGACTTATGAAAATACGTGGAGCTCATGTTCTTATATAGGATTTTACGCTTCGCTCATTCTTTTTTCTAGCTTTATGAGACATTATCAAGATTGGATTACCGTCCTGCAATACAAACACCCAAAAAATGTATATTCGTTTTATACTTACTATATATAGATGTCACTTCTGCAATCTTTTATTGCACAATTCTATTAAATGTACTCTATTTGATCTTCACTGTGTCCATCTTCTATTGTTTTAACCTATATTTCGAATGGTTAGTGGTTCAATTTGGGTTTATTTTAGACTTTTTGAACTCTCATTATTCTGGAATCCTCTCATTTTAATGAATATAATGTTGTTGTAAGTTTCTACTGTTGACCAATTTTTTTACCCTCTATATTGGTCAAGATGGGGATCTTTCAATAGTATTGGAATCAATGTCTTTGGTAAATTTTTTTGTCGAGAGTAAAAATCTATAATGTTTTCAAATCTTATAATTATCTAACACTAATCTACCTATTTAGTGTACCACTTGTACGGTACGGATCTTCAGAATAAAATAATGTGAATTTTTGAAAAATGACAGAAGTGGTTTATGTCAAGTTTCATTCTTAGTTCAAAAAGTGGGACCCTAAACATGATTTTCCATAATAAATAGAATCAAATAATGAAAACTATACCATATTGTAGTGCATGTTATTCCAATTTCATTACAATATTTTTTGATTTTTTTGTGATGATTTTGGATTTTAAATTGAATTTCAAGAGAAAACCTTGCAAAATTAATTAATAAATATGATCAATCCAACCGTACAGATGTTATCTTCACATTGACATTTACAACTTTGTTTTGTACATCAACTCCATTTTTATTTTTCATCAAACATTTTATAACAAATCTTTGAAAACAATGTTGAATCGGGACCTTAAAGGGTTAACCCATGAAGGACCACACCACCAGCTTTGTATCGCCATTTTAGAAAAGCACTCTTCCAAAAATGAAAGAAAATGGGGGAGAAAGAAGGATGGACTACACTTCTCTTCAGATTTAAAGAACTGCAAAGATTCATTATAAAATGCAACTAGGAGGGATATTCTGAACTTGATGTATGAATAAAAAATTTACATTATGCATTTGAGATTCTATCTAATGTACGGTTAAATCTATGATTACGATCACTAATGTTTTTGTATAAACTTGAAACAGAAAATTCAAAATTCTTTTGTAATTTGATTACAAATAAGATATTAACAATCTATGTATGAAATTTGTTGTGACGAGTTGCTCTAAGGGCCTCTTTACATTAGAGACGATAAGCTGTGAGGAGAGAAATTTCAGCTAATGGGAGGTTTAAAAACCGAGAAGACCAAAGAATGTCACTTTACACCTGAAATTTTCAATCCAAGGGACAAAAGGAGCTAGGAGAAAATGACATGGACAACACTTTTGTCCTTCGTGGCAACAAAAGTGCACATTTTCCAAGGCCTTTGGATTTTGCGTCAAGCCCACCTTAAGAGGTGGGTCTAACGCAAAATCCGGGAGGGGGGGCGTTTGGCCAAAATTCTCACAACCAATCATTTTTTATTTTTAAGGAATTATTTAAGAACTTTATTTTTTAAAATCAATACTTTATTTTGTCGCTCCTTTTAACTTTACACTGTATCCAAAGGCCATCATGTTCAAGGGTTGGCTTCTCAAGGATGAGCCATGGTCCTTGTGAGGTTTTTCTTCATGACTTCTTGCCTATAGTGGAACCCGTGCCGTTGAGCACATTAACGTTAGTTTAATGTTAAGAACTTTTATGGACTTCAAAGAGCTCGGGTTGTCTCCTCGACGGATTCCAGCGCGGAACGATCGAGTGAGACAAAGCAAGCTGTATTGTATAATAGACTAATGGGACCCGTGCCGTTGAGCACATTGAGCTTGGGTTGTCTCCTCGACGGATTCCATAGCGGAACGGTCGAGTGAGACAAAACAAGCTGTGTTGTATAATAGATTCTAGTGACATAATTTGGAACCTTTTTTATCCCTCTTTATGATAAGATGACTTAGTTGTGTTTAAATTTGGCCCTAGCGTGTTTGAAGAAATAAAATTATAAACATGTTGTCCCCTAAAATTTTGTAACATTTCAAATAATTTTAAGGTACTCAGATGGAACTTCTTACCTTTACCATCTCTGCTATGTTTTATTACAATCAAAGTATTTTTAGCAATGTCATATGAAATTCAATTATGTATGACGATTTTCAAACACACCTAAATTTGATGTTCTCAAAAATAATTTAGCTCTCGGCTCTCCAACAATTTACATTTGGTCATTACAGTTTGGAATTTTACAAGGAAAATAATCTTTAGATCTGGATTTAGTTAATACCACATTTTTTTTTTAAAAACACTTGGTCATTTGCAATTTGACATCTATGTTCCCACATTCTAACTAAATGGCCAATAATTCTCTACGCTACAATTTGTCAAAAGTAACACCATTTTTCGAATATTATTTCACTTTTAGTTGGTACCATTCTTTTCAACCTAATTACACATATTAGGAAGTTTGAAAGGCTAGGAATCAAGGGGCGCATATTACAAAATATAGAAGTACATAGTTTGTGTTTAAAAGTTACTTTGATTTCAATTAAGTGATTTGATTCATCAGTAAATGACTTTTCATAATTTGAATCGGCATACTATTAGTTACATGTATGAGGATCATATAATGAAGGTTTAACATCATATGCTAGGCCATCAATATTTATATTTGGTATATAATAACCATGATAATTAAAATATATCAAAATATCTCTTATTTATATCTACTCTTAACATGGGTCTTAAGGAGACCAAAAAATTAAAAAGACTTACCTTGTAAAAATTATCAAATTAAAATTACCCTATCGTAAAAAAATACCTTTTGAAAAAAATTAGATAAAATTTGTGATTGTTTAGCTATTTGAGTGAAAAAATAAAAATAAAATTACCGTGTTTTTGTACAATAATGATAAATATTTATATAATGTGAATTGTTGATAAATTAATATGGGTCCCTTTCAGACCCTCATCAATGTAGAAGATTGGAAACATAGTTAAGAGGATACATGATCCTTTCGCAAGTATTGTACACCTTTGGCCAAAGAAGTTTGGATTGTCATCAAATAATCATATAGGTGTTGTTATTCTTTGATGTTGTATGGCCTCATCTTTTGATGTGGACCTATTGTATCCACCATTCCAAACGTTCATTGTAATTGACTAAAAAAAACACACCTCTAATTGATGTTGTTATGATCTCAATACCTACCAATACAAAGTAGTTAGTCTTAAAATAAATATTTTGAAATAAATGAAATAAAAACAAGAGTAAAACTAGTGAATAAGTATGCGAGGTGATATTCAATAATTCTACTATAAAATGAATACTTGGCAACCCATCTTTGTCGTTTTTCCAATGAAGCCTTTTTCTTTTCTTATACATAGTTATAAAACCATTAGGTTTAAACAATATGATGGTAGGACACTTCTTTCATATGCATATAGTACGCACTATATCTTTCACTTTCCAATACTCTTTGTATCTTTACTTTTTATAGGGTAATAAACCCACACTTTGTTAAAACTCCATTTCGGATCAAAAACAAGGTCACCTAATAATGGAAATCCAAACTTCACTTTGTCAACACATTTGAGTCGCTCACAATCTCATTTGAACATTTGATGGCACAAAGCTAGTAGATGCTTCTTCTATAGATAATTGCTCCTCTCTTGTGACATCCACGTACAAGCTAGGTGGTAGCTTTGATATGAGCTTATGAAAGCCTATATGGTGAGAGTAGCAAGCACACTTCTTTTCATTCAAAAATGATGGTATGAAGACTTGTCAACCATTTCTTCTTTCACGAATATCTTTCTACATATTCCATATTCAACATCTTTATCAAAAAGACACACATGATAGTTTAGATGGCATTCACAACAATCATATTGTAAACGATATTCAAATCAAAGAAAAATAATTGGCAACCATCTTTTTGGCCACCTTATCGATGCTAACAACCAAGATAAGTAGCCATAATAAATTGTTGGTAATGAAAAGTCAAGTTCCTTGTAACCTAGAGTGTAAATACAATTTAGCTTACAATAGTGAGTTTCAATTCACTTAAATGATGCCAAAATCAACCTTATGATTGTACTAAGCAAGAAGTAACTTTAATAAGACAAAGAGACACATGGTGAAGTCCATGCCAAACTAACCATTGTTATACACTTAAGTAATATGTTGACCAAGTAAACAAGAAAAGAAGCTAAAGAGATGCATAGTGAACCCTATGTTATATTGAAATCAAATTTTCAAATTGTTTAAACCCAAACGTGAATTTTTAAATAAAAACTCATTACTATGGGCACATTGGACTTGTTAAACACAACACTAGTATACAATTAGTGCACACTAATGAAATCAAACCTAACAACACAAAAAAATCTATGAACTTACTCTAGTAGAGGGCAATGGTATGATATGGATACCCCAAAAGCCCTTTATAACTGTGAAATAAAATAGCCCCTATGGAAACTTTGAATGAGTTCCTTCTCAAAACAAAATAAAAACTGAATCGACAAGATGTGGTTTTGATTTCTTACACTCATGACTCATGAAGTACACAAAAAAATTCTCGTAAAAAGTGAAGAGTTTTAAAGATTATAAAAGAGACTTTTGTACAAAAATCATAATTTGTCCACACTACTTAAAAAAATCCAAAACATTTAAAAAAAATATCCAATGACGTCAATTTGGTACCAATTCTTGATATGAACTACATCTAAATATGTGTTAATTAAAATTATTAGTTTGAAGGATTCAAAATATTATTTACTTTCTACTACAATGCCTGCAAATGCAAATGCTGATTTTTGGCAATTTTCCCACGAAGCATAAAAACATGAAAACTAATTTATTCAATTAAAAATTTGGACTTGAATTAAAGTGTTTCATGTCATGTAGGTGTGTCTTAGTGTCAGTCATATTGGCATGGGATTGTTGATTGGTATCAATTTCTTGATCTAATAGATATCCTTTCATAGAATCCGTGTGAGCATAGAGCTCATAAAGAGGCTTAAATCTTTGATTAAGAGATTGAGTAGCCATGAATCAATAGTGTCTTGAAAAGACATAGCTGCCATTGAATTACGTTAGTAACTTGCATTCACCCTAAAGTGTTTTGTCTATTTGTAACTCCCACTCATCTTGTCAATATGAGTCATACATCTTGTTAACTACTTCATCTTGAGAATGGTAAAAAATGGCACATCATTTCCCAAAAAAGTTGGGTTTGAGAGCCCATTAAAGCAAAGTTGCTTAGATTTTTCAAGACCTGAAATTTCAAAACCACAACTTCATTTTTTTATTATCTTGACATTTGTATGATAAAATGTTTTGAAAATTTGAGGGATATTTTATAAAGCCTAGGAGTACAAGATCCTATGCTTTGAATGTGAGAAAAAGGTTTTGAAAAGCATTGAGAGACCATCAAAAAAGATGTTCAAAATGAGGCAGTTTTGAGTAGGAGACCCCCTTAGGTGTTTAACCCTTTAAGGACCGTGCATCCAAATAGTGAATGCTTGTTGGTTAAAGCCAATTTTGACCTTGAAGATGAAGTTTTTTTCTATTGCTTTTAATTGAGAAAATGAAGTTTATCGAGTCTAGTTTTCATTTCACTTTTCCGATCGTATAAATTTCAATTTTTGAATATTTTATTTCTGTTGCAAGCTATGTAACTCAAGGTTTGAATTACACTGCATAGAATGTTTACCTCTTGAATTTTGAACTTTAAATTAAAAAAATTCTACAAAATATATGTCATGTGATTCTCCATTGTCATTTGCACATGTTCTAGAAATTTTATATTTTTTGAATAATTTTTGTAATGAATATGAATTTCTTAAAGTATTTGACCTAACAATTTGTAAAAAGTTCATTTTGTATCAAAAAAATCAAAAAAATTTAGGGCCAATAGGAAACATACGATTTCATGCATGAAAATATTAAAAAATATATATTTTAACAAAACTTGAAATCTAAATTGTGTATAAAAGTGTAGTTTGATTGTTCTACAAAAGAACGGAACGTTAAAGGGTTAAGGGTTATGAATTACTTATAATTGGAAAAATCAATAATAATAATAATAATAACAATAATAATAATAATAATAATAAACACACTTCCATACTAAAGGTAAAAGCTACACAAATTCAATTTGTAAAGAGACAAAACTAACTCAAATTCTTTGAGAATTGGCTGAAATTGAGAATGTGTTCATTTGGATCCCCAGGGAAGTCAGTATTAAGAATTTAGATAACTATGAGAGAACAAATATAAGGTAATTTTATTCATTTGAGATAAAAATTATAAACTTATAGAAGTTATATAGGGTGTTTTAAAATCAATTTGGAAATACTTTAAGAATATTCCTAGGATATATATGTAATATACCCTAAATATACTATAATTAGTAGAATATTCCAATTATTTCATGGCCTCCCATTAAATACCCTTTGTACACTCATATGTACCCGAAATTTACACTAAGTGACTTCCCCGAGTTTGGATCATAAGGTCATTAAATTACTCCGGATGACAGTCTGTCCTATTGGCGCTAATTAATTGGACTTGCTCTGTAGTTCAATTCCTATTGGAATGTATAACTCAAGTGTATGTTACTACTTCACTCAGCAACGAAATACAAGACTTGTCATAGTTTGCTCCAAGTCTAACCCACCTATGTACCATGTGTTTCCAAAACTTAATTAAAAAAGAAAGAAAGTATGTAGGTCCCACATCACATCACCCATAATTCCAATTGTATAGTAAGGTACCAATCAAAATGTCGTTTTTGAATTCGCAGTGAGAAAAAATTCAGTACGACCAACTTTGAAAGCCTCCCGAGAGCTCAAAAATTGGTGTTTTACCACAAATGTTCTACCAAAGAATTGTCTTTAAGTTAATTATATGTATGCCAAATTTCAAGGCCAAAAGATTTACCCAAAAAAAGTTATTCAAAATCTACCAACATAGTAGTAAAAGTTTGTAGCAATGAAATGGTTTCCCCCATTGTTTCCCACAACTACACATGTTGGTAGATTGTTAATATCTTTTTTGGCATTAATCTTTTGCCCTTGAAATTTTTATCATATGCTATTAACATAAAGAGGTTTTTTTTCCAAGAATTTCATGGCAAAAGAAAAAAAATCAATCTTTAGAAGGCTGTCAAAGTTGGCAGCAGTGAAAAAATTTCCACAGCTACCAATGTTGGTAGATTTTGAATAACTTTTTTTTGGTGAATCTTTTGGCCTTGAAATTTGGCGTACATATATTTAACTTGAAGATAATTCTTTGGTAAAATTTTCGTGGTAAAAGACCAATGTTTGAGCTCTCGGGAGGTTTTCAAAGTTGGCAAAACTGAAACGTTTCTCACTGCAAGTTCGAAAACGACATTTTGATTGGTACCCCACTATACAACAGGGTCCAAAAATAATTCAAATTTTTTCTCCAAGTTAGAGACCATGATCTTTGAGAAGCTCCTTTGGGCTTTAGAATGCATCAAATCACAAACCGCAAATTACATTGGAAAGGGAATAATGTCTAGTTTTCAAAAGTTCAACAATTCTCTTTTAGTGTTTATTAATCTTTTTGGATTAAATTTTTAAATATGAAAATTTTGTTTGCAAAATGATTTGAAACTTCAATCAGTTATATTTTAGTCAAAAAATCTCAAAATTTGTGATTCTTTTTTGTATTTGATTCTTAAGATAATTTGTATATCTTTTCTTAATACATCATAAGTAACAAAAGTTGTATCCATTTTTGCCTAAGGTAAAGGTTTAAAATGTGATTTTTTCATCTAATTAAATAGATCAACATTTTTTTTTTGGATTGAAACTCACATGTACGTGTAGCGCATCTTGTATACTAGAACATGACTAAATTTAGCTCATAGAAACCTAAATTTCTTACTGTAATGGCAATACATATAAAATTGAGAAATTCAAATTATTTTTGGACCCTACTATACATGAGTACTTAGGATCTATTCAAGTCCAACCATTCAAAAGATATTTTACACTAAAAGCATCGCCATCCACGGCTTGCTCTCTAACTTGGCATCTGGTAGTTAACTGACCCAACAAGCACCAATCAAAACTAGTTGTTCACGTCACCCATCACTTGTCATCCACCTCGACATTCCCACCCCTCCTTCCATGAAGCTTTTGTCAACCTAGCTAGATTGTTCTCTCTCCCTTGGCTGGTTGAGTTAATGCATAATCCAACGTGCTTGAAGAGTTGTGCTCACTTCAGGGCTTTTTTTTTCTGGCTTCTTGGAGCCAGACTCCAATGTCGTGGCACAGTCACAATGGTCTAAATTTGAAGGGACCACCTTCCATTGCATGCATGGGGCACTGCTACAGTCCAAAAAAAGCCCCGGCTCACTCCATCCTATCGTCCTTGCACTCACATTTGAAGACCCTTCTTCCAAGTCGCCTTCGGCATAGCCGTTGCTGACATGAGTGACGATGCTCTAATTCACTCAAATGTGAAAGCAAGTCATAGTTTCACATTCCTTTTTCAAGGATTCAAACAACGCAGTGGAGACGTACCGCTCTGCACCGCTGGCCAGCACTGCAACTATGAGCTTTCCAGCATTCTCCGGCTCCTTTGCAAGCTGTTGAGACATCCATAAGTACATATCATTAGGAAAAACACTAGGAGGAAATGTGTCGTTTTTTACTTACTATAAATGAAAAAGGAATGAAATCGCGCCAAGCACATGGGTTGTGTCGGTGCTGGTGAGTGATTTTGGTCACAAGAAGACAAATATTTAAACACAATGTTCACTGTTCGCATGAAATGGGGAATGAAAGACGACAGGTCTTCTAGTAGTGAAAGGAAAACAGAACAAGAAAAAAACAATCTCATTATGAGACAGCCAAACATTCCCTTCCATCATGGTCAGTTTCAACAAAACAAAAAGTGACACGTGTCATTGGTTACGGTGATGTAGACCTCTCAAAATCTGACATGCAAATTCAATTTTGACATCAGACTATCTGAAACTGACCCACATATGGTACAAATATTATTATACATCTTGTGAGAACCATTACACAAGAACAAGAATTAGTATAATAAGATTTTTTAAAATTGTGCAAAATATTTGTTTATATTTTGAGCGGGCTTATTTGCATGAATCCTATGCATGAATCCTATCGCATAGAGAGAAATTGTATAACAATCAATTATGCTTCATAATTTGCACTGCATGATAGGTTTTTTTTATAGGGTTCTTTACACAAAGAAAGCAACTAGAACGACGTGAACAAGCACTCATAACCTTGAAGTGCACTTGAAGTGTTTTTTCTATGAAGCTTGTCTTTGCGATCACAAATAAAATATGAGTAAGATAATTAAAATCAATGCTAACATATATTTGTTGTATCAGAGAACACTGCAACAAACATCACCATGTTGCCACTTGCCACACGTACCATGTGCAATATGATATTGCTTTGTTAAACAACTACTTCAAAATAGAAACATATTGTATTTTAAAATCTAATAAAATCATTCTAGTTTGATTAATTTTTTGTATTCTTTTCAAAAGCATCATTTATTATGGGACATAAGTTTTTAGAATGTAAATTAGTTCTATATTTTGAGGTTAAAACTCAAAAATATTCGTTTCTTTCCAAATTAGGAAATAATATGATGTCTGAGGACCGTTAACCCCTTAAGGACCAAGGCTGATTTTTCAAGTTCGGTCAGCTCAATGTCAAATGAGTATTGATCCTGAATTTGAGATTTTTTGTGGTGATTCTACACTTTCTATCAAAGATGGGATGGTAATTTGTGTATGTAGGTGATGTATAGATCAAAAAATACAATAACTTAATTGCAGGCAACTCCTAAAAAAATTCATACAATGAGCTATGCATTTGATTTTTTGTACACAATGAGTTAACACCCCATATACACAACTGCCAAATTCATTTTACCAAACTTGAGACTAAACTTTGTGGTCCTTTAAGGGTTAAGAAACGAGATGATAGATACCTTGAGAGCAGCTGCAAAAGTCGCACCGGAGGAGATACCAACAAGGAGACTCTCCTCCAAATGAAGTCTCCGCGCCATCGCCAAAGCCTCCTCACTATGCACTTGCACTACTCGGTCCAACAATTTCACATCAAGCACATCCGGAATGAACCCTGCTCCCATGCCCTGAATCAAATGATGCCCGCGCTCGCCTCCTGCACCGTTTTCCCTCAACCATCACGTGTCGTTTTTCACTTACTATAAATGAAAAAGGAATGAAACCGCGCCAAGCACGTAGGTTGTGTCAGTGGTTTTGATCACAAGAAGACAGAAATATAGGCATAATATTCCACCACTGTTCACTATTCCCACCAAGTGGAAAATGAAAAATGACAAGATTGCTACTAGTGCGTCACCCAAACCCAAAAAAATTCAAAGAAAAAACATAAAAAAAAACAAACATGTAATATAGAAATATATTAATCAAGGCTTGGGAGATTTAAAATAACCTGAAATGACAGCACTTTCAACAGGCTCCACTCCAGCAATGAGGATGTTGGGATTTTTGCTCTTCAGGAATTTTCCGGTGCCGGTGACAGTCCCTCCAGTGCCAATGCCAGCCACCAAAATGTCCACCATCCCTGCCGTCCCTTTCCATATCTCTGGCCCTGAAGAGCACAACCCACAACAATCAATTACTAACATACATAAATTAGTGTGGGTGCCTTAATTTATTTACATCTTTTTAGACGTCGGTTTGCCTCTATTGTTAAAACACTACAAAAATAAATAAATAAAAATATATAATCTTAATTACATGGGGCTACAAGGCTTCGTTGAAAATGAAAATTTTAAATTACCAATTGTGTTTGTAAGGTAGGTACGTCCAAATGAGACATTTTTCTGTTGATGGAATTAAATGAACATCAACTTCATACAAGTTCTTGAAAGCTACCAATGAGAGTTTTTGGAGACAACCAATGAGAGTTGAAGAATGTGCATTCAAAAGATACTATGTGTCATGTATAAGTATCCTATAAATTTCAATTTGTACAATATTACTCAAATGCTGAAAATTTATGAAACAACTTGGATTAGATTTGCAAATAAAATTGTGGTTTGAACACTGAAATAGTGGGACTAGAGAAAGTGTCACTATTGGGTATAAAGATCTAATGAGTTTTACAACATGAACACTATTGATACCTTAACGTGTATTCATTTTCAAGTTAACATTATAAACAAAAGTAAATTTAAGTTTAGACACCCACACTATGTAGAATAAATGGTCTACATAAATTTATTATGTAGAATAAATTACACTATTGTGAAGAACATGGTACTTACCGGTAGTTTGGAAATGGGCGCCTGGATTTGCGGGGTTTGAGAATTGGTTTAAACAATGGGAGTCCGGAGTCTTGGCAAGGAGGTTGGACAGGATTTGCATTATTTCATCAAAGCTGGATTCAGGATCTATTCCATAGCCACATTAGAGGATGTTAAAATAGGAATTCAATTAGATTGAATTCCAAGGAAAAAATTAAAATTAAAAATAGAGACACCCAAAATTGCCAAGGACCCAAAAGTGCTACTTGATCAGTTGATATGTATCTATTGTCGATAAAAACATCAGCAAGATATCGTTATCTGCAAATAAAATTATTATTTTTCAAAAACAAAGAAAATTTTAAAAACGACCCGGTTTTTCATAAGTTGTTTTTGTTTCTGGGAAAGAAAAAAAAATCAATTCATGAACCGAGACTTTGTTTACATATACAAAGAATGGCTACTCCAGTTATTACCATTATTGTGAGTCACGGTAATTCAGTTTTCTCACAGTAATTGTGGCATTAGAACAAAAATGAGTCATAGTAATTGAGAGTATTTGAGAATCCTTACATTGAGATGTATGTACTCAAGATTGGTGTAAAGTCTCACACTAATTCTGTGACTCATAATAATGGCAATGATTGGTGCAGCAATACAACAACTTTGATTCTTCATAACTTTTACATATAATATCCAAATAACGCATGCTTTGGTGCGTTATAATCCGGAATCGCGTGATCACCCACCTGTGATGACAACTTGGGCACCCAAAGCACGAAACAGAATGCGCCGCTCGAGGGAGTAATACTGGGGCATGATGAAGATGGTTTTGTAGCCTCGCTGCTTGGCCGCCATAGCCAAGGCAATGCCAGTGTTGCCACTGGTGATCTCTATCAAGGTCGACTTCCCTGGAGTGATGAGCCCCTGCTTCTCCGCATCCGCTATCATCCTACACTTCATCATAATCAGCCACTGTTAAGTAATTAATTAATTAATTAGGACTTTGGTGCTGCGCAGGCAGTATTTCCATAGAACCCCAGTTAGGGTTTTGGTACTGCAGTTAGAGCATGCCCACCAGCGACGTTGGTATCCCTCCTCAGACCTAAATGAAGAGGATTGTAGAAATATCGCTTGCGTAGACTAGAGAAGCATGTCCAAAAAGATTCACGATTAGTCTAATTCGTCATGAAGGGTCTTCTCGTGGGGTCTTCTCGTGGGGTCTTTTTGCGAGTGATGTTTCTACTAGTGTTGGTATCCACAAACAATGTACCAGTAGCAACAAGTTACATGCTACAAACAATGTACCATTGTAACTCTAACTAGCAAAAAGTCTTCCCAAGTCAAATCGGGATCTCGATTTTTAGCAAGAAATTTGAGGATACCATTTCGTCATGAATGAAAACGAATGCTATCTACAGAGCAATCAGTCATGACCCTAAAAAGTACCATGTATGAAGAGTTGGGAGCTCAACTACCCTAAAAAAACGAAACACGGGGTTGAGCTTACGCAATCGCAATGCGGTCTTTCACCGATCCACCAGGTTGATACCACTCCAATTTCGCCACAATCCTCGCCACGGCGCCTTCGGCGACCGCAATCTTTGTGAGCTCCACAAGTGGCGTCCCACCAATGAGCTGCAGTGTCATGTACACAACCATTCCACTCAGAAAGTGATAAAAGCCATCAATTTGGGTTTCAAAATTCCATATTTGGCACATGGAACCCTGAACATATTACCAGGCAGTAATGGGTACAAGAATGATAGTAAATTCTTATTAATCACTTGTTAAATTCAACAACCACTTGCAAAACTTGTTATAAACAGCAGTTTGGCAATACTTTTTACTTCCTAGTGAATTGAACAAGGTTCCCAGTGTTGAAGAAGGGAAAAACTCTGATTTGTTGGAGATAGTCCAACTAACTATGCCACATGGTCTGAATGAAGAGTCTGTTGGAGATCATTCTACTAACTATGCCATATGGTCTAAATGAAGAGTCTGTTAGAAATAGTTCTACTAATTGTGTCACATGGTCTGAATGAAGAGTCTGTTGGAAATAGTTCTACTAACTGTGCCACATGATCTGAATGAAGAGTCTCTTGGAGGTAGTTCTACTAACTATGCCACATGGTCTGCATGAATGAAGAGTCTGTTGGAGATAGTTCTACCAACTATGTCACATGGACAGAGAGATGTGAATTAAACAAACGTTAAAAGAGAAAGAGGTGGGCACGTACCTGTTCAGAGCTCCTTAAGATCTGGCCTTGAGGTTGATCCTCCACAGCAGCCATAGCTCCAGGTGTAGCAAGATTATGAATGAATGACAATTGATGACAGTGAGGTTAGAAAGCAACAAGCAGTCAGTGAAATGAAACTGGAAACTGAAAGTGCTCAAATTAAAGCAGCTTCAAGAGAGACGATGAAACCCAACTTGCGTCTGATTGGCTTGCTGGGAGTGGATATGGCGGTATGGCGCTCAACAAAGTCAAAGCTACAGTGGCTGACTCCCCAGGGTTCAGGAAGTACCGCCAATCCACATGACTGGAGTCCCCGCAGTCCCCGCGTCACTGAAGGCGCACATTGCTGCCTCGGGCCTGTGGCCGGCTCGGTGCATCTCAGCCCTTCATTGAGTCACGCGGATCCTGGGGTTGTGGTTGTCCGAGGTGGCAGTTGGTGTCGTGGGCGGGCAATGTCGTGCGAGGGCAATGTCGTGCGAGGGTTGCCGGTTGATCACGGGCGGAGCTCACTTTCCCCTTCACAATTAACTGTTGTCAGAATTAATTGCTCATTGGGAGCGGGGTCATGGGAACGCGACTTAGACTCAAACGCAAAGGCAATGAACAATGGGGACATTGCATGTAGTTTTTCGCATTTTTGAGGGTTGATTTCAATGCCTTCTTTTCATTTTTTTGAGAATATTCTTTTTATACAACATAGTGTACACCAAAATAAAGAAAGAAGTGTAATTAATTTCTTTAATAGATCAAATTGACATTTTAATTTCATTGCTACAAAGCAACTTATTAACCCCTAAACGTCGGCACCCCTCTGCAAATTTGGCAGTTTTGCATAGGTACATCATAAAATGCAACGCAAAGGGATTTTTTGAGCTTGACATATGAATAAAAGTTGTACATTATCAATTTGGGATTCTATCCATATAGTTAAATCTGCAATTGTTATGACCAATATTTTTGTATATAATTTGAAACTTGAAATTGTATATTCTTTTGTTATTTGATTACAAATAAGGTATTGACAATTTGTACATGAATTTTTTTATAAATAATTGAAATGTAATAGTTTAAATGTAGTGATTTTTGGTGATTTTTTGGTTGCTTGATTATATGAGTTGAATTTTTGAAGAAGCATTGTGCAATCGTCAACGTCCTTCTTCGGACCTTTGTATGTACGCTCTCCCCGGTCAGGTTCAAGTTTCAAGTGCATCTTTCCTCACTCAAAGTCCTGCATTGGCAATTTCTAGTTTTCTGAAATCCTGCTTCTGTGAGGCTCTGCATTCGTGGTGATTGTTGATTCTAAGACTGCATTTATGCTTCATTGTCCGAAGACTGCCCATTCTTAGAATGCATTTCTGAAGCAGACAGCAACACTCCGCATTGGCGAAGACATGTTCCAGTTTAAAACAGCGAACACAGGTGTGACCGGGCAATATAATTTATGAATGCTTGTCGCCTTGCTGGCAGATATGAAGATAAATACGGCGTATATGTGAACATGCCGGTATTACATACGACCGCATTATACGGAAGCTAGTTGTTATACTCGCCCCGGTGTAATTCTGGCACTACTTTTTATACACTCCAATATTAAAATTTAAAACCACTCTTTCATAAAGCCAGGTGTGAAGGGACCTTAAGCATAGAAATACCAGAAACATTGTAAATAAGGAGATTTGGATATTAGAAATACCGTATGTGAGGCAGGGTATATTTTAAGCTTTTTCGTTGGTAGCGCGACACGCACCCTGGAATGTAGCTAGGTAAGGAAAAAATGGATAGAATCATCCATGTATATAATGATCATCAAAAAAAATCATGGATGTACACATGGCACACTTTTAAGAATGGGTATTAGCTAACATTTAGGAGGACAAAAAATATTTGAGCAATAGTAGGCAATTGTTAAGGGAGCACCAAAATAGGAAATATTCCCTAGTTTTGAACACTAAAGAATGGTCTTAGCTAATGTGGCACTTGAGGGGCCATTATGTAATCCCCTACTATTGCTAACACCTTTCCAAACCTCATTGATGACACCTTTCCTACAAAGAAGGTATTTTTCCCAAAATTGTGGGGGTGTTAAATTTTTATCCACGGTCTTTGCAAAGGCCAAGTGCGAATGGGCCTTTATGTAGGTTGTGTTGTACTTTTAGATTATGGAAAAAATCTGCCAAAAAAATTAATGCCAAAGGCGCTGCTTCTTGGTTCAATGATATTTGTTTTGTTTCTTTGCAATGGAATAAACGTCCTTTGTTTCACAATAAAAATTATAAAAAATTATTAAAAAAAAACAATTGCTTTACAATATTAACCCCTAACTTTGTAAAAAAAGTCAAACTACACTTTCATGCACAATTTAGCCTTCAAGATTTATCAAATTAGATTTTTAAATATTTTTCATGATTGAAATTATATGTTTACTATTAGTCCTGAAAATTTAAACAAACTCTTTACAAAAAAATATTAAAAAATAAAGTTAAATACTTCCAAATTCATATCAATTACAAAAAGCTTCAATAAATATAATTATTTTGGAACAAGTTACAACGGAGAATCACATGATAAACTAGCATAAAAAAAAATTCAAAAATTCAAAATTCAAAAAGAGAATGTCCTTTTGTAGTATAATTCAAACCATGTGCTACATAGCATTGCAATAAATTTATTAATACTTGGAATTTTTAAGATTTGAAAAGTAGAGTGCAAACTAGACTCGATAAAATTCACATCTAAATACTACACCCTCATGAATGCAGGTACATTCAATAAAATTTTACAAGAAAGCAATATTGTACCCCCATGGCTCCTATCTTGTACATGCAGCCAACAACAATGTCACTGCAATGCCCAGTTTAAACCAAACATAATGTGTATGAAAAGACTTCCATACTAAAACAACCTACCACTTAACCTCGAACGCAATCTCACAATCTAATTTATTGAATTTACATACACCAATGACAAATTCCCACAACAAACTATAGAAAACAGAATCCTAAAATACCAACCCCTAATTAATAACATCACTCACCAAGGCTAGAAATTTGCCGCACTACTAGCCATCACAGCATGTGTCTGTGGAACTACACACATCCCCTCAATGAAACACCTCGAAACACAATTCCAACTACCCGAATCTTCAATCAAAAAAACGTTCAAAACAATCAAAACTATAACCATACAACATGTTGGATCTAGTATACTACATAAAAGACGCAGAGAAAATAACCAACCAACTCTTCTAAAATAAATCGAATGGAATGGAATTTGAATTTATAAAAATGATAATAACAATAATAATAATAATAATAATAATAGTTACAAAAAAATAAAAGGGGGGAGTATAGTGGTGCAAACCACTATTTATTTCTCTTACTTAACGCTCAGTACAAACACTTGTCACAAGAGAATGGGACGGGGAAGTTGGTTGATACAAATTTCCTATCAATGATAACTCATTAGCAACACCAAGTCATGCATATCACGCTACTGCTCAAACGGTTCCATCGGACTCGGGCCACACAAACCATGATATATAGTTCTTCTCCAACCAATCATTGAACTCACAATTTGACGACCACAAACCACAACATAACTCACAATATACCCGATATTACACCATATTACAGTTTATGGTTACTTTTACTGGTTACTAGTCACTAAAGTCTCTATTCTTGTAAAAGAAGAGTAGTTTTGCACAAATGGCCCTTTGCCTAGTGGACATTGGGCCATTGTCATCACGAAAAGGCACTTCATTCACGCCGACCTCATTTGAAGACCAGAGTTTCTATCTATCTAATATCTGATAAAATTCACTTTTCAATTAGGTGTATTTGCAAGAAAATTCATCTTTAAGGTCAAAATTAGGTTTGACCAACAAAACAACCACTATTTGGTTGCTTAGTCTTCTAGGGATTAACAATACTGGTAAAACAAAAGATAGAAGGGAAAAACAAAGACACTATAGCTACAAGGCTTGAAAAAGAAATTTATCACGTCATTAAATATGTAAAGTAGTTTGTTTAAACCAATGTTGTATTTGTATGACATAGTTCTCAATGAAATGAATTAACCCTTAAAGGTCCAAAGAGTCTTTACCAACGAGTATAATACACTAATATTTCATTGTATTTGGCATAGTTCCACACCTCCTATGGGTTTACGATCAAAAGTGAAGTTAAAATTCACGATGATATGATTTTAATGAGCTCTTGAGGTCTCAATTTGGAGCTTTCTATTTACAACAAATGTCAAAAATACGCCAATGTATATACTATCTCCATCAGCCCTTTAAGGGTTAATGAGACCGAGTCATTATGAGAAGTGGTGAACCTCAAATGGGTATTTAGAGTGAAGCATTTTCCAAGGTTTCACTGTAAAAAGATGCCATACCAGTTTAAGACTAGTTTAAACTTACAATAAAGTTGCACTACAAAGCTGGCAAGGAAACATAGCATAATTATAGAGCAATAGGAGCCAACACCCTTTTGCAATGGGATCACAATCTAGTTTACAATTGGAAACTAAGTTTATGTGGCAATGACACGGTAGTCCCAAAATTCATAGAATACAAGTGGCATTCATTTATTACTCAAAAAGTGAATCTAAGTGAAGATTGTCTTTTGATCCAGTTTTCAAGAGGGTGCTCCATTGCAATGCTCTATTATGCTATGAAATCCAAAATGGGGAATCTTTATTACAAAAATGTCGGAGAAAATAGATAGCAATGGCTTGATGTTCAACAATTTGAATGAATTCATAAGTTTGCAAAAATGACAATCACCATAACATTCAGTAACATGCATTGCCTTTGCCTTGGCTCTACAGTAGAGAGTGTGAAATATTCCACATCCAATAATACTTCATCAATAGCTAAGTGAACAAGTAGAGGCTCAAAGTTCAAAGTGATGAACAAAGTGCATGAAAGAAAGACAGTGTGTATGAAAGCTACTGAGTGTCATGCTGCAATAAATGATTGAAAGTGTAGACGATGGACAAATCTTCTTTGTTTTAGGCTTTATAAAGTCCAAACTCTGCAATTCCATAAGAGTTGTTTGTATTGTGATTTGTTCAATTTCCTTTTTTGTTATTCATGGTGATTTGTTGGATTTCTCATGCGATGATGGTTGTTGCAAAGAAAAAACAGAAAAAGAAAAAGAAAAAAACCTTTGAAAAAAATAATGTTGCATCTGAAATACAACGACTTGCATAAATTTACATATTTTTTCTTTCTTTTCACAAAGCTTTAGTACATCCGTAAAAAAAAACAAAAAAAGGGAAACAAATGATTTGCAATTCATATCTATTATACAATACAGCTCGCTTTGTCTCACTCGACCGTTTCGTGTTGGAATCCGTCGAGGAGACAACCCAAGCTCAAAAACATGTGCTCAATGGCACGGGTCCCACTAGTTCGTTAACAAATTTCCATGTGTTCTTGCACAGTAGCCACTGGTCTTTAGATTAATCTCTTTGTCCGGTAGGCACTATTCATTGGTGGGACGAATAGACAGATAAATAGAAATTGGTGTCTTCTTTTGTCCGGCGTGAAAATGTCTATTCATAATGACAATGACCCAATGTTCACTAGACAAAGAGCCATTGGTATAAAACTACTCTCTCCTTGCGAGAATAAAAACTCCGGAGATTAATAACCAATAAAAAATAATCATGAACTAGTGATTGGGTAAATGTTTGGTAAAATAATGATTTTCATGTGTTGTAATATTGCCAAGTCATGAGTTCTTCGGTTGATTTGTGAAGGACTGTGTATCACAATTATATGGTCCGAATTCGATCCCCATTGAATCCGTTTGAGCAATAATGTGATATACATGACTTGACGTTGCTATTGAGTTATCATAGGTAGGAAAGTTGTAACAACCAACCGACCCCGTCCTACCTCCTTGAAACTAACGAACATACACTTTATTCTCTCTAGCCTCAAAAGACAACCGGAGTTTCTATCTATTTATCTCTTTAGGTTAAAAAAAACCCCCTTGTTCACCATACATTGTCTACATAACATAATAGAACAATGTAATGGGATTATTCTGTCATTGCCACGTAAACTTAGTTTCTGATTGTAATTAGACTGTGATGCCATTGCAAAAGGTTGTTTGACTCTCATTGCTCTACTAATATGTTATGTAAGTAGCATAATAGTATTATCTCCCATTGCTGTTGTTTGCATGTCCTCTCAATAGTCACAACAGATGAATGAAAATGTTCGATAGATGAAGAAGGATACTCAGGCCCTCTTTACACTACAAGCAAGAAGCCATGGAAAAAACCTCACAAGGGCTATGGCTCATTCTTAAGAACCCAACCTTTGAACTTGACATCCTTTAAATATAGTGTAAAGTGAGAAGGGGCCACAAAATAAAGTGCCAATTTTTAAAAATAAAGTTCTTACATATCTATTAAAAAATAAGAAATGATTGGTTGTGAGAATTTTGGCCAAACAGCCCCGGATTACAGACAACAAATTGAACTTTTCAGACCATCGTTGTCATTGGAAAGTCTTTGCCCTAAAAGACAGAGCGAGTACTTCTCATCCGGTTAAAAAAAAGAATGGACGAAGTGTGGGCGACCATCACAGTCGCCACGACGAAGCATCAATCAGCCGGCGGACGAAGAACAGTACCAAGATATGGAATCGACGGAAACCCGCTTCCGACCAATAGTCGCCCCGTGTCCCGAGAGCATATGCTTCCCTGCGGAGTGACGACCTTGTCGCCCCGCCTGGCAGAGCTGCGTTGCTATCGTCTTCGCAGGTGCAGCGGATCGAATTCCAAGCACCGGCGCTGCGTAAAAAACATTGCGTCCCCATCGTCACCCCGCCCTCTTCGTACTGGTTTTTTCCGCTTCAATTTTGGCTCAGTTTCGAGCTTCTTAGATTGTTTTTCCTCCGCCCTGATTGCCTCGCTGAGGATTTCGTTTGATTCATCGTTTCTTCGAGTTCTGGTGCATTTTACAGAAGAGATTTCAATTTTTTCATGAATTTTTGGTTTCAGGGATTGTCTGAGAGATAATCGGATCTGTTTTAGGGTTTTAGACTCAATAGAAATCAGTTGAGTTTTGATCCATTCTGTAACTTAATGCGAGAGAATCTTCTAGTGAAGGTTGCGAAGAATTAAGCAATTCCTGCATTTGAGCTCGGGCCAGGAATTCATTTGAATTATGCGATTTTGACATTGTGGAAGGGGAACATTCATTTGCTTTGTTGGAGAGCTGGTTTAATTTGAGGTTGATGACGTAGACGCGCTTGAAGCGGTTTGCAACGGCTTGTGTTTTTTCTCCTTCAATGCGGAAAGTCAGTGTATGTCGGAAAGCCTGGCCGCATTTTAGAAATCCGAAACAAAATTATGCATCTGTTGTTACTGTCCTAGAAGCCGAGCAAGGGCCTGTCGTAATTGACTATAGCTTCCAACAACGATGCTCAAGTTTTTTTCTCGGAAGACTCGGCAATGGCCTCGGTGGTTCAGGGCAGTATAGGGCAAAATGTAGCTCATTCTCGAGGTCGTGTCATGTCCCGAGTTCGGTTTCCGTTTTACATTGGTTGCCTTCAACATCTGGCCCTGCCCCTGATACAAGGGCATTACTGTTGAATGTGAGGAGGAATTCCGGTTTGGCAGTGGTTTCTAGTTTTGACGATTGTCGTGAAGGTTGTACTTCTGGCAAGTCAGCCTGGACTTCTGTTGATAGAGTCGTTCTCCTGGATTCCGAAGAAGGAGAGGGAACTAGATCATCAACAGCTGGAATTGAAGTATCTCGCAGCGGGGAAAGCTTTTACAGGAGCAACGTGAAATTATCGCACACGAAGCCACAACCGAACTGGAACGAACGAAGTCCACAGAATGCAGAAACTGCTCGGCGATGGAATCGTTTGTATTTGAATCGACAACAACGAGGGTTTAGGCCGCACTTATCAGGGCTCAAGTTGTTCAACAGCATCATGCCAAGCCCTTCTCTGTGCAATAGATGTAAGTCTCTTGTCCCTGGTGGTTGATTTGCCCTCAGAAATCTATGAATAATTAGTGGCGCTTCTCCTGCTATCATATTTGAAACTTCAACTGGTACTATGGAGTATATAGTAGCGGCTTAGTAGTGTGCTATCCTTCCTACAGCAATGCACTGTGCATGGATGTTTTCCAAATTCTTATTGCTGACATTAAAGATTTGGATTCTGTTTAGTAAGATTCTGAAATGCGTGGATGATGAGGTCAATACGTTGCGTTTGATGGTCTTCCGAATATTAAAATATATGGCAACATCTTAGTTCAAGCAACGACTGACAAAGTAGTGCAATATACTTGGCTGGCATGAAAGTATACAGCTCAGATGCCACGCAGGGCGTTACACCGAAAGCTCCTGAAGTGGTTGACCACAGGTTGTATCTATATCATCTCTCTTCTTTTCAATAACCAACCTCTTGAATTTGACTGAATGCCAATATCTGACTTGTAGTTTATTGTAATCTTCTTTGGCATCAATCGTGACTTATGTCCGGTAAAGCTTCTGGTGGCAGATGAAAACGCTTTAGTGTTGGAACGAAATTGACATTCGCGTGCTTGTGCAGTCAAAGGGCGGTTGTGGTTGCAATCGTGTGCAACTTTTTGGTTCTCTCCCTGAAAGTTGGGGTTTGGTTCATGACTTCGAGTCATGTTATGCTGGCAGAGGCTATCCATTCGTTAGCAGACTTGGCAAACCAGGTACTGGCATCGTGTAGTTGATGGTACCATCTAATGTATGTTTTTTTTAAGCTTGCTGATTTGATGGCACTAGTCAAGGTCCAGACTTCCAGACAGATTTCGTGTGTTTGTAAGACTAGTAGTGATTTGCAGTTGGTTAATTTCTAATGCAAACCTCTTTCTTTAGGAACTAAACCTGAAGGGTCTGTAATATATAGCTGTTACCTATAGCGTATAGAGCCTCATTATGCGTACAGGTGGCTTTCTCTTACTGTTACATGTCATGTGTCAGGGTTTGCTTGCATATGGCTTAATCAGCTCGCGTCGTGCCCCAGATGCCCTTCATCCGTACGGATCGTAACCTTCCCTTTTATGGTTCAGAGAGTTCATAAAGAATTGAAACTGCAGTTAAGTCTCAATGCAGTAAAAATTAGGGACACAGACAGCGGTTTGGCTACTTGGACAAATTTTGTTGGGAATGATGAACCGCTGAGAAAATGAAGCACTACGTGAGTATTATCTTTAGCCAATGGTCTCTTATAAAACTCCGTGATATCTTATATACTGGTCAATGTTATCGCAGGTATGGTTACTCCAGAGAGCGGTTTGTGTGGTCACTAATTTCAGCTGTTGGCATCTTCTGCTTGGGCTGTGGTGCAACCATTGTACATGGCGTGCAGAATCTGGCGACTGCTGAGGTATTTATTAGTTTTTTCATGTCGTTTTGGTGCTCTCAATCTGCGATATTGAATTATCCAAATATTTAATCTGTTCATGCGGTTTCAGCTTCTCAACAAACTTTTTTAGAACGGTCGAATAGCAGTAAGTTTTAATTGATAGTGCTTAACATAGCGCCACTTACATGAATTTTAACGTTTTCTGATTGCAGCCCCTGTCAAATGTAATGATAGCAGCTTCGGTTATTGCTGGATCGATGGTCATGGAAGGTGAGTCTGTGATCTTTTGTCCAGTTCTTAGGATGCTCATCTAGTTTATTTAGTTGTCCCGAAGCTAGCATGGTTATTTCAATAGTTACCGTCTAGCTTGTCCCAAGGTTCATGATTCAAAATCAGGTGATCTACTGTACCTGTACGTAGCTTTTTGATGAATCTTCCTCAGAACTTTTTTTGGCTTCTTTTTTCCAGGAGCGTCGCTATATGTTGCGTATGGTGCTGTAATGAAGGGAGCTGCTTCCGAAGGCATGTCTCTTCGAGATTACCTTTGGCGTGGTCATGACCCAACTTCCGTTGCTGTTTTAATGGAGGTGAAATTCTCCCAGTGTCTCAAAATAACTTCTATACAGTCAGTGAACTTGTGATGGATGTTTTGAAGTTCTCCCTGTTTTAATTTGACCAAAGTATTATTGCGATGCTGATGCGTATATATCGGATGTTGGTTGATTCATGCCTGCTATGTTGACTGGGATAGTGAGCCTGGCATCTATGGTGCCGGAATGAAGTAAGTCTTTAATTAATTTGAGAGAGATCTCACTGTCTTGTTATTATATCAACAGGATGGAGCAGCGTGTGCGGGGTTGGTAATCGCTGCTGTTGCTCTTGCGGCTGCCGAGATAACCGGAAATCCAATGTGGGATCCGATTGGCTCGATACTTGTGGGCAATTTGCTCGGTGTGGTAAGGACGGAATTAAGGACCCCTTCATTGTAGCAGTACAGTACAGTAGCTCATGAAGGTTGCATCTCTCTTCTGATGTTTGTTTTTGGAAGTTCTACAGTACCTGTATGTTTGACATCTCACACACACGTGCAGGATATGTTTTCATGAGAATCTACTACCGTGGTTCTACATTGTATCCTGAATTATAGCTGTAAGTCGTGCTCTGTGTGCAGGTTGCAATATTTCTGATTCAGCGGAATAGACAAGCATTGCTTGGGCGATCCATCGATGATGTTGAGATGCGGCGCATAATTAACCTTCTCATTGCTGATCCGGTACGCATGTTTGTTTACCCTCCTTTCACGATTCTACGAGACTTTCAGCTGCTATAAGTATACCGGTATCGTAAGGCAAAAATCATCATCCTTGGAGTTAGTTGTGTTGTCTGCGCCACTCTTCAAAGTTTACTTTGACACGGGCAACTTGTCTTGTGTAACTAGAATTTCTGGTGATTTGCAAAATTTGTAGCTTAATTCACGTGGCACTTAATTCCATTTTTTGCAACAGGATTGACTCCAAAAACGTTCTATGAGATATTTGACTGCAGATTTGATGGCTGTTCTAAGAGCAGGTATATTCTTTTTGTGCAGGTTGTTGAAGGACTGTATGATTGTAAAAGTGAAGTGATTGGCCCTGGAGAGTACAGATTTAAAGCTGAGATTGGTATGTCCCCTCTCTTATCGTTTGTTTTTTTGGTTATGAGTTAAAAATAAATAAATCCTGAAGGATATGTCATCTGACGCGCTATGTATGCCTCTTTGAAATTCTAGCATAGCATTGTCGTGTGTTCGTTGATGCTACTGTTCAAAGCGCTGCCACTGAAGTTACTAATCAGAAAGGTGCATATGCTTTCTGTCATGGGAACTGCTGTCATTAAATCGTGTGCTTGAAAATGTTTACAGATTTTAATGGTGTGGTAATTGTACAAAACTACTTGCAACGTGCCGGTCGCGACACCTGGATGCAAGAAGTATGGTCTCAAGACAACTTCTCTTTTTGAGTGTGATTATCTAGAATGTCGTTGTTTTCGATAGCTACCAAATTTCCTGAAAAACACCTCTGTTTCCAATGACCACTGCAGGGTTTTGATTTTCAGGTGAGCGTCCTGATTCATCTTGTTTCGAATGAGGGATGGTTAATATGTTTAAGCTTCATGTAATAATATCCAGTTTTCTTGCTCTGCGCAGTTTCGGAAGGCTGTGAATAATCCCGATGGTAGTGTTCTTGACCGGGTGCTAGCTGAGTACGGTAAGAAGACAAACAGTTCTGGAATTGGCCCACAAGCAGTTGACCCTGGAAATATTCCTCTGGATTGTAATAAAAAATTATGCGTGGATGTTAATCGAAGTCTAATATTCAGCACTGACATAATTTTTTTTATCAGAAACATCTTAAGTAGTTGCTCGTCAACAGGCTTGCCTCTAAGAAATGCGGGTTCATTGACTGCTGGTGTCTTGAGCAAGCTGATGGGTTTGGCACTGTCTATTAAAAAAAAATTCTTTATCCTTCAATTACCTGCTGGAAGCTTGAGGAGAGCTGATCACGACGGAGATGTGATTCAATGTTGGTTAAATCATTATTTATCCTTCAGTGAGTTCTCATCCAGGTTGCCAATCTTTAATTGCGCAGGTGAGGAAGTGGTGTCGGCAGTTGGCTGTGAGGTAGATCGACTTGAGAAGGATATTCAAAGACTTGTTCCAGGAATTCGTCATGTTGATATTGAGGCTCACAACCCCAATGGCCCAGCCCCGCGAGAGAAATTTTACTTGTACTGAGACTATCCTTCCTTTCTTAATTTCCTCGTCAGTCCTCCAGTCGAATCAAGGAGAAGACTGTAATTCATTTTCTTAGACAGTTTCTAAAGATCTTCGGTCCTAATATTGTAAATTTTTGCTGTTAGTCATCTGTATACCGACTACATTGAACACTCACTGCTGTAAAATGTCGGACATGAATAGACTGTGATCTTATGGTACTGTATCTGCTTTCACTAAGGCTTTCTTTCATTAGGCAACTTACTGCGATGTATTGGAAAAGAGTTCATTTTCACGTAAGAGACGGTCTTTACATTTGGCACTGTACGCAATTTGCCCCTGGAGGTGTTGCATATTAATACTAGGATGTAAAATCACTTAACCTGAGGTGTAACTATGTCCTTTTCACAGGTCTGAGAAAGTGAGCTAAGGTTGTGCCAGTTGAGGAAACAACGCCGTTGGACGGCTTTTGTTAGGTCAGATGAGTATCTGTAATGGGCAGAACGTACATTATTTTTCTGAGCTGTGCTGATGCAAAGCCCAAGTGCCCTCTCCTCAGACTCTTTTACTAAATTATTGTCATAACATTTGGGACTGTGTTATGCTCTGTAATTTGCATCTTCGTTCATTTCAGACTCTCGTGAATGCTATGGCTTCTGGCATTTGTGACAATTATGGTTCAACTTGAGAACACTGCCAGCGCATAAGATCTTGCAAAAGCTCAAGTGTGTTTTTTTGGTTTCTATGTCCTTTTGAGTAAAAGATTTGGCATATTAATGTTCCGCTTGCACAGTAACAATTAAAAAAAAACTCATCTGGTAATGTTAGACCAAGTTTAGACCAATTCTAGACCAATACTTAGGTGAAATTCTCAATGTAAATCATGAGGTTTGTTTCTTGTGGTTAATTTTTTTCTTCCTTTATTTAGATTTTGTGAACAATTTATTATGAATTTATATAGTTGTTACATATTGAGGCTTGTTACACCTTTTCTGTCTCCAAGATCGTCTTCTTTCAATTTAGGGTCTCATATCAACTTTGTGCAATACCGTTTGCTTTTAGCAAGGTCATAATTAATTTGAAGCTATGAACTTGAGTTGTTCAAGACTTTTTTCGTAAACCACTTCTCAATTTGAAACTAAACCAATTTGGTTTTAAACTCATAACCTCTCTTCTTTGAATTACAATAGCATTTATCTAAATTATAGAGGTTATTGATTAGTAAAATCTAGAATGTTTCTTTTTATTATATTTTATTTTGAAAACAAATGAAGGGATTTCATTGGATAAACTAGAATCGGGACACAATATTTTTATCATCTTGAATAAAAGACATCAATTTTACTATCTTATGCATAAGATGCACTATTTTACTATCCTATGCATGAAACATATTATTTTAACCATCTTATGCTAAGGACATACTAAATTTATTATGTACTATATACCAAGAAGTGGTGCTTGTTGTTTGTATAAGCTTCTTATCCACTGTAGCTCTTCAGAATGCTACATGCTGATACTTGGTATGGACCAACCTATTGTTATATACTCCAAAAACTACATACCTAATTGTCAAAACAAGTATACATTATAAATGTTAGAAAATATTTACTCTTAGAGTGGATAATATTTAAGACTACACTAAATAGTGTATTTAGTGTAAGGTGATGAATAATGTGCTTACCCCTACTACTTGTCTAACACTAATTATCAATTTGTGGGTAATTAGTGTTGGCGGTTATCATGCAATTTGATTCATTGTCAGTTATCATCCAATTTGATTCATTCCATTTCTAAAATTTCAGTTTTTCCATCTAAACTTTCATCTCAAGTTTCATTCCTTACTCACACTAAATATCCATATCTCAAAAGATCACAATGTCAAAACGTTACTATTCTTCATAAATAGTGTGAGAATTCACATTTAGTGTTTTTACAAAAGTAGGTTTTTTGATATTTAGAGTGATGTTCGCAGTTACAGTGCCTCACACTAAATACACTATTTAGTGTAGCTACTTTAGATACCCAAAGACCAAAATATCATAATTTTGGTAAGCATATAGTGTATTTTCTAAAAATCAATACCAAATAATCCTAGTATTTTCAAATCTTTATAAAAACTACTACGATATTGTACCTAGAAGGCAAGGTCGGCAGTTCATGCCTAATATTTATTATTTTTTCCAAAATGATGCGAATATTTTCTAGGATTCTTTTTTTGCCATAGAAAGTATAATTTTTTTGAAAAACAATTTCCCAAAAATTAGAGAGTGACTCTCTTTTTATAATTATTTTTTGGCAACGTTGCCTTTTGGGTTTGGTATATACCGTGGTATTATGTTGGTTTATGAACTCATTTAAATATGACTAATATTACTAAATTCTTAAACCAAGACATACATTATGTCGTGGTCAATTTTGACTTAGATTTAATAAAAAAATTCAAATTGTCCAACATGTCATAATATTTAGCCTCAGCTCTACAGTAGATGGTGTAGATTATTCTACACCCACCAGTAGCTAAGTGAACGGGTGGAGGTTCAAGATGATGAGCACAGTGCTTGAAAGAAAGGTAGTGGGCATAAAGGCTACTGAACAATGGTCCCATAACCACTTCATGACATTTAGAACATTATGCTACATCCCCATGTAAATGGTAGCTACTTCTGCTACCCAATGCATACAATACTCACAATAGAGTTATCCTTAAAGTCACCTTGTGTTTGAATAAGATACCGTGAATTTTGCATTAATGTACTCTTATTTGTTCACCCCAAATAGTTAAAAGGTAGGGAAGAGTTTGGTGGCCTATCATTTTTAGGTGTGTAAGAGCTTGGTGGTCTTCAAACTCTTGGAAAACTAGTCTAGCCGTCTTTCTTGACGGCTAAACTAGTTTCCCTTGAGTTTGAAAACCACCAAGTTCTTACACACTAATAATGATAGACCACCCAGCTTTTTCATGCTTTTTAACTATTTGGGGTGAACAAATAAGAGTACATTAAAGCAAAATTCATGGTATCTTATTCAAATACAAGGTGACTTTAAGGATAACTCTAATACCTCTATGATATTTGGCAATACCCTTGATCTATTAAGGTGATACCATGATGATATCTACGAATATCACCTCACAAAGTTGCTACATATTTTACAAAATGATGAAAATTTGGGCTAAATTTCAAAAAATAAAATAAAGTCATTTTGTTCCTTTTGTACATTTTGCAGCCCCATATTTTGGGTAGAAATCTAGCAAAATTTAGCTCACTTTTAGGATCGTTGCTACTGAATGTTATGGTCCCCTGCTACTCAATTTGATCCCCGCATAATGTAGGAATACGATAAACTGTGAAGGCCCAAAAGTTGTGCAATAGATTGACATCAAAACAATTAAGACTGTAACCATAAATTGTTTTTTAGGAGATTAGTGTAATTGATATTTAACTAATTATGGAAAAAATCATACAATTAATGACGGTGAAATATGCCCAAAAAATGTAGATAATGCGCAAATTGAGGTAGCAAAAATTGAAAAACACTTGAATATGCAAAAATTCAAACAAATTATGAATATACTAATAGAATAGTATCAGTGGCCCGCCAACACGTTCTCCACAAAAACCAAGCCTATTAATATCAAAACAGCTGACCAATCTTTGACTAATTGGCTTCTTGTATTTTCTTTATTTTGGGTAGAATGATGGACTAGCCCATATATAGACTTTGGATTAGTCCTAGTATTGGTTTAAGATGAGCCTATGAAATCACTAAGGGGTCTGAAATACTTCCCACTTAGAAAAATTGTAGAAAATATCTATATGAGATAAAAATATGAAATCACTTTGCTTCTTTGTGATTTCTTCTCTTCTATGTAGAAAAATTGAGTCTTAAAGGGCTGCTTTACAGCGAGAGGTTGGGACAATTTCTTGTGTAAAAGGCTTGATTTTCTCACTTGTGATTGGTCAAAAGGTTGAAATTGGCTCCAACCCCTTTACACTTAGAGCCCCGGCCAATTTGGTGATATGAATTTTTTACTTAAAAAACGCATGGTATGACACGGCCCAAGCTCGTTGAATAGGGTGCACTAAAAATGTAAGGCCAATTCTTGGTTTCAGGGCCAATGCCAAATTTCAGTAAAAAAAAACCTTATTTATATATTGTATTTAGTGTCTTGGGCAAAGTTGGTGAAGGTGGTGAGAGTCTCTTTATTTTATGCACAATTAAGAATGAACATTTAGTACACTAATGGAATGAAAAAAAATTGTTTTACAATATTAAATGGTGTAGATGTACTTAATTTATTTTTATTAAGAAACATAAAGTTTAAACTGCGTAGGTTTATTTTAATTTGTTTTGAAAACTAAGAAATCAATTCCTAACTATTTTCTATTTAATTACATTTGGAAGCTTTTTGGAAGGAACATTTCGCTTACAAACGTAAAGAAAGAGACGTTATGTTAACCCCAACGTGACCGATCGACCATTTTCTGGTCGCAGCCCAAACAACAATGACTGCCCACAGTAAAAAAAATGACATTTTTCAAGCTATGACATTTTATTGAAATTGGAGGTAGAGATCATGTTCTAGTGTTGTTTGATACATTTCATTTGCAATATTGACGTTCGCTAAGGAATTTTTCAAAGACAAAAACCTCAATATTGTCCTAGTGTTATAAAACTTACTATTTCGGGAAACTAATGATGTTCTCTCATTTGAATTTTTTTTCCTTTTAATTTTAGAATAGAATGTTTAGTTTTAACCAATCATGCCAACTTTCAAATTCTAAAAATAAAGTTTGTAATTTTTGGTGAATATTAAATGATAAATGCTTCTAAATTCATTAAATGAGTATTCAAAACTATTTTTGGAAGTTTGACCGTACAGATAATTACCAAACATCATGCTTCTCATTTTTTCTTTTAGACCGAACTTCATCAAAGTTGCAAAAGTAACATTTTATAACACGTCTGGGTTTTGCCCTTACCCCCCGTCATTTGGGGGTTAACGAAACATTTTTAAAATTAAAATTCATTTTCTATTTTTGGTTCATGTACTAACCCCAAATTGACCAAAGATTCACAGTTTTAAAATGACAAATTTAATGAATCATATTGTAAAACATATACCGTAGTACATGATTGACTTCGACACTAATTATATTGTTTCAAAATTTTAGAATTTTTTTTTCACTTTTTCTCAAATTTAAAGAATTTTTTTTTCAAAAAGTATAAGTGTCGAATCTATTTTTTTTTAAATTAATTAAACATTTGACACCCTAATGTTGAATCCAATCATGTACTATGGCAATTCAAATAGAACCAAATTTTATATCACTAGAATCAATGAAAAATATTACATGTATTGGTTTAACCCTTAAACGTCAAGAGGGCTTGGACGGGGCAGCCCGGAAGGCATCTAAATTTTTTTGGGGATTTTTTTTTTTTTTTTGCAAAAACAGCTCTGCAGTGCACTGCTGGCTAGCACTGTAGCACTGCGGCACTGCTGAACTTCAACCGCCCCAACCTCAAAACTTGTTGAATTTCATAACTTTGATTGCTTACCAACGATTCCAGAATCTCTCAAATGAGGCGAAAATTTGGAATCTAGATCGCTTTTTCAATAGCTTTCCAACGCAACAAGTATCGCTTGATTTGGTTGAGAAAATCAAATTTTTTTTCTTCAATATTCTCTTTTAAATAAGCCCATGGGGCTTTCCTTGACGTTTAAGGGTTAAAAACAATTAAATTTTGAACCCAGAAAAAAAAGTCCACATGAGACACTCTCAAAACCTAGGGAAGTCACTTTCAAGAATTTAAATAACTATGAGAGAACAAATATAGGGCGTCTTTTATTCATTCGAGATAAAAAATTATAAATTTATAAAAGTAATACAAGGTGTTTTAAAACCAATTTGAGAATATTGAATGAATGTTCCTAGAATATATATGAAATGTACTCTAAATATACTATAAATAGAATAATATTCCAATTATTTCATAGCCCCCCATTAAATAGCTTTTGTTCGCTCATATATACCCAAAATCTTACACTAAGTGACTTCCATGAGTCTCAAAACTATAAATTAAAATAAATATTAGGCCCGCTTCTTGGTCCTTTAGGGGTTAAGGGCTTTTCTTCGTTGTTTTCACGTTCCCTAGACCCCGCCCGGTGTTTTCCCTCACTTGCTTCCGTTCTTGCAAGGGAGGTCTTAGGGTTTTAGCGATGGCCGTGTGACTGTCTCCCTCGTCGAACTTGCCCCTTTCTTTCTCAACTGCCTGCTTCGATTGCAGGATTTTTTACTCGATTTTGTACTCGGCACTTTGTTAAAAGTCCGGGGAGCAAGTCCAGTTCGAGTTCGAGTTTTTAGCGGAATTTTTTTTTTGGAATTTTTTTTGTAGTTCGGGATCATTTCGATTTGGTGAGTGAGCTGAATGGACGCGAGAGTTACCGTTGTTTATGACTTCGAGGGACAATAACTAGGTTTGGTTTTAAACCTTGTAATCGATTATTAGGGTTTCGGCGACTGTTCGAGATGGTGAGATTGACAGCCGATTTGATTCTGCGCTCGCCTCAGTACTTCAATGCGGTTCGAGAGAGGGAGCTCGACCTTCGCGGTAATAATTTTCAATCAATATTCTGTGACTTTTCCCCTTTCTTCCTCAATGCACCGTCGTGTAATGTGTCATTCACGATTACTGTAAATGAATCTTTTTATTGAACAGTGTAATACCTCTAAAAGAGAGGAAAGAGAAGCTTTTTGAATGAATAATCAGTCTATCATCAACGGAGCTTGAGATTTACATTTTATTATTTTCCTGAAAGGTATTCCAACTAATTAATGGCGTTCGAATTAGCATTAAATCTACGAATAAACGGCGTATTTTTGTAGGTTCTTAGTGTTCATGAGCACCACAGTTCAGTTAATCAAGTTACTTTCTGAAGCATGGAAAGATGCTACCATCAATCTGTTGCTCAAATGACGAAGTAATAATGAATTTTTAATTAATAATGAATTTTTAATTAATAATGAATTTTTAATAGAATTTTTAATTAATAATGTCATTTTTATGAGATGGACGATGGGAGTGTAGTTCAGTCGGTGATTATCGGCAAGAAGACTTCGTTTTGTAAGTATAGTATCACAAAATAATCCACGGGTGTAGAATTGTTCACATTGTTGTACCAGCTAGGACTATGCTACTCTGCCTTATTGAGTCGCTTCCAGGTTTTTATTAGGTCTACTTTCTTCTGTTTTATTTAGTTTTAATCGTACATAAACTTCAGTAATCGTACGATCTCAATACGTAGGCTTCCAATGATCAATGCTGTTGGATTGAATGTGCCAATTGGAATTTCCTTGTGTAGCAGACATGTTTGAAATCATGAACGATTGTTAAGTAGTTGCATGTGGTCTACCTTGTCAAACTTCTGGTCATACTACTCAAATTAAGACCATGTTTGGGCTTGAACTGTTCAGGCAATAAAATCGGAGTGATTGAAAATCTGGGAGCCACGGAGGTAATACTTTCTCACTTTTGTATCATTGAACCTTGCTATTTTGAGATTTCTGGTATATCTGTGTGGGTTCGATTGCTGCCCAGATCGTTTTTCCTTATTAAAACATAGTTTCTACTCGTTTCAAAATTTGGTTTGCGGATCGAGAACTCACCTTCCTGGTGAAATTTCAGGACCAGTATGCGAGCATTGACTTATCAGACAATGAGATAGTGAAGCTTGAGGGCTTTCCACATCTGAAACGTCTTACAACTCTGCTTGTGAACAACAATAGAATAGCACGCATCAACTCTAATATTGGAGGTAATTCTCAGGACCTTGGACGTAACTACTACTCAGTAACGTAATTTTCAGGAAGATATGGTTTTGAGATGTATGTCTTCAGGAGTCTTGACCCTCAAAATTGTTCTGCATACTCTGTTCGACTTTGCAAGAGACCTTCTTGTAATTCTGAAATCCGGCTCACGGTTGAGTGAAAATTGAGTGGAGGGTACATTTGTGGTGTCGCCAATCATAACAAAACAGTTTTTTTATCTTTGTTACCTGTTAAAGCGTTGGCACGTTCTTCAGGTAGGAATATGAAATTGTGCAGATTTAGTGAGCTGTAGTTGTGCACTAACTTAATTATGTCTGATCTCATTTTAGAGAGTTTTTCACCGATTGAACCTGGGAATAAGATAAGAGTCATTTTTACATGACAGTGAGTCCTTCAGGTGGGCTGTTAGTAATATGAATAGGTCCAGGAAGATGAAGTCTCCTTGAGCATTATGTTAAAAAGTGTATGAATCATCTTGATAAGTTGTGTGAAAGTTGTGGTTGTGCAGCGGCTTTACCAAAGTTGGAGACATTGGTGCTCACAAACAATCGGCTTTCAAATCTGGTGGACCTTGACCATCTTGCGGCACTTGTGAATCTGCAGAATTTGTGCCTGCTGGATAACGTGGTCACGAAGAGGACAAACTATCGGTTGCATCTGATTCACAAGCTCCCCAAGCTCAGGCTTCTTGACTTCAAAAAAGTGAAGCTAAAGGTACATTAATACGATGCACCAGTCTTCATCTACTTGCTTCTGTTCAACAGTGCATGGAGACTTTGGCCTTGTACCTGTCTAGTCACTTGGTTGCAGGGAATGGAAAGGTAAACTGTCAATTTGATTGTGTGGAATGAAAGGATTTTTTTTTCCCGCGGAGATGAATTTCTCAGCTGGAGGATGTTGTGGAATCAGCATATATGCTGAAGATCTTTGGTCTGCCTCAAATGGTTATGTTAAATTATGCAGTGACCACCTCATAGTCCTATCAGGAAGTCATTTTTGGTGGTTTCATTTAACTCGCTCTTATTGTTTACTACTTTTTATATCTTTGCTGCAGGAACGGCAAGAAGCTCAGAAATTGTTTGCAACTGGAAATGGTCAACCTGCCAAAGCCCCACCTTCCCCAGCCAAAACTTTTGTCCCTGGGGAAATTCCTAGTGATGATCTTCCAGAGACTGTCCCCGCCCCAGTGGAGGAACCTTCTCGGAAAGGACCAACTCCAGAGCAGATTATCGCCATCAAGGTACCGAAATTTTAATTCTTCTCGTCTTCTTTCACCTTTGACTCTCCTCGGTTATCTTTTTCGCAAGGTTGTGAAGGTCATGTTCTTGCTGATAGAATAAGGCAAAAAAAACTCCTTAGTTCTTTGAAATTTTGCTTTGTGTGGCACGATTGCTATATTACGTCAATGAATGATGACAGGTCAGCTCTGTTGGAGACATCTGCCATCACTTCCTGTTCTGTTGATTCCTGACCGTTCTTTTTGAAAACCTGGTTTACTGATTACGTTCTCTTTTCTTGTGATCCAGACTGCCATTGCAAATTCTCAGACACTCGAGGAGGTTGCGAGGCTTGAAAAGGTATACCTGTCTCAAGATTTCGAGATTCTTTATTTCGTTAAGTGTAGCACGTACAGAAAGTTTGCAAGCATTGGTTACAGCTTCACTGAATTTTACCAGTACAGCAGCTTCGCTGTTAAATTGTGCTTGCATTAAGATAAGATTCTTTTTGCGCAGGCTCTTAAACAAGGACAACTACCCTCAGATATTGTGCTGCCTGGAGACGATGCTTCAAAATTACCTACAACAGACACCAACACTGGTGTCCCGCCAAGTACTCAGCAACCAGAAGAGACCACTGCAATGGAAGAGGTAATCACATGTGTTCTCCTTCCCTTAATTGCTCCAAAATGTGACTGATTCAGAGTTGCTATTAGTTCTGTAAGTGATGGATTCATGAAACTATACTGAAGTCTAGAAGTTGATGTACTCTTCAATATGCAATTTTTTGGGTACCCTGACTGACATATCGCGTTGCCTCTTCTAAACAGGGTTAAATGTGATGGAGACGAGTTCTCATAGGTATCTGCAAGGGACATAATTTACCTTGAGCAAATTTTGTGGGTGGCTGGGTCCAGTCCATTTCAAGTAGAGTGCAGCATGATTTTAAAAGTGTTTTGAGTCTAGCTGATAATTAGTGTTGATCAGCTGTTGCCATGTAAATGCAAAATTCAGTCACTGAAGGCTAGCTTCTTTGATACCTTTGAAACTATAAGTAACGACGAGATTTGAAAAATGAAGGCCTGCAGCAGAGTATCTTGGCACGTGTTTCTACCTGTTAATGGTGTTTTCTGTACACTAATAATATAAACAAAAATGAAGTAAACTAATCCTAAGCAAACCGTATGGAATATCACTCTGTATCAAGTCAGCTTTCGTTAACCCCAGAAAGCAGATGATGTACAGAATCAAACACAGTTTTCTCATCCATGATTGACTTTTTGCAGTGTGGATTTTTTCACTACATATTTTATGGGAAGTTAATTTCATGCATGTATGATCTGATTACAAAGGGGATGATTTGTGGATTTTTTATGCCTCATTTCATGTTGCAGTGATTTACCCAAAATTTTGAAGATTTTAGCGTAAAAGTGCTCTTAACCTCTTAACCTTGTAACGTGCTAGGGTTCACTATGTGGACGACGCACAAATTGAAACTGCTTGATTCTCATTCAAATTGCATTCACCAAAATTTCTCTTGGTTCTTGAGCAAGTGGACTATTTTTTGTACGGTTTGGATCTTCAAAATAGGTTATTATGATGTTTTTTAAAACAACACAATTGTTTTATGTCAAGTTTCATTTTTAGTTCAAAAAGTGGGACTTTAAATATGGTTTTCCAAAATAAGTAGAATCAAATAATGTAAACCATACCATCTTGTAGTGCATGTTATTCCGATTTCATTAGCATGTATATATTTTTAAATTGTGCTAATTTGGGATTTTTTTTTGGAATTTCAAGACAAAACCTTGCAAAATTAATTTAAAAATAAAAGTAGAATAAATCTAACCGTATAGATGTGATCTTCACATTGACATTTGCAACTTTGCTTTGACCATCAACCCCATTTTTGGTTTTCATCAAACATTTTATAACGCTTCTTTAAAAACTGTGTTGAATCGGGACATTAAAGGGTTAAAAAGTCAACTTATAAAATTAAGCATCCAAAAAATCTCCAAAAATGACTACACTTACAGTATTACATTTCAACTATTCACAACAAATTTCATGAACAAATTGTTCATATTTTATATACTATCGAATTAAAAAAGAATTCTAAATTTCAAGTTTCAAATTTTATACAAAAATACTAATGATAGCAATCGCAAATCTAACAATATGGATAGAATCTATAATTTATAATGTACAACTTTTAATCATACATCAAGTGCAAAATATCCCTCTAGCTTGCATTCTACGAACCGCTTCACACTATGGCCGAAGGTTGAGAGGCCGTCGATTTTCACCAATCGAATTGCAAGAAACCATGGGTTCGGCCTCTCGGCCCTTTACACTAGAGGCCAAAGTCCAACGGCTGTCGCTCTCCAAAATGCCTACGTGGTGACGACCTCTTGAATGGAATAGAAAACCAAACTATGGTTGAGAGGCTGTCAATTTCTTTTCATAAAAAATGAAAACTATAATTTATTGCCTATTTTCGGTAGATTTCTTTGGACTCTCAACAAAGTTTGGACTCTCAATCCCATGGCCTCTCGACTTGGACGGCCATAGTGTAAAGCGGCCCTATGATGCACTTTTGCAAAACTACCGAAATTGGAGAGGAGTGAGGACATTCAGGGATTAAATACTTAGTAAACAAACTTCTACAACTAGAATGGCTCTTTTTCATTCATTTCATGGGTAGTGTCTACTAATGTTGCCTTCATATTACGGCTAGTACATGGTGGTAATTGGTTTATGTACCGAAGTGCTTCCATTACGGTACCTATGCATAATATTCTGGAACATGAAGGCTACCGGTCTTTTTTAAATGGTAGCATTGTTGAAGGACCCATGCATTCACATTTAAGAATGTCATGCATGTAAAAAACCACGAAAGATTCATTGAACATATATAATATTGTTGGAGTAAATATAAACAAGGGGAAGTGTGGTTGGTTGAATGCAACGACAATTGTAAGTGTCATCAATACCATACACCTATACGGTTAAAAATCAATTGCTAAAACTTATGCCTAGTTCAAAGAAAATTTGAGCACATATTTGCCAAAACAAAAAATAACTTATTTTAGAAATTCCCATATCGTAGGAATTCATAGAAAACTTATGATTCAATTATGAATGAAAGTTTTTGAGTTATACATCATGTTTAACGTTTACATCATTCATCTTTTTAAATTAAACTTGAAAATGCCCAAATATGGGAAATCCCTTTTTTTTTGGTCAGTAACTTTATTCAACTTTCATTAAGTATTAGTAGGCATTGAGGTGTCCAAGGTGCTACCAACCTACGGTGATTGTAGTTGATTTTCTTTCATCTATGAATTAGATTCATCCACTTCCATTAGAGGAAATCTTAGGCTTTTAGAAGGCTTCGAGTTCTAATGTACAAAACTAAATAAAATAAATAAAATATTTTAAAATTCGACTATATATATATATATATATATATATACATATTGAAAATAAGATAAAAACTTAAATCTAATGTGGATTTGATGTGGCTATCTCTTGGCCACATCAGATTGGATATATATATATAGTTTATACATGTGAAAAATGGCATTTTAATCTTATTTTTTAATATTAAATAAAAAATAAAAAATAAAAAAATTAATTTTCTATTTTATTTTAATGAGTTGCAATAATTGCTAGCCACTTACTACATCATGATTGCTATCAACAATCTAAGGCTACGCTAAATGGCGTATTTAGTGTTCAAGAAGAATTGATGTCTGTAATCACAATTCGTTCAAACGTGAAGAGAAATAGTGTCTTTTGACACTATATAGGAGTTTGCCCCTTGTCATCCTCACTTTTATTGAGAGGGCCATGTTCTTTTTAAGTAATGAGAGTGACATGAGGTAGCAAGCCATATTTATTATAAAGTTGCTATATGTCATTGGAACACTACATTCGTTTTTCTCTTACGATCACACTATATCTCCCTAAAATTTAATACAGTGTCCGGGTTTAGAAATAGTGCCCTGGGACATTAAATACGCCATTTATTGTAGATTTAGATTTAAAATTCAAAGCCTCATATTTCACAATAGTGAATACTTGAGGCCACTTCTCATACTTGAAATCGGCCCTCATGCTTATACGTACATAGAGCAAATAAGTGATTAATTGTACCTTTAAAAAAAATTGACACCAGAAATGAAATCAAGTTCTTAAAATCAAGTTTGTTTTGGGAAATTTTTATAAGTTCTCAAGTACTTGGGTTATATAGTTTAATTTGTTACTTTCGGCTTTTCTCATATTCAACCTTAACCCTTAAACATACCACTCCTTTGAGGCACGACATGCCTTGGCTTGGTGGTTAGGGCTTATGGCCTCCAATGAGGAGGTTGTGGGTTCTATTCTCCATACCGGCGTGGTGCTCATCACCATAGTCCACCCAACTATGGTGGAAGGTCCTTGGACCTTGTTGTATGGATACCTCAGAGCCCTTTGGGGGGATACCATGTCTGGTATCTTCAAGGTACTAGTGGCTACCTAGGAACTAGTATAGTGTGTCACTATAGTGTTCATCCCCGAAAGGAGAGAGTAGTATTGTTCCAATGTCCCCTTGTCCGGTGGTCACCGCGTCATTGACACTACGAACGAATACTTTATTCACGCCGGCACCTTGCTAAAAAGGGACTGGAGTTTCTATCTATCTACCACTCATTTGTAGGAAAATCAAACTATACAATTTAGCCTTCAAGATTTATCAAAATATTTTTTGTAATATTTTTCATGCATGGAATTGAATATTTCTTATCAGTCTTGAAATTTTCAGATTTTTTTATATTTAACACGGCCTTTTTAACAAATTTTTAAGTCAAATACTTCAAAAAATAATTTTTATTACAGAAAAGCTTTAACATTTTAGTATTTTTTTGGGAGCAGGTACAAATTACAATGGAGAATCACATGATATGTTTTCCATAGAAATTTTTTATTTAAATTTTGAAATTCGAAAGGTGAACATGCTATGTAGTGTAATTCAAAATTTGAGCTACAAATCTTGCACAAGCAATAAAATACTCAATAATTGGAATTTTTAAAATTTGAAAAGTGGAGTACAAACTAGACTTAATAAAATTCATTTTCTTAGTTGGGTGTATTAGCAGCAAAAGTCATCTTCAAGATCAAAATTGGGTTTGACCAACAAACATCCAGTAACTGGATGCGTGGACGTTTAGGGGTTAATTTAGGCTTAATCATTTAACATCCCATGTTTTCAAAGAAGCAATATAAAATAATTGATGTAAACCAAAAATTGGGTTGGTCAAAGCGAAGTTGTAAATGTCAATGTGAAGATCACATATGTACGATTGGATTTATTATATTTTTATTTAATGTTTTAAAATTAATTTTGCAAGGTTTTTCTCTAGAAATACAATTTAAAGTCCCAAAGTAGCATCATTTTTAAAAAATATCGTAATGAAATTGGAATAACATGCACTACAAGATGGTATGGTTTCCATTATTTGGTTCTACTTATTTTAGAAAATCATATTGAATGCCCCACTTTTTGAACTAAAAATGAAACTTGACGTGAACTAATTCTGTTGTTTTTCTAAAAATCATAATAAACTATTTCGAAGATCAAAACCGTACAAAGGATAGTCAACTTGCTCAAGAACCAAGAGAAATTTTGGTGGATGAAAACTATTCAATTTAGATGAGAATTTAGTAGGTTCAATGTATGCATTGTCCACATAGTGGACACTGGCGCGTTAAAGGGCTAAAGAAAATTACAAGTGATTTTGACTTTCATTCAAAAAGTGACATTTATCAAGTTTACTTTGTAGTTTATTTTGTATTTTACTTTGAAAATCTAAACAATTTGTAAAATTTAGTGATTCAATAATTAGTTGAGTAATATTTATTTATCTATCGTAAGTTTTTTGAGATTAAACGATTTCATATACTTTGATACATATTTTACATATGTATATATATATATATGTATATGTGTATGTGTGTGTGTGTGTATATATATATATATATATATATATATATATTCTTAAATCCAAGCAAGAAATTTCAACATTTTTTTACTAACATTAGACATTGAAAATCATTAACTAAAGCTTCACTTCTCAAGTTGATAAATTATAATACAAGTTTAGTCATAACATTTACAATAAAAACTTCATATTTTCTTCATTCATTGCAAGTTGGCTAATATATGATGTTTTCATGCAATATTGAAGTGTTTGTAATATTGAATGTGAACATTGATAAAAGTAATCCAAATGAAATTGAATCCTAAAAAGATCAAATGAAAATTAAAAAAAAGGTGGGTTTAGCCCCCTTTTTAGCTACATTCAACATTAGAGAATTTTAAAAGGTTTATTTTCTTTTTCATTTTTTCCTTATTTTAACTCTTCATTCTTTCCACATTAAGCCAAACCTAAGAGATTTATTAACCTTCTTCTTTTTGTATTTTGATTTAAAGACAATAGTAGAAGTACTTGTCATCATCTATAATTGAAAGAGTCTGAACAATTTTTTTTTTTTTAAAGTTTTGTTACAAGTTTTTGACAAAAAGATAAATGTTATTGTAGTCAAATCTAAATGAAATTATGTTTTTTCTTTTAAATCTATAATATTAATGAACTTTCAAAGTGGTTTCCCCTTAAAATATAAAACCGCCTTTAGGTAGGAGCCATGAGGATCCCAAAAATGCTCTATAATCATTCAAAGTTGAATTAGGTATTCATTATAGAATATGAAATTGTAATTAGAACAAGAATTCGGTATGTTCACCTCAACTACCTCAAAAATTTAACTCCAAAATGACAAAGGGGGTAAAGGCAAAATCTAAATGTTTCATAATATGCTATTTCTACAACTTTGATGAAGTTTGGTCCAAAAGAGGAGATAAAAGCATGATGTTTAGTAATTATCTATAAAATCAAACTTTTTAAAAATGTATTTGATACTTATTTAATGAAATTAGAAGCATTTACTATTTAATATTTTTCAAAATTACAAATTTTATTTTTAGAGTTTGAAATTTGGTATGATTTGTTATAATTAGACATTTTACTCTAATTTTTTTTTAAAAATTAAAAGAGAAAAAATTATTAGTTTTTGAAATAGTAAATTTTATAATACTATGACAATATTGAGGTCTTTGTCTTTACAAAATTCTCCTCCATGGGGTTTAACTTGGATTGATATAATTCAAATTGGGTTGGAAAGTAGACTTGATTTCCTATTTAAAATCATTTTTTGGGTTTTTTTAAAATTGTATAGAAGGATGAACATAAAATAAGAAATTTAAAAGTCCAAAAAATTAGAATATTTTTTAAGAACATTTTCAAGAAAAAAAATGATTGGACAAATCCTCATCGAATTATACATAGTCAAATTTTAATTGATTTCTCTATATGAAATTTTTCAATAAGTATGTCTCAAATATTATTGACTATTTCAAGAAACAAACAATTGTATCAAATAAATTAGGTAATTTTTAGGATGATAGTTTTTCTTTTGGATTACAAACATTGTTTTGAAGCTCAAAATCTTAATTCAAAAGCCTTGAGATTCTTAGTATGTAAAGATTAATGTAAGTATTATATATACAAAAAGAAAAATGTTCATGCAATCAATTTGTGTTTTTGGCACTATTACTAAACATATTGCAAAAGAATTTGAATGAATTAAGTATAAATAATTTTTTAAATAATTTTACAATATGCAGTGTCTAAATTAAAAACTAAAATATTCCTTTTAAGATTAATGCATGAACAAGTCTATTTTTGAATTTATAAGGCAAATATATAATATTTTAATTTTTAATATTAATTATATACAAAATTACTCTAGCATTACATAGCAATATTAAATTTTTTTTTGAATATCTTACTATAATTACATATACCCATGCATATCCTACTCAAGAGATTGTATTTCAAATATTCTACCGAAATCAAAACATACAATCTTTGGGAAAAAAAATTAAAACTTATAAATGAAAACATTATAATATATTTATTTATGATTTTGTAATTTTAATTTAATTTAAAAGTGTATGAGGCTTAAATATAATCTTGTAGAATCATAAGATTTAATCTTGTGCATTTTTGATAATTTTTTTTGAAATTTTAATGTTTTTAAAATATTTATTTATTTATTTATTATTATATAAAAAATCTCTCTATATGAAATGTTATTAATATTAAGATCTTAATAAAATATTTTAATGCAAAATATAATCTAAGTGTATCCGATATACTTTAACATTGTGATGATGCAATAGAGTTAAACGACTTGATAATAGATAGGATTTAAGTTAGGAAGAAATTTATTATTCTTTTTTTCCTATTTGATTATTCTCTTTGTCGATTATTTCCATTTTATAACCAAGCAAATATAAAAATTTTGCTTAAATTTTTTTAGAAACTAGCCAAAGTAATTTGCTAATGCTATTAAATGCAAAAAGTTGTTTTAAAAAAAATAAAAAATAAAATAAAATAAAAATATTTACTCAAAAGCGGTTAAAAAGAATATGTTATTTGAAATAAATCAATGAAAAAATAAGCTTGAAGTAGTTATACAAATGATGAGGTTTATTTGAGTTAATAATTAAACGAATGCTGTAATCAAGAGTTTAAAGATTTCTAAGTTCACGGAAAAAATATGAGTGCGGAGACGGCCTACAATTGTTTGGAGAGTGTCTATCGCGTGCGCAGACATCGCTGTGAGTTCATGTTTTCTACCTCGCAGGTTTCCAGCTAGGATAGCATCTGGACCCTCAAATCACGAGTTGCTGGCGGCATTTGAAGAATTGAGGATTTCCGTCCGCTCCCATGATGCGGCACGCGATACGGCGCTTGAAGAATTGAGATCACATAATGTGACGCTTGAAAAATTGAGAACACACGATGCGGCGTTTGAACAATTGAGAAAATCCGTCGAGGCACACGATGCGCTGCTGATTGTTCACGAAGCTACGCTCAATTACTTGAAGGATGTTACATTGCTGCAGATGAAGAGAGATATTGTGCCTACTGTCGCAGAAGTTTTTAAATAGTCTATAGGAAAAAGAGGGGAAAAATAGTTTTATTATACAAATTTGGCACAAGAAACGTGAAAACTCTTAATGAACGTATACTATTTTACTATTGGAATCTCTAATTTATTTCAACTCTCTCATTTCCACTTTAACTTTTTCTAATTTTTTTCTATGTTTTTTCAAGATAGGTTGTGTTTATTCTGACAGATATGGCAACAAACCATCGATAGCTGATTCAACAAGTTACGAGAAGATAAGAGAATCGCTAGTGGCAGACCGCAACGCTATTGCTCATTGCACATCCATTAGAGAGTTGGATGACCGCGTGAGGTTGTACTTCCGAGGTAGCTCAAAGTACCCAGATCTGTAAACAGAATATCTCGATCAATGTCAAATTCTAAGGTAGTACAGTGTCTATAAAAAAAATATCAACTCAATTTGCTTAGTTGGTAGGTTTTGACTTCTTTTACAGCACATTGTGACTAGTCTTTCTTGTCCAAGGTAGTGACTTGATGGAGGAGGCTACTGCCATAATTTGTTGAGTTTGCATGTATTTCTGGGTGGGCGGGAGAGAGTTTTTAATCACATTTCTTGCATGAGGATATTACATAATCGTATTTCGCAACAATGAGCAATTATGGTCAGGTTTTTTATCACATTTTTTGTATGTATCTGCTTGTGTTTGTAGGTTGTTTGTGTTTTAATCATATTGTCAGGTTAAGAAAATTATTTATAAGTTTTTGTGCAATGTATGATTATTATTGTGGCAATGTTGTAGGGAGCATGGATTTTATTGTCGTGCTTCCGAAAATGAAAAAACAAAAGGTTGAAGAAAGATGTTGTACTTTGTGCAACACAAAATTTAGAGGAAAAACTGAAATTCATATGAAAAGAAAAAGCATATTGCACGATCAAAAATTCAGATGGTGTTACCAAGGCTTCAAAAACATTTTATAGGTAAATGATTTAAAAAAAAATATGTTTATTAACATGTATATGTTTAGATACCTGATTGTTTATTAATGTTGATGATATTGGTTCTGATTCTCATTTTATGTTTTCCCATTTCAGATTGAACTTTTGACAAAGAGAAAATGTAGTGCTATTTTTGCAACGCAGAGAAAAATATTAATATTGATTGTTTGATTTCACATGCAGCGAAGCGCATCATTGACTATCCTCATGTTTCATCTATTATTTATTATGATTCAATTTAACTTACGATAATTTTTGCAGTATAAATGATTAGATCCAAAATTTGGTGGGCCGATACTTATGATTTGGATGTAGATTTTCCTACATACACAGAATTATTTTCTCCTACCTCAATAGTTGAAGTAGGTAACAATCAGAATACCGCATTTTTTGCTCATGGTTTTTATCATATTTTCGTAACCTGACAATAGTTGCTCATTGTTGCGAAATACGATCTGTAATTTCAAGGGAAGGCAGCAACGGAAGTTAAGGCTCCAAACTTGTTTATATCAATAATTGCGTGTGAGGTGCGTGTATGGTTTATGTAGGTCTCAATGATCTCATGCAAGTGGTCTCAATGGTCTAATGCAAGTGCTCTGAATGGTAATGCTTGGTTTGAAGTCTCAGGAGAGTCTCTCGCATGAGCGTGAAGCTTTCTTCTTTTTGGTGATGAAATGACACGAATTCTTAACTAGACTTCCATTTATTGTTGTATAATTGTGTTCTGTTATGGTCTCAACTCTTATTTGTCTTCATCGTAGATTAGGTCACTTTGATTGCACGTGTAGTTTGATTTTTGCTCATATCTCATTGAATGGGGTTAATCCGCTTTGGTTGCAACTCACTTCCAATAGTAATAATAAATATGGATTCACTTGCAGTAGTTTGAATTCAGTTCTTGTAGGCTATCCGCTTATCATTTTTTTAGTAAGCATGGTGGTTACAATTTCATTTAATTCATTAGTTAGGTCTTCATTGTATAGAAGTTTAAGAATTACCCTAAATATGTATGTGCTTCCATGTTTTAGCACAAAAGGTTTTTGGGGTTAGTGTTGAACGCAGCTGTTGTTTTGTATAATTATATAGTGATTGCTCGTTGTTGCAAAATTAAACTGTAATAGCAAGAGAGGGCTGCAACAGATGTAACTAGGGTTTGTAATTTATTTGTGTGTTAATAACATCAATTAACATAAATACAGGTTCGTTCGATAAGATGTTCGATTTCTTCACCTATTAAATTACGGGATGTGTCTCAGCTTGGTTCTAATGTGACTCATATGTAGATTGAACATGTGAACGGTGAGAGATTGTGTGACGGAGACGTTGGTAGTGTTTTTGTATTACGTTATTTTGTTTTTTTGATCCTTGTGATCCGCGTGCGAGGATTAGACTTTGGAGTTCTAATCTTTTGTAGGCGGCCGTGCAGAGAAATCAAATTCCTTCTTAACTTTGCCAATGACATAATTGAAGTCTTAGAGTTGAAGAGTGAAGGTATGGTCTTTTTTGGGAAAAACAATTCCATCAGAGCTTGGGTTAAGCAAATCAACTTTGAGAAAACCTAGCCAGTTCTTTGTGTGTGGGTGGACTAGAGTTAATACTGGTTCTCTGAATTTATTAGCAAGCGGTATTCATATGGACTCAAATCTTGCTGAGGTCGCGGCTTGTACATCGTGTTTTTTTTATTCCATTATAGCTAAAGTTAAATCTAATGACTATCTGGTGTGTGTCAGCTAGTCCAGTGTGCGTATTAAGATTTATGCCAAATGGGATCTGTGTAAGATAGTAGAATTGACTAGGAAATCCATCCCACGTTATATACTAAATCAATAATTAAATGTACGATTCTCTCTTACGAACTCTAATGAATATTTTTGTTTTACCTTTTAATTATTGCTAATGAATTTAGTTTTATTCTACAATTACTTCTAATATTATATATATATTTTTGGTTTTACTTAGTTGAAGTGTAATTAACACTATCCATCATGTGAAGTCCTACTCTTCTTTACTAAATTCTTTTGTTTTATCTTTTATCTTATACTAATTAAAATTATTTTAATCTACAACTAGTTTGACTAACTTTTGTTTGACTAATTGTAAAGACTAATAATATTATTCATCTATTTATTAATGTATTTTGATTATAAAACTGAGCTTATTAAACACCTTTCATCAACCCCTCAATAATATGTTTAGTAGGTGACCAAATGCCGAAGAGAGTCTATGATGTCGAGATGTGAGGTAATTAATGGTTAAAAAATTAATCATCTATGGAAATTGATTGTATCTTTAAATATATAAATAGATTGATGTTAGTGTGAAAAAGTGTTAATTGATGTTTAATTGTGAACTAGTTTCAACGGTCTTTAAACTAATAATCGAGAGTACTTAGTTAGAATTGGATTAGGTAAAGCGGTAAAGCGTGAAAATGAAGTATTCTCATTGGACAAAATGAGTTGAGGCTTCTATCGGACCAAATGAAGATGACGTTTGTTTGATTACGTATGAAGTCTTTTCATATGACTGAACAAGTTGTTATTTCTATTGGAGCAAAAAAGATGTGGTTTCTCATTGGACTGAATAAGTTGTCGCTTTTATAAGACTGTTCTTCAACTCCGGGGATAAGATGAAAAAGTTAGAAGTTTAAATATTTAATTATTTGTGTTAGCATGATTTGGAGTTTGGTTTTAGAGTTTGAGAGTGTCTTCTAATTATTTCTAAGCGCTTAGAGGGTTTGAGGGTGTAGTGGTTACTTGAGAGAGAGAGGACATGCACTATGTGCATATGTTGTATTTTCTACATTGGTTTATAAAGAGAGCAGGATTTTGGTTATGAATTTTAATTCATTGAGTATGACTGAAGAAATTTCTTCATAAAAGACTTGGATATGAGTTCTTGGTGAGACATATTAGTAGTGTGCAAAGTTTGAATGCTTGGGAGTTGCTAAAGTTAAATAAACAGAGAGCAAAAATGAAGAGGATATAAACAAAGTGTATTCATCGAGATATGCACCTTCAAAGTTCACGCTCGGTCAAATGACGGTAAGTTCTCATTCTTTTTTAATTAGAGTAACTCCCTAACTTGAATAATCTTCAAATCTTATCACGAGGTATAAGTGTTCTAGAGACCTTTTCTAATTATTGTGGTAATTTTAGAGTCCTTCAAATATTTTCTAGAATTTTTTAAGTCCTAAACACTACTTATAGAATTTAAAATTCATATTGACAAATTACTGAAAACATCTATAATTTTTTAAGAGTCTTTTTAAGACTTAAAATATTTTTGTGCATATTTTTGGGAATTTTCAAGACTTTAACTATTTTTATAATTTACTGATACACTGACTATTTAACTAAAGTAGTACTTAATTTGTACTTCCTTCTATATTTTAACTTTTATTATATCATAGTATTAGAGGCATCCCCTTAATATAATATATCTTGAATTTTCTGCAACTTTGACCGTTGTTAAGACTAATAATAATTTTTACATAGAAAATCACGTATATTATTGTATTTTATTACCAATTAACTTAAAATAAAAATTTAAAAATTTATTTGGCTATTCTATCCTAAATTCTACTATTTCTATTAATTTTTTATTTTAGGATAACAAACAAATAAAAAGTTGAAAAAAAACTTAACAATTAACCATTGTGAACATCAAGTGATGAATTGTTCTTCATTGTAATTAACACCTAGGATTAAAAAAATCAGATTTTTTTAAATAGATTATTTAATTGATATGAATTTTCTTTCAAATCACTTCAAAAAATCATAGTTATTTCAAATTTTCACCAAAATTTATAAAAAATTCATGAGCTGTAGTAAATACCTGGCTTTATCTTTCAAAAAGATAGATTTCAATTTTTATCTTATTTATAGTGGAAAATACGAGTGTGACAGGTAAGGAATGATTCCATGGTCATAGGCCGAGGCGAGAGCTAGTTTGCTGCAAAAATCCTTTGAATGAATCATTATATAGAACGTAATAATAAAAAAAATGCCACCTCATGTGACACACTAGGCTAGGACTTTGTGAGTGATACGAAGTCAATGAAAAGGCCAAGATGTTGAATGAAGAAGACATGATGTATGACGGGTTTTACGAAAGGCTAATATGCTGAATGAAAATTATTGAATGTATGGAAAAACAAAATTCCGTGACTAAGTTTTAAAAATAAAATAAGATAAAAAATAAAGAATATAAAAGCCACCTCATCTACAATACAATACAGTTCGATTTGTCTCACTCGACCGTTCCGCGCTGGAATCCGTTGAGAAGACAACCCAAGCTCACAAACAAGTGGTTCAACGGCAATGTAACGTGAATGTGCTCAACCGCATAGGTCCCACTAGTCCCTTACATGCGAACTTTGTAGCCTAAATCAAAAGTAAATGCACACTAAATCAAAAGTAAATACACACTAAAAGTAAACGCACACTAAATTACGTTTTTAGGGTTGTCGGTAGAACAGCAGCCTTGCCGCTCCGAGGCAAATCGCGCTCTTTGAAGCTTTTGAGCATGTCGGTGGGCCTTTTTGTTTTCTCTGGAACCCTATTTATTTAGTCTTGTTACTTGCGATTCTTGTTCGCAATTGCGCTCAAGAGAAAGCGGACTCATCATTCAAGTGGACGCTGCCTTGACTCTGCAAGTAATCATCTAAGTAAGCGAGCTCATTAATTTCGCTTCGTCTTTACATGTAGAAGTTCTGTGTTTAATTTTGATTTACTTAGAAAATAATTTATTAGACATGTACATTTGAGCATTACCGCAGCTAACATTACGGACATATTTCCATTCTAGCTGTATGTTGCGAGTAGTTCAATCCAACACATGCTCATATTAGGGTTTAGGGTTTAGGGTTTAGGGTTGTTTGTTTCCTAATCCGACCCTGAGCGATTCGGAGCCAAAATAAATACTGAACTTCAAATCATGTTGTCCAAAAAACCGGATCCTCTTGGGGTTTGGGGTTTAGGGTTTAGGGTTTAGGGTTTTATCTGAGTTTTCAAGTCTCGTTTGAGAATATTCTCCTCTTAGTCTTCCAACCCTTTAGGGTTTTGTTAGTTTCAGGTCAAGAATAGGCTATGGTGAATTTTTTTTTGGCTAAGATGTGATGGTTTTGCTCGATGGGTTTTTGAGCGTGCTGGGCAACTGACGATTTTGGGCTCTTTTGTGTGCAAGATGCTTGAAAGAGCAGGCAAGACCATCAATTCTTCCAGGGTTAGGGTTAGGGTTAGGGTTTGAGAATGCCTGCAAGCAAGTCGCGAGGAAGGCGCAAGCTGAGTCACACTTACATTCGCCTCAATCTGTACGCCTCAATCTCTGCTCAGTTTGCATTAAAAGTATTGAGATTTCATTAAATGTTTTGAGTGATATCTTGTATGAAAATGCATTTCTAATACACCACCAAAGTCACCATATACCGTGGGCCACGGTATTAGCAATTTATACTTGTAATAAATATTGTGCTGTGAAATTCTTAACCGCTAATGGGGATAGTAGACACAACGGTGTATATTTGACATTTGTTGTAAATAGAAAGTTCCAAATTGAGACCCCAATAGCTCATTAAAATCATGCCAACGTGAACTTAAACTTCATTTTCTATCTTAAACTCATAGGAGGTTTGACACCATGCCAAATACAATGAAATAATGATGTATAATACTGGTCAGAAAGGGCTCTTTGGACCTTTAAGGGTTAATAGTAACACTATTTATGTCTCTTTGCATTCTTCAAACCCACTATAATTCTGAATTCGTTGTAAACATTGTGGCAATGAAGACACTCTTGTTCATAACTGAAGGTGCTATGACAACAGTGCAAAGAGAGCCAATTAGCAGTTGTTTTTGCCCATTTCTGTGTCGAGTGATTTGCATATTGGGAAGCTATGAACAATGTGCTTCTAACAAGCCACTTATACATGTTCTGAAGTTTGCTGGCTAGGGTTTCTATTGACTTGAGCCACATCTTCAATCTTCTAGAATGCTCTTGGAGTGATAATTGTTGTGTATTGTGGACAGAATATTGGATTCTTCTTCCAAACTCAAGGCATCAGAGGGTTTGTTCACTGAAGCTTTGGACACAGCACTGACAACGCTGTATGGTTGCATTGGAGGTGCGCTGAACTGGGACCTGGTGAAGTTTGAAAAGGAGACCAGTATTGCCACAATTCAATGTCAGAAAAGGTACACTATCTGGCAATTGACTAACTCCATAATATTCAGTATTTTCATCGTTTCTTGCCCCTCATCGTCATCTGTTTCTGTAGTTTCATTGCGTCCATTTTAACCTCTAAAGGACCAAGGATTCATGGTTTTAAAATGACAAATTCAATTGATCATATTGTGAAAAGCATAATTCAAACGGGACTAAATTTTATATCTCTAGAATTAGTGAAGAACAATGTATGTGTAACAAATTTGAACAAAAGGAAGTCTATGTAGAACTACAGAAAAGTCTATGTAGAAAACCTGAGGTTCAATTTGGGCTTCTTGGTCCTTTAGGGGTTAATCGTTGCAATAAGATGATGTTATTGTAGCCTTTCATTGGATTCTTGAAGCATAATGTGCTAATCCGAAGTCTATCAAAGCTCTACAGGACAGGAGAAGTTTAGGCAACAAAAAGGCTGTCAAATCCCTTTTCATAATTTTTTTATTAGACCCTAGTGGTGGATGGCATGTACAACCTAATTGTTGTTCTAGCTCAATAAGGTTTGTGATTCATGAGTCATATTACACTTTTCTAAACCACAAGAATGTGAATCACATGAGCTTAATTTTTTTTTTGTGTGTGTGAACATATCTTCAGGTTTCGGAGATATTTTGAATCATTGGACACCACTGATATCCTCCTCACAGTAATTGCATGGCAAGCTGACATGGTTGCCTTGTGAATTTTTTTTACAGTGATGAAGAGCGGATATGGGCAGCAGCAAGCTTTTTAACCCAAGTGAGAGGCTCATTTTGTCGCCTTCAAGCTCTGGAATCGTCTCCTTCTCTCCAGCCTGCTTGGGAGCACTCACACCAGTGATTTCTTTTTGTTGCTAATTTTAGCCAAATTTGTTGCTACATAAAATTTGGGCTGGCTACTTGATACAAAGGATTTCTGAAAGAAGGAATAATAGCCAAATTTCATACATAGAGTCAAGGTGTGTAGTCTAGGTATCACCCAGGTATTGCCTAAGTAGCACCTAGGTAGCAGGTGTATTACCCTGATATTATCTATATATTAATACAAAAAATCATCCAAGGAGCCTGGATTGTTCTTCAAGCTATGGAAAAGTAGCCAAAAAAAATACACGTGTGTGACATGCAATGAGAAGATCACACCCTGCCTTCAACTTGAGACATAAAAAAGGCTTACATGGAGGGGAGGGGAGGGTAGTGAGTTTTGAGTTTCTAATCTGGAGCTATGGAAAATAGTAGATTTTGAGTCTTGGAAACGGTGAAGTATTTAGTTTTTCTACAACTATGCTCCAGAATTGTGTTACCTAGCATAAATAAATTGAGATTTTTTTTGCATTCTTTGCAAAATCTAACTTTCAACATAAGAAAATTATATCCTTAAAGAAAATTATATCCCTAGTAAAAGGTGGTCCATAAATAGTCTAGGTAATTTAAGTTATTGCTTTTAGGTACTTCTACCTTAATACCAATGAGGATGTTATTGTTCAATAGTGAAGCAAGAAAATGTGAGTTTTGAGTAGAAATCAGAAAAAGAGAAGTGGTTATGGTGTTTAATGTTCCAAATTGAGAGAAAGTCATTAATGAGCTATTAATGATTTTAATGAGCTATTAATGAGCTATTAATGAGCTAAAATTCACATAATTAATGATTTTAATGAGCTATTAATGAGCTATTAAATAGCTATTAATGATTTTGCTAATTCCACACGGATTTTGCACTATGTAGGTCACGAAAAAAATGAATGTAGAAGTTGTGCAAATTCAGTGCAAAATTTGCACAAAAGCTAAATGGAATCCGTGCAAATAATGCACAAATCCATGAAATATCGAATGTTGCACGAAAATCATCAAAGATCAATGAGGTCCTAAATTCTTGGTGGCAAACCCTAACTAACAATCTTCAATCTTCAACCAACAATCTTTAGTCTCGCATTGCAAATCATGTCTCTATCAACAATTTAGGACATCACGGATTTTAACCTTTAAAGGTCTAGAGAGCCCTTTCTAATCAGTATTATACATCAATATTCTATTACATTTGGTATGGTTCCACAACTCATATGGGTTTAAGATCAAAAGTAAAGTTAAAATTCACATCAACATGATTTTAATGAGCTATTGGAATCATTAATAGCTATTTAAAATCATGAGCTCATTAATAGCTCATTAATAGCTCATTAAAATCATTAATAGCTATTTAATAGCTATTTAATAGCTCATTAATAGCTCATTAATAGCTCATTAATGATTTTAATGAGCTATTAATGAGTTAAAATTCACATCAACATGATTTTAATGAGCTATTAATGATTTTAATGAGCTATATGAATTTTAATGAGCTAATGGTTATGGTGGTTAATGTTCCAAATTCAGAAAAGTCACAAGAGAATGTAACTCTGTCAACCAAAAAAATATTACAGCAAGCGAGAGCAGTTAATTAATTAATTAATTAATCCCAAGGCATACAGAAAACAAAATTTGGTGCATAGTCACTTCATTTTTGAAGATTTGCAAAGATCCATTATGAAATGCATTTCAACCCAAATTTAGATTTTCAATTTTAGGTTCAATCTGTAAGATTAGATCTACCATTGTATTTTAATGAGAAAAACAAAACATAAAATCCAATTTTTCTTTCTTAAGTACAATTACAAATAACGTATTAATAAACTGAGTGAAATTTGTTGAATCGGATTTGATCCTATTGTAGTAATTTTTTGAATTCTCTACTACTCAACGCAATAAACTCACTTTTTTTAATGCCACTTTTGAACTAAAAGTCAATGCAGTCAAATTTTGATAAACTCCTAGTTCCATAATTCTTCTAAAGTATACATTTTGGTAAACATCAAATCCAACTATTGCAACCTCGTAGAGCTACTTCCCCGCAAAAAATCACACAAAAAACATGGTTTTTGATAGTGAGTCATGGAACTTTAAAAACATCCATCAACTCAAGGGGTAGGTTCAGATTCACAAAACAAATCCCCAAATCTTGTGCTTCAACACTAGCACTCTTGAGCACAAGGAATGTCAAAAAATAAATTGATTGAACATCTTTAAATCTGAGTTGCATTTTTTTGCATCTAGAGACATGTCCCATTCAATCTTGCAGTATCGATTCACTCTCCTGATTTTCGAGAATTTTCGGTGGTGGTGATAATCCCTTCCCAAATGCTGCAATGAGGATAGCATCTGCACGACCTACAAAAGCAAGCGTTTTTCATTACTCATTCACCCTGGCAAGGTTTGTATCTTGAGAATAAAGAAGTTGAGCTAGTAGCCAAAACCAGTGGCAGCAGAAAAACAAAAAAAAACAGAAAAAAGAAGAAGAAGAAGCAGTGTTTACAAATATATCCCCTAAAGGACCATAAGGCCACCAGGTGGCTCCTGTTTTTTTCAGTAATTTTGAGTAGGTTCTATGTAGATTCTTTTTTGTTAATTTAAAATAAATAAATTATGCAACATATGTAATATTCTTTGCTAATTCCAGTGATATAAAATTAAGTCCCATTCAAATCATAATTCTCACAATATGATTGTTTAAACTTGTCATTTTAAAACTATGAATCCTTGGTCCCTTAGGGGATATCATGCCAGATCAATAATAAATTCAAGACAACAATATTCTGAAAGAAGGAATGTCCATACCATGATCTTTTTTGCGCTTCAGCTGCGGTCCCAAATCAGGGAAGAGAGTCATGGCCAAGTTTCTACTATCATCCTGCGTCCAAGAACATTGCAAAAATCTCATTGTAATACACAATTGAACTCATTATTATCACACTCCAGTGTCTGCAGAGAATATTTTCTGATGTGTACACATGTGATTGGACATTTTCTACATGTCAAGTTCTAAACTCATGTACAGTCGGGTACAACATGCTTACAAAAATTTTCAGGCCTGAAAATTTCACCATAGTATGTAGGAACTTTGAGGAGCTATAGGAAGTGAAAAAATGATTCAATTTTGAAACCAGTAGGGAACTAGAGTAGGGGTTGAATTGAATGTAGAAGAATTTTGGCAAAGAACGCAGACCTTGGTATATTGTCTCCCAGATATTCCCATCGCACTCTTCCATGCTTGAGATCGCACAGGCACAACTTTGAACCCTAAGGCCATTAGTATTCCGACCCACATTCCATAGCCGAAACCACAACCATACCACCCCTGCAACAATAAATGAAACACTATTATCTTAGGATAGTGTGAGACAACAAGCTCAAATTATAAGGTCATAAATTCAATAACTTACAAGACAAAACTAATGTAATTAAGTGGACTTCCTTTTGCTCAAATTTCTTTCTTTTTTGACCAACACATGCAATGGTCTTCACTAATTCTAGTGATATAAAATTAAGTCCCATCTGAATTATATATTTTTCACAACATGATCAATTGAATTCGTCATTTTTAAAACCATGAAGATCCTTTAGGGATTAAAGTCCATGTGGTACATCAGAACCAAGTCAATCATTAGCTGTCCTAATACAAAATATGGCAAGCCATCACTGACCTGCTTTCCATCCTTGGGAAAAGGCATGGCTTGCTCCACATACGCTACACTACCTGCAAGTGACCTAAATTAGAATAGAGTAATGCAGATCAACTTATACTCCCAAAAAAAAGGATACACACATATGGAGCAAGAAAATGATTTGCACTACAAGATGCACACCTTCTGGTGCATTGATCTTATTCACAAGATCAACAATCGAGCTCGCATCGTGCCGCCTTCTCATGGTTTTCCCAATCTGCACTTTCACGCATGGAACGTCCAGAACCTGCAGCATAGGAAAGGCCTGCCGTCAGTAATAACATCCTGGAAATATCAAAGGGATTCAAAAGCTTTATGATCTCGAAGAGTTTTGAGTCCAGATCATTTCTTTAAAAAAATGGGAAGAAAAGATGTTCCACAAAACACAGTATTGATGGGATTACCTCTTGAGTAGCAGCTCGCAGGACAGCAATTGCACCAGAGGCATCAGGGTCTATCCCAAGTACACAAGCATTGCTTGGTAAATCAGAAACCTGCATGAATACACAAGAGCATTAAACACATGGGAAAAAAAACGAACTAGGGAACAAAAACTGAGAATTTACAAACATTTGCGCATTCTCGTACCTACATTAAGACCATCTAGTCCGACACTCCAAGCTGCTGCCTCCAGATCCTCGCAGAGCTCCTTGGGCACTGGACACATGAATTGTTACAGAAATAGATGAGGCATGTACCAGGTTTTCCATTTCATAAATGTACCAACATCTAAAGCAATGCAATCATGTAATAAGTTTGAACTACATCCTTACATTCTCCTTCCTCTAGTTCTGAGTCCTCTGGGCTTGAGTCATTCTCTCTTGTAGCTTGTTTGACAATATGTTCGGGAGCTTCAGTAGCAGTTCTCATTCCTCTGATTAGCGATGGCTGCCTGGACCTGCAAAAGCCCAGACAACACTAAACCTTCAGTGGAGAAACTTGCAATTTTTTGAATGGATCATACAGAATTTGAGACGTTATTTAACTCTTCTTTTCAAGTAACACTGATCACCTCAAAATACTATCACGTATAATTTAGGCAATATGCATGCAGATGAACAAGATAGGGGGAGATTACTTGCTGCCGACGAGATACGTTGAAGGTATAATGCGCAGTCTGGTTCCCATTGGGACACACAAGGATGAGCAGTCGGTACTGGACTCTACTGAATTGCAGAGACGACATTCTGCTAGCATTCCACCTTTCCAGCATGCACACAAAGGTGACGTTTCCTTCTGCAATTACAGGGTACACAAAACAAATGAGCTCAAATCGCAACTATTTTGAGTTTGCACAAATGAAACCTATTATATTAAATGCACCCCTATGTCACAAAATCCGTCACGTTTTCATCCAAGTCTTCCATCCATCAATTATCATCCAATATCTCATCATATATCATTTTCATTCATTTACCTGTTTTGTAGACTATTTTCATCTATACTCAAATTTTTCAATTTCTTTCGATCAACATTCTTCGCAATGGAGTCCATGTTTCTTAACCTTTAAAGGTTCAGAGAGCCCTTTCCGACCAGTGTAATACACCAATACTCCACTATATTTGGCATAGTTCCACACCTCCTATGGGTTTAAGATCAAAAGTGAAGTTAAAATTCAGATCAACATGATTTTAATGAGCTATTGGGGTCTCAATTTGGAACATTCAATTGACAACAAATGTCAAATATACGTCAACGTATATACTATCCCCATCAGCCCTTTTTAAAAAAAGGGTTAATCATGTTTATTTAGTTTTGTGATGCATTGCAACACAAGATTTGCTAGTAGCAATTAATTTGCCACGCATGCAATCACTGCCACATGAGCCCATGCCAACTAGGAACTACTCCCTCTGTTCCATTATTAAGCGCGCTTGTGAGAATTACTTGAAAAACAGTGCGTTCAGACTCAAAGATCGTACTCAAAGGACATGTGTTGCATTCATCTGTTTATTATTGGTTCATGTCATTCTTGACCCGCAGTGACTCGCAGTTCATGCCATGCGTGGCACAACGGTTCTTTTAAAGTGGAACAGAAACTTGGGACATATGTGCGCTTAACCCTTTAAGGACCAAGAAGGCCAAATTTAGCAGTTTTGAGTGGGTTCTATGTGAAGTTTCTATTGATCAATTTTATTTGTGTTTTTGGTCGACACATGCAATGTTCTTTGCTAATTCTGGTGATTTAAAATTTGGTCCTATCTGAATCATACTTTTCATTGTAAGAATGATTGAATTTGTCATTTTTAAACCACTAATTCTTGGTCCTTAAAGGGTTAAAAATGGAACACAGGGAGTAGATGAGAGGAGATAAATAATTCTAATGTGAGACACACATGCCTTAGCAAACAGAACATGAGCTCACGACTGTGCACAAAAAAAATTCTTGTGTCCTTTTACTTGGATCACTGTTCATTGATTCAGGCAGCTCCTCAAGAATGCAATCTTGTCAACAAAAACAGCACAATAGTTCAAACAAAATAAGAGTCAAGAAATCCAGAACAGTACCCGCTGTTTTTCAAAGAGACTGCAAAGCTTGCCCAATGAAACAGACGACGCCATAGACGGCGTGAATCGCCCTGCCGCCACAGCAGCTCCCACAGTCGCCATACACTTCATCTACTCGGCCCCCTTTCTCGCTGCATTGGAAACTCAAAACAATGAAGAAACAGAGGGAGAGTACTGCGCTCAGATTCTAGAATACTGAGCAGCGGCGATAACCCTATCCCCAGACAAAAACGACACTCAGAAGAAAAACCCTAAAATGCCACAGTTAACTCCAAAGCCAATTCCACCCCCACCGAAACGCCATCAATCAAGCTCTGAAACTAATAAGCAAGAAAATAATCCAATGCCAGGCCATGACATTGAGATCCTCCAGAGGACCTTAACCAAATTCTTTCCTGGTTTTAAAACGACTGACCATAGAATGAAAAATAAAATTCAGACAGGACCCTATTTTATTGATCATCAGAACATTGCGTGTATGTAAAACTGAACAAAAACCGTATGGTCTAAGAAAAACATGGCCATTTGACGATTTGCTACATTTTTTTTCTGATGGAAATATTTTGTGAAAATACCTGTTCGGTGTCTCGTTCTCCTTTGACTTTGGCAAGCGCACAGAGTTTTTCTCTGTAAAAATCATGAGCAGTGAGAAATCGAAAGACAACAATGGCAAAACTGCGAAGACAAACTGTTACAGGCGTCGTGAGAAAACAATTGACATAAATTCTTACAATTGGGAAACAGCAACTCGTCAGGCAGGGAAGAAAGGAAATAATGTTTGTGGAGCTACAAAAGTAAACAGGATCCAACCTCTCAACAAGCAAATGAGCCGCAGCTATGGCGTGCAAAATCTATAAGCTCTCTCAAAATGAAGGGGTTTTTGAGGGTTTATCCCCTAAACCCTAAAACCCTAAAAGGTATGTGCAGTATTGGGAAGTTGCATACAGAGTTGAGTTTTTTGAATTTCTTTTAATAAAACATAAGCAAACCAAGGGTTGCATAGAGAGTTGGATTGAAATAAGTATGGGTTGAGTTTCTAACCCCTAAACGTTCAGCGTTCAGAAACTGGATCACGAACGGATTCAAAGCTTTGTAACTTTCTCATATAATTTCAGATGAATTTCATCCAAGTCACCTTTGCAAGCCTATTAAATTCTCTACGAATTGGAGTAAATCTCTTGTGATGGGGAGATGTTGATAATATTGGAGAGGCCTCTAAATGCAAGTATGTCAAAAAAATTGGGTAGATTTCATGCATTCAATGGTCCTCTCATGTACAGTACACCTAATGTACATCTGAGTCGTGCTAAAATCTATTTTTGAGGCTAGCGTCTACTTGTGTTCAAAAGATCGGTACGTTTAGGGGTTAGTAGGTTAGGATTTCTTTTGATAAAACATAAGTAAACCAAGGGCTGCATAGAAAGTTGGATTGAGTTTTCAATAAGTTTTGAATTTTCGGTCCAAAATGACCTTAAATTACCTATAAGATAGTCATGAGGTGGGCTTCCTTTAGGCTCATGACTAAGATTTTCTCTCTATAGCTGAAATCATTAGCTCTCCCGTTAGTACTGTAGAATAATTATTTATCCCTAATACATAATAAAACAATGTGTATTTTAATTGATCCAACCCTCCATTGTCATTGCCTAAAGACTCTCTAATATATCATCTTGGTTCAAATCTAAACATCTTTAGTGCTTAGGATAGTATTTTATGCCTTTGCTGTTTTTTTATGTTATTTTCTTTTTAAATGTTAACAAGCTTAGTAAGTGCCAAACAAAATTGAGAACAAAATATTTGAAAATTATTAAGCATTTATTAAATAAATAATATTTCTTGGTGTATAATGAAGTTTGTAGTATTGTATGTGACATTCATAAAAGTAATCGATAATAACAAACAATCAAGTTTAATAGGAGTAAAATGATGTGGACATAGAGGTTGGGAAAAAATATATAAAAAATAGTATTTAATGTTTTTGAAAGTAGGGATGTATATCCATGTATTATTTATATAGAATTTGGGGATATATATTCATAAGCTCTCAAAGTTGTAAATGTCCAAATAATGAAAAATTCCAAATCAGGGCACTTTGCTTTGATGGGCTCTTAAACCCAAAAAAACGTTGAAATGATGTGTCATTTTTAACCATCTTCAAGATGAGGTAGTTCATAAGATGCATAACTCAATTTGACAACATGTTCAATTCATTCGCATTTTTCAAAGACTTTGTAATGGGTAGGGGTATAGAGGAAATAAGAGATTTTTGCTAAGTTAGATTATTCCTTCAACTCTCCTCCAATTGGAAGAGCTCACAACTCATAGCATGCAACCCATTTGAGTTGAACAAAAGTTCCATTGAGATGCCCAATGAATCTCATTGTCTTAGATTTTTTGGCAAACTTATCCAAAGTGTTGATGGAAGTTGCATTTCACCATTGAGGTGTTTCACTTTGAAGAATTCCATTAAGTAGAGCATTGATTAGACGAAAATAATTCCATTTGGATTGGAAAGAAGACTCATTAACTTGTGACATTGTATTTGTTTTTTTGAAAAAAGTTATTTTTGGAGCTTGGTTAGCGACCAAAAAATAGTCTTTTGGGAGCTTATTTTGTCAAGCCGTGCATTCGAATAGCAAAAAGACTTCAAATCTCTAAATTAATCTTTTAAATATTTTTGTAGCATTCTTTTAAAATGTTCATGAAATATTTGGATTACTTGATTCCGAATTTTTCTTAGTTTTAAAAAGTTTGAAAATAAGTTAATCTATTGTGCGCAATTGAGGTCCAAACTTCTACTCCCTCTGTCCCATAGAAGACCTTGTTTTTCGTTGAAATTCATGAATCTAGCGTAAACTCATGATTACAAACGGCGTATGTTGATTGTGATGCAAATCTATAGATTAAGTGAGTAAAGAGGGAGTATTTTGACTGCCAAAAAGTGTATACATGATCAAAATCCATGACAATAATCGATTGTTAGCACGATAAAATCCATGACTTACATGATCAAAATCTATGAAATAAAAAGTCAACATTGTTTGCAATGCCATGAAGCACTTGTCAAGCGTGCGAAGCTCAATCAACGGAGATGGATGAGTACAATTAGAAATCATGGTTTTATTTTGGGACAATGTTTAAGCTGATATCATAGTTCTTTTGTGGGACGGAAGGAGTAATTACAACACATTTTTATCAACTCATCCACATGCTTCAAAATCTTTCTCAGATTTGTCTCTATAGTGGATGTAACTATGCATAAAAAACCTCAAACCAAAATTTCCTTATTGGAAGAGGAAGATGCCAGTTGATGTGCTAATTTTTTCTTAATTAACCCCTAAACGTCACAACGTCCAGATACTGGATCATGAACGGATTCAAAGTCCTGTAACTTTTTCATGCAATGTGGGATGACTTTCATCCAAGTCACCTTTGCAAGCCTATTAAGTTCTCTACCAATGAGAGTAAGTCTCTTGTGATGGGGAGAGGTCCATAATATTGGAGAGGCCTCCAAATGCAAATATGTCAAATTTGTTGGGTAGATTTCATGCATGCAATGGTCCTTTCATGTACACTTATTGTACATTTGACTCATGCTAAAATCTATTTTTCAGGCTAACATCTACTTGCGTTCAAAGGATCGGTACATTAAGGGGTTAAGCACTTTTCAAAACAAGATCATTTCCTATGTTCAATTGCACACCAAAATCTAGTAAGAATATGGTGTAGGAAAGATTACACCAATGGCTCTTTGTTTGGTGGGCACTGACTCATTGTCAAAACGAACATATACTTTATTCACATGGGCCTCTAAAGAGAATCATAGTTTCTATTTATTTAGCGAAGATCCACATAGTTTTACAAGTTTGCTTCATAACATTCACTAGCCTTTAAGCCCACTACCTTTCCTTCATCCACTTTGTTCATTACCTTGAGCCTCCACCTATCCATTTATCTACTGATGAAGTATTGTTGGATGTAGAATGTTCCACACCATCTACTATAGAGCCAAGGCAAAGACAATGCATGCTAGTGAACGTTATGTTATCCCCTGTTATTTGGGAGCAATTCAAAATGAACTTAATTACAAGACGAACTCTTTCTTCCTCTACAACTCACAATTGATTATCCAAAGAAATTTAAGAAATTTGAATTCTTGAATGGTAATATTCTCTACATTTTGCTATTTCAAAATGGACTAAGTTTTGTAAATCTTCACAAAATTTAATAACAATTTCAAAAAGAATTCCGCTTATAATTAAAGTTCTTTTTTTACTCTGCCGACCCAGCCCTCAACCTACAGTACTCGATTCTTCAGATGTAGGTGCAGATCAATCGAATATCAGAGAAATGTATGCGCGTGAGAAAAGATCCGGACCACCGGTAGCGAGAATCGAACTCCCAACATCGGCAAAAGCGTAGAAGTAATCGAATCGACAAAATAATGATGGACGCCGAGACTGATATCCAGAGTGTCGTTGATGACCTCTCCGGACATATCAGCCTCCTCGCCCATCAGCTGCCTGATTTCAATTAACTTCATCATTTATACCGTTAAATGCATTTCTCCGTGCTCGCAGCTTGTGCAGCTACCGACACAAAGTAAGTTAAGGAACTGTGATCGAGCATTTCCTCAACTTCATGTAAGAATTGCTGACCAACCACCCTTATATACTGTACATACTGTCAGCATGATTGATTATTCGGAGTGACCTGCGAGGCACCCGGACCTGGCCCCAGCTCGGAATGAATTCATGTGTATATCATGCATCACTCCACTCGATCTCACAGGCAACAATTCAAATCTATCCACCTCGAGCGGGCAATATCGACGCTTAGTTCATGAATCCGCCGGGATTCACCCACAGATCACTGCGTTCTAAACCTCATTTTGCAGCTGCATTATTGAGCTGGATGCTGCTTAGTTTGAAGCAAGTCATGGCATATATGGCAGCAAAGTGAGTGAATGAGAGATATATCAAACAGAGTGATTGTTGCAATTGCGAGTGAGTGTACATATGTGGGTTGTTAGATTCTGCTCTGCACTGGCTGTAATGATACAATTGTTACTGTCCTGACTCTCACTGGCTCTCTGTCTATGATCCAGGAAGAGCAGCAAGCATCTCATAGACGACGGAGCAGAGCCGCAGCGGCAACAGTATGTGACAATGGGTTGCTACACCCACCATTCTAACATTCTAACACCCCAAGTCTATTCTAAGTGAAGGCATCTGGAAACATGTGTGCATTGAGGAATGTAAAAGAGCCACTGATTCATCCTCTCCTTTAGTTGGATCCGTTGTGATTTCGTGAGAATCTATGTTCCGTGCGCACCTTTTATTACGGAGGAGCATTGTTACTGTTATTATTATTCGTTCAAATTTAGTTTCAATGAATCCCTTTTGGCAAATGAGAGAGGATTTCGGAGTTTTGGATTACGACAATTGGACTCTAGGTCTATGAATAAGTATTGAACATAAGTCTATGAATTGGGTATTTAAAGTGTTGAAGATAACTTCACACTAGGCTTTATGTTTAATAGAATGATGGTTTGAACATGTTCATGTTTAGTTTAGGCACGAGTTGGGGGTGCATTCACAATAAAATGAGCCAATCCCGCCCAAATCTAACGACTCTTGATGAGTGCTTAGAAAATTATATCTTCAATTTATGTACATATTAGAAAATTTTAAGAACAATTTGCGACATATTATGAACATTTTAGCACATTTTAGTCATTATTAACGACTAGTTACGATCATATTTTAATTGTTTTGGAGTATCAATAACTTCTCAAACATTGTCAAACTTTAGTATATTGTAAAATGACATATAATATATGTAGTTACTAATTTATATTGCATTATCAATTCAAATGATAAGATTATTGCTAAATAATACGTTAAATTAACCATTGGTTATAGTTTACTTGGGTCGTTATACTGTGAATGTATCCTTGGGTAAATTTTGATTAGAGATGTAGTTTCAAACAATGGGCATTATGGGTATTACAACTCATGTGCATAATCCACACAAGATTATCAATGGAGTTCTCTTTTCATTGTGACAATCCATCTGCTAACCTCTTTCTAATGATATGATCTTGTTTTTCATATTGTGTATACATTTTAAGACTTTGACGTTCAATAGAAATAACTGCAATAATAGAGTTATTTGTAAAACCAAAGTCAGGTAGCTTGTCTTTTGACTACAGTTTTTGTTTTGTAAATAACTTTCACTGACCAATTTTGACATGAAGCGCCGATTTGCTTGGTGTCGGTGAACATGTGCTTGGTGTGGGGGTACGTAGAGACTCTCCTTTGGGAAGTTGTGTGAGGCATGGGGGATCCTCATTCACATTGAGGAGCTTCAAGGTTCAAATGTATCTGACGATATAGAGCATTGTTCTTGATCAAAATTTAAAAAATGAAAACTCATTTTCGCTGCACTTCACGCTAAAAATCTACTTTTGCCATGGCTTTGCTGTTGTGGAAATATTTTGCTCAACTTCACATATAACTGTAATGTATGAAGTTTTGATTTTAAAAAGGTGTATTGCAAGAAACTAATGATAACCACGTCCGGAAAGTTGGAAAGTAAATCCAGTGTACATAGAATTCTTTTGAAATTAATCAATGACTACAATTCTATTGACATTTGATATCTTGGTCAAATACAATATATTAAAGTACTAACAACTTTGCCATGGAATACCATATGTGATGGTCAGATTCGGACAATA